>OW052220.1:234662939-235862939 GCA_932526605.1 Nephrotoma flavescens
TCCTATAATTGATGTTTATCTCTCTGCTTCTGGATGTGTTTATTCCATCTTAGCTATAGCATCAAGATTCATGCCAAGGTATTTCGCTATATTTGCATATGGAATTTGGTTTTAAGTTGTGAACCACGCAAACTCAGTTTACATTTAGGTGGGTAAAGTTGACTTGTTGACTGATTTGGCTTCATTTAATAATATAAGCCATTTTTGGTCATCCAGGGACCGCATTCTCGAAATCGGTGGAATTTTCGCCGGCTACTTTAAGCATTTTGTTTACATTTCTTTTCTTTTTTTAAGTTAAGAAACATAACTTTTTCCCTTCTGGGAGTCAATTCACGTTCCGTGAACTAATGAAAATGAAAAGTTTTTTTCATTAGCAATCGAGTAGGCTTGCATTCCCCATAAGAAATTTGAATTTCACACAGTAAAATTTAAAATTACGTGCAAAGAGTTCAAACTACTAGATTACCAATGAAAAAAACTTTTCATTTTCATTATTTCACGGAACGCGAATTGACCCCCTGCTAAGGGTAAAATTTCGACTGGGTAACTCGATTCGAAATTATTCCCTTAGTAGGGGGACAAATATTAATAAACTTGAAAACAAATTGGAAATAATGATTAAAGTAGTCGGCAAAAAATTCGAATAATATAGAGAATCTCAAAGCAAATTTTATTCCGATTGGAGAAATTTCCATCAATTTCAAGAATACGGCCCCAGGATAACTGCTGCATTAATTATTTGAGCTAATTTACGCAAACTTTTCTCTGGTATTGCTTTTACAATTTGCCCAGTAATTAAGTCGTAACCTGGAGCTTTTTTGATACTTAAGTTATTATTGATTTCAGTTCTCAGTTCCAATAAGGCCACATGTCTTACGTTAAGATCATCTACTTTAAAACTGTTATATTTTCATTTCCTATTTGTCTCGGCAACGGTTGAAAAATTTCTTCCAAATAAGAAGCAAATTGTAAGACTTTCCGTTTGTCACTTTTAGCCCAGGATCCACCATCATTTTTGATAAGTGGTACAAGCGTTTTGGTTTCGTTTAACCCCTTCGCTGCTTACAAATACAAAGTGAGTAATCATCATTATTTAGTTCAAAAAGACCTCGAAGTCGCTTATTTATGCTTTCGTTCTTTATTTCTTTTATTAGCTGCCAGATTCTAAGAGCTTTCCGTTTCTCTTTGACTAGTTCTCTGATCTCAAGAGGATAGTTGTGTTTCCTTGTAGTGTTAGTATAAGGAGTAGGTGAACTTTCCCAAGCTGCTTGTTGGTTATTATTATGTTATTGAATGTTCCTAATTCATCTTACAGTACCTCCGTTCTAATTGGTTCGCGGAGATTTGTTCGCTCTTCCAATAATTTCTTGAATAAATCCCAATTTGTTTTATTGTTTGTCAATTTAAACAAGTAATCTTTTTTTATTATCATTGAATTTGAATCATGATCTCAGGTGGGTGGTCAGATTTACTATTTTCAATGCAGGTATAGAAATCTGAAACTTCATTTGTTACAACGAAGTCACAAAGCTCTGGTATTTTATGTATGTTAGCACGCCAATATTTTGGTTTGTCGCCAGAGTGAAATTCGCAGTTGTTCTCGAGAGCTGTCTGCCTAAGACAAAATTTAGTTGTAGTGATTTGTAGTAAGTGATGGCGTGGGGGACCGAAAATATGGTTTTAACTTGCATAGTTTCTGTTTTAATAATACCGAACTCTTCATAATGCTTAATATTATTTTTAATAATTCCTAAGTGTTCTGTTCAATTGGTTAGTATATAGAATTCACGTAAGCTCTGTTTCTATACTTAGGAATATCCTAATCAGTGGATTTTCTTTAATAGTATTCTGCTGCGTTATCTGCGAGTAAAATCTCCTCTCTGGCCCTATGGGCTGTGGTTGTGATGGCACTCTAGTTATAGTTGGAATCATTTATCTTATAACGTTAGTGTTTTCAGTCCATTGGCGTGTTTTATTTCTTAATCTTTGCAGTTGTACCGCTATGATCTAAAGCTGGCTGGGTGTTGTCCTTTACAGTTTCGATTCGGCTAAGAAAACAGTCTTTCGCGTTGAGTATTCCGCAATATCTTTGGGTGTGGTTATAACCCTGGCATTTTAGGTATTAACCTCATATTCTTTTTCAGTGGATCTGTTTTAACCCTCATATTGAGTATTTTATTTGATAATAAATATATTTTCAATTCTTTCATATATGTTGAATGTGAACATAAATAGTGGGAGCCCTATTTTAATGATCTTGATTCTTTAGCTATTTTCATTTTTTCCCCCTTTTAAGAATGTTTACTTATGGGTCTACAATATGCAGTTCTTTCATTTTGAAATCGTCTATTATAACCTAGCCGTAACCTTAATTACTCTGTTATTTTTGTCTTCATAAGTATATCACTCTTCACCTTTTTCAGTGAGCTATTTGACTAAAGTTGTGTGTTTATGTTCCAAATATTAAAATTTAGTGCCGCTACTCTATCGTCGTTTGTGGACACCGATTTCATTAGAGCTTGGATATTCGCAAACTCAGTAATTAATTGGCAGTGGTGCCTTAGGCTTCATTTGTTATTATTGTTGCTAGTGTTGTTGAGATACAGGTACTGGCTCGATAGTTTCATCAACTTTTGCTTGTGAGTGCTCCTCAAGTTCTGGCAAGAATGATTCTCTTTATTTTTTTGAAAGTTCCTCGACGTCTCAATGGAACTCAGCGTTATAGGTAGTAAGATGAGTTTCTTAAACTTGTATCAGTCTGGTCTTCTTCAGCTCCTCGTTTTCTTTCTTTAACTTAGCGATTTCATTGCAAAGTTGTGATGTAACTTTTTATTTCAATAAGTCTTTTGCGTATAGGTGTTTGTCTAGGTGGTGATCTAGATATTTTTGAGCTTCGGTCGATTAGGTATTGCAATGGTTGGCTCACACCAAAATCCTTTAAGCCAGCCCCGTTAGATGGTAGATTAACCAACCAATTCGTTTTTTTTTTTGTAAACTCATTGTTTTATAAGGACTGGTTATTGAAGCAGTTACCAACCTGACCAGTAAAATTGGTAGTTGACCAGTGGAGAGAACATCATTTGCTAGGTCTTGGTGTTCCGTTATCCCCATTCTGTCAAACCAATTTTTCAGCATATTTTCAATTGTATGGGATCCAATCTCATCAATCGCAACTTCGATTTGAACTTTCAAGCCTTAGATAGTGTCTTAATGGTTAGCGTAACACTTATCCTTAACGATTCCCCACAAAAAAAGTCCAACGGAGTCAAATCGCAGCTGCGTGGTGGCCGACATCTTCGTTACGGCTGATTATTCAATTCGCGAAGACCGTGTGCAAAAAACCGATTGTTGTGTTTGCTGAGTAGCCAGTTACGCCGTCCTGTTGATATCAAATGCCGTGTGTGTCTTCTTGAATTCTGGGTAACAAAAACTCGACCAATGATACCGCCGGTTCAAAAATTACACCAAATAATCACTCGCTGTGGATGCTTCGGATACTCCATGGTTACGTATGAATTTTCTGAACCCAAATGCGAAAAGTGTGCTTGTTGACGTAGCCTCCGAGTCGAAAAACAGCTGTATTGGGAAAAATGATTTTTCGTTAAAAATATTCATTTTCTTTCAAGCGTTCCACAGCCCTATTAGCGAAAGGAAAACGTTGCCGACGGTCGTTTTGTATGCCACAGAACTGCGTGAAATATTCAATTCTTGAGCACGTTGATGTTAATGGATGCTCAGACATATTCTGTCTCAACTATTCATTTCAAGTAGAAGACTCAACACTTTGAAATTAACATTTCCCAATTTTGTTCAAGCGTAAAGCGACCCATTTCGTGCCACACTCGAAATAACCGGTGTTGGAATTGCAAATGCTAGATGGGAAACTCTATATGTTTTCATATGCAATTAGTAAAATTTAGGTATAGTTGGAAGCTCAGCAACTAGAATTTTTTTGCTGTAGTTGATATGTAAATGTAAAGGGTGGCGTATAAGTAACGTTATGATTTAATTAGTGAATAAATTTTTTATTCACTAAAGACTCAGCACAGAACAAAGAACCAAAATTGTTCAATGTTATTTTGAAAGTCAGCATTCGATTATTCAGACACAAAGATCATATCGAAATTTCAGTCATCTTCGAAATGCACCTAGCGCTCCAACAATTTACCGATTGGTCCACGAGTTAAAACCAAACGATGCACGAATTCAATATAGTACGTATGTGAAGTTATCCCATGATTCTATCCCAGAAAATAAAAAAAAATCATGAGGCAACACTAATCAATAAAAACCCCATTTGCTCTTATGTGAAGTTAGCCCAGCCCAATATTTATTAAAAATCACGTAAAAAACAAAAAAAAATCGTTACTTTTAAATTAAGAGAATTTCAGCCATGTAAACAGTATATCAATAAAATATGTATGTACTTAGCACCGGTGTGAAGTTCTTGGAGAAAAGTTTTTGGACAAAAATTTATGCGAGTGTTCTTTGTGAAGTTTTTTGACACAATTTTATTTCTTGGACAAAAATTTATGGAGGTGTGCTATTTTAACAGTGTATTTATTTTATATTTTATATTAAAAAGCTAGCACGAAAAGTTAACACGTATTTTTTTAAAATGTACCTATGGTAATACTTTTATCAAATATCTAAACCAATTTTTTTTTGGTTGAATAGTACTAAAAAATGTACAAAACAAAATAAGCAATTGTTATAATAATATAGAAACCTGAACATATTTAAATTTACTATAAAACTGAAGGTTTTCATTTAATCACAATTTAATTAATTGTTCCATAGTCCAATAAATATTTTTTTTTATTAATAAATAAATAAGAAAACTCAATAATAAAATATTTTAACATATAATAGTGGTTTGAGTATTAGCTAGAGTTAGTACTAAAATTTAATATCAAACAAAAATAAAACTAGATAAAAATGAAACATCGAAAACAAAATAAATGTATTTTACATTATTCTGATAGAAATATACCGATATAAAACTTAAATAAAGATTGATTTTTGATTATAAATAATAATTGAAAAAAATAATAAAATATTTCCATACTACTCGTACAATGCTAAAAATGCAACTATATGTAAGACATGTGTCTTATTCGCACTTAACGGCAATGAATTAAATTTCACAAAAAAATTAAAATTACTAAACAATTCCGTGATTTAAATGGGAGTACTAAATGGTTCATGATGAGCACCTTCTCAATATTCTCTTCTGTAAACGTGCTTGCCGCATGATTATATTTACAAATCATAACATTTCTGTGATTCGAGGGAACCAATGATTGTTAAATTCTGAAAATATTTGTGGTAATGCGTAATGGTCTGACCTAGATATTAAAATAAGTTCTGGGGTTGACAAGTTAAAGGTTCAATCACCCGTGATCCATTAGTACATCTGAGCGTTTCACAGAAATTTTTTGATTTTTCGATATAAACAGGCGGCAACCACATTTACTCGAGAATGGCTCATAGACAAATTCTGAAAATATTTGTGGTAATGCGTAATGGTCTGGTCTGACCTATACATTAAAATTAGTTCTGGGGTTGACAAATTAAAAGATGAACTACCTGACAATCATTGGTTCCCTCGAATCATAGAAATGTTATGATTTGTAAATATAATCATGCGGCAAGCACATTTACAGAAGATAATATTGAGAAGGTGCTCATCATGAACCATTTAGTATTCCCATTCAAATCCCAGAATTTTTTAGTAATTTTGATTGTTTTGTGAAATTTAATTCATTGCCGGTACGTGCGAATAAGACACATGTCTTACATTGTTGTATTTTTAGTATTCGACGAGTAGTATGAAAATTTTTATTGATTTTTTTAATTATATAAATATTAGTGTTTATAAATTTAACACATTATTTTATATTTGAGTTCATTTTTTTTATTTGTCTTTTAATTTAAGTAAAATTTCGTGCTAACTTTTTACAAGTGTATTTATCAATACATTATTTTTCGTGCTAACTTGTACTAAAATGTACTATTCAATATTTTAACCTTTAGTGTTGCCATCGTTTTTTTTTCGTGCTAACTTTTCGTGCCAACTTCACAGACATGATTTCTGCTGGTCTTTTCCAAAAACTTGTCGGACATGAAATTGATTTTATATTAAAGTAGAGCCAATTACGAAATTATTCAGGAAGTGTCAGAATTTTCTGATGATTTGTTTGTGAGCAATATCGATTCGTGCTGTGCATTTTCGAAATTTTCCCGTATATGAGGAGGTGCACGCAAAACCAACTTTATCACATTAAACAAAATGTTGGATAATTAAAAAAAACGTTTTTTGAATAAAGTTTTATCATTATAATAATATTTTTATTTCAGACTATACTGCTTCACCTCACTCGAATAAGATTTAGTAGGTTAAATAAATCAAATATTTAATATTTTGTGGGATAACTGATGTTTTTGTTTGGATAAAATTGGTTTCGCTCAAATTTTACTTGATAAAGCTGGTTTTGCATCGTCTTTCGCTGCAATCTTTCCGATTTTCAATTTTAATTCTAAAGCACGCCACAAACAAAAGTAAAAAATTATAAATAATCCTTTATTTAAAAAACAATACAAATTAAAACAGTTCAAACAAATTTAAAAAAAACGAAATTTTTTTTCATTCATAATTAAAAATCAAAATAAAATAAGTCTAGATGTGAACAGCAGTTTTTTCGCATCGATATTGCTCACAAACAAATCATAAGAAAATTCTGAAACTTTCTGAATAATTTCGTAATTGGTCCTACTTTAATATCAAATCAATTTCATGTCCGACAAATTTTTGGAATAGCCCAGCTGGAATCGATTTAACTCAATTAATTTTTATATTAATTTTTCGGGCTAACCCTAGCTAATACTCAAACCACATTAAGTTTTAGAACATTTTATTGTTGAGTCTTGTTATTTTATTTAATAATAAAAAATTTAATTATTGGACGATGGATAAATTAATTATTATTAAATGAAAACGTTCAGTTTTTATAGTAAACTTAAATACCTAATATTATATTTATTATTATCCCAGTATGCAATTTTTCCACTGTGTGGAAAAAACTGCTCAAATTCGCAGTAAATTCCGTACTACAAAATATCAAAGACACAAAAATATTGATTTTGGGCAAAAATAATTTTTTTCTCTTTCTATTTCGCGGTAATATTATTTTCGTTTTATAAGTTTCGATTGTATCTTTTATTTTCAGTTTCTTCTGACAAGTCGACGTGCACGGTTGCACTACATAATTAGTTTTTTTACTTTAAAGTGTTGTGTTTCATTATAATGTTTTTCGATTTGTTTAAGTAAATAATTTTAAATTTAAATATATAATAATAGTTATTAACTTATTTAGTGATCGCGATGTGCAAATTTGGACTTAAAAAGGTAATAGAGATCTGTCTCACAATGGCGTCGGCGCGAAATACATTTAAGTAGTAAATTTTCAATGATTTTTTTTTTCAAGATCTCAATATGCTGGCGGATGCAATACAACGTGGCGGATGCAATACAAAACTCAATTTATGAAATTTAAATATGTGTACACAAATAAAAAATAATGTGAATAAAATATTAATATTTATTTTATTATAAATGGAAAATTTTGTTTTATTTCCGATAAGAATTATTATTTATTCCAATTGGAAAATATATACAAACACGTGCCTTTTGTTTCTGTGATTTTTTTCTCTTTCTAGTTGGGATTCACACCGACACCGGAATTTTTGTGGCACTTTTCTTTGGCTGGGAGTACGAATTTCCGCGTGATACACATGGTTCTTTCCATAGAAGCTGTGTGGTTTTAGAACGCGAATTTAAATGGAATTCCGTCGGCATTGCATATTGGGGGTGTATAAATATATTTTTTCCGTGTTTAATAATCTGTTTAAATATAAAAGAAATTCGTGCTAACTTTTTAATAATATTTTTTCGTGCTAACTTGTACTAAAATGACATTATTCGAGATCCAAACCAGTAGTGGTGCCTCAGTGTTTTACGTGCTAACTTTTCGGGCAAACTTCACAGACATCTATATGCTTTCGAAAGGGGATACATTAGGCTATTTAAATCAGTGAGCCCTATCTCGAAATGATGAACAAGGCGCATGTATCGAATTATTAAAGTTTTACCAATACAGGGACTACAAGTCTCCACGGATGTTCTACTACACTTAGCCAAATGATATTTTTTTAATAGCCTAGTGAATCCCTTTTCAAACGTATATATAGTCACTATTCGAGCCAATCTCTGAGATTTTTGCTATTTTTCTTAGAGTAGTAGAACATCCGTGGATATGCAGACTCGCTGTATTGATAAAACTTTAAAAGAGATGGGACTAACTGATTTAAATAGCTCAATGTATCCCCTTTCGAACGTATATAGTCACTATGCGATCCAATCTCTGAGATTTTTAATATTTGGTTTATCATTTTATACAGTATGGTATGTGATTTACATAAAAATTTATAATAATGAGAATTTTAGATGTTTTGATGTCAAACAATTTCTTTTGTTTTTTTAATATTTATTATAATGTTTTTCGAATTATTTTAATATAAAATAAATACACTGTTAAAATTGCACACTTCCATAAATTTTAGTCCAAGAGATAAAATTGTGTCCAAAAACTTCACAAAGAACACTCGCATAAATTTGTATCCAAAAACTTTTGGAACACAAATTAAATTTAAATTTCGCATGTTAAAAGTATGACTGTTGGATTAAACTCTAAAAATAAGGCAGGAGTATGACGATCTCAAAACCACATAGCCTTAATCCAACAAATTTTTACTTTTAACGTGCGAAATTTAAATTTAATTTGTGTCCAAATACGAGTTGTATGGATATTTCGCAAAGTTGCGACGGAACGATGTTTCCTACCTGCCACGGAACGGTTTTTTTTTCACATAGCCTTAATCCGACAAATTTATACTTTTAACATGCTAAGTACATTTATCATGTCTAATGTAATTTTATTTCGTACAATACATGTTCCATTGATATAACGTTTACCTGGCTAAAATTCTCATAATTTAAAAGTGGCGAATTTTATTTTTGTTTTTAACGTGATTTTTAATATATTCTGAGCTGGACTAACTTCACCAATTGCATACTGTTTATTTTGAATCAATTTTAACAAATTCTGGGCTGGGCTAACTTCACATAAGAGTCAATGGGTTTATTATTGATTAGTGTTGCCTCATGCTTTTTTTTATTTTCTGGGATATAATCATGGGATAGCTTCACATACGTAATAGTCACCATTTTCAAGAATTGTGCATATAGAAAACAACGAGTTTATTCACAAAATCATAATGAGTGATGAGGCCCATGGGCACTCAAATTCCATGAATAATTGTTAAAGATCAAATGCATCCACTTAGAAGCACAGTATGGTGTGGAATAAGATCAGAAAGGATCATTGGACCATATTTTTTCGAAAACAACGAAGAAGTTGCGGTTAATGTGAATGGCATTCAATATCGGGCAATGATTGAGAATTTTTTAAGACTAGAGGTAGACAACAAATCCGGAATTGTGTTTCCAACAAGATGGAGCCACAGCTCACACAGCTCGGCCAACTATGGCTCCCCTGCGCGAAATTTTTGGCGATCGAAAACTATCGCGTTTTCTGATTTTAACTGGCCACCGCGTGTTTTTTGTCTTTGCGGCTACCTAAAGGATAAGATGTATACCAATAAGCAAAGACCCATCCCAAAAGCTTAAGGCCAATATACGAGAAGAAGTGAGGGCGCTGGGACCTGAAATTCTAATAAAAGTTTTGGAAAATGCTCTGGCACGAGCACATCAGGTCGAAGCAAACAATGGACACCATTTGAAAGATATTATCTTTAAAACATAATGCGAACATATTTCCAAACTATAATCTAAATTTTAATAGATGTCAACGGTAAATAAAATCAGAAACAAAAAAGTTATTCACTAAATAAATCATAACGTTACATATGTGCCACCCTATATACATATAAACCAAGAAAATTAAATAAAAGTTAAATGGTTCAAAACAACATTGCAGACTGTTAAAGCTATATCAGGTGTTAGTACTGATATAACAGATATTATTTACAGACTGGGGGATAATGGGAATCACTTAGATCCCCAATTTGTTTCGAAAAACAGCCAATCCGCCTGGGATGTAGAATGAAAACAGACATTTAGCCTACAGAATACCTCACACACAGTCACAGAGATTTTTTTAAAACCATTTTTTTTACGAAAGAAGGTGAATATAATTGAAGAAATACAATTTGTACAAAGAGTTCACTGTCCTTTAATTGTAACTTATAAATAGAAAAAACAATTTGCAATTTAACCCAACCAATCTATCTGCGAATTACCTAAACAACCAAAACGAAATCTTCAAGTTTCTTTTCTTTTTCATCGCATTGACTTCAATTATAAATTTTTGATTAAAATTATTTGGTTCTCCGGTGCGTTCCTCTCTGTGTTTACAAAACAATAGTTTCCCAATACAAGATAAGAACACAATAAATATTTTATAATAAATGAGATGAAATTTCTTGGAATTATATCGAAAATAGAACCTGGATATAGCCGTATGGTTGGGTTCCAAAAGACGATAACGACGAAAAGACGACGACAGAAGAAAACACAATCAATTTTAAGTGTAATTGAAGAACAATGGAACAAACGAATTTTATTTTCATTTATTGTTCAAATTTTCAATTTGATTGGATTTATTCTCAATGATATAATGATGATGTTTGTCTGGATGGTTCTCGATTGGCACCAATGTTTATTTTTTAGGTTATGTTTCAATTTGCTGTAACTGTTTTGAATCGATACTTATCAAAGTTATTTTCAGATAAAATCAATTTAATGCTTAAATCTTTAAAGTTGATATGGTGCGATACTACTTCACCTCACTCGAATAAGATTTAGTAGGTTAAATAAATCAAATATTTAATATTTTGTGGGATAACTGATGTTTTTGTTTGGATAAAATTGGTTTCGCTCAAATTTTACTTGATAAAGCTGGTTTTGCATCGTCTTTCGCTGCAATCTTTCCGATTTTCAATTTTAATTCTAAAGCACGCCACAAACAAAAGTAAAAAATTATAAATAATCCTTTATTTAAAAAACAATACAAATTAAAACAGTTCAAACAAATTTAAAAAAAACGAAATTTTTTTTCATTCATAATTAAAAATCAAAATAAAATAAGTCTAGATGTGAACAGCAGTTTTTTCGCATCGATATTGCTCACAAACAAATCATAAGAAAATTCTGAAACTTTCTGAATAATTTCGTAATTGGTCCTACTTTAATATCAAATCAATTTCATATCCGACAAATTTTTGGAATAGCCCAGCTGGAATCGATTTAACTCAATTAATTTTTATATTAATTTTTCGGGCTAACCCTAGCTAATACTCAAACCACATTAAGTTTTAGAACATTTTATTGTTGAGTCTTGTTATTTTATTTAATAATAAAAAATTTAATTATTGGACGATGGATAAATTAATTATTATTAAATGAAAACGTTCAGTTTTTATAGTAAACTTAAATACCTAATATTATATTTATTATTATCCCAGTATGCAATTTTTCCACTGTGTGGAAAAAACTGCTCAAATTCGCAGTAAATTCCGTACTACAAAATATCAAAGACACAAAAATATTGATTTTGGGCAAAAATAATTTTTTTCTCTTTCTATTTCGCGGTAATATTATTTTCGTTTTATAAGTTTCGATTGTATCTTTTATTTTCAGTTTCTTCTGACAAGTCGACGTGCACGGTTGCACTACATAATTAGTTTTTTTACTTTAAAGTGTTGTGTTTCATTATAATGTTTTTCGATTTGTTTAAGTAAATAATTTTAAATTTACTCCCTATATTTCAATTTGATTGAATTTATTCTCAATGATATAATGATGATGTTTGTCTGGATGGTTCTCGATTGGCACCAATGTTTATTTTTTAGGTTATGTTTCAATTTGCTGTAACTGTTTTGAATCGATACTTATCAAAGTTATTTTCAGATAAAATCAATTTAATGCTTAAATCTTTAAAGTTGATATGGTGCGATACTATTTTGCCCTTAAAACAAATAATAATTCTGAACCCCCCCGTTAACAAAATAAATATAAGATTTATATTTTTGATATTTATATTACCATATTTTTGTGGCGAATAATCCTTGGAAATCATTCAGCTGTTACACGACATATAGCCAGAAACAAGAATATATATATATTTTTTTTTTGGAAACAAAAAGATTTCGTCTTTTCTGTGCGGATCGTTTCATATATCTATATGTGGAAAGGACATCCTCCCAATACAGATTCACGGTGTACTGTTAAGTAAACACAAAGTATATCGAGCTTTTCTTGGTTCTATTAATTTTAATTGAAACAGTATAATGGTTTTTATGTGGTGTAGTTAGCGCCTTTTACAAATACGAGCTTATTATGTACATGTAAAAGCACAGCAGTACAGACACCAACATCGAGTTTACAAAACCAATTTCCTACTACTTTATTTCTCGCTTTTGTTCAGCTTTCTCATTGTTTTGTGATTTGTAAAACAACAATAAAAAGGAACAAAAAGGATTTTTGGTGATAAAGAGTTGATGACATACAGTTAGCTGGCAATGTGGTATATTCAGGATAAGTTGATAAACAAAATATGTGTACACAACAACAATGCTATGAAGATAGAAAAGTTTTTTTTTCACATTTTAAACTTTATTCAACTTTTCATTTCTGCAGAAACCAATTTTTCACCACCAAAGTGCTATGAAAGCTACTTGATTTTTCCTTTTTGGTTCCCACAACAACAACCAAATGAAAAAAAACAACAAAAAAAGGAGAAAAAATGAAAATGAAGCTGAAAGTGATTTGAGGATATTTGAGATTGTTGTTGTTGTTGTTTTTATTGTGTGAATTACAATCCCAAAGGAATCTACTAAAAATATATTTTTAAGAGGGTTAGGTTTTTTTTTTTTTGTTATGTTGATCTGTTAACCAAAATAGAGTAAAATGACAAAGTGAAAATAGGACAAAATTGTTCGATACTATGGTTTTAGTTGCTGGTTGCTGCTAAAGTGGTGTATATTAAAATGACAGTCGTGAGCATTATTTTAATTTCATTTACGTAGTAAACATGAAAATTTTCGACATCGAGTTTTTTGCAGATTTTGACCGTTCATTCCAGCTTTCGAGTTTTTAGCAAATATTGTGAAAAGTTATCATTTATTAGGAAAAACCACTATGAACCAGGCAATTCTAAATAAAATTTGCAACAATATAGTTGAGAAATTAAAGGCGGTTGATTTAGAAATCAAATGATATAAATAAAAAACTTACCTTATTTTATATCAAGGAAAGCAATTTATTTTAGTTTTATTATCGCAAACACGTTTTTCTATTTTAATGCTACGGCGGTACGAATGTAACCAATTCTCGATAGTTCTCTTTTATTTTTTTTTAGCTCGATCCACTCGTCGTCACTAGAACAATTATCATATTTGATGAGTCGGATGAGTAAACTTAACTAAATTTTCGAGGTTTAATTTACACTCCCTTGATGTCCTCTACCACATAGCGACCATTCCCAAGAGCTTTGACGCTGCTTTTGACCATAAGGCCACCGAAATTTCAGATCTAACTTTCGTGATTCGCCGGTTGAGAACTTTTCATTTTCGATGACGATTAAATCTCCTTCAATGTACTTTTTTGTTTCGGAATGCTGTCGGTCGATTTATCTTTCCCACTTTTCTCTTTCAGATTTCATACAACAACATTCGACGCATGCACAAATGTAAGATTGCAAATATCGGCGCATTTGCGGAAACCACAAATTTTATTTCATTCGTTCGATTGTCTTCTCGATAAAAAGTCCATTCGAAACAAACGATTATCATTCAGTCGAAATTCTTCTCGCAAATACTTTTCATCGTCTGACTTCTGATATCTGGTGAGTACGGCGATTATTCTCTTCATATTTTTGTCCTGGAGTTGCATGGTAAGAATCCAGTCGTTTAGATCAATTACAATTTTCATTATGGAACTAGTTGATGAACCCTGGTCGATGAACAGTCTCAAAATCATATTCGAGTAGTCACATTCACCATCTTGTCATTCTCGATACCATTTCCGTTTTCTCTTTTATTTTTGCGATGGCAGAACAGTCGGTGGCGAGACAACGACGTTTTCCGTTGCTCAGCATCTGTGCAATGACGGCTTTAATATATAACCGGTTCCATGTCTTTCCGTCCACCGATTACACTGTGCTAGTTGAAAATATGACAAGCAAGTTACACAGGGGGTAAACTTAATTCGAGTACGCTGAATTCAATGGTGCTAGCCCCATTTTGAAGTTCAAAAGTATTCGGACCTATATACGTCGCGCAAAATATCTCGCACTCCAAAGTATGCGAGATCTGAATGGCTGGCTATACTGTACACGCCCAAATACCTATGCTTTCTGTATGATAGTGCCGGACACGAGCAAAGTTTGTTATCTAAAGTCTCTTCCTCCTCTTCATCCATGCAACTTCTACACAGTCATTCATCTGTAGACTCAGCGTTCTCGCATGTTCCCCAAAAAGGCAGGGTCTTGTCACTTTTGGCAAAAGCTTCTCACAGAAGACTCCGGCTTCTACCTTGCCGTCTAGAGAAACATGGGTATACCTGTGCATATATCCGTATAACCAGGTAAGGCTAAATACAACTGGAGGTCGACATACTTAGGCCAAATAGGACGCTCATTTCGAAAAAGATACAAAGAACGCATGATTCATGAATGACATGACCAAATTTAAAACAAAGTACATAAAATCAAGTTTCGCACAACACATAAAAACTGAAAGCAATAGGTATAGTAAATTCAATAAAAATTTAAGCACAGAATCAAAAAAGGACCGACATTAAACAGTTTAGAAGATCTTGGTATAAGATTTGGGCACGATTTGACGATGGAGTCAAATTACGGCCAAGATTCACACACTGAAAATATGCAAAAACAAAAACACCAACAATTTAGTTAACGACAAAATCAACACAAAAGCCAATAAAATGTACGACTTATTGGGGTAGATACTCGATCCGCTAGCAAGCAAGCAGTTTGCTAGCCAAAATCCTGACTACTCAATCTATTTTATAAAGGAAATTGAAATTTCAAATTATATTTTCAATACGGTTTTTGTTTTTTTTTGTGCGATTGCACAGTAGAACAACACAAAATTTGCTGTTTAATTTTTGAAGCCGTAAATTTTACTGTAATATCGCAAACATCAACAAAAATTTTATGAAAAATGTATTTTGGAATTTAAATTTCCTTGGTATAATTGATTGAGTAGTCAGGATTTTGGCTAGCAAATTGCTTGCTTGCTAGCGGAACGAGTATCATCGATCGAGTTTTCTTTTAGAAGAAAAAGCAGAACTGTTTGCACAACATCTGGCATTAGTATTTCAACCAAACGATACACAATCTAGGATTGATCCTACCAGTCTATAGATCTCCATCAAACATCAGAAGTTTCACCCCACTAGAAATTGCACAAGGAATCGATATGAATTTGAAAGGTGTACAAATAAATCTCGGTTTTCAAAATCCCGAATTCAAAATCCCGATTTTCAAAATCCAGGTTTTCTTTTCTTCCAATTCTGCAAAGTCTTGATTTTGAAAAAAATATTTTTTGTTAATTCGGGTCGGCTGAGCTGAAACGTATTGATGATGTCTGACACGATATGTGTAGGAACTGAAAGGAACGGATAATATAAATCAACCTTTAAAGTTTTAATAAGCAGTAAATATGGTTTTGATGATTTACAAATTATTTGAAAAAAAAATGCTTTGATATCGATTTTGGCGATCAATTTGGACAGATTTTGGAAAAACAGATTGCCTTAAAATGCAAAAAATTTGGGCTGACTTAGTCCCTAAAGATCAAACTGGTATGCCTATATTTGTCGTTTTGTCATTTATAAATGGGTATAGTATATTTAAATGGAGAACTACGTCCTTATAAAATGGAAAGTGAATAAAATAATAAGAAATTTTTGAAATATTGTTTAACATTTGATAATGTTTTGTTTCTTTTTGACTTTTATAACTCTGCTATTTCGTAAAAGTAAAAGCTGATACGTTACTAAAAGTAAACCTTTTGACAAATTTGGCGCTTCGACACTTGTGGCCCTTCGAGACATTCGGCCCTTCGACATATTCGGCCCTTTGTAATTTTGCCCTTCAACATTCAGCCCATTGATACCATACCGAATTGCAGATGCTTCAATAACTCTCGCGGGCACGCGGGAAGTCAGATCGCTCCTCTCGCTCCGTTTAGCCCTCCGAGGGCCTTTAGAAAAAAATTCTAGAATATAAGTTCTAGAATACGGTCGATAGAGATGGAACTTGACCATTTCTTCACTCCTTTCATTCTTGTTTAGTTTTATTTTATAATTTTTTGTTTTATTGTAGTCGAGTAAAAAACCTTTAACGAAGAAGTATACGAAATAACAATAAGGTGTAAAAATAGTAATAAATAATTATTAAATCAAATCAATATATCATATATATTTTATTATTGTTATTTGGAAAATAAAGGGTTTAACGAAACGGAACCTTTATTATCGAAAGACAGCTGATACAACAAAAAGTTCGTAATACAGTTCACATCGCAACATTTTGGTCCATCGAGACGAATTTTCTCGTAAGTAGTTTGGAATAAATATCGTCAATTGGCTGATTGAATCGTTTTAGTGAGTCTATAGAAATTTAAATAGTGCTGAGATAATGGGTAGGGTCCAGTCCAGGTGATTTGTTAAATTTGTGGTTAGGTATAGGCTGGAAAGTAACAAGTTATATTCCATTAGTGTGTCATAGTGCGAAATTTATGCGGTTTCTCTGTCTGGTGTATAGGTGTGCAAAGGAATAAAATCGAAAAATGTTGATAAATGAAACGTTTTAATAAGACTGGCCACGAATTGTAATCTGCTGTTTTATTTATACAATATGAGAATACAATAGTTGTATTATGAAATGCATAGTTGCACATTTCTTAACACCTTCACTCAAATGTTGTATTCTATTTATAATTTTATCAACCAAATTTACAAAAAAAACATTAAACTAACATTACAAAAAAAAATTTCAAATTTAGTTTTACAAAATCACAAAAAATATTTAATTGAATTTTCATAGCATTTGGTCTTTCTACATAACTACACTGGTGAGTTATTTATCTTCCTTCTTACGCTCTTGATGTGCTGCTTGTAGATATAAATGCAGAGCTCCAATATCTTTATAACAGCGATTATTATTAGAAGAAGGATTATTTCCTCCTTCTCTATCGGTACGGGTTCTTGTATCACGACGTTGTTATTAACATTTCCCGTCGTATCTACGGCCTTAGTTTCTGGCCTTGATTCTGTTGATCCTATTATTTAAAATGTTGTCCACTCAAAGTTACTTGGACTACTGTTGAATTGAATTTTGTTCACGGTCGTTTATATATATATTAATTTAAAATAAAAGAAATTACAAAAAAACAAGAAATATTAATAATTGATTTGATTAATTTGCAATATACTCATTGTAGGGCATTAACTTCAATTAGTCCAGCATTATTTTTGCAATATCGATGTTTTTCTTTAGTGACCGTTGAATGCTCAACAATGATGTTGCCATTTTCAATATGTTGACGCAAAAAATGATGTCGGATGTCGATGTGCTTGGTGCGAGTTCGATACCCTTCAATGTTTCCAAGCTTGATAGCACTTTCGTTGTCACAGAAAATGTTTACTGTCTTTGCTGGTTTATTTGTTATCTTGTTCTGCAGTTGTTTTAGCCAAAGTATCTCGCATGTTGTTGTTGATAGTGCGATATATTCCTCTTCAGTGCTTGACAACGCGATAATCGGTTGGCGTTTACTGCACCAACTGATAGCCCCATTAGACATCTTGATTATATATCCGGTACATGAACGTCTCGAGTCTATGT
This sequence comes from Nephrotoma flavescens, assembly GCA_932526605.1. Lineage (NCBI taxonomy): Eukaryota > Metazoa > Arthropoda > Insecta > Diptera > Tipulidae > Nephrotoma > Nephrotoma flavescens. Next base: position 234,680,951 of record OW052220.1, read on the forward strand.
CGGAAGCCCAATCAGCATCGCTGTATCCCTCCATTTCAGTAGAGCCATTTTTATCATATCTTAATTTCGTTTCTGTAGTACCCATCAGATATCTAAATATTCTTTTGACCACCTGCCAGTGAGAGGAGCAATGTTTAGATTAAGACAATTGAATGATTCCATATTGTTTTATTCGCCGACTTTTTATCACAAACGATTAACATAGATTTTTAGTTATTAAAATATTTATTTAATATAAGTAAAAATAAAAAATAGAAACATTTAACACTAATTACGTTAAAAACTTTTTCATGGTTGATAATTAATTTATAAATTTTTTTATATTTTATTAGAGACCGGTTTCGGAGTACTTTTACTCCTTTGTCAATCTATTTTATTTAACTATTCTTTTCTTATTTAACTATAACGAATAGTTAAATAATATAGATTGACAAAGGAGTAAAACTACTCCGAAACCGGTCTCTAATAAAATATAAAAAATTTTATAAATTAATTATCAACCATGAAAGAGTTTTTAACGTAATTAGTGTTAAATGTTTTTATTTTTTATTTCTACTTATATTAAATAAATATTTTAATAACTAAAAATCTGTGTTAAGCAATGTTTAATATTAAATCTGCTTACATCGTTAACAGCAAATGCGATGTCTGGCCTGGTTCCCTGTGCTAGAAATAATAAGCTGCCCACAGCCTCCTGATACGGCATTTTACCAACCAACGAATTGTCTGCAGTAACATCTTCGACAGATAATTTTATCGAAGTGTTGGTTGGCGTCCCAATCGGTTTACACTCATGCATATTGAACCTCTTCAATATTTCCGTGATATAACTGATCTGGTCAAGCTCAATGTAACCTTTTCCTTGCGTGACTTTAATTCCAAGGCAGCTTTTTGCCTCGCCCAGGTCTGTATACCTTACGACTGGCGAGTACGTCTCTGTATAATCGACACCCATTTTTTGAGCGCAACCAATAGCTACTAGACGTGCCTTATAACGTATTATAGCTAATTTATCGTCTCTTTTGGCTTTGAAGACCCATTTAGCCTTAATCGGTTTTTTTTTAGTGGTAAATCCATGAGAGGCCAAGTGTTGTTGACTTTGTGTGATTCTATTTCCTCCGTCATTGCTTCTCTTCACTCAGGACAGTCAATGGCTTCTTTCACTGAAATAGGATCGAGAACAGCAAGAGCGAACGCAAAATTATTTAATTGCAATGAATCAAACTGACCTTTACTACGAGTAGTGATGCCTGGCTTTTGGATTTTGTCAATATTTCTCTTGAGCACGTATTCAGGATCCTTGGGATCATCCACGGCATTAACTTCGGTGATGATAACCTCATCCTCGGTCGTCTCAGAATCACGTTTTTTAATATCGTCGTTGTTTGATTCATCTTCGGCTGTGTTTATCTCCGCTCCACGAGAAAAATTCGTTGAATCCTCTTCTTCAGTTGACGTGTTTACGTCAATGGACACTCTAGTATTAACCAAAATATTCTCAAAAAATTTAACGTCCCGACTTATGTGCAATTTTCGAGTTGCCCTGTCAATGCATCGGATACCCTTTGTGTCGTTGTCATATCCCACGAAAATCATTTTGGCCGATTTTGAATCCCACTTCTGTCTTTTCTCTTTCGCTACATACACCATTACATCGAACCCGAAGATTTTTAGACCAGTCAAATATACCTTTTTTTTACTGAATGCCTCCTCTGGTACTTGGCCGTGAACTGAACTGATAGTTCTATTTAGAATATGGACCGCCATGTTGGATGCCTCTGCCCAGTACGTTTTTGGCAGGTTGGCGTCAAATAGAAGACATATCGCCTTTTCCACGATATTTCTGTTCATACGCTCCGCCACACCGTTTTGTTGAGGAGTGTATGCTGTAGTCCTTTGGTGCTGAATACTTTGAAATCTATAAATGTGCTTAAAACTTCAGATTTTGTTTTCAAAAAATAAATAAACGTTTTTCTGGAAAAGTCAGTTAAAATATACTTAGCTTTTCCTATTGACATGGTCTCCATTGGTCCCATTAAATCCGAGTGCACTATATCTAAGATGTTTGATGATCGTGTTTCACTTGTCTTGAACGGTAAACGAGCTTGTTTACCTTTCGCGCACGTATCACATTTTTTTATTTCGCTATCGTCATCTTTAAAGTTGATACCAATGACAGCTCCATCTCGCATTTTTTTAATGACTGGAAATTGATATGCCCTAATCGCCGATGCCATGTATATGCACTCTCATTATTTTTTGCTATCATGCACATTTCTTCACTCGCGTTGAGTTTGTATACTCCATTATCAGCTACTATACACTTCGCAATAATATCATTTTCGTTGTTTCTGATGACACAACCGTTTTTATTAAAACATACACTGTTTCCTTTCTCAACTATTTTGTGCACCGACAACAAATTAGCGACTAAGTCGGGTACATGTAGAACATTATTTACTTGTACATTGCCTTCACTTAATTTTATCGTTGCATTTCCAATTTTATTCACACTCATTTTATTGAATGTTTTTTTTTTTTTTTTTTTATCCATGCCATCTGTTTTGGGGCCGAAGCACTCCCTGCTCTTTCGCGGTTCATTTTTCCGTCTTACTTTACGCATTACCTGCCAAATCGAAGACGTACGGCTATAGGGCCGATTTAAAACCATCTGCACATTGCAAGCTCCATGCCAGCCTATACTGACATGGAAGATGGGTCGGCCCATGAGTTTTGCACTCCGACAGGGGGTCATAGATGTGCTACATTTCATCCCCGATCGTAATCGGTTATGAAATTTCACTTTTGCATCCTGCCCCTATCGGGATTCGAACCCGGTACCTCCCGATCCAAATGCCAAAGCTTTAACCACTGTGCCATTTGGTCGGTCATTTTTGAATTGTTTGCGCTGATTATGCCCTTTGTGTTGGAATGTTTTAGTTCACTAAGTAAACCTTCATGTTGTGTCATATGACTCGACGCTCCGCTGTCGATATACCATTCACATGCTTGTGTATTTTTACCCAAAAATGCAACAAATGCATTTTTTGCTGTACCAGTATTATCTTGCTCCTTCTTTGGTTTGTCACATTCCTTTGCTATATGTTGTGTAGAACCGCAGTTGTAGCATTTACGTTTGTTATACCTTTTATGTTTCTTGTTCTGCTTATTTTTCGAAAACAAAACTTCACCGTTCGCACTATCACATCGCATGTCTAATAATTTTGTTATTAGAACATCTGGAGTACAAGTATTGTCCGATGCTTCAACAGTCATGATGAACGGCTGGAAATGTTCACTAAGACCGGCTAATAAAATAGCTGTTTTCCATTCGTTGCTAATCGAGAAACCAATTCCTTCAAGCTTATTCGAACACCCTATTATCTGGTCGACGTAAGCCTGCATTCCATCGCATTCCTCTAATCTAGTCGAAATCAATTTTCTGAGGATGCTTATCTTTCGTGTTAACCCCTTATCTTCATACATTTTCGCTAGTTTTGTCAAAATCGCTTGTGCAGATTCACAGGATTGAATACACATAAATACTCGGATCAACACTCAGAGATATCATAGCTTTACATTGGGCTAATTTATCCGCTTTTGTTTCGGTGACTGTTTCGCCAACACAATTTGATAACCCATTCAAAGCTATTAGATTTGTAATCCCAAATTTCCAGGTATGATAATTATCATGACCCTTGAGCTTCTCAATTTCGTATTCTTTTGACATTTTGCACTACTAGTTCACATAGAAATAAAATGTACTCTCACTTAACACATACACAAATGGTCAATTCACACAGAATTCTAATTTTCCACGAATTCACATATAGAATTTATTTTTCTTTAATTCACACAGCGCATAAAGGAATGCGATCAGTCACGTACACCAAAAAATATTAAAACGTAATTTGATATTTTTCATTTATTCAAAAGACGAATAAGCAATAATAACTACGCTCTGCTACCATGTTGATAAATGAAACGTTTTAATAAGACTGACCACGAATTGTAATCTATGGCTGTTTTATTTATACAATATGAGAATACAATAGTTGTATTATGAAATGCATAGTTGCACATTTCTTAGCAAAAAAATATATCGAAGAAGCAATAACACGCAGTTGGCGTTGCTCGTCAATACAATTTTACAATTTCAATGGTTTGGGATTTACAAATTTGATTATAGTTTAGCGATTATTGACTTTTTTATTTAATGGGTAAATTGTTTAAGGTAATTTTTAAAAGTAGTTATTTAAATCGAAAGCGAATTTGATTTGTTTAAAAATGGCGGATGAGCTTATAAAAAACGTGGTTGGTCAAAACAAAAAATAACAAGGCATCAGAAATATATAGAAAAATATGTCGAGTTGAAATCTGATAGTATGTACATATGTTGTGCGTGCGAGGTTGCTAGATCTAGAAAAGGCGTATATGAAATTTTGTGAAATTAATACGGGAATTTTAGAGAATACCGATAATGCGGAATGTCATTGTGAGGAGGGTGATCAAATGGAACAGCAATTTTATCAAATTAAAATCGCTGTTTCTGAAGTGTATGGATAAAGTTAAACCTACTATATTAGATGAAAGATCGAACAATCATAATGAAATGTCCCAAGTCGCTGTCAAGTTGCCACAAATTAAAATCCCTCATTTTACTGGTGAGTACAGAAAATGGATTATATTTTACGACAGGTTTACGCGCCATATTCATGAAAATTCTGGTTTACTTGATGTGAGTAAATTTTATTATCTTATTGGATATCTCAAAGAAGATTCTGAGCCTTATAATATTGTAATTAAGTCGCCAATGTCGGATGCGGGATACAAACGAGCTTGGCATAACTTGAACGATCGGTATAATAATTCACGAGTGGTTACTAAAAGTATTTAGATGAATTTTTCGCGTTGCCCAACGTTAAAGTGTCAAACTCAGCGGATTTGAGAAAACTTGTTCAAGGTGCTGTTACTATTTTAGCAAATTTGAAATTATTGGACCATCCGACTGAACATTGGGATACCATTGTTGTTCACGTAGTGTCATCCAAGCTGGACATCGAGACCATGAAAGCATGGGAGCTAGGTTTAGGTGATAAGAGGTGATATCAAATGGGATAATATGTTTAAATTCTTGACAGGTCAGGCGCAAGCATTGGAACATGTTGAAAAGTTAGGTCCCCAAAAAACACAAAATCAAAATAGAGTGTTCAATGAAATATCAAATGTAGGCGCCGGGGCGTTTATTGTCTCGTCAAATAAAAATTCTAATAATTCACGCGTTGTATTTTGTAACATTTGTCGATCGGAAAGTCATTTTGCAAGTCAATGCGGGGAATTTTTTCAATTCTCATCTGATCAGAGATTTCATAAGGTGATCGAGCTGAAGTTGTGTATAAATTGTTTGCGCTCCGGTCATAATCTTGAAAATTGTTTCTCGCGTAAATGTTCTGTGTGTAACCAAACCCATCATTCTTTGCTTCATAACTCGGCTCTGTTCAAGATCGCAAGGCTTCGGAGAAATTGTCAAGCTCCGGTTCAGTTCAGGTACAATCATCTAATACCCTTCATGTGACTCAAAATAAGGGTAGCCTCACTGGAATGAGTTCGAATACAGGTGCTCTCAGTGAGGGCTCATCGGTGGTGGCTCATTCGACAAGGCCCAAAGAAGTTATGCTGGCCACAGCAATCGTTTCAATTGAAGACGCAGATGGAAATTTGCATCAATGTCGTGCACTGTTATCCGCATTGCAGTCTAATTTTACAGGTGGGTTGGCAGGTCGTCTTCGATTGCCCAAGATTCTCAGCATTCTTTCAATATCAGGTATAAATCTTCTCTAAATCTTAATACCGCGTTAGTACAACTGTTCATGCGAAGAATGGTAGAGTTCCTTACAAGGATACGTTTGAGTTTCATGTTGTTTCAAGTATTACAAGAAATCTACCTTCCCAAAAGGTTCCGTTTTCACCCTATCCTCTTCCTAAATACATATCGGACCCCGAATTCCATTCCACTTGGCTAAGATCTTTTTGCAAGGATTGTGGTCGAAGCAATTAAAATGGGACGATCCGTTGCATGTTAATGAATATGACTTTTGGACCCAATTCCGATGAGCAATACCACGAAATACACGGATTTGCTGACGCCAGCCAGTGTGCTTATGGTGCATGCTCATACTTGCGAACTATCAGTGAAAATTCATGTCGTGCCATTCTTATGTGCAGCAAGTCTCGTGTCGAGCCACTGAAAAGCAGTACATTTCCACGGTTGGAGTTAAATGCTGCACTATTGCTCTGTCGATTATTGTTAAAAACACTTGAGGCCACGAAATTACAACCAAGAAGCATCGTATTATGGAGCGATTCATTCATTGTATTTGCGTGATTGCAAGTATCACCACGTCGGTTAAAGACTTATGTGTCCAATCGAGTGTGTGAAGTTCAAGAAATCCCAGTTCCGATCAAATGGTTACATATACCATCTGAGATTATTCCAGCGAACGTGATTTCAAGGGGTGTTATGCCTAATGAGTTAGAATTAAACAAGTTGTGGTGGAACGGACCTGAGTTCCTATCAGATACCGAAGCAGAATGGCCTTCGAAATTCAATGTTTAATCGGAGATGTGTGAATTGCCGGAAATTAAAGACGATTCCACCCTTGCATTGAAGAGAAGCGGAAAATAATGATGTCATTCTTTATGAGCTGAACCAAAAATTTGGTTAATTTCGAAAGTTATTAAATGTCGTTGGATATTGTAGTCGATTTTGCAACAATTTCTGCAGTGGACGGGATAAAAAATTCGAATGGGTGAGAGATTAACCTACGACAAACTTCACATTACTTTGCAAAAACTCGTGAAGGCAGTTCAAAGCGAGACATTTTCTTCTGAAATCAACTCTTTAAAATCCAACAAGTCAATTTCTAAAACAAGCTATATAAACCGCTTGCATCCTTTCCTGGATGCTGACGGAATTATTCGAGTTGGAAGACGATTAACCAACAGTATCCTTTCAAACGATAACAAGAAGCAAATCTTATTGACAGCTAAGCATCGTTTCACAGAGCTTTTGAAGTGCACACGAACAAGTTAATCAATTGCATTGTGGTTCGCAGATGCTCCTCGCACAATGTCGTCAGCAGTTTTGGCCCATCAATGGGCGATCATGTGCCAACAAGGTTTACCGGAATTGCCTCGAATGTCATCGTCAAAGACCAAGACTTCAACAGGAAATCATGACCAATTTATCAGCAGTTCATGCCGTTCCCAATCCACATATTTGCGGACTATTTTTAACAATAAATCAGAATCCACGTAGCAAGGCTGAATATAAAATATATGTGGCAGTGTTTATTTGTTTTAGTACAAAGGCCGTACATAATGAAATAGTGTCTGTCTGACCTATCAACCAGCAGTTGTCTTGCCGCTTTGAACTTTGTTGGAGCATCTAACGAATTGAAGAAAATTCAATTTCTTTTTAACGAACAAGCTAACATCAATAAATTACAAGACCACTGTAACAACGAAGGTATAATTTGGAAGTGTATACCCCCACGGTCTCCAAGCTTTGGCGGACTATGATGATGAAATTATGATAAAATTCGACATGTGTGACGGAAATAAGATTCTAAAATGAGTTTTTGACTAAATTCTGGTTAAACTCCATCTCTATTGATCACAATCGATTAAGAAATGGCCTAGTTCCATCCCTAATGACAATATTTCAGAACTTTATCAAACATCATTTTAAAATCCCATTTAGATCCCACATGTCGATTTTCGACATGATCGGTTAAGAAATGGCCAGGTTTCATTCCTATCCATACCTTATCCCAGAACTTTATCAAAAACGCATTTTTTGGATCCCATTTAGAACCAACATATCGAATTTTAACTAAATCGGTTAAAAAATGGTCTAGTTCCATAGCGATGGCCATATTTCACAACTTTATCAAAAATCATTTTAGAAATCTATTTACATCACACGTGTAGAATTTCAGCAAAATCGGTTTAGAAATAACCTAGTTCCATCTCTATTGACCGCTTTATCGAAAAATTATTTTAAAATCTCATTTCCATCGCACGTATCGAATTTCAACAAAATATGTTAAGAAATGGCGAAATTCCATCCCTATTAGCCATTTTCTAGAACTTTATCGCAAACTCATTTTTGAATTTTGTCAAAAAATAATTTAAGAGTCCCATTTTCTCACATGTCAAATTTTAAAAATTCAAACCGGGGTTTCTTAATACTCGGGGTTTTTTTATACAAAACTGGGATTTTGAAAACCGGGATTTTGAAAACTGGGATGTTATTACACACCCGAATTTGAATCCCAAAAGCTCACCTGGAATTGATGAAATTTCGCCAAGGCTGTTTAAGGAGTTAGAGTAGTCACTATGTTAACATATATATAATGCTTACTTTCGACTTAGATATGTGCCTGAATGTTTAACTCTTTCGCGGACACGTTTCAATTGACCAACAGTATATACCGACTCAAACAAAATAATAAGTAAAAACACGACGGTAATAACAGATGTTGTTTTCATATGATTAATACTGAATGTGATTTTCTGTGTCCCAGAGGAAGCGTTCCTGTTTTCATTGTGTCCTGTAACACATCCATAAATAATTGTGCGTCCATGAAATGGTTACGGTTGCACAAATAATCATGATAAAAAACAGACAAACGCCGAGCACATTGTATCATACAGGTGTTATCTACAAGATAATTAAATTAGGGCCACATAATTACTGGCAATTGCTCGAGTCATATCTTTCCAAACCAATATTTGGAGCCATAGCAGGGGTGCCCCAGGTTAGCGTGTTAGAGCCTATCCTATATCTACTTTACACTTCCGATATACCGACAACGGAAATAACCTTCATCGGAACTTTTGCTGCTGATACCGCAGTATTGGGGCACAAAAATAGCAACTTCCATACATTTCTCAATGGGGACAAATTCCCAAGCTGAATCTGCTAAATATCTCGGATTGCATCTCGATTCAAGATTGAACTGGAAATACCATACGTTAAACAAAAAACAGAGGAAATGAAAATAAAACAACATGACTGATGTACTGGCTAGTAATAGGATAGAATGTTAAGCTTATCCTGTGCTGTAAACACCTGAACCAATTTGGACCTATAGTATCCAACTCTGGGGCTGTACTAAACAATCATTTCGTTTAATTATTCAACGTTATCAAAACAAATTTTTACGTGCTATAACGAATGCTTACCGCTACGCAACCAATGAGGATTTACACAACGACCTAAATGTTAAATGGATTGATGAGAGTGAAGCAATACAACTTTTTGATATAACACAACAACTGAGACGCCTTAAAATAATTAAACGGCATAAGCTAGTCATCTAATAAATAAAGGTTCATTATTGGGAGCAGAATATTGATTGCTTGTAAACCCACACTCGCCCCATTTATTTGTTCAAATAAGTGCGTTATCATCATTAGTAATATATTATCATGTGATAAGATTATACAATTTAAATAAATAAAAAAAAAATATGGAATAAATTATTAATTTTTCTCGAGCAAATATTATTTGGAGTCATCCTGTCGAAAATACAACAATTTAAAAATATCCAAAGATTCGTTATTGGTAATTAGTGGCTTTATATGAAATTTCTAGCAAATTTCACTGTACTAAACCGCAAAATGTTTCTGATGTGCCACATGATGAGATACTATATTGACCGGTACTGTACTCATACACATTATATTTATAACAAAAGGATGATGTAGAATATGTAGAAATGTTAATTGACTTAGGTTTCATGAATAATTAGATATCCAAAAACTCAAAGCCTATTTGGCCTATTTATTATTTGGTTTTGAAAATACGCATAAATAAGCTTTTAATACCAGAGTAATTCGAAAAACTTAATTTGAATATATATATAAATTAATTATGTTACTTACAATAATTCTGGTTCAATGAATGGGATGTACTACGTATACCAAATACTATTTTTCATATGTACAAAAATAATACATTTAGTAGTTTTTAGAGAAACGATACACCAATTTACTAAAATGAAAAAAAAAACACTTGTTTCGTTCTCACATTGTAGAGCAATTACCGTATAGTACTCTGTAATTTCCAAATACAAATTACACTCCAATTAATTCCGAACCGAAAATTGGAAATGAAATGAAGAAAAACCAAAAGCGATTTAAATAAATTTTAATTGCATTGCTGAAGATGAATAAAAAAAAATTGAGTTTAAAAACCAAATTAAAATTAAAAATGTAAAATTGCAATAAATCTCAAGCTAGATGAAAATTTATTTTATCTTTGAACTCTTTAGATAAATCGTATGTATATTTGAATGGTTATACAATTTATGTTAACGATATAATAGTAGCAGAATTTATAAATCGGTTCTTAGCTGGATTCGAATTGATGAAGAGAAACGACATCTTATATAAGTTGCAATATAAATTTGCTGAAATATTTTATTGAGTTGTAATAAAAATACATAAGTAATATGGCCAATCGTCTTTATTGCAAGAGTTGATTAAGTGTGTATTATCTATAAATATAAACTACCACAATAAACACATAAATTCTAGACAATATAGAATTACTGTGTATAATTTTTAATATCGATTTCTATAAATAGTAAACTTTCAGATTTCAGACCAATCAGAGCTGAAACTGGAAACCAAGATTATCGAACCATACCAGAACAAAAAAATTTGTGCAATTCTTATTTTATTTTATCACCCTGTTCCCACACAAAATAGTTAACCTCAACTATTTGTTTCTGACCACAATAACCATCTCGTACTATAAATAAACAATTTATGGACCAAACCATTCTCAACAATATAGATTTTGCTTCTTAGCTTGAGAAGTGTTAGCAAAATACATAAAAAATGATTAAAGTAAAACCAAACTGATTAAAGACTTATTGTAGAAGAATTAAATTTCCTACATTAACAATTTTTGGATCAACTCGTGTTTACAAACTATATAGGGTTTTTATTGCCGCGCCTAAGAGAAGTCGTCTATTTACAAGCATGCATATTTTGTAATCCATGCATCTTGTTGAGTACGGCGGTAACCGTACCACGGTAACCGTTTTCATGGAATGGCACTTTTCTTTAACAAGAAAATCAGAAACTTCTTTTGAATGTTTTCAATCGTTTTAATGTGCACAGTATAGTATGGATTCCAGACCGATACAGCGTATTCTAGTTGGAATCGAACGTAAGCGAAATAGAGTGAACATAAGTTTTGGATGTCTTTAAATTCCATCTGTCCATCTTTTAACAAAGATCAATTCAAAACTGCAATAACAACCCAATTTGGAATATTTTATTTCTGTCGCATGACTTTCGGTCTTAGAAACGCAGGTCAAATATTTCAACGATTTATTGATGAAGTTACCAAAGATTTACGCAAGAAAAACACGTGAAGAACATGTCGAACACTTAAGCGATTATCTGATCATGATATCAATATTCGCTTATCTAAGTGTGAGATGTTTTGTGTTATCACAAAATAACGCAAAATGGAATTCAACCATCAATTGACAGAGTCATCGCGATCAAATAATTTCAACATCCCACTCCTATACGACATATTCAGCGTGTTGTTGGGATGGTAAATTATTACCATAGATTTTTAACAAATTAGGCAGATCATCTATCGCCAATTTACAGTCACATGAATTCGTTAATTAAACAAGGTAAAGAGGCTATATTCGTCTGGCCGTCAGAATGCCAAGTAGCTTTGGGAACAATAAAGAAACTCTCTCGCTAACTGTACGTTACTTGCGCACCCCATTTATAATACAACATATTGTATAAAAACCGATGCTTCAAGCATAGCGTGTTGAGCAGAGGTGTCTTAGAAAAGCTAAACGGTAATAATTGGGAACAGAACAAAAATATTCAACTTTCGATCGTGAACTCCTAGCAATTTTCACAGGAATTAAAAAAACCGTTATTTCGTTCTCTAACTTTCATTGGTTGCGATATCAATAAACTAATTCAAGCGCAAGAACAGAATGTAAAACTTAAAGCTTATTTAAATGGCACAATTCCACTAAATAAAATATTAAAATTTGAACAGGTCTCACCGGATAATGACTCGAGGTTAATATGGTGTGAAACATAGCATCCACCAACTATCACATTCCGGAGTCAGAGCATCAAGAAAAAAAGTCGTCTCGAAAAAGTTTTGGCCATCAATGAACAAGGACAGTTCCAATTGGGCTAAGACTTGTATTGAATTCATGACTGTCAAAAACCAAAGATAACAAGACATACTTGATCTGAATTCCAGAGATTCGAATTACCATCGTGACGATTCGAAAAAACCCATATAGATCTAGTAGGTCCATTGGCACCATCGTATGGAAACATTTATGTACTTACCATAATTGATCGTTTCACGCGATGGACCGAAGCTATCCCTATTCCGGATTTTACCGCTCAAAACTGTTGCGAAAGCGTTACTATCCAACTTCATCGCCAGATTCGGTATCCCATTGGAACTTATTAGCGATCAAGGTCCCCAATTCGAATCGATTCTATTTCAAGAATTGACAAAAATGCTAGGAATACACAAAATAAGAACGACTTCTTACCATCCGCAATCGGATGGGCTAATAGAAAGATTCCACCGCAATCTAAAATAAATCTTAATAGCCCGCGGAAACACAGAAAATTGCAATGAAGAACTTCCGCTTCTGTTGTTAGAAATTCGCACAGAATTTAGTAAGGAAAAAAAACTAATGAAAAAAATCCATCATCCATCCAAAAATTAAAAAAAAGTTACGATACGAAATACGAATTATGATTACGAAATTACATACTCTTACGATTAAAAACACAGTCAACAACTTGTGTATGTTGCTTTATCACGAGTTACAAGTCTCTATAGGAGCTGTTCATCACGTCGACTATCAATGATCATGTCTTCTACTAAATGGGGTTATAAAATGACGTCCCGTTTTTAACATTGAACTGTGCAGAGTATCAGGTCACTCAATGCTCAATTCATTTGCTTTCCAAGATCTGGCTGCGCAATGACGAGCATGTTAATTTTCCTACGATTGAATTTTGCGTTCAGTTCAAGAGAGATGGTCAGTGGGCTGCCGGAGCACCAATTCTGTCAAAAAATCCATAAAATGAGCTTAGTGGACACACATAACTTGCCGTACGAACTTCCACTTGTCATAGGTCGGCCTTACTTTCTCAAAACCAGTATTGATGTAACAGATGGACTGGCGAATGGAACTATGGGCTGTCTGAGGTATATCGAATGCAGCCATCCTGACCGGAACAACGAGAACGATGAAAATGTCAACAGTAAAAAATGTCAAACGACTCTGGATGGGTTTCAATACAAATTCACAAGTTGGCAAGAAGGTCAGACAGCTTTAAGCTTGATGGGCGCAGAAAACGCACAATCATCGTTGGACAAACAACACAACCCATTGATGATATGTACATGGCTGAGCTTCAGCTTCTCAATGGGAATAAGATGCTTTCTGTAGTTGCATTCACCTCGCCGAATAAATCCGTCGTAGACATAATGAAGTGCATACATTTCGTCCTTGCATCATATTCTAAAAGAATTTCAAAAATTCTCCAAGGAGGTTATTATCTTTTGCCGATGATTATGAGCGGGGCCGGGGTTTCATTATTAATTTTGCTTTTCCTCGAGGTGAACCACTTATAAACTTCCTGCGAGACGAATTAGATTTGCACATGAACTCAGATCGAAATATATCTACTACGAGATATGGGACGACCATTGTGCAGTTTTTCAATGAAAATTAGAAAAGTTAGAGTCGACAGTATATGTATCTCATTTTAGCTACCATAATCAAATTGCGTCGATTATACCGAAAGAGTAATAGACCAATTTAACGATAATAAACAAATGAAAAACTCTGGTTAGTAAAATTCCATTCCATCTTCCGTCAAAGTAAACTGTACACACGCACTATACACACGCCATGTTTACAAATCTCCTTGAGAGTACTAATGGACTCACTTTTTTTTTATAAAAGTTTGAGCGTCTTCGGTCTAAAATGGTATAATATATCCTTTTATTTATTGTAAATACAAGATTATTGCTATTAATATGCTCATTCTGCATATTCGATTATAAATAACAAAATTTTAAAAATCGGACTGGTTTTTGTCTTAAACTGTACCTGATGATAAGGGACTTTTAAACTTGATATTAGCTACCCATCTTTCGTTCATAAAATGTATTAATCGTTAACTAATTAAACATGAACATTATTAAACATTAATTTGATGCGTCACTCGACTTGTTCGACATCGCATGTGTTTATTCCGTTTTTCTGGCTTGTATCTGGGCGGATTTTTGAGTATCAAAATACCACATAATCAGTATACGTCACAAGAATACGCAAACATGCATTATATTTATGATGAATGCAGAAGCAACGCAAATGCAGCTGGAGCCCTTTATATAGAAAGATAACCAAACTCGCGTCACCCGGATTATCGTGTAATCAGAGTCAACGGTTGTTACTCGGAAGGAAGATTACCTGGCAGCGGTGTTGATGGTACTAGCACTGGAGAATCGCGAATATTGACACTGAAGAAACGATGCTCGAGGAAATTGAGCGAGATTCGTCTATCTCTACAAGAGCGAATGCACGACGCACCGGAATCGCAAAATCGAACGTGCACCGTGTATTGTAAAAAAAAAAAAGTTCCACCCCTACCATATTAGATGCGTGCAAACTCTGGAACCAAGAGACTACTACGCAAGATTGTATTTTTGCCGACAGATGCTTGAGAAAATAGAACAAGATCCGCAATTCTTTATTAATATTGTATGGAGCGATGAATCAACACTGAGTAGAGATGGATGCTTTAACATGCACAATCTTCACAGCTGGCAACTTTCGAATCCTCATCTAATGCGAGAAAACAGATCCCAGTACAAATTCAAAATAAATTATTGCACCAGCATATTGAACGGAAAGATAATTGGCCCATTTGAACCCTGGCAGTTCTTATCTGGCCAAAGCTATTTGAACTTTCTTCAAAATGATCTGCCAAATTTATTGGAAGAGCTGTCCGAGGAAGTGAGAGAATCCCATTGGCTCCAGAATAATCGGTGTGGTGCGCACATATGCCGTAAACGTGCGGGCGTATTTGAATTCCACATATCCAGATAGTTGGATTGGCCGTCTGGGGCCCATTTTGGATTTTTCCCGATGGATTTTTTTTACTGGGGCTGCCTAAAAGAAGAAGTGTATACTCTAAACTTAACAGAAGTTTAGAAGAGCTACGTAGCCGTGTCCAGGAAGCACAAAAAATTACTCAACGGCGCTTAGGCGCGACTTCACAAAACAGATTTTATTCGGAGATGTCGGGCGTGTATCAGACTCGGTGGCAGACAGTTTGAGCATTTACCGTAAATGTACATAGGTTAAATAAAGTATTATCAATGTGTTACGTTATTTTCTATGAAGCCCTTATCATCAGGTACAGTTTAAGACAAGAAATAATCCAATTTTTAAAATTTTGTTATTTAATCAAATTTACTTCTTCTGCATATTAATAGCAATAACCTCGTATTTACATTAGATAAAAGATGTATTATACCATTTTAGAATATGCATTAAATCCGCATATTTTTAAAATAGTTGGCCACTTAGGTTCTCGTACATTTTTTTTCACCAAAGACTCTCAAACTTTTATAAAAAAAATATTTACCTCATTTCATGCTGAAAATTTAAGTTTAGATTCTTTTTCAAAAAAGTGCCAGAGCTACTCATACTATTTAGTGCATATCTATTAGTATGTATAAACCATTAAGAATATTATAAAACCAAAAAACCGATGGATTTAATTTACTTGTAGCCGTGGTGATCGGAAACGTAAAGTAATGTGAAAAAATGAACTTTTTTAGAAAAATGATATATCTTAGGTACTACTTAGGATATATTTTTTTTGTATTTTATTTTGAGTGCCCAATATCTCTACTATAAAATGTTTCAGGTTTATCCATTCGTTCTGGGACACCCTGTACACATTACAAAGGATCTTCTTACTTGTGATCGCGGTTTTGCCCGCGTTCATAATGTAAAACCAAGTCTAACAGCATCTTACGACGGCCCCTATAAAGTAATTAAAAGACTGAGGAAATACTTTATAATCGACATAAAAGGAAAGAACAGCTTTATTTCAAATAACCGTATGAAACCGGCATACAACATTGAGTTCATCGAACAGAAGAACAATGCAAGTTTCAAACATTCATTCAAAATTGTTAAGTTCGATGAAATCGCATCACACAAGTAAGAGTATGTTAGTTACATTATTTTTTTTACTTTATGTCTCATAATTATTCCCATTGATCCCTTTTCTTCGCTAGTCTCCTTGTTGGCTATATTTGTTTGTGTCCATATTCGACAATATCAAAAAAAAAAAAAATCTGTGGATGTCCAACCATCTTAGGGAGGAAGCGGGCCAAGCTTCAGGAAGGACAGCAGTCACAAAAGAGGCTTAAGCTATTCAGCGACGTTGTGAAGGAGAAGGAGGTGGTGCTAGCCGTCATGGACGAGAGCCATGAAGATGGGAGCATCACCGTGGAAAAATGGAGGTCGGTGTTTAAGGTACTTAACCTAGTTTTCCTTAGAGTCCTTGGACAATATCCGGGATCACCGCCAATTAGTAGGGACGCGGGGTGGTATCAGCGACGGCTGAAGTTGACCGCGTGCGCAGATCAGCGATCCGTCTTCATGTACAGGAAGGCGATCGAGGAGGTAGTCGAGGTATGGCCAGGAGCCAAGCTCAGAGCAGCTTCCAAGAAAGAAATACCGAGCAGACCTAGGCAATAGTCTGGATTACCACGGAACCGGCAAACTTGGATGAATCCCTGAGGATTATCCAGGTTTGCCATCCACATCTTCCGACAGGGAACTGGAAGATTGTGAAGTAGGAGGAGCCTAAAGGTAGTTTCAGACCATCAATCATGGTGATCAACAAGGAATCCCTGGCTCCCCGGGTAAAAACAAAAGGGGTTATAAACTTTGGCTTTGGTTCTATTACACTCAAGGTGTTCGAAAGGACGAAGTCGGAGTAAAAACGAGTACTGCGCAGCCCGAAAAGGGGGAGGAAGAGGTCCAGACTGAAAGAGGAAGCACGACGAGTGGTATATCTTCAGAGAAGATACAGCCAGTGGCGAACCGTATTAAGGAGCTTACTAGCGAACTTCGTGACCGACTCTTCGTTGGCACGGGGAAGGGGGACACATCAGACTCTGAAGGGGGAGATGTGGACCTGTTTAAGTTTAGGGACTGCGGAGGGGGGAGTGAGACGGAGGATACCGTCGACTCCGTCGGGACCAATTATTTATTCGAAGTAGCACGGCTGTCATAATAAGGTACACCCAGAAAAATAATCCTTAGAAATTATGAATTTACACGTTAATCTTAAGATATTATTGCTATAAATTTTGCGCAAAGGAATTCATTCTTTATTTATATGTAGCACAAATCATTGTTTCAAAATATTTAAAATCCTTAAATTTAAATTTTATTTACTTTAAGTTTAAGAAAATTAGTTTTAAAACAAATAGAATTTCATTAACATCACAGGACCAAAAATCTTTAAATTAAGTACTCAACTATTTTAAATTAATAAATACAACTGATTTTTCCCTTATTACCAAGAGGAATTATCCTTAAAATAAAATGTTGTCTCCATTATATTTATTACTATTTCCCTCTAGAATGAAAGATACATTATCTTAATTTTAAAAGCGTATCCTTTATTCCTGTGGTTGGTTTCCTTCATTTCAACTGTTTGTGGTTTTAAATTTAAAAGAGAGATACCATGTTTTTTAATTCACAAATTTTTGTTCCAAAGCGAATAAAATCTTAAAATTAAATGCAATTTTCGTTGTTTGTGATAACCGCAATCCTTTATTCAGAAGTATTAAAAACCTTTAAACTAAAAGTAATTTCCTTTGTTGGGCAAAATCAGTTCCCTTGATTTAATTTGATAGATGCTAGAAAGATATCTTGCAGAAAGATATTAAAACCTTAAATAAAAATACAACAACTATTAGGTATAATCAACAACAAAACTTCATTTATTTTCACAACCAGTTTCATTACATCATATAATAATTAAAATACAATATTATTTTTTAAAATTCATTTTGATAAATTCAAGGGTATCCAACAAAGAAGTAGCAATTTCTTATTTAATTAATTAAACTAGAAATTACACTGGATTATAATACTCTTTTAATCTTAAAATTTTATTGCCATCTTTTAAATAACAACTATTCAGTTGTATTTTTTATTTTTTAATTCCATTATAATATAAAATTTTGAGGGATTTGAAATTGCGTAAGAACGGAAATGAATCATATAGGATATATTGTCCTATAATTTTAAAATTAAGAACCAAGTTCCATTACATCTAAAAATTTCACAAATTTCATATATTTTAACAGTATTAGAGACACGGGTACTAATATAGCATCCAACTTTTATTTTTGTGCCACGAAATAGCAAAGTATTAGTATATTGTTTAGCGTGACTTAATTGTGTAAAGCAACAGATATATTTTAAGTCTTTTTTTCTACAATAAAATAAATCTTCGTCCAATCCCACTTCACTTTGGAAAAAGTCTTTTGTATGTACAAGTTTAGAAAATTTTAGCGCCGTTTTAATAGATAAAGTCAAGGGAATATTTAATCGAGATGTTATATTTCGTGAGATGTTACATATATGTGACTGTTAACAATGATCAGGTTTGTGCAGATAAACTTACATCATACTAAGGCTGCTTCGGCGGCGCTACTTCTCAGACTTGCTAAGTCAGGGGAGGAAATAGTTTTGATCCCAGAACTTTGGATCAAAAATAACAAGATCTGCGGTCTGCGAGCGAAGGGGTACACCCTTTTTTACGCTTGTTGGACAGAAAAGGGTAGATCATGTGTACTGGTGGGTACGAATACAAATTCGTATCTACTTCGACAGTATTGCAATGGGGACATAACTGCGGTCCGCATAGAGACGGAGGGGTGGAGATTGCAGCCGCATACTTGGACCGAGAGAAGCCAGTGCCGCCAGATATATTGGGGGCACATGTTAGCGATGCAGAAAAGAGGAAGGTGGGAGCTATCCTGGGGTGTGACGCGAATGCACACCATACCATCTGGGGCAGCTCGGACATCAATGATAGGGGCGAGTTACTATTCGAATTTATTTTAAGAACTAACCTCACTATTAGCAATATAGGTCAGGAACCCGCACGTTTATTATTAGTAATAGGCAGCAGGTTCTGGATATTACTCTGGTCTCTGAATCTATTTCACTGATGATCAGGTAATGGAGGATGGCGAAAGAGCATTCAACCTCCGATCATCGTTATTTAACGTTTAAGTTCAATCTCCAAATTACAAATCAATACGTGTTCATAAATCCCAGGAGGACAGTATAGCGTGTATATAGGGATATATTAGAGGGCACCATTAAATCTAGAGTTCCAGGACTCCCCGACACGGGTAGTCAACTTGACTCAATGGTGGATACTCTTATTAGGGCCTGCAATATCTCAATGAGAGACGCTTGCTCATTAACAAAGCTGAGGGGAAAGCGAAAACCTGTCTGGTGGACCTCGGCACTTGCGGATTACCGAAAAGCTTGCGGGTCTACTTTCAATAGAGCGAAAAGATCTAGAGAAATTCAAGACAGGGACTTTTAAAAGGAATGCCTCAGAGTTTACAAAAGGGAAACAAGAAAGGCGCAAAGGAAGTAGTGCAGGCGCTTACTGTGATAGAATGGAAGGGGTCTCGGAAACCCCGTGCTTAAGAAAGATTCTCTCCACTAGTTCAGCTGTTCCAGGCTATCTGATAAAACCGGATAGCGAATGGACGGCGTCTAGTGAAGAGACTCTTGTTCTTTTGATGGAAACTCACTTCCCTGAAAATGAGGAAGAGTCAACTGCGGGGCCTTTGGATGAATGCGTGTCTAGGAATGACTGCGGGGTTCAATCGTAACAGAGGATTTTCTGAGTACACGGAAGATAAAATGAGCTATTAAAGGGTTTAAGCTCTTTAAGTCAGCTGGCCCGGATGGGATTGTACCAGCAGAAATTCAGAAAATCTCGGAGGTCTTATTACCCTGGCTGGAAGTTATCTTCAAAGGGTGTCTGAAGCTGTGGTACATCCCAGTCAGTGAAATGGAGGGAGGCTAGAGTGATCTTCATCCCCAAAGCAGGTAGAAGCTGGCACAGCAACCCTAAGGACTTAAGACCAATATCTCTGTCATCATTTCCGTTGAAAATCATGGAAAGGCTGCTGGATGTCAATATTCGGTCAAGAATTGTGCCCGTCGTCGTTTGAAAACTTTACATTTATTAAATTTCTTTTTTTTTAAATATTATAACATTGAATTGTAAATCTGAAACATTTTTCTTAAAATCAGGAGTGTCCTCTCTCCCATTCTTTGGAATGTAGTAATCAATGGACTACTACTGGAACTGGAGGGGGAAGGAGTAAGTGTGGTTGTTTCTGTCTCGAGTAAACACCTGGGTACAATCAGGGATGTAATGCAGAACGCGTTATCAATCACTGCGGGTTGGGCCAGTAGATGTGGATTGGGGATTAACCCAACTAAAACAGAGCTGGTCCTTTTCACTAGGAAATATAAAAATCCGGCAATGGTTCCACCAAGCCTGAATGGTACTAGGCTGGTCCTTACTGAAAAGGCGAGATTCCTAGGGATACTTTTGGACAGTAAGCTCAGTTGGAAACCAAACACGATAGCAAGAGTGAAGAAGGCTACTACTGTGGCATTCTATTCTTGTAAAAACGCCATTGGAAGGAAATTGGGCTTGAAACCGGAGCAGGTCCATTGGCTTTACACGGCAGTAGTAAGGCTCATACTGCTGTATGGTGTGAGTGTATGGTGGCCTGCTCTGGAGAAACTATCATACAGGAACATGATGGTGAAGGTGCAGCGGGCAGCCTGTTTGCTCATTAGTGGGGCGCTGAAAACGACCACCACTAGTGCCTTAGAGGTCATGCTGTACCTTCTCCCGTTCGATATCCTCAGTAAACGAATGGCGATCAATACGGCCGCCCGGCTATCAGCCACTTTGGAGTGTGGACGTTTGCAAAAAGAGCACTCAACTATATAGTCAATTCTGTGAGGCATGACCTGGCGAATTGGGACTATATAACACCCCTGTTGTGCTTTGGCAAGCTTTTTAAGGAGATTCTCCCCTCTAGGAAGGATTGGAATTGTGGTCTCATTATGGAGACCGGGACAGTTAAATTTTTCACCGACGGCTCCAAGCTCGATGGTAGAGTGGGAGCTGGTGTATTCTGTGGGGAATTAAATGTAAATTTATCTTCTCGTTTGCCTGATTACTGCAGTGTATACCAGGGGTGGAATGTTGCAACATCACTTTTTTCGATACTATCGAAATTTACATCTCTTTCATCACAAATTAAATTTATCGTTTTTCCATTTTTCAATTACGTTGCGACTGTTGCGATCTCTACCTAATCGAAGAAAACATTATGTCGTTCTACTCTTATTCTATCACATAAGTATTTTGAGAGTGATACTTTATCGGAAAACAAAAACGAGATAAATAAACAATTCATTCTAGTAGTGTGCGATCGAAGTATAGAAAGCAAAATTGAAAAGTGAAACGGCAACCAATTTTATTTTAGGAAAAAGAGATATAATATTCGATAAATATCGAAAAAAGTGATGTTACAACATCCCACCCGTGGGTGAAGTTATAGCGTTTGAAGAGGTCATGAACTGGTTGAAGCATAATATGACATCGCTAACTGATATCACTATCTATGTGGACAATCGGGCGGCCATTCTTTCGCTGGATTCAGTTTTCCTGACGTCTAGGGTGGCGTTGGATTGTCACACATCTCTTAATGAGATGTGTGAACATTTCAATATCCCAATTGGTCTGGGTTCCGGGCCATTCTGATGTTGAGGAAAATTGCAGGGCAGACGAGTTAGCAAGGTACGGTATGACTCTTTAACTGGATCCAAGGAGTGAATGTGTATTAAGGCCTATGTCTGTGCTGAAAGCAGCAAGAAAAATGGAAGCAGTTGCCTTGGCAAATGATAGGTGGATCGCTAGTTCAACTGGCAGAGTAACGAAACAAGTATGGCCTGAGCTGAACTTGAATCGCTTTTGGACCTTAATCACACTAAGTAAGCATGACTTAGGTAGAATTGTAAAGATAATAACCGGGCACTGCCTTTTCGGAGATCATGCGAGAAGACTGGGTCTGCTGGATGCAAATGACTTCTGCAGAAGCTGCAGGGACGAGGATGAGGAGAAGACTCCCAAAGTCCCAACCCCCTCATAATCCGTTAAGAGATAAACGAGTTCTGTCCTAGGTGGCCATATTCCAGAACAAGTGCAAAATCTATAAGTAGTCGATTAAATTAAAAAACATTCGGATTTAACGGACATTCGGATTTAACGGACTCCCCAATTAGTCCGTTAAATCGAGGTTTTAATGTAATAAAAAAAATAAAAAGAAAAAGACAATCTAGAAGTAAAAAATCGATATTTGACAAAGGTATATCGATGTATAATGAGTTACCGGAAAATATAAGAAATAGTAGAAGCATAAAGGATTTTAGGGCAGAACTGTTAAAGGATTTTTTATAATTATTAAGTAGATGACGTATATTGTACTGTAAACTGGAAAATTAGCTTGAGAGCTATTTGAAAAATAAAGTAAATAAATAAATAATTAAAATTGATTCTGTATTTTAATTCATTTCTACAGAAAATTTGTTAATTTTTTAAATTTCAGAATTCCTCTGCTGTCGTGGAATCGATTAGAAGGCAAACTGATTGTACGACCAGTGACAATTTCGAATTCGGTTATTCAAGAATAACGGAAAAGCTCTCGCATCATCTGAACTCTACCATGTATAAGAAACAAACTAAGCGAAACAGCACCTTCAAGAAAGTACGGTTCATTAAGTGGACAAATGTTTATCTGAATGCCATGCAATAAGCAACAGCCCTAATTCCTGTTAATAAAAAATTCAAAGAAAGAAAGTAGAACAGCATACAAATATGTATTGGACTATTTGTCAACGTCGTCAACATAAACGAAACAACAAAAACTAACGGAAATTTATTTATAAAAACTGACCACTTACCTTACGTTGCACTCGTTACAGAGCATGAACTTTAATAACCCGTTATGAAAAAATCCCAATGCGCGTGGGAATAAAGTACTGTTATACGTAAAACTTAATACTAACACTGAATTTATTCCATCACTAAATCTACACAAGTAGGTATTAACAATGCCTTCTATACTACTGGCCTTTTACTACTCTCATTTTTCGCACATAACGTCAATTTAAGTCTATACCGAGACTGCGCAATAATAATTTTAGGATATTTACACTAACAAAGCAACTAGAGAAAGCAACAACAACGTCGACTTAGCGTGTCGTCATCATTTGGTGTAAGCGGCCAGTAGTTTAGAAGGCATTGGTATTAACACGGTAACACTAACACTGTACAATAATCACAAAGTTAATCTAAATACACTTACGAAGCACTGAAAATACCGAATGAAACATGGAAAATCACTTTGGACGCACACAAATACCTACACACTTATGGTAAAAAAAATACACCGCTAATTCTGTTTTTTTTTGCACGTAATTGATTTGAAAGCATTTAAAACGGATTTATTTGATAAACAACAACAATAGCCCTACGTAGGCCGCAAGTAAAATTTAAAATTAAAATTTGTAACACGCACGGAAGAGTCTACTGAACAGAATGAAGGTTGCTTGTCAATTACAATGAAGCCGAATTTATACACTAACGCCAAATTTACCGTTGCATGAAATTGCATGAAGTTAGCTGTTACCATGGCGACAATTTAATTTTTTTGTTATGGAAATTGGAATTGCTGGTTGAATTTTAACTCGAATTTATCTCTCTAACACTATCTGGCTAAATATGTCCGGACAATTTGGTCGACTAAACTTTAGTTTATAGCACAAATTCAGGGAGCCATTTCACTCGGCGTATCGAAAAAAAAAATTCAAGAAGCATTATGACCCTCTACGAAACAACAATGAAGAATGACCAAGCAGTAACAATACGCCGCCGACCAAATTAATTCTAAAATTTTGGCAGATTCATTTCGATGAGCTCTCCAATTTCATTCTATCGAAAAGCCATGTGAACACAATTTGAGGCCAAACAAGTTGAGCAGAATTAAAAGCTATCTAATAGTTATTCCAACGGAACCGGAGGAAAATAAACCGAAGAACGGGATAGTGCAATAAACAACATTTCACGAGAAAATAAATGACAAGGACGACTTATTTAAAATACGTATTTAAATGAACTTAATTATTTCATTTATAAATGGCAGCGTGGCCGAGTGGTCTAAGGCGCTGGTTTTAGGCACCAGTCAGTAATGGCGTGGGTTCGAATCCCACCGCTGTCAGATGGTTTTTTTTTTACAAGTGATTAGTTGTTTTAAGAATAATTAAAACACGATGAAATCAAATCTAAAATTTATAAAATGTAATTTAAACATAATCTTATGACATCCATATTATTTTTCATATTTTAATTATACAACGAAATCTATCGGTCATTTTATCAACCGTTTAACACTGCCATCTATATAGCACTAGGTCTATAATACAGTAAAATGTTTTACATATTACGATATTTTGTATGTACATCTCGTTATTCTGTATTTTTCGCGGAAAAATCGAAGGAACCGAAAATTGTGGATAAACAAATAAATATTATTTCATTTTAAGTTATTTTTATATAAACCAATTCATAAATTAAAACTAAATATTCTATTTTTTTCTATTCTTCTTGCCGCTCGCTTTCCCTTCGTCAGCCGCTCGTTGTGCCACTTTCGATATGTACACGCCATGATTCGTTTTCTTCAGATGAGCGAATAGCTTATTTTTTGAATCGAAGGTTGCGTGGCACGTTACACAGCTGTGATCGACGTCCACATCACCTAAAGTATCCAGATCAACAATTGGAGGTGCCACTATTTTTTTTGCTTTGGGTTTCGCTTTTTCGCGTGGCTGTTGTGTTGGATTATTCGGTTTATTCTCATCGGGTTGAGATTGTTGAAGTTCTTCAGTTTTATTCTGCTGTTTTGCCATTTTATTCTTAACCTTTTTAGTTTTCTTAGAGGCGGTGTTAGTCCAATGATCATCACTTTCCGACACCCTCGTTAATACTGCAGGTTCCTCCTCAGCCACTTCTACATCGAGGTCGTGTTGAATAAGCGCTGATTTGTTTTTGTTTTTCTTTTTTGATTTTTTAGATACTTCTGGTATTTCCTCCTCCTCCTCCTCGCTTACCTCTAGGTCATCAGATTCGATCGGGGTTTCGTCATGTAGATTGTCAGCCTCCTTAAAATTATCATCTTCGTTCTTCATTTTTTCGATCAATCGATCTAAATTTTCCCTATGTTTCTTAGATGAATCATGATTTTCACGGGCGCTAAATGTCTTAAAGGTTTTATTGCAAGCCACGCAATACAAATCGTCCAGTTCGTACGTCACTTCCTCATCATCCAATTTGGGTTCTTCTGGTTCAACATTTTCGATTTCATTTTCGTCGTCATCCTCATCTTCACTTTCGTCTACGTCTGAGTTATCTGACGCATAAGCATTTTCTAACTGCCTTAGCTGCTGCTCATAACCTTCATCTACAGTGCTGTTATTCTGGCACTGCTCCTCCAGTTCTTGCCGCCTTTTTCGAATCTGCTCGAGTCGTACCTGTTCTTGTTTGGCTCGATTCATCTGTGTTCTCTCCTCCAAATACTTTTTATAGGCTTGCACACGTTTATCCCGTTTTTTTATGAATGACACTAAATTTCGTACGGCCTCATTACGCTCTTTACGAGCTTTTTGTTGAATTTTCTTAGATTCCTTCTCAATTACTTTCAACACACGACGATCACGTATTTCTGCTATGTTGTGTGGACAAAGCCAGGCATAACCTAAAATATAAGATGCATTTGTTGCAATTAGAACTTTGTATAACTCACGGAACCATTTCCTTACTTTTTTTAGTGCAATAGCTCTGCCAGTATGCATAGAATGGTCCAACCACCTCTTCATAGTTGCTCGACGAATTTCCAAATTCTGGAATTTTTTCGTGTTCATCCTCCTCCATATATTCAATATCTTCGGTCGCAATTTTTCTAAAAACTTCACCATAAACGGCATAGAAACCCGCTGCGCCGTCACCATATCCCTTATAGCACGACACTGTGAAATATTGGAACACATCCAATGAATTGTCCTCGTACTCCGTGTGTCCACCACGTAAAATTTGTTCACGATGATTATCGTACCAAGCCCGCTCGTGTGAATCCGACAAAACCTCGTAAGCTTGTTGCACCAATTGAAATTGTTCCTTGGCACCTTCTGGATTGGTTAAATTTTTGTCTGGATGCCACTTAAGCGCCAATTTTCGATACGCTTGTTTTACTTCAGCATCGTCTGCATTACGTTGCAATCCCAGTACATCGTAATGGCATTTCATTTTGTACCCACAATTAAAAATTATCAGTCCCTAAATTGATTTCGCAATTTTCGCAAAATACACAACAAAGAATTTTTTTTTAATTATATAAAAATAAAATTTTGATGTTTGATTGACGGCAATGTAATTTTGACAGATGATAGTTTTGTTGTTGGTTGGAAGAAAACACATGTGCTAACTGGTCGAAAGCGAAAAAGTGGTCGAAATTGCATGCTGAATACTTGCGCTGAATAAATTGGAAACAACAACCATTCATAATTTTTTTTAGTACTGTATAGATTTTCGCTAGATGGCTCTAGTAGAACAAGAATAAAAATACAAACCATAGACAATCATATTATATAGACTTCACACTGGAACAAAATATTTATTAATTTTTTTATTTTGTTTAAGATGGTAAATAATTTGATTTGCTACTTGTTTTTATGTTTACTCTATATTTTTATAGGTATTATGACATTACATAACGGGTGTGTATGTGTAGTTTAATTTGACAAATCTAAATATCTCGAAAAATACGAATGACGAATGCGAGTAGTCGAATATTCCATTTGGAATAGGAAAATTCGCAAATCAAAAGTTTTAAATGGTAATAAATAAATAAATAATGACACCTTTAACGACAGCTTTTGCATCGTCATATCCAACCGGCAGGCTCGTGTATACATTTTCTTCTAAATCTCGATTAAGAAATGCCGTTTTGACGTTGAATTGCTTCAAGCTGATTTGCTTCGCCGCTGCCAATGCCCAAATCGCTCCGATCGATGTAAACTTCACCACTGGACAGAAGGTTTTTTGATAATCGATACCATATTCTTCAATGCGATCAATGCTTCCCTCCAAATTCTTCTTGATCTTGTAGGCCCACTGATTGTCGATTACTCTTTGGTTAATTGATGCCTTAACCAAAGTCCATGTACGATTTAATGAGCGAATCGTACTCTTCGTCCATTGCACGCTCCCACTATTTGCGATCACTCGATTGTATCGCCTGCTCGTATGTCCTCGGCTTTTCGCTGATTCCCAACAATGCACTGTGTTGCGTCGATGCAAAATATGTTAGACGCTTTGCTGCCGTGATGGTGTCAAGATCGTATATCGCGCCACGCTGTTCACGTTGTTGTGGCGTGATGAAATTCGCGCCAGTTTTTTCTTCAGTTCCGATGTCGGCCGTTGCCATGGCTTCCTCCAACAAAACAAACACGTCGCATGATATTTCAACTTTTCCGGTCTTTGGATTCCATGCTCGATATGCCTTGGAACGACTGTCGTATCCAAAAAAGATATATTTGGTGGCCTTCGTGTCGAGTTTCTGTCGTTTCTCCTTTGGAATGTGCACGAAGACTTCCGAACCGACTGCTAAATTCATCGCTTCGGCCCAAAACTTATTTTCCATTTACTACGCCTGAAGCATCGTTCTTGCTGATTCGACGATCGTCCGCATTTATTGCTCAGCACAGCACACCCATTTTGCTATGTGTATGGCACAGTTCGTTGGTGATGAATGCCGTTTTCCTTGAAAAATGCTTATCGTCCTTCTGTATCAGCGTGACATATTCCTTGATGCAACTCACTACTTCAGATTTTTGTTTTATGAAGTAAACGAAACGAAAATGTGAATAATCGTCTTTTAATTACAAGTATCTCGTTGCACGACTTCGACTTCTCCTCGCGACTCTTCAAACTGCTTCGATGATTTTTGCCGAAAACACATGCTTCACATCTAAAATCCTCATTGAAAAATTCGGCTGTGTTTCGGCTTCGCAGGAACTTTTTCACGCGTGCCACATTTTGATGTCCCAACCGCTCGAGCCACGATTGAAGTGACTTCTTTTTGATTGCTACGTTTGCTGTAGCCTCGAATTGTGGTGATTCGTCTGTTTTGAAAAGTCTGTTTTCCCACTGCAACGTCGTTTCCGTTTTTCAGTATTTCGCATCCTTTGTTGTCCATGCTTGTGTCCATAATCTGTCACCTTTTCCAATGAAAATAGATTTACATGCTAGTCCGGTACAAATAGAACCTCCATGACCCACTTGCGAATCTAACCGTTCCCAATGAAAGGGCATGATCCCACGGTTTGGGGTTCTATTTTGGAGTCGCAATTTTACGTAGCTAATATTTGGTCCGAATTATAAAATTTTTCGCATGCAATGGGACTGCGTTGGACACCCGATTGCATGATCAATTCGCAGACCTGATTCTCCGGGATAACGGTTCATTTCCTTATACAATGTTTAAAGAGAATAGTAATTGGGGTTTTAGGAGAATCCGTGCTGAATAACGTAACAATTTCAACCACTTTTTTTTAATTCTTGTGGTCGTTTTTCGTCTGGTATGTCTTTTCAAAATTCAACATCAAAATTAGACGACAAAATTATTGAGGTAAAATGAAAATTGGAAAAAATTTAGAATCGAGATCAAACGGCCGTCTAAATCCGATATACGACAAATGCTAGAGCTATTCTCATCGGAATATGGCAGCCATTCCTGATGACAAATGGAACACCAATTCAAGCATATACGGAACGAAAATTTTGGACGTAGATTTTGAACTTCGACAAAATTTTTGTATCGTTGCCTATTATTGGTGCAGATTTCCCAAATAACACAGGGTTGATTGAGGATTTACACAAACGAAAACTTTTCGGTTAAGTAATATCGCCGCTTTATGGTATCAGCATTATAACAATAGGGTAGGTTGCAAATGAATTCCAATTCCAAAAATTACTTCCTAAATTTTCTAACATTTTTGACTAAGACTTTTAATATTTATCCTGTAAAACATCAAATTACACATCGACTGGAAAATTCTGGACCTCCTGTTTCAGGTAAGCCCACCTCTATCTGTGACGATGTTCGGTTCTTATTTGGAATAGGTGTTACGATTACATGATCGTAACAAGCGCTGTTTGTATGTTATTTTCTCGGGTTTGTGCCTCCACTTGCTATGTTTTCTCAATGTTGGTTGTTGTCCCCACTTTTGTGGATGTTGTTTTGTACGTACCTTTTGTAAGGTGGCGCGAGGGTGAGAAAGATGTTGGAAGAGAGAGAGCAATGCGAATCGAGTGTGTGCGTAAAGCAAAACATTCCATAAGAATGTTTTTCTTATATGCCTCTCGTTTATATCAATGCGAATTGATGTAAACGCGAAACAGAGAAGAAAGACATTCTTCTGGAATGTTTTGCGCGTCGTTTGTGCGGTGCGAGAATTTTTTTTGTTTTGCATTCGAGTAGTGATTTTGATTCAGAAAAGTCTTGTTTTGGTAATTTAAAAATTAAATTCAGGTAGTGATTTTTGGTCGAGCCATATTTTTTATTTATTAAATTCGAGTTGTGATTAAAAAAAAAAAAGAATAAGTCGAGTGATGAATTTGTTATTTTAGACTATATAAAAGCTTATATTTTTGGTCGTCGTCGTCACGACATATTTGTTGAAAAGAAATAATAAAAGATAATTTTGGTGTATGCGACTTCTTTTATTTAAGAGGAAAAAAAAATAAAAAATAAAAATAAAAATTAAAAACAAAAAGAAAAATTTTGAGTGAAAGATAATTTTAACCAAAATTGAAGATATACATATAAAATCACGACAGGGTGGCCCACCACGAGAGCATCCATATTTTTTTTGTGTACGGCGAAAATTTTTACGAAATGCAGTAAGGTGAGGCAACGCCCAATATACCGGTGATCATTTGAGGTCCCGTCAACTGACTTATTATCGGTGAAGCGAGTTTTTTTTGTTTTGGGCGAGGCAACGCCTATCAACTTATTTACGGTTGGCGAGGCAACGCCCAACCTATTTTGGCGGCCAGTCAAGGCCAAGTTGATGTTACGTGAGGCCAACCGGCTATTCACTTTGGTATCGGGGAGAGGCCCCGCAACGTACGGGTGGCCAACCGGCCTCTCGTGTTTGCTTATATAATTTGGTGGTATCGGGGAGAGGCCCCGCCACATTCGGGTGGCCAACCGGTTGCCCGTGTTTTTGGTTATCGGTGGTCTGCCGCAACGGGGTAGCCAACCGGCTTGTTTTATTTATCGGTGGTCTGCCGCAACGACGGCCGCGCAAGGCCGCAACCCAAATTTATATCGGGCCAAGGCCCCGCAACCACAACGGCACCAAGGCCGCAACGGTCCGAGTGGTGGACACTTGTGGCATGACGGCGCAAGGCCGCACCAGTAATTTGTTTTTTAAAAAAAATAATTAAGGTACAATTTTGTTATTTTATTTTGATTTTTTTTATTTTATTTTATTTTTTTTATTATACATTTTTTTACTATATTCATATATATATATATATATAATTTTTTATATTTTGTAATCGAGCGCCGCACAGCGGGTGCACGCTCGATACGCATTGTTGTTCTCTCTCTCGCTCTCTCTCTCTCTCTCGTTTCTCGTGGGAAGTTGGGTTTCATTTTTTGTGTTGAATTAAATAAAAATTAAAAAGAAATGAACTATTAAATTTTCTCGGTTGGGTGTGATGAGGGGGATTTCCCATCCTGTGTCGGCGTAGGGTAAGCGGTTCCTTGGTGCCCGCATCCGGATTCGGAACCGGTGGTTACCACCGTACGAGTTCGGGCGGATGCGCGCACCGGGGCCCCGCTCTACCATTATGATTATTTTATTTTTTTTATTTGATTTTGGCTGTTCGTTCCTCAGGTTCCGGCCGACGAATTTCAGCGGAACTCGGGTTTATTATTATTTGCGTTCCCCCCAACTTTCTGTAATCATCACGGTGTAAGCCAGGAACCATGTAAGCCTCAAACCCCACGACCCTAGCAATTCTCGCTGAGAACTTAGCCGGCAAAATATCACCGTGGAGGCCTCTGCATGTGTTTAAGTGAAATCTGCAGTGGCCAGCCTGTAACAGTGGCGCCCAAGCATTATCGCGAATTTTAATTTTTTGATTTTTTTTTATGATTTGTAGCTTCACTCCCTTTGGCGTGCGTGTCCAGCGCCGAAACCAGTGTTCAGCACTGTTTGACTTCGCCTGGACGCGCACCCCAAAGCCAGTCTCCCGGTTGACATTCCCCATCTGCGATCGCAACCAGCACGGGCTGTTTGATTGCGCGTAGATGGGGGTGTCATACCCCTATTCTCCGGACATCCGACTTCCGAGCTCCTTCCCATTTCCGCTGTGTTGTGTTCGATTGTGGTGGAGCTCGGATGCCATTTGTCCGGGGTTTAGTTGTCGTAGCTTCATTTTGTCTTTTCCCCGAAATTTCTCGACCGAAACTTGAGGAACAGAACAACAACCTTATTATTATATTATTATTATTATTTTTATTTTATTTTATTATTTAGCCGACACGGAGTGGGACCTCCCTCTCCCTCATCATACCATCCGTTTCGTATTTTTGAGTTAAATATATTTGGTTTTGATATGTTTATCTGATTTTTATTGGTATTTTGATAATATTTTTTTGAGTTGAGTTTTGCTTAATATTTTGTTATATTTGATTTTTTGATATTTTTGATTTTATTGGAATTGATTTTTGATATTTCGACATTTTGTTTGATTTTGATTTCGTATAAGGGTTGTACTGGAACCCCCGAGTACATTTAGTACTTCATTTTTTTTCCTATTTGTATCGTTTTTTTTGGATTTATTATTCTGCCACTTTGCCTCCTTATTTCGTGTGTTGGTAGTTTCGGTTTCTTTATATATATATATCTTTATTTTTGGTTTTTGTATTTCATTTTCAACGAGCCCCTCCAAATTAGGTTCTCATCGAAAAGCGCCACTTTGGAGGGTATCTCGTCGTAGCCGGGTTAAGCAATCGTGGGGATCCGGGCCCCACAAAATTTCACAAGGTAACCATTCCTTTTATCATTATTAATTGTTTTTACGTTTTATATAGTTATAGTGGGTGTGGAAATAATTATAAGTTCACTTCACTCTGAAACCTTCAGTTTCGAGTAAAGTTATTTTGAATTAAACTTGTTGTATTATGTATTAAATTAATAAAGACTATGTCACTTTTTGTTTTCGCCAAATTAAATCGAGCGAGTTTATCCTTTCTATCCTGTCATCATCCAAAATGGATATCACCTTACTAGATCAAGATGAGTTGGGGCAAAACTTTACCGACCAGCCATTATTGTCTGAGAGCGGCCTCAACTACACTGGATCTCCTTCGGACATCTCCATCGACATGTTCCTGTTTCAGGTAGACACCATCGCTTCGTCTCGCGGATTGTCCGACCAAACCTTGTTATTCGAGCTACATACCATCCTGAAAGATATCGCCTTGCAGTGGTATTGGACATTCCGCAAACATAATCCGAACGCTACCTGGACAGATGTACGAAGCGGTATCATCGAGCGCTTTAAAGACCGTCGCACCAATTACGAAATCCGGCGAACCGTCGAGGCACGAAAACAACGACCCAACGAAAGTTTCCTAGATTTCTTCGATCAAGTGTGGAGTCTAACGCTACAATGTCGTACACCGTATTCGGACGAGGAGCTCATCGAAATTTTAATGGCGAATATGAAGCCAGACTTACAGTTTCATCTCACCGATCGTCGGTTTAGCACCATAAATGAGCTGATCAAAAGTTGCTCTGCTTGGGAGGAGTCTTTCAGGCGGATCAAAGCTACGGCGGACCCTGCAATCCATCCACGACGCGTGATCAATGAGTCATCAGGCAGTCCGTATGATGATGTTGGAGCATATGACTCTTATGAGAATTATCTCTTGACTGATGTTCTACCCGATAACTCAGTATCCGCAATTCACAAGGGGAGCAGGTTTCCATCGGCAGCGGCGAGACGTCCTGGAGGACAAATCTCAACAGACAACTCGAGATCAGATTATATACAGCATTCGCCTTACGGTAAAAATGTCGTCACCACAACGGCCACTCAGACGGCGTGTACCGAGATCAAATCTACCTCCACCCAGACTGCTGATAGGACAGAGGATAGAGCCACTCAAACTGATCCAGAAGAATGCAGCGAGCAACACAAACGCGGAACTCCGCTCCCCGTCGAATCCGATGAAGAAGGAAACTCGTCTGCCAGTAATGATTCCTTTCCCGATCCTTCTTCTCCACCAAATTCCCCTTCCCTTCCTGTCGCTCTAAAGTTTTTCTATAATTCTCCGTCGTTAGCTAAGTTAGATCGTTTAAAACGTTCCAAGAAATATTGGAACCACCGCGCTACAATGAGAAATGACGTGATTTCCTCCGTTTTGTTCTCCGAGGGTAGTGACACTCGGCCTTACGCCCAGGTCTTTATAAATAAGATCCCGTTTAAGGGTCTTCTCGACAGCGGGGCGAGTGTCAGTGTTCTCGGGAATGGGGCGGAGAAAGTCTTGTCGAATCCATTCGTAGAGTTTCATAATTTTCCATCCACGATAACTACCGCGAGTGGTCAAGTCCAACGAGTATTTGGTTACCTACGAGCTAACGTCGAGTTTAATGGAATTACTCAAACCATGAATTTTTATGTTGTTCCTTCATTAGAACAACCGCTTTATTTGGGTATCGATTTTTGGAATCGTTTTGGAATTTCCCCAAAAATCTCCGCGCTAAATCGTTCGGACGAATTAGGTGAAACTGCCAACACACCCAAATTTCATATTTTAACATCTGATGATCGTCGTAAATTGGATCTAATCCGCGAATGTTTCCCGAGCAGCGATATTTTAGGTTTGGGCCGCACATCCCTCATCACTCATATGATCGATGTCGGTTCCGCAAAACCAGTCAAACAACGTTTTTATTCCGTATCTCCAGCTATCCAGAAACTCATGTATGCCGAGTTGGATAGGATGTTGTCTTTGGGGGTCATCGAGGAGTCACAAAGTTCCTGGTGTTCACCGGTCACGTTGGTGCGTAAGGCCAATGTTCGTTTGTGCTTGGATGCTAGAGAACTGAACAAGGCCACCGTCAAGGATGCGTATCCGCTGCCAATAATCAACGGATTGTTGGGTCGTTTGGGACACACCCGATTCATTTCGGCGATTGATTTGAAGGATGCCTTTTGGCAGATCCCACTCGACCCAGCATCCCGCGATAAGACAGCGTTTACGGTTCCTGGACGGCCCTTGTATCAGTTCAAGGTGATGCCGTTTGGCTTATGCAACGCCCCACAGACGCTTTGTCGCTTAATGCACCGCGTGATCCCGTACCAGCTATACACGATAAGGTCTTTGTGTACCTCGATGACCTTCTGGTCACATCCTCCACTCTGGCCGAACACTTCGAGTTGTTACAACAGGTGGCTGGATATCTGACGGATGCTGGTTTAACAATCAATTTGACGAAAAGTAAGTTTGTGTTGAAAGAAGTCGACTATTTAGGTTATATTGTGGGTGATGGTTGCCTCCGTACAAATCCAGACAAATGTAAAGCTATTCTGGAGTACCCTATTCCGAAAACGACGAAACAGATTAGACGTTTTCTGGGAATG
This sequence comes from Nephrotoma flavescens, assembly GCA_932526605.1. Lineage (NCBI taxonomy): Eukaryota > Metazoa > Arthropoda > Insecta > Diptera > Tipulidae > Nephrotoma > Nephrotoma flavescens. The sequence goes on from OW052220.1 coordinate 234,715,982, forward strand.
TGCGGATGGTACCGTCGCTTCATTCCAAATTTCGCCTCCTTAGCTTCTTCTCTCACCGATCTTACTGGTAAAAACACTAAAATATGTTGGTCTGCAGCTGCTGATTCTTCTTTTAATGCTCTCAAAACCGCCTTGTCAACGGCCCCTGTATTGACGCATCCTGATTACTCAAAACCCTTTTTTATTCAGTGCGATGCCAGTGCCGTTGGGGTCGGTAGTGTCTTATTTCAGGTGGACGCCGAGGGAGTGGAGCGGCCCATTGAGTTTTATTCCCATAAGCTCAATGCGGCGCAGCGAAACTACTCGGTGACCGAGCTGGAATGCTACGCTGCCGTCCTCAGCGTGCGAAAATTCCGTCCTTACGTGGAAGGCTATCCGTTCGTCATTTATACCGACCATTCCAGTTTACGCTGGTTAATGAGTCAAAAAGACCTCTCCGGACGTTTGGCGAGATGGAGTCTTAAACTCCAAGCGCTGGATTTTCAGATTGGATACCGAAAAGGGTCAGTTAACATTGTACCTGATGCGTTGTCTCGAGCTTTTCCGGATGAATCCGCTCTTTGTGAGGATGATTCTGAAAGTAAGAGCACGCCTGATCCTGGTGCCCAATTTGAAGATCCAGTCTTGTCGAGTAAAAATATCGACCCTTCCGTGAATGCGTTAATACCTTCTTCAGTCCCCATTCTACACGTTGATCAAAATTCGGTTGCGTTCCAAGATCCAGATTACGTCGATCAGATCGCGAAAATTCGTTCATTAAAAGACTGTTCGCACAACTACAGAATCCAGGATGATAAACTGTTAATATCCCCTTCGTTTGGTTTTAAATACACGGATACCGATCTTTCGAACTGGAAATTAGTTATTCCGAATAGCTTAACCCAATCGCTTATCGAACAGGCACACGTCCCTCCCACTTCAGCACATTTAGGCGGCAGCAAAACTCTCGAGCGCCTTCAGCGTCAATTTTTCTGGCCTCAGATGGCAAAGCAAGTTAAACAATACGTTGCTAGCTGCACTAAATGTAAAATGAACAAAGCTGTTAATTTCTCTACGCAACCAGTCATGGGAGCTCAGGCCACGTCAACTCGCCCGTTTCAAAAACTATATGTCGATTTTTTGGGTCCGTATCCACGTTCGAAACTCGGAAATACCTGTATCGTTATCGTTCTGGATCATTATTCGAAATTCGTAGTTGTAAAACCCTTACGCGAAGCGTCTGCCTCATTATTGTGTCGATTTTTGGAAAATGAGGTATTCCTTTTATTCTCCGTACTCGAAATTATTACCTCCGATAATGGGAAGCAGTTCACCTCGAATTTATTTAAAGACCTGTTAGTTAAATACGGTGTAACCCATTTACGTACGCCGGTGTACTCGCCCCAAAGCAACGCCTCCGAGCGTGTTAATAGAACGTTGATTGCTAGCATTCGATCATATTTGAGCGATCACGATCATAATCAGTGGGACAAAAATTTACAAGAAATTGCGGCTGCTTTACGTAATGCCGTACACGATTCGATACATTACTCCCCTCATTATGTCGTGTTCGGTCAACATATGTCGATGCATGGTTCGGATCACTCATTGCGACGGTTACTCGATGAACATGATCCCAGCGAAGTCCAGGTATGGGCTAAGCCAGATCGAGTGAACCTTCTGAAGGATCGTATAACACACTACTTACGCGTAGCACACGAAAAGGGGGCTCAACATTATAACTTACGCAGTAATAAGCGTTCTTTTCGAGTTGGACAACCCGTGTTTATACGATCATTTGCTTTGAGCGATGCGTCGAATAAATTTTCCGCCAAATTGGCAAGCAAATTCAAACCCGCGGTAATTTCCGGTAAAGTAGGTCAGGTAGCATACACCATCGAAGACTTGAGTGGCAAAAACTTAGGTACATACCACATTAAAGACATTCGTGTCTAATCTTATCGTCTACCTCGTTTGTTTACATCGTTTGTTATCTCGTTCCCATTGTTTGGTTTAGGCCCGGCGTACGAGACATCTCAGGGTGTGGGACGTTCCCACGTTTGTTACGATTACATGATCGTAACAAGCGCTGTTTGTATGTTATTTTCTCGGGTTTGTGCCTCCACTTGCTATGTTTTCTCAATGTTGGTTGTTGTCCCCACTTTTGTGGATGTTGTTTTGTACGTACCTTTTGTAAGGTGGCGCGAGGGTGAGAAAGATGTTGGAAGAGAGAGAGCAATGCGAATCGAGTGTGTGCGTAAAGCAAAACATTCCATAAGAATGTTTTTCTTATATGCCTCTCGTTTATATCAATGCGAATTGATGTAAACGCGAAACAGAGAAGAAAGACATTCTTCTGGAATGTTTTGCGCGTCGTTTGTGCGGTGCGAGAATTTTTTTTGTTTTGCATTCGAGTAGTGATTTTGATTCAGAAAAGTCTTGTTTTGGTAATTTAAAAATTAAATTCAGGTAGTGATTTTTGGTCGAGCCATATTTTTTATTTATTAAATTCGAGTTGTGATTAAAAAAAAAAAGAATAAGTCGAGTGATGAATTTGTTATTTTAGACTATATAAAAGCTTATATTTTTGGTCGTCGTCGTCACGACATATTTGTTGAAAAGAAATAATAAAAGATAATTTTGGTGTATGCGACTTCTTTTATTTAAGAGGAAAAAAAAATAAAAAATAAAAATAAAAATTAAAAACAAAAAGAAAAATTTTGAGTGAAAGATAATTTTAACCAAAATTGAAGATATACATATAAAATCACGACAGGGTGGCCCACCACGAGAGCATCCATATTTTTTTTGTGTACGGCGAAAATTTTTACGAAATGCAGTAAGGTGAGGCAACGCCCAATATACCGGTGATCATTTGAGGTCCCGTCAACTGACTTATTATCGGTGAAGCGAGTTTTTTTTGTTTTGGGCGAGGCAACGCCTATCAACTTATTTACGGTTGGCGAGGCAACGCCCAACCTATTTTGGCGGCCAGTCAAGGCCAAGTTGATGTTACGTGAGGCCAACCGGCTATTCACTTTGGTATCGGGGAGAGGCCCCGCAACGTACGGGTGGCCAACCGGCCTCTCGTGTTTGCTTATATAATTTGGTGGTATCGGGGAGAGGCCCCGCCACATTCGGGTGGCCAACCGGTTGCCCGTGTTTTTGGTTATCGGTGGTCTGCCGCAACGGGGTAGCCAACCGGCTTGTTTTATTTATCGGTGGTCTGCCGCAACGACGGCCGCGCAAGGCCGCAACCCAAATTTATATCGGGCCAAGGCCCCGCAACCACAACGGCACCAAGGCCGCAACGGTCCGAGTGGTGGACACTTGTGGCATGACGGCGCAAGGCCGCACCAGTAATTTGTTTTTTAAAAAAAATAATTAAGGTACAATTTTGTTATTTTATTTTGATTTTTTTTATTTTATTTTATTTTTTTTATTATACATTTTTTTACTATATTCATATATATATATATATATATATATAATTTTTTATATTTTGTAATCGAGCGCCGCACAGCGGGTGCACGCTCGATACGCATTGTTGTTCTCTCTCTCGCTCTCTCTCTCTCTCTCGTTTCTCGTGGGAAGTTGGGTTTCATTTTTTGTGTTGAATTAAATAAAAATTAAAAAGAAATGAATTATTAAATTTTCTCGGTTGGGTGTGATGAGGGGGATTTCCCATCCTGTGTCGGCGTAGGGTAAGCGGTTCCTTGGTGCCCGCATCCGGATTCGGAACCGGTGGTTACCACCGTACGAGTTCGGGCGGATGCGCGCACCGGGGCCCCGCTCTACCATTATGATTATTTTATTTTTTTTATTTGATTTTGGCTGTTCGTTCCTCAGGTTCCGGCCGACGAATTTCGGCGGAACTCGGGTTTATTATTATTTGCGTTCCCCCCAACTTTCTGTAATCATCACGGTGTAAGCCAGGAACCATGTAAGCCTCAAACCCCACGACCCTAGCAATTCTCGCTGAGAACTTAGCCGGCAAAATATCACCGTGGAGGCCTCTGCATGTGTTTAAGTGAAATCTGCAGGTTGGCAGTGGCCAGCCTGTAACATAGGTATGGCCACTGGTCAACGTGACCTGCCCGCAGATATTTTGCGTTTCTGACACTGCAGACAACATTTGGCCCAAGTTATCACCCCCTTCCTCATCGCCGATGAAAAAAACTTATTTGACGATGCGGATTGAATTTTAAGGGATGAAAGGATGTGCTGTTTTGATCGAAACATCGCTTGTTTTTGTTTCTCAGTCCCGAATATCTGAAATTTTCCCAACTTTAGAGTAATGTTGCGTAAAGTAAGGCAGCAGGGTGAGCCGTGGGCCACAAAACAGATCGCATAGTTAACAATAATAAAAAAAATAAAAAAACTTAGAAAAATATTCAAGCTGATGTGTGAAATCGATTACGAATGGTATTTTGTGGCGATCGGGCTCCGTTTTCTCGTTTAAAGTGCACTAGTCGCCACAAAGTCGAAAATCTCCATCCATATTTTGTAAAGATGTGGAGTGAGTGATTGAACCATACTTTTCGACGGCCTACAAACACCTTGACTTAGTCCATCCTTGATTTCTTTTTTCGCTATTTTGGTCTTTTCGATACGTAAACGGGGAACTTTCGCACGGCATGGAGGACCTGCCGTTTGAATGCAATGTGTGACATTATGTTTGATCGAATTTAACTTGGTTGGCTCATGCGATATTAATTTGATTACATTTTCTGAGCAATCGGATTGTCGAATCGAGAATACTGCGATCTGCACTCAAACAAGCCCTCAACACCTTCTGCAACATCATCTGCGAAGTGTGTACAAAGCGATGCTACCCAAATCAAGTCGCCAAGTGGAATGTCAGCATAATAACAAGTCCATACTTGCCTGCTGAATTGTCTTGCAAACAACAGCTAGCGTTGTGCCATCGATGCAAGGCACATCTCACAAGCAACAAGGATGCACCTCCATCGAAAGCATATTGGAAAAATCTCAATCCGCGGTGCAATTCTAATGTTATTCGAGTGTTATTACAGGCTGAACAACATATGCTAGCACGAATCCATGCATTCGTCAAAGTGGTCAAATTCACTGGACTCTTTGGGCAATATGGATTCCGTGGTCAAGCAGTGCTCTTTGCTCAAGACTAACTGAGAAACTTCCAGCAATGTTGCCCAAATCTTCGAGCAATGCTGGTATAGTGGTTGTCACTGACCGGATTGGAGAACATCGACATAACGCGTGACTTCTCAGTATGTCGTGACAGAATCATCAGTGCATTGCGATGGCTAATTGAAAATAATCCGCTGTCATAATTGATAAAAATGCTGTGATAAATGAACACGATATTGTTAGATAAGCTGAGCCAGTACCATCAGAAGAGCATGCAAAACAGCAAGAAATAAGGCAATACATGCCAATTACTGAAACTGGTCGAATATTGAGAGCATCATGGCATCAAGGAATGCAAGAAGTATTCACATCAGACTACGCAGGTATTCAGTGCTGTGCTATGTATTGACAAACATCACACGAGGGTCCATACTTCCACCAAGATCTTGGAAAATAAACACACTGAATCATAATATGATTCAGGGTGAAAATATCAAAAAATTCGCATCGATACAAATGAAAATCCATCTGTGGATTCAAAGAATGACCCTAAACCAGGCGCTCTGAAATTACACGATGCCTTACTAGCACTATTCCAACATCACAACGCAGGCATTCTGATAGCTGAATCGAAGTGGTTAGGAGTTATGTACTACGATAACAAGTACTACTTCACAGACTCACATTCGTGCGGTTCAAAAGGTGCAACAGCATCAAATGGCAAAGCATGTATCATCGAATGTGACAATATTGAGGAGCTCGTACGAGTGTGCAAACGCTGTACAGGAACACAAAACATATAATATACATTAGATTACATCGATGTGATTCCAAAGCGCAACAACAAATGGAGTTGCAACATACTGATACTGTGCCAGTTCAAACATCAGTAATAGCCCGATCGAATGTGGGCAAGACAAGAGACAATATTGTGAACGAGCTGCATGAGTCGAAAGCCGAAGAATTCGCATGGTACTTCCTGTTCCCATATGGAATCAATGTATTGAAGGAAGACAGACCAGTCAAAATAACACCACTTGACTACTACCAATATCGAATTCTAGGCGAAGATTAAAAGATTCTAACAAAATGATTATCTGTTCTATGCCTTGTCAATGTTCGAATATCTACGAACCAAATCGACAATTGCGGCGTGTGGAAAGAAAGTCGAAGGTCAAGATGGAATGGTTGAGGATGTACACCTCTACATCAAGAACTTGAAAGGTTCAGCTGCATACTGGCGAGCAGCCAACAATGAATTCATTGCACAAATAAGATGTCTTGAACCACCTACATACTTTGTAACATTCAGCTGCAATGATATACACTGGCCTGATATGAGAAAAGCATTGCTGATAACTGATGGAAGACCCGATGAAGACCCAAAAGATCTGGATTCACTATACAACGAATGATTGAGCAATACCCAATGAATATAAGTAGACACTTCATGGTCCGTGTCAACGCTCTTATGAAGTTCGTCAAGAGCGAAAATGATGTCTTTGGTGGTCGTGTTAAAGGTTACTGGTTGCGACTTGAATTCCAGAACCGTGGAAGTCCACACCTTCACATGGTTGTGTGAATTGAAGATCATCCAGCTTTTGATAGCGGCGAAGGAATGCAGTGCATTGATAGTGTGATATCTTGTGAAATGCCAGCCGAAGATACTGAGATGTACGAATATATTAAAAGAAATCAGGTACATTAGCATACACACACCGCTTCAGCTTTCATCGCAAAGAGTGTGAAAGAACTCGCATCGTCACTCATACATCTACCGAGTTCATACAGAATGGCGGAAGAATGTGTCTACTGAAGGGGTGTAAAGAAGGCATCTGGGTGAATAATTACAATAAAGCCCCTAAATTACCGTACAAGTGGCGCAGTGGTTAATGCTTCGGCACTTGGACCGGGAGGTCCTGGGTTCGAATCCCACCAGAGGCAGGATGTAAAGCGAATTTTCTTCGTCGATTACGATCGGTGATGTTAATAAACACAACTATAACCCTCTGTTGGGACGCAGAATTCAGCGCCGACCCACCGTCCATGTCAGTGTGTAGGTTGACATGGAGCTTGTAAAGTGCAGGTGGTATACTGCAATTGTGTGAGTAGGTGTATGCGTGAATGAAAAATAGAGTATTAATTGACCTTAAAAGGACATTAAATCCACTGGATGATTAATACTTTCTTTTTTACATAAAAAAAAAGCATTGCTCAAATTGTGGGACACCAACATGGATATTCAACCACGCAGATCAAATGAAGCTATCACTTATTATGTAGCGAAATACATATCCAAGTCTGACCCAACTGAACTTGATACAGGCATTGCTCAAGCAATTCGGCAAATACAAAGAGAGGAAACGAACGTCTCACGGAAGCTCTTTAAAATCTGCATGAAGATCTTGAATCAACGTCAAGTATCTGTATGCGAGAGCGTATGCCGATTATGCCATCTCAACATGGTAGAGACAGTTCAAGAAAATGTGTATTCCTCAACACTCGAAAGCCTGAACAAAGATTTCGAGTCATTAAGTTTGATGAGGCAGGCAGAAACGTCCCATAGAACATCCAGATTTTGCCTTCAACAACATGAGTCTGATTGAGTTTGCGATGCTGTTCCAACCGTACTACGCGAGATCAAAAAGTGCCAATAAAGAAAGCGTATACCAGTTTCCAGACGAGAAAGAGAAACGAGAATCAAAAAGGCTGATTACACTAACAGAAATACGAAGGGTACCAGCCAATGTAAGAGTTCCTTACTTCATAACTTGAGATTGATACAGCTAGAGAAGCGTTTATGGCACGCGAACAACATCTAAGGCAAGTTATTGCGCACATGGAATTGCTTAGAGAGAGAGACAAGCAATTAGAGAATGCATTCAATCATGCACATGAACTCAACATTCTCCAACAAGAGCCTGCAGTCTTAGATGCTGAAGATAAAACCAATGAATGATGAAAAATTCCATGCTGGCGAGAGAGTTATGAATGTAGATCAGCGAGACGTATACATCAAGATCACTTGCAGTGTTCAGGAACAAATGAATGGTGACAATAATTGCCAGAAGCTCTTCATAACCGGAAATGCTGGAACTGGAAAAACCTTCACACTGACGATGCTTAAGAATCAAATAATTCGGCTATATGCCAAACAAGCTGTGAAGGTATGTGCATTGACGGGTGTAGCGGCAAGATTAGTTGGTCGTTCTACACTACATAGTACGCAGAAGTTACCTGTACAGAAAGACGGAAGAATCACCCAAATGCCATTACTAACTGGTAACTATCTAAGAATCATGCGCATACAATGGAAAGACATCGATTTCCCGTTTCATCGGTAGCATCAATGTCATACTCTTCGATGATTTGATGCAATTGCCGCCAGTTCGAGGAAATGAAGTTTTCGCTCCGCCGGAGAGATTACAACCAGCTACGAACTGAAGCAGAATATGAAACAAAAGGGAGACACAACATTCATAGATATCATGAATGCTCTGAGAATTGGAGATCTGACATCAGAGCATACAGCAGTCTTAATGGATTGCGTAAAGAACGACTATACTGGTGAATTATCGATCGAAAAAGCACTACGAATATATCCAACGAATAACCAAGTATTCGCACACAACCAAAGCGTACTTGCACACTTAAGATTAAAGGGTGGCATAACAATGTACAAGATCCGAGCACAAGCTCAGCTCGTAGATGCTACACGTAAGACAGATAACCTTGATCTTAGTAAAGTTATACCAGTTGACATCAACCAGGCTGAAAGTCTGCCGAAAGAGTTTGAGATAATCGTAGGTGCTACAGTTATGCTGCGATCTAACATCGATGTATCGAAAGGCTTAGTAAATGGTGCTGTTGGTTTCATCATAGAGATCATATGGCCACTCTACGCTCGTGATCAACTACACAAAGGACAAATACTATCAGTACACGTAGACTTTGGAAGGGATGGCTTACATCGAATCGAACCAATTGCTGAGCAATTCCCAGCAAAATTGAGCTATGGGACTGCCGAACGTAGAATGTTACCAATGGTACAAGATCTTGGGCCTCTACTGTTCACAAAATGCAAGGAGTGCAGTGGACTATACCGTTATTCGCAGCTGGTCAAGCATATGCCACGCATATGATAGACGCCACCAGTTCTCCAAGATTTCACCTGACGATCAACCAATAATAGCACCGGTACGATTGAAAGGATTAATTTCTTTTTGCAAAAATTTCAGAGCTCTAGTAACATTCATAAAAGACTAAAAAGTAGAAAATAAATTTTCTTGAGCTATGACTTAACATAAAAGGTTAGAGGAGCACAATTAACATAGATACCAAATGAGCGACTCCAACCTTTTATGTTAAGTCCAGTGTATGACTCAAGAAAATTTATTTTCTACTTTTTGGTTCATTTCCCCTATCATTTAGTTTTTTTTCTCTATTTATGAATGAAAATTTATGAAAATCATATTTCTATGTCGGTGTAGCCACTTTTGTGAAGTTTTAAAATTAGGCTTAAATTATTGGGTTGGCTTTTTCTAGAAATTGGGTTTTATTTTTTTCGTCTTACAGGTGAACTTTGAAATTTTCTTTTCCCGTTTTTCCGGCTCCTGGATTTTTCCCCGTGAGCACTAATTAGCAAAAATTGAGCTTAATCGGTATGCAAAGTTTCATTTTGAAATTCGAAAGTTTCCCTGTTGCACTTACCCACACTAAAACACATACCCAACACGATAAATTCTCCACTCGATAAATGGCGTCCACAGTATAAATTGTGTTCTAGATAAACTATTCTACGGTTAAATGTTCACGTTAAAATAAAACATTATACGATAATTCAACGAGCACCCGTATGCCAGTTCCTGTATGCCTCCATCAAGGAATTCAGAAAATAGAAGTATTGACGTTCTACTATCCGGCGATGCTACTAAAGAAAGTTTTAATTTAAGTTCTGTTTAGAATTGAATTGCATCGCTAACAAATCCAAATACAATTTTTGTATGCAGTGTGACTCTTGTAAGTGCAATAAATTCGAAGGAAGATGAAATGAAGTCATTGTAAAATTAGTCACTTTAAATTTCACTCATAACTTAAAAAATAAATACTCATAAATATCTCAAATAAGGTAAATTTTAGGACAATTTTGAAATCTTAAAATTTTGCTGATATTTTTGATATTTTCGACATTCTCTACATAGTCCAAGTCATTTGTGTAATTGTCTACATATACGGCACAACACTGCGTGTCAGCGTAGAATTGGGATTTGCATATATTATGTTCGGACTTGAATGGGACGTGTCCATGCCCACAAGTTTATTACCGCCCAGTTTTGATAATTCGGCGTCTTCCAAATACGACAAAATTTCTTGCGTATGCATGTGAGTAACCGTTGTAACCACAAGTTCCTAATCATCGGTTCTGTGTTTTAAGTTTCGGATCATGATTAGTGACACTAGGACGGCTTTTAATCTGGGTGAGGGCTGAATCGCGCGAGCTTGAGTTTAATTTTGTCGGGGTCGGAAACCGCAATCAGATGCCCATACTTGGTTGATCTCGAACTGATCCTCCAGTTGCGAAAACCATATTTCCGGGCCACCCTGATTGAAAACCGATTATTTTATCGGGACTTTCTAAATGTTAGTCGTTCGTAGAAACCAACTGAAGATTTTACCTTTCTTGTTTCCAATTCGGTTTTGTTCTCATGTGAATCCGACATTTTGAATTTAACGCAATTGTAATAAAAATAACACAGATTTCGTAATACGTTTAATAAAACTGACCGATTTAAGTTGATTAGTAAATGTTGCAGCTTAAGCTTAATTGTAAACGAAATTTACTTACCTCGAAATAGCGAAAAAGTTTTACAATCATTAAATTAATTTTGCATCAAATTGCACAAAAATTGGTTGAATTTAATTCCCATGGCGGTTGGGTATAGTTACGTGATGATCCAACGTTCTCATATTTAAGTTGTTGCTATTGTTGTTCGCCCTGTTGCTCAAATGTTTAATATTGCTTCGCCTTGTGAATGTGCACGTGTTTAGGTTAGATTTTATTCGCCGATGATTTTGTGCGCTATGAATTTGAAGGTTAGACTTTATTTTTTATTTTTGGTTGTCGGGTTCACTAATTTTAGCTACTAAATATACTTTTCATGTTACGGTAATACAAGCATAGAAAATGTTCAGGTTCTCCTGGACGCGCATAAAACTCAAATTATAACATATACAAAAAGGCAATATCGAAGTCATACATTTCATTTCTTTGTGCCCATTCTCTTTGACTGATTATTTTGAACTGAATGTCACGCCGACTTGTTAGCATTTTATTTAATTCTCGGGAATGATGCAGGCGATGTATTATGGTGATTCCCCCTCACACCTGGTTCGTATCGCCGTAATTCCACTTCAGTTTTCTTTCTGTCTGCTATTAAAAAAAAAAAATTAATTAATTTGTTTACCCAAAAAAAATTAAAAATTTAATTTAAAAATTTTGGAACGGATGTCGAATTTTCCTAAATAATAGAAGAATAAAAGATTTATATGGAATTGGCCCCAATATGTGAATATTTGTCCCAATTCACTATTCCCAGGGAAATGTCAGAGATTAAAATAATCAAATTGATAAAAATCAAAAAAAAAAATTTTTTGTATAGAGAATAAATTAAATTATAATTTTTATTTAAATTTTTTCATTTTTTTTTATATAAACTTTAAATTACATTGTACATTACAATAAAAAAAGATAATAATTATATATATAATTAACAATAAAAATAATTAATTAACTTAACAAAATTATAAAAATTTAACTGAAAATGTATTCTGCTTCTGGGTGTGTCTCAAAATCGAATATAACAAGCAGCTGGTACTGTTTAAAAGTTTTTGTTTTATAAATTAAATCTAAATATTTTAATTAGTTAAAGTACTTCTTTTGTTTTATATGTAATTTTAAATTAAAAAGATAAACAACAACAATGTTTTTTTTTATAAATATATAAAATGGAATTTCTATACAATTATTTTAATAATCATAAACACGCGCTGTGTTAAAATTAATTTAATTTAATTAATTTTTTGTTATTTTCAGAGCTCATCGTGTTTTGGTCCTGAGAATTCATCATGTGATATGAAACCGTTTTTGTCTTTGTCCTCATGTTGGAAAATCTCCTCCACCAATTTATCGTGCTCTTTAAACATTTTTTGGACTTCTTCGCTCTGATCACCTTCCACCGCGACCATTTGCTTTTTAAGATATTCGCTTACCTATATGTAAAATAAACGGGATATGTCCAATGCACGATTATTAATTGATTAATTTCGTATAATTGTTAATTATACATAATAATCTACATTAGTATGACTTGCAAATGATTTTGTTAAAATTTAAAAATAAAAAGCGGATTTATTATGTTAAAGTTCAATAATGTTTTATTAATTGTTTGAGATTTATGTTTCAGATTTACTTGAAACCCGATTTGGCCCCGCGCAGGATCAAACGAAACTATTTTATGCTAATCATTAATTTAAAATTGGTGGTCAGGTTGAAGTGCTGCAACAAATCTCCTTCTCAACCCCTGTTTCGACGGCCACTGCGGTAATTATTCTATAACAAGCGTATGCTAAGTGTGTGTTGGCTGTGATCCTTCTGAAGGAGGTTTGTGTTGGGCTGACAACTCTACCAGTAAAAATCAATTATTACGAATCTTCAGTAAATACCACAGATAATTAACTCCGATTTACACAATGACTTCAGACCAGAACCATTTGCACATTGTATAGGTCCATGCCAGCCTATGGATTCTGCATTTAGACAGGGGTCAAAGATGTGCTCATTTTCATCTCAGATCATGACTGAATAACTCAAAAAACTTCCACCAACATAGTCAGACATCTAAGAACAAAGTGCACTACACGAAACAAAATGTAGCTTCTACAACACGTCAATCATAGATTGGCTCTCTGCCAAAGTAAAAAACTTCATTAGGTACGTGTTCGGAGTTGGTTTTCTGATCAGCAATCATTGGCCGATTACAGAAGCTCTTTCAACTACAAGAAACACCGCACAATATGTTAAATTACGAAAGGACCACCCTTCGTAACGAACATTTATAAATACCGCATAAATAATTATTTCAAAAATTATGTACAACAACAACAACTTGTACACAAAAATTGGGTTTAAGTTGAACACAATCGGTACAAATATTACTCAAAAAGAAAACATCTTGCTACACAGACCATTTCAGTAATCATTAAAAAGAACAAAATTTCAAAGATGACCCCATTGTTGTATAAATAGTTTATATTGTGAAAACTGGTTAAAACTAGATTATGTTTATGAAAATAAATCCAGATTGTGCTTACTAGATACACAAAAATTTAACAAATCATTCTCTTCAATTTTGGATTTGGATGGTTTAACATCGCTGCAACACCAACTTAAGTTAAATTTTAAAAAAAATATTCTTTAAATTATATTTAAAATTAAATTAAAGCCGTTTTTAATTTGTATTACTATTCGTAAATATTTCGGAAACTTCCATATCTGGTCACCAGATATTGGTGACCCGACGTCATAATGGTGACCCCGACAATATATTGGTGACCCCGACAACGGTTGTCCGATACAATAATAAATTCAACATTACAACAAATAATTTTTGGTAATAGTGGTCCAACTCTCCACCCGAGGTAAGTGCGGTTTAAAACAAATGTCTAATTTCGACACGATTTTCTCATGTTTCTCCATGGTTGCACAATCAACGGGTCTTCTTTTAAAGTGCAATATTTTTTTTTTAAATGTGTGAAACAATAAAAGCAAAATCAAATAATTTTACTAGCCAATCAAACAATGGAAAATAACGGTGAAGATATAAACACGAGCTGCTTGGTAATCGGCAGCAACATACAGAAGCCTCACCTAAGATATGAATTTACCAGCGTTCTCTCAGCACGATGTAAATTTCAATTTGGTGGTATCGAACTTCCAACCGAAGGCAATAAACACGTGCTCGTATCGAGGCTGCAGCGTGCCATTGAAGAGGATGCTGAAACGAGAGGGCATAGATCGCAACAAACATGACCTACGCCATCAAGGATGACGCGGAGTAGAACAGGAGCTATGGATCAAACAGAAACAGCAATATCAGTACAGCCTTATGACATGATAGCACTGAGATATGATAGACAACACTGGAGCTACAGGAAATGAAAGAAATACAAGCGGTCCAATGTCCAAGATTAGAGGAACAAAGTGAACTGAGATACGTAAAGAACAAAACGCCCAATTGTAAGAATTGCCGGCAAAGCAAGATGGGCAATTTAATGAACTACGGAAAGAACAAAATGCGAAATTTGGAAATTTGATAGCAAAACCTTACACTCGATTAAGTAAAGCAAGCCCATGTGCTTCAAATGCGGAAGCTTAAAGAAGTGCTGAAGAATTTTGAAGAGGGGGTGGACGGTTGTTTAAGTGAGATGGAAAATAAGATTAGGCGAAATTCCATTTGAGAATTTATTTTAAAGTGCAGTTCCAGGCATCAGGACAGCACTTCATTTGAGAACCAAAACTAGTGATAAAATCATGAATGAAGTATTGGTGTTAGCTGTAGAATAGGAGGCAGTCAGAGAAAATTTAGCAACTTATTCAATAAAGTTGCTTAAGCTGGATTCGCACAACGTCAAAGCACATTTACACTTGATTGGAAATTCGAAATCCTAATATGGTAAATCCAGAACAGATCGATGATACTAAAATGGCACAATGTAGAGGTTCCCCCTTCAAATAAACACAAGTGAACAAAACGCATTGAAAGTTATAATCTAAGACAGGATCGAGATACTGCCGATGTGCGAGGAAGTGATGTACACCAGAATAAACGGGGACCGTTGATGGGAACATTGGTGAAATCCCAGCAGAAAGTACCAGTACGTGTTTTGAATGTGAGCTCGTCAAGCCGAATGTGAGCTCATCATTCAGCCATCTTCCAGTAGAATAGTTAGATGTAACAGTGGAAGCACTCGCTGGAATAACCAATGTGTTTGCTCTAAATAATGATGAATTAGGAAAATCTAAAATTGTGCAACATATTAGTCGAGACAGGAAATGCTACGATTACCGATTGCGAAACAACAGAAGACCGAATTAACTAATGGCATTTTCTTTTTACCAAAAACTGGCAAAAATTTTTGATGTACATCAAAATTTTTTGATGTAAATCACATTTTCGCGTTCTTTTAGCGGAAAAAATAGCAAAAAAATTTGATGTACATCAAAAAATGGAAATGTAGATTTTTCCTTCCATTTTAACCACCACATACACATATTTATATACACATAATATGTCAATTGTAAATATTGTCAAATACGTCAAACGGGTCCTTTGAAATTTTTTCAAAATAGTTTGTTATTGTTTTCGGCATCACTTTCGGGTTTACGCACACTACGATTAAAACACATCAAATTTTTTTCGTATTCTTTTTAACTATCGGAAATTTGATTTACATCAAAAAAGTAAAAGAATTCGCTATAAGAAAATGGAAAGTGCACCAGTGGCACTATTCTGGTAATTCCCCGGGAATAGGGAACTGGGGAAAGATTTTACATAGCTTTTATGTATAAATCAGTTTTTTCTGGCCTACTGAGAAAAAAATTTTGATGTAAATATTTGTAAATTGGGAATATTTTTTCCATAGCGAAATTATCAGGGAAAGTTATTCCCAATTTTATTTTGTTTTCAAAAAAAATGCCACTAACTTTTTACCTTAGTATGCGAGAAAAAAATTATTTAAATAGAATTTATATGTAAATTCATTGCCCAGTTCCCTATTCCCGGGGAATTACCAGAATAGTGCCACAGTGGTTCTTTTCCTGAAAATGGGTGGCACAACAAGATTTTGTATTGATTACCGGAAATTAAACGAAGTAACAAAGAAAGACAGATTTGCATTACGGTACTATTCCGCACATTTGAGGAACACATGATCAATCTTAAGCAAGTACTACAGCCGGTACAGGATAGAAGTTTAATATTTGGGGGTAATATTGTTTCAAGCAATGGTATCCGAACGGATCCGAAGAAGTTGGTATCAATAATGGGGTGGTCAGTGCACCAATAAATGCTAGTCAATTAAGACTTTTTGCTATAGGAATATGCTCCTTCTACCGTTGATTTGTGCTAAACTTTGCAGATGTCGCACGAAGTCTTTATTGCCTCAACTATAAAAGTCAACCATTTGAGAGGAACACGAAACAGCAAAAAGCATTGGAAAAATTCAAGAAGAAATTTTGTAGCGCTTCTATTTATTCGTATTCGCAGGTAGGTGGAATTTTCATCTTTTGCACAGCAATGCAAATGGATTATCTAGATCACCCTATGCAGTTCAGTCTAAGTAATGCATATAAGACGGGAAATAAAGAACTGTTCCACAATTATCGCACGAATACAGTTTGAAGCAGAAAATGGCTGGGACCAAGAAAATTTGAAAGAAGACCATGTAGCAACAGATCACAGGAGACAACAGTAAACATCAAACTGTGCTATCATCCAATCGGATACAAGAAGTTCTACAAGAAACACACGATGGAAGGCTCGGAGCATATTTGGGTATCAATAGAAAATTGGATCAGATAAGACGCCGGTTTTATTGGGTTAATTGCCATAACGGTATTGTAGATTGCTGCAGACAGTATGAAGTGTATGCTGCAAGTAAGGGACTCAAAATAGCAATGTAATGACAACATAATCAAGTGGATCCCGTTTCTGAATCAAAAAGTTCGGACAGTAGTCGACACATTTGTTAAGAATTGAATTTACAGATCTGGAATACCGCAGGTACTATACACTCCGATCATTTGTTAACTTGCAATGCATATACCTATGTTTAAGGAAGGGTAAAACGAGGCACGATAAATGCATATAGGATTACGGTGAATCGAATAAATTGGATTATAAATTGCACTAACTGTGCAGGTGCTCTAACAGTTACAAGAAGCAAGAGCAGTCTAAAAGCCCGCTCTGCACCCAATTAAAACCAAATATAATACAAAACATGAGAAAATTTCGAAAATCCGTAATAGTACCGAGAGCTCAGTCCGAGATTCATACCTCGTCGTGGTGCTCTCAGAGTAACTATAAATGAACCAAGCGGTGTAATGCAGAAGAGTAGAGGAAATTTTGTTTATAGTCATGGACACGGCGCTCTAAAACCAATACCAAATCAGCGTCTATTCTCCAGGAAGGAGCGGCTGAAGTGAGTGTCTGTCTTGTATAAAGCGGTTCGCTATAAAATGTGCTATCGAATTATGAAGCCTACAAAAAGACCCTCCACAAAGACCCCCGATTACCGTATTGGATTCATTACAAATAAGATCTCGGAAATTGTAGACGAGCAACGCTTTTAAAATGGGAACAAGGAACGTGCGTAGCCTATTAAGACCTGCAAATCTCAAAAACCTTTCGAACGAAGGAAAGAGTTACACATTAAACGTACTTGCACTACAAAAGATTAAAATGTCTGGAGGTGAGTTGGATCCATGACAACACGAATGGTTACACTTTTCATAGAGGGCATCGATATGGAGGAGAATTTGGTGTTGGCTTTCTCATCCATTGACGCGTGAAGGAACATATAGCATCAACTTCCGCCCCATTAACATGAGAAAGGCACGGTCAGACCCCGTACTAAGAATTTTAACATCAGGATCGTTATTGTAACATACCCCAGCACCACAATATTAAAATCGTACATCACACATTGGTCCTAACAGTTTGTACCTCACTAATAACAGCAACGGCAAACAAGTCGCTGAGCTGGTAATAATGTTCAATTTAGTTGTATCAGGTACGTTTTTTCCACATAAGAGAATCCCCAAAGTAACGTCGAGATAGAAGAAAAACGGAAAACCTATATTCATCATGGCCTGTGGCACTATTCCGGCTTTCCCTGGGAATAGGGAATTGGGAAAAATATTTTCATAGCATTTTTGTAAAAATTGTATTTTTCTGGCCTACTGAGGGAACAAGTTTGGTGTTAATATTTTCGAAACAAAGTTAAATGGGAAAATATTTTTCCCTATAAAAATTTTGTGGAACAAAAGTTTCCCAATTAACTTTGTTTTGAAAATTTTTGCACTAAATTTATTCTTTCAGTAGGCCAGAAAAATATAATTTTAACAAAAATGCTATGAAAATATTTTTCCCAATTCCCTATTCCCAGGGAAAGCCAGAATAGGGCCACTGGTGTCTATGAGACACTCCACCAGCATATCCGATGTTAGATCTTACAGAAGTGCAGACATGCACAGCCATGATTTGCTTGAATTCAATAGATAAGACTTTAAGAGATCAACACTAGAAGCACGCAACAGCAGAATATCTTCGTGCTAGGAAAGCTACGACAAAATACCTCCAGCAAAAGGTGCGCGAATATATGAGATCACCTTCTAAGCGGAACAAGGAAATTCAAAGGACTGTGTTGCTAACGCCAGAAACCTCACTAAAGACTTCCAAACAATTCTAATCAATTTCAACAATTTGTGAAATTAATGAACCAGAGCAACATCGTTCTCATGGATACCATTGGACAAGCGTTAAGATCACAAAATCGAAATTCCCGACAATAAATATCGCAGGATTCCAATGTAAACGAAGTACGTGAAATAACAAAAAAATGTCAAGTGCGAACATCACATCTCCCACATCCTCGGCGGAAAATTGTGTCGATGCTTTTGAAGCCCAATGGAGATACTCAATGGTATAATATACACGGAACTATATGTGTGAACGCACAACGAGATTTTTGTCTTTGTTGTTTGTCACCGAATCCGTATCATGAACTTAAAATGTCTTTTACTAATGCTACCACGACACGCCGTTCGAACAAAATTCGTATAGAACGATAATCGATTGTTTCACTCATGTGTATGGTATTCGCATAAAACTACTCGGTTAAGGCAATTTGACTGTGATTTTCAAAATCTCGATCGGCAGTCACGCGATCGTTTTGCGAAGACATCGTCCATCAATATGCCGAAATTGAACTGAGACAATGCTGACAAGATTTGAAAACAACTCGAACCATCAGAAACACTGCCGAGGAAGAAGCAGAGAATATATGAGAGAAGTGAATTTCAAAAAAAGTGTTTGAAGTGGTGCAAGCACGCGAGCCATAAGAAAACGATATATCAAAAACAATTCTAGGGGGAGTAGGGCACATTGATACATGTGGTATATTTATACACCCAAAAAAAACTCAGCTTATGAAACAACTGAAAGATTTTTGTCATTTTAAAATTGACTTAAAATCTGCAGTGAAAATGAAATAAAAAAAGCTAACTTTATTAATGCATATCATAAGTTATTTTGAAAATGATTCAAGATGTGTGTTTATAAATGACATAAAATGTGTATTTTTTAATTCATTTTGAAAATGAAATAAAATGTGTATTTCGAAGTAGATCGAAATAAAACGTAAAAATGTATAACAGTAAAAGCCCGATTATCCGGCATCCAATTAACCGGAACACTCAGTTAACTGGAATTTTAATTTTTAGGATTTTTTTTTTGCTTTTCTCTCTTTCTTTTCTCTTTCATATGTATTTTTGTATTCATTTTGAAATTTGCAATTGTTGTTTGCTCATTTTCATTAATGAAAGCATTAGTTGAAAATTTGGAATGGCTTTAATTTTCTTATTACAGTAAAATCCCGATTATCCCGCATCCAAACGGGAAAAAAGAGAAAAAAGCAAAAAACTCCTAAAAAGTTTCGAGTGTTCAGGTTAATTGGAAGCAGGATAATTGGTCTATTACTGTAATATGAAAATTAAAGCCATTCAAAATTTTCAACTAATGCTTTAATCATTGAAAATTAGCAAAAAACAATTGCAAATTTCAAAATGAATTAAAAATGCATATGAAAGAGAAAATAAAGATAAAAAAGCAAAAAATTCCTAGAAATTAAAATTCCGGTTAACTGAGTGTTCCGGTTAATTGGATGCAGGATAATTGGGCTTTTACTGTAATATGAAAATTAAAGCCATTCCAAATTTTTAACTAATGCTTCAATAATGAAAATGTTCAAAAAACAATTGAAAATTTCAAAAGAATTAAAAAATCCATATTTTAATTCATAAATAATACACAAATAATAATTCACAAATGAAATGCTTGTTTTTTATCTTTCCCTACAGTACAACAAAAAACTGTAACAAGAAAAACAAGAAACTTTATGTTTATGATATGTTTATGATATAAAATAAAATATGCTCTTTTTAAGTCATTTTGGAAATGAATTTAAAAATATATTTGTAAAATGACATAAAATATGCCTTTCTTGCGTCATTTTGAAATTAAATTTGTTTTTGTAAAACACCTTTGTAAGTCAGAAAATTTGTTAAAAGTATGACTTAAAAAGGTTCAATATTTTCATATAAAAACACCATTTTTAAGTCTACCTTTTTAATTTCAGCATTTTTTAATTCAGGGAGCCGTTAATGTACAGATACCATTTCTTGATTAAAATTTATATTTCAAGGATTGGTTATGAAATGGCCAAGTCAAGTCCAGCATGAACAGATCCTAGAATTTTGTTTAAAACTTACTTTAAAATCACTGATCAATACTATACTATCCAAATTTCATCGTAATTCGTTAGAAGGGGGTAAGATGTAATGCTTATTTATTTAGTGAAAAAAAGAGATACAAAATGAATAAAGAATTTTCGCTGGTAATTATATAAAATTAAAATATTCTCTTTTGTGATAGTGCTGCCACTGGCGGCGAGTAGGGTACTCTGTTATTTTTCGTTGTCAAATTTCCGCTATCTTATACTGCATCAAAATGATGTCGAAAAAGAAATCAACAAATTAGTTAGTGAGGGCATTTTAACACCAGTTGATCCAAACGAAACAACTGTTAAATCGGCCACACTAACTGTAAATGTACCGAAGCGCAACGGTGACAGACGAATTTGTGCTGATTAGTACATTACAATAAATGCTTGTGTGATCCTTTACGGCGCACGTTAGCTGGTGGAGATCGTCAACAAACTTGACCTAACGGGTGCTGGCATGAAATTTGAAGTTGATCCAGAATCGTAACACTTGCTCACAATTGCAACACACATGGGATACTACAAATGTAATACATTAGCGTTGGTCATTCGGATTCATTATATCCAATCGAGTTAGATGGCTCGGCTACGTTGCAAGATCTCAACAACAATGTATGATACATAAAGTGTAACAGCGTCGAACAAGGCCTACGTATAATAGAATGTCAAAACTGTAGGGCGAGAGCATTACGAATGTGAAAGCTAGAGAGCGCGGACATTTAAGCCGGTTCTATCCTAATGGCATCATGCTGGGTTGTGATTTTGTTAAATGTCGATGCTTTTTTGCATTTCTAGCGGAAGATCATATAAAATTAATTCCATTCACCAATAAACAAATATGTTATATATAAAAAAATGTTAAAATTTAAAATATATATAAAATTAATAACAAACAAATGATACGGATGCAGCAACAGATAATAAATCATATATAACCCTATATAGCAAAATCATTTGTCCGTACATATTCAATTACCTCTTCGCGACTTAATTGATTATCCTTGTTATCATCGATCTCTTTGAACACATTTGTTGTTGGTGGTGAATTTCCAATATTTATTAGTTCAACTTCAAACACTAAAGTGGCACCGCCTGGGATGATATTTCCTGCTCCACGATCGCCATATCCCAATTCTGGTGGAATTGTTAGTTTACGTTTTTCCCCTATAAGAAGCGAAATGTCGCGTTACGATATTTTCAACTTAATAACATTTATATATGCGTGAATAAGCTTACCAACACACATATCAACTAATCCTTGATCCCATCCCTTAATTACTTGGCCGGCTCCCAATTGGAATGAGAACGGTTGATCCCGATCAAAACTGAAATTAGTAAATGAAAATAAAACTTTTAGAAAATTTAGGGCGTGACAAATTCATTATTTTTTAACATATATTAATTACTAATGAATGTAATTAACAACGACATGTTACGAACGCGTTACATTAATTAGTTGCGCATTATACTAAAAAATCTTAAAACGTGTATGTATATGTTATGGAGAAAATTCTCGTTATTGTCGTGTTTCTTGCTTAGTCATGCGTTTAGTTTTCTTGTTTGTTTTCCGAATGTGAATGACATTTTATATGTATACGATGCAGATACGAAATTATATATTATTTGTTTTACATATGCGGGTACCTGAAAATTAAATGCTAATTAGCACATGGCATCAATTGACTTAAGTTTGTTTCGTTAATCATGCATTTTGAACTTCATATAACAAATGCATCGGTGCAGTGACCAAAATTACTAAGGCACACGATGCATCAGGGAATTTATAATGAAGGCAGAAAATATGATTGCACATACAAGAAATAACTGTTTATTTATATATGATGCGACTCGATGCCGATTTGTAACCGACCATAATGTTTTTATATTTGAAAAGTTATTGACCTTAGGTTTGTTTTTTTTATTTTATTTATAAATTCAACAAAACAATTTTGTTAGTTTGTGTTCATTATGGGAATTTATTAATTATGGTGCGTTAAACAATGTGTTTTTGCATGCCTATAACGGTTATTGCGGTTTGTCAGATATACTCATTATTAATGACCAACTTGTGTTAATCCAAAATTCGTTCCAATATACGTTCGTTCCTCCATGTTGGGGGAAAAAACGTATCCCTAATCACTAAAACGGCGATTTGGTTTAATTTGTTTTGGCGTGCGAAAATCTTATCATCGACCCGTCTCTCATTTCAGTGTACAGTTTGAGTGTCGTGTGTTTGAATACGCATTGTGAATATGATTTTACCATACTCAACATAAAAGATTTATTATTCGATCTAATTCGCGTTATGTTTCAGAACGATTTTTTTTTCATAGGAGTTTTGACTAGAGGGTCTCACCGAAGGGGGGGCGTACTAGTTAAGATCTGGGGTGGAATCATGAACGCCGGATTGTAAATTTAGATGGCGGTGAAATTTTATATGGGTAACAGCAATAATTATACCGGTTTTGTTCCATTGTTTCGCAAAAAAAAAAAAATCAAATAGCAAATTTAGGTTAAACAAGAACGCCAGGCCATTCAAAGATTTTGGAAGAAATTGAAATATGGAAATTTCCTCAAGATTGGACTGTCGTTAACAGGCGTCAGGGCCTATCAAATGGCCATAATGGTATCAATGCGAATTAAGGTTAAACAAGAGCGCCAGGCCATTCAATGAATTGGCAAGAAATTGAACTATGGAAATTTTATCAAATTAAAAGATACTTTATATAATTTAAACTACATTTTTCTTTTATTTTAAATTACACTGTGCTAGTTGAAAAATGTGACAAGCTGGGCACACAGGGGGTAAACCTAATTCGAGTACGCTGAATTCAATGGTGCTCGTCCCATTTCAAAGTTAGTCCCCATTTTTGAGATATCGCTTTCGATATGTTTTGCCTCTGAGTAAAAATATACCCCATTTCCACGTTGATAGCTCTTGAATCATTTAGATTTTTGTTATGCTCTCTTCAGCAAAGTTGTTGCGCAAGCCAAGACAAACAACTTTGCCGAAAATATCAAGACCGAAAAACCACATCTACATTTTTTTTTTGATTTTCACTTCGACGAAAAACCCTTTTTTTTATCACTTTTTATCATTTTGTTGCATTTAAATCGATTAAAATCGATCAAATAAACATAGCATCGACAAATATAGATTCAATAGAAACTGTTTAAAAGAAAATTAAATCGATTTTATCGAGATTTTCGTTTTGCTTTATTCAGCAAAGTTGTTGCGCCAGTCAAAACCAACAACTTTGCAGAACATATCAAGACCGAAAAACCACATTCACCATATATGTGCGCTTTACTTAGGCCAAGGTTAGATTAGATTAGGTTGGAGGGGCTGCTTCCGCACACTTAAAACAGTAGTGGTCCGTTGTGATACCACAGGATCCTATTTCCCATTTACCCCTGTTTAAAACCATTCCTAGCTACGTATGTAGTGCAAAATATCTCGCACCCCACAGTCAGCGAGATCTGAAAGGCTGGACATATACTGTACACGCCGAAATACGTATGCCTTCTGTATGATAGTGCTGGACACGAGCACAGGAAGTTATTTAAAGTCTCTTCCTCCTCTTCGTCCATGCAACTTCTAAAAAGTCATTCGTCTGTAGACCCGCACGTTCTCGCATGTTCCCCAAAAAGGCCGGGTCTTGTCAGTTTTGGCAAAAGCTTCTCACAGAAGACTCCGCCTCCTACCTTGCCGTCTAGAGAAACATGGATGCACCAGTGCTGAGATCCGCATATACAAGTTAGGCTAAATACAACTTGAGATAAACAGGACGCTCATTTCAAATTACTAAGAACACATCAATGACATAACCAAATTTAAATAAAAGTACATAAAATCAAGTTTCACACTACACATAAAAACTGAAATCATAGGTACACTAAATTCAATAAAAATGTAACCATTTTACACAAAATCAAAAAGAGCCAAATTAGACAGGTTAGAAGATTTTGGTATATTTTGGACACAGTTTGACTCATGAGATATTTGTATACTGTACGTATACAAATTTCTCATGAGTCATGAGTCAAATTGCGGCCAGAATTCATACCTTGAAAATATACAAAAACAAAAACATCAACAATTTACTTAACGATAAAATCAACTTAATAAAATTTACGACTTATTGGGGTAGATCGAGTCCGCTAGCAAGCACGCAATTTACTAGCCAAAATTCTGACTACTCAATCAATTTTACAAAGGAAATTTAAATTTCAAAATGCATTTTTCATAAAATTTTTGTTTATTTTTGCGATATTACAGTAAAATTTAGGGCTTCAAAAATTAAACAGCACAAAAAAAACTAAAAGCGAATTGAAAATATAATTTGAAATTTAAATTTCCTTTGTAAAATTGATTGAGTAGTCAGGATTTTGGCTAGCAAATTGCTTGTTTGCTAGCGGATCGAGTATCTACCCCATTATCCATAACTTAATAACAAAGGAGGCGCCAAACAGAAGCGCCTAGCAACAATATATAAACAGCTTCAAAATAAATTATGTAATAGTAGTAAAAACTAAATCGAGGAAGAGAGTATTCGCTCGAAATAGATATTTCTAAAAAAGTTAAAAAATTGGCACAATATGTAAATACTAAAAACTACAATATAAAATTAAAAATAAAAAGGTTTTCATTTAAATATATAAAGTGACAAAAGAACACAAAAAATAAAGTGAAAATCGGCTTTTGAAATCTAGTGAAATAAATAATATGGATAGGTGTTTTAAACTCAAGTGCTTTGGGTATGTGTGTGGAAAATTTACAATTATGAGCAATCGCCGCAAAATAAGTGATGAAACCGCTAATTTATATCGACTATACTTTTCACAATATGTTATTAGTGGTGTAAATTGGACGCCGTCTTTTGTTTGTACTGCATGCATTTTCCATCTGCATAGATGGCAAAACACCGATGATATGGATAAATCCACAAAGAGATGATCCAGTTCAATGTTATGCGTGCATGAATTATATTCTCGGTACAATCAGAAAAAAATGGTTCTTTGACATACACTGCAACGACAAATTCAGAACAACCGCTGCCGTATTGAAATGAAATTCCTGTTCCGGAAAGATGAAACCCAACTGAAGAATATTTACCACCAACATTTGGATCTGCATCAATATATCAACCATCAAATATCACTGCGCCATTCAAACAAGAAAGCCATTCTTTTGCCAAAGAGAAGAAAAATGTTAGTTTTTTAGAATTTCCACTGAATCGATTTAATTTTCTTTTAAATAGTTTCTATTGAATCTATATTTGTCGATGTAAATTCAACAAAATGATAAAAAGTGATAAAAAAAATGTTTTTCGTCGAATTGAAAATCAAAAAAAAAATGTAGATGTGGTTTTTCGGTCTTGATATGTTCGGCAAAGTTGTTTATCTTGGCTTACGCAACAACTTTGCTCAAGAAAGCATAACAAAAAACTTAATGGTTCAAGAGCTATCAACGTTAAAATGATTGTATATTTTGACTCAGAGGCAAAACATATTTAAAGCGATATCTCAAAAATGGGGACTAACTTTGAAATGGGACTAACACCATTAAATTAAGCGTACTCGAATTAGGTTTACCCTCTTGGTGCCCAGTTTGTCACAAAAAAAAAGTTTGCAATTCAAGTACAGTGTTATTATTCCGAAGGGGCAATAAATTTAGGAGAAATTTGTTTACAAAAATATAACCAATTTAGCTAACTTTATTGGATGTTGTTGCTCTCGTGTTGTCAAAAATATGGTTATTTAGAGACTTTCGGTCCAGTGGCTCAATATAAAAGTGAAAGATTATTTCTTAGTATTGCTGCTATGTTGAAATATCATTTATCTCAATTTATATGAAACAACCTATGGGGTTTGAAGACGGCACCGAAAAAGTATGCAGTTTGACCAAATGCAAATATGGACTGAAGCAAGCTCCGAGGAACTGGAACTTCAAACTCATTGAAGTTTTAAAAAAATCAACTTAGAGCAGTCAGAAAATACATATGGTGTACAAAAACTATACTTGATAATATACCTAGATGATGGTTTAATTATATCCTCGTGTCACAAAAATTGAAGAATTATTGAAGCAAAAAATCTACATAAATTCTGGTGAAATTTTTCTTAATCCAGAAAAGTACATTACTAATATGCTAGAGAGATTTGAAATGAATGAGTGTAAGTCAGTGTGTACTCCTGGGCCGACTAAAGAAATGAATAATGAGGAATAGCAACACAGTAAAATAAATTATTTATATACGAGGGCAGTTTGATACGTCAGTGACTTTTTGAGTAAAATATATTTTTTTCGTTTTAACAAAAAAGCGTTTTATTTCTCGATATAGTCTTCTTTAAGATACATCAAGTCCAGCGTTTTTCCAATTTTTTATTTTCCTCCCAAACAATAGGTTTGAATAAATGCCTATTTTGAGGGTCTCGAGACCCTCAAAATCGGCATTTATTTCAGTGAACCTTTCTTTGTAAGATGGGGTAGCAATTCGAAGCCCAATTTATGGATTGTTGCCATGATGACTACACACGTGTGTTCACCCGTGTATTGTCTTGATGGAACAGATTTTTTTCGCCGCGCAAATGTGGTCGTTTTTGGTTCAAATCAATATCGAATCTGTCCCCAAGCTCTGAATAATATTCGCCGGTGATTGCTGATTGCATCCCAAAAAACTGTGGTTATGACCTTGTTTGGTGCACATCCACCCGGATAAACCCACTGTCTTGATAGTTCTTTGGTCTGGTGTGTTATGATGGATCCGGTTACAAAACGGCGCATAAACTCGTTCGAATTGCAGCTGAACATCACCAAACACTCTTTTTAAATGATCACACGGTTTTGGTCGAGTGTGAGCAATCGGTAGTGAATAATTTAAACAAAACCAGGGCAGGAAGTTTGGCTATAATGGTTGGATTGTAGTAGCTAATTTGGTTTTTTGAAGATGATGTGGATTGTGTTAAATCAGTGCTAACGAGTTTAGAAGGATGATTAGTGGAAAATGAGTTTTTAACCGATGCCGATTGAAGTGCGCTGGATTTAATGTTGAAATGTGAATTTTAAGCGTAAAACGTGATGATTTGTTGAAAATTTGGATTCAAGTTTGGTGTGTATGAGGTGTGTGAGGGGTTGTGTGCGTACTTTTTTTGCAGGGTGTTGTCGGATGCTTGCATATTGGTCGTTTCCACCGTAACGCAAGAGGTAGGTTCCAATGCGTTTTTTTCTATCAAAGTTTGTCCAAGAATGTCGGGCCTGGTTGTATCGAATGATGGTTGAAACGTGCTGTTGCAGTGATATTGGCGGTTGGTCCAATTTACTTGTTTAGTCGCTGTAGTTTGAGGGTTTTGGTGGTTGCTGGTAGTTTATGCTACGTATGCCGAATGAGACGTTCAGTGTATTTGGGTAAGCATATCATAAATGTATTAATGTTATATTTTTAATAAATAATACTAAAAACTGTTTTTTATATAAAAATAAATTTTTTTTTATTTTATTTTTTTACTTTTTTCTTTTTGTGATATATAAAATTTTAAAATATAGGTCAGAAGACCGGTTTCGGACATTCGTCCTTTTCGATTCTTTTACTACTGAATAACTTTAGCAAAATTTTTTATATAATAACAAATCATAAATTTTGTTGGCGCTTGTATTGATTTTATCGTTTAAGAGGTTGGTATTATTGCGATTTTTGTAAATTTCGAATTCTTCATATCTGTCCAGCCGACTACCTTTCGTTAAGTTATGCAGAATTTGGAGATTTATATTCATATTGCTGAACGTATGTTTTTCGTTAATTAGGTGTAGAGCATAATTTGATTTTATGGTGGTATTGGTATTGGTGCTTTTGCTGTCAACTTCTTTTATATGTTCTGAAAATCTCTGTGTGAATGAACGACCAGTTTGTCCAATATAAAATTTGTCACAATTATTACAAATTAATTTATAGACACCGCAATCAACTGTTGTATTATGTGATTTCGGTTTTAGTTTTTTACGTAGATTGTAATTCGTTTTATATGCAATTGTGTATCCATGATTGTACATAATTTTGCGTAAAATGTTATTGGTGTTGTGATTATAATCTATTGCAATGTATTTTTTGTCATTTTGTGTTGTGTTGTAGAAGGACGTTAAGCTGGATTGACGAGTTCTTCTTTTGCATTTGTTGTTAAGTTTGTGTATAAGTTTTTCTGTATACCCGTTGTCGATAGCGATTTGTATAATTGTATTGAGTTCTATTGAGTAATCATGCTCATTCATTGGGATGTTATTTAAACGGTGGATCATATGATTATATGCAGCAATTTTGTGTTGAAACGGGTGGTATGAAGTGTTGTGGATTGTGTGGTTTGTTTGTGTTGGTTTTCTGTATATGTTGAATTGGTGTGACTGATTTACATTCGAAATTGACAGGTCCAAGAAATTTATTGATTTATTTAACTCCATTTCCAAAGTGAACTTTATGTTTGTGTGTATGTTGTTTAAATATTTGTGAAAACAATTCAATTGGCGTTTAGATCCATGAAATAAAAATAGAATGTCATCAACGTATCTATGCCAATATATTATATTATTTTTATATTTGTTTGTACTATTGTGAATATGTGTGTTTTCGAAGTTGTTCAAATATATATTCGCCAGTGTTCCGGATAATGGGCTGCCCATTGGAAGTCCTTCGCTTTGGCCGAATTCAACAAAAAACAAATCATGGCGCATGTATTAAATATTGAAAATGCCATCTTAAAGACAGATGTTAACCACCAAGAAGACATCCGAACACTGTTCATTAACAAGTTAAACAATATTAATCGACGCACCAACTATCACAAGAATGCAGTACAAAAAACTATAAAAACACTCCAAAAGAAACTGTCGGATAATGATACATGCGCCATGATTTGTTTTACAATCGAATACATGCGCCATGATTTGTTTTTTGTTGAATTCGGCCAAAGCGAAGGACTTCCAATGGGCAGCCCATTATCCGGAACACTGGCGAATATATATTTGAACAACTTCGAAAACACACATATTCACAATAGTACAAACAAATATAAAAATAATATAATATATTGGCATAGATACGTTGATGACATTCTATTTTTATTTCATGGATCTAAACGCCAATTGAATTGTTTTCACAAATATTTAAACAACATACACACAAACATAAAGTTCACTTTGGAAATGGAGTTAAATAAATCAATAAATTTCTTGGACCTGTCAATTTCGAATGTAAATCAGTCACACCAATTCAACATATACAGAAAACCAACACAAACAAACCACACAATCCACAACACTTCATACCACCCGTTTCAACACAAAATTGCTGCATATAATCATATGATCCACCGTTTAAATAACATCCCAATGAATGAGCATGATTACTCAATAGAACTCAATACAATTATACAAATCGCTATCGACAACGGGTATACAGAAAAACTTATACACAAACTTAACAACAAATGCAAAAGAAGAACTCGTCAATCCAGCTTAACGTCCTTCTACAACACAACACAAAATGACAAAAAATACATTGCAATAGATTATAATCACAACACCAATAACATTTTACGCAAAATTATGTACAATCATGGATACACAATTGCATATAAAACGAATTACAATCTACGTAAAAAACTAAAACCGAAATCACATAATACAACAGTTGATTGCGGTGTCTATAAATTAATTTGTAATAATTGTGACAAATTTTATATTGGACAAACTGGTCGTTCATTCACACAGAGATTTTCAGAACATATAAAAGAAGTTGACAGCAAAAGCACCAATACCAATACCACCATAAAATCAAATTATGCTCTACACCTAATTAACGAAAAACATACGTTCAGCAATATGAATATAAATCTCCAAATTCTGCATAACTTAACGAAAGGTAGTCGGCTGGACAGAT
The DNA here is from genome assembly GCA_932526605.1 of Nephrotoma flavescens. NCBI lineage: Eukaryota > Metazoa > Arthropoda > Insecta > Diptera > Tipulidae > Nephrotoma > Nephrotoma flavescens. The sequence continues at coordinate 234,746,620 of OW052220.1, forward strand.
ATGAAGAATTCGAAATTTACAAAAATCGCAATAATACCAACCTCTTAAACGATAAAATCAATACAAGCGCCAACAAAATTTATGATTTGTTATTATATAAAAAATTTTGCTAAAGTTATTCAGTAGTAAAAGAATCGACAAAGGACGAATGTCCGAAACCGGTCTTCTGACCTATATTTTAAAATTTTATATATCACAAAAAGAAAAAAGTAAAAAAATAAAATAAAAAATTTATTTTTATATAAAAAACAGTTTTTAGTATTATTTATTAAAAATATAACATTAATAGTTAAAGTGATATAATACACTGACCAAAAACAGTATGGATTTATACTATCTGTATTCCAATTATCATAAATGTATGTGTGTGGGAGGAAATATGACTCCTTCTTTAGGTTGTCTTTTGGGAATTTTTGGTGTTTTCGATTGCAAAGATGTGGTTTGAACCGATATTTTGTTTTTATAAACGTTGTGATATTGGTTCAATATTTTTTAACATATTGTGTGACTCATATACGTACTCTTTCTTCTGAAGTTTTGCGCGATTCCATTTTTGCCAATTGTTACGGGAATTATTAGTGGGAGTATTTTAATTTGATCTTTTTGAACTGATCTGAAATTGCTACGGAACAGTTAGTGAAGTTAAAGCGTTTAATAATTGTTTTCGTGATGCATATGAGTGTGGGCTGTATACAATGTATATTGTACATAAAGCGTACTGTTGAATTTGGGCAGGTTGATTGGCATGTGATAACCGCATACATTTTGATATTTGCCTATGTATTGCACTTAAAGACAGAGAGAATTAATTTGTTTCATATGCGTTTTCTGTATGATTCAAATCATAAATGTACCAAAATTCTTCAAAAAGACTCATAAAAAAGAAGTTTGATACCGCTTCAAATACAACAATCATTTCAAGAGACACATTGAAACAAATTGGATAACCCGAAACTGTTGAAATCTTGCATGGAACCAAAAACGCCTCTGACCCAAAATGGCCTCTTGAATTCAAAGAAAATATCAAATATCGTGGTGTTATTCATTAAGGTGAAAGTTTAATTTCATCTACTCCAAAACTGAACATTTTCGGGTACTAGATACGATATAGAATTTCGGCCTGTGGAATTTGTCATTCAATCAAATTTGTGGCAAAATCTAAACAAGTATTAAATATCAATCAAAAACATTTTCAAGAAGTGTTTAAGCACACGATTGCGCAAAGAAATTATTTGGGGCTGAACATTGTAATTTATGTTATATGATTTTAAAAGGGTCGCTTTACGCTTGAAAAAAATTTGGAAACACAGTCGAAACTGTGTAAGTTGGATACTCATGGTGCCGTAAAAATGGCCAACTTATAAAGGTGTCCAACATAAAAGGTTTTGAACGAAATTCAAAATTTACTGCAGTTTTATAGAGCGCCCACGCAACAAATTTTTTGTTGTAAAACAATTAAAAATGCAAAACAAAATCGTCCAACTTAGCTATAGTTGACCAACTTAAAAAGGTATCCAACTTAGCAGGTTTGACTGAAAACTTACTTTCAAAGCGGTGAAGATTCACACCCAAGCCGTAAAACATTCGAGTGGAAAATTCGGTAGAAATAAAATGCTTACAAGGCAATTTGTGGATCGATTTGTAAAACGAGTTCGTAAAATTGGATTGTTATTGGATAAACCAACGTACACGTGCATTTACACCGTGTATAGCCGAGAACATTGCAGCTGATGCTTGGAATGTGTCTGAGCATAACTCGCCATTGTGCTCAAGAGTTGAACATTTCATGCAGTTCTGTGATGAGAATTTTGCATATAGGCCCCGATATAAAGGCGTACAAAGTTCAATTAGTGCAGGAGCTAAAGCAAAATGATCACATCCGAAACATTTTTGGTTCGCTGCTTATTGGGTTGCGGAACGTTTGGAAGAAAATGAGCATTTTTACCGGAAAATCATCTTTTCTGCACATTTTCACTTCGAGGGCTACGTCAACAAGCAAAATTGTTACGTTTGACCGGCGGCATCATTGGTCCATTTATTCTCAAAAATTAGCAAGGAACCGCTCTAATAGTCAATAGGGTGCGTTACCGAGCCACGATAAATGAGTTTTTATTACCCAGAATTCAAGAGGCCACACACAATATTTGGTTTCAACAGGACGGCGTAACTTGCCACACAGAAACCCGTGCAACAATCGGCCTCTTGTACACTGTCGTCGGGTATCGAATAATCAGCCGTAACTGAATTGGCCACAACGCCGCTGCGATTTGACTCTGTTGGACTTTTTCTTTGTGAGGAACCGTTTAGGACAAGTGTTACACTAACCATCCAAAGACTATGAAAGACTTGAAAGATCAAATCGAATATGTGAAGGCAAACGTTACATGGACAAGTCAAAACTTAAAATGTGCCACAGTGCAAGAGGTGGTGTTTGCAAGATAGTGATTTATTTATTAGAGAATCAAATTTAATTTCTATCGGTAATAGATTTCTGTCCAAAAATGATCGATAATAAATAAATATTGGTCGGGAAAAATGTCATCTTGAATTTTTTGTTTATTTGTATTTCCTTATGAAATGTTCAAGCCAACTTTGATCATATTATGAAATATATTTTATGTCGTATAGAAATATTTTTGAACAAATGATTTTTCTGTCCGGATTCCATGATTCCATGATTCTGGTCCAGCGCTTGAGTTTTTGAGTTTCCTACTGTTTGAGAACCGACGATGTGAAAAACGCGTAGTAAGAACACGCAGTGTGTTAATCGCGATATGAACTACCAGAAGGGAATCCGAAACATTACTGGACGAAGATTCATGTCAACCCGAAAACAATTGGCAAAACATTTGGTGATTGAAGATTGGTTCAAAAGTTGAGAAATTGGCAGATCGGGACGTCGAACGTCGGAGAACCATGAACGAATTATTGTAAGGTAGATGGAAGGTAATGCTGTGCATACAGTGGGATTGAACAAGTGTCAGTTGTTTGAGTTGCTGAAACATGATCAAACTACTAGTCAAGTTTATTGATGGCAATTGATGAATCTGATGCAAGTTTGGCTACAAAACGACCGTAAAGGGACAACAAGCGCGACACAATTATTTTGCAACATCACAACGCTATATGAAATGTATTGCGATTGCTCCTTAAGATTACAGGGGTTCATGCAATCAGCCCTGGCTGAACAGTACTTCCGTTTTATGAAGACATCAAAAATTGGATCGATGACTGGATTGCCCCAAACAACCGGAGTTTTCTTGACCAATGGACGAATGATTTAGTTTCCGATGGGGCATACTTTGAATAGATCATTATCTCATCTTCTACACACAACAACACACAAATAACTTTAAAAATGGAAAGGTAAATATGTTGAGGACAACACTAGTCTTTAAAGCGAAAAAACCGGACTTTTGTTAAAAGTGCGAAAAAACATTATCCCTGCTTAAATTTCAGAATAGCAACAAGGTCAACGCTTGGTTGGAAATTTAATTTTTAAATTTATTTAAATCTTTTAATTTCTTCTCGTTTTTTGTAAATGCAAAACTTTTCAACATCAATGCAGAAATTTATAAAGCTGCAAATTGAAGCTACCACTTTCATTGAAGCTGCCACTTGCGGTACTCAAATTTCTATCAAATTTGGTAAAGATCTCCAAATTAATGGAAACAAGTTAAAGAATGAAATTTTATTCAGACTAGTCAACCTGCCTATACTATAGAGCTCCGCAGTTTCGGGTGAGATAAAATTGTTTTTGTCAAAACTCGTAATTTCCGGTAAAATTTAAAAAATGCCCTGTGCTAATTTTGTTTGAAATTTAATTTACAATGTTTTTGTTTTTAATCGTTTTTCTCGTAAATGCTATATACTTTTCAAAATATTTACAAAAACGAAAAAGCTCCCATGGAAACCAAAATTCACTAGGATTTTTCAATGCATAAGAAAAGCTTATGTATGAAGTTTCATCCCGATCAGTCAATCTGCTTGGACTATACGTACATATGCACACACATAAAGAAATTTTTTAAAAACAAATTTTTTTTACTTCGTGGGGATATAGAGAATGGTAAACCTGCAAAAATCTCGAGGTCAAAATTGTTCATGATTATTATACTTATACTTTTACTACGTCAAAGAAAGTAAAATTTGCTGTGGATCTTCCAGGCCCTTCAACAATATCGAGCACCATGATGGGGCGACTAAATTGCAAAAATCGGTAAGAACGATGAAACGCTTTTCGTTACTGTATATCCTAACGTCAGACAAATATCCAACTTAATCCTGTTTAAAATCCTGTTCCAGCGGATCTAGTCTTCAGGACATGTATATGTCAACGATTGGTTGATTGGAGCGGATTCCTCATCTGACGCTGTACATCTTAGGCTTCACTTTTAATATTTTAATCTTTTTTGGGGCTCTTTTAATCTTTTTGGGGCTCGAGACACTCCCAACTCATTCGCAGATTTCTTTGGACGTCCCACCTTAGGTAGAAGCCTAAGCGAAGACGTACGGCTTATAGATCCGTTTTACGTAGACCACTTCCACATTGTATAGCCCGATGCCAACCTATAGTACTGGCTTGAATGGTACTTCTCTCTATTGGAATTCGAACCAGGTACTTCAGGATCCTAACGCGTAGCTCTTTAACCACTGTGCCATTTTTTCGGTAATTTTTATTATTTCTAAGGAACAAAAATTCAATGGTGGGAGGGGGGAACCAGGCAGTCAACTCGGAAATTTAATTGGAAGTCATTTTTTGGACACAATATAGCGTACTGCGATATTGAAAAAATATCATTGGTTGTGATCGATTACCCACAAACATAAGCAACTAAATTCTATGAGATGTATTTATTTGGCACTTTGTACGAATATTGTGTTTTTTTATTTAATTCGGCAGATACTTGGTTACCATTGCCGACATTTAACTACCATTCACTGAATTCAGGATCATATTCTTTTTTAAATATAGTGGATGGAAATACCGCCATAACCGTGATTTCTTAATTGTAGCGTTCACTATTGAACTTTGATTTCCATTTCTTACTACTGGCCACACCTCTCTAACACAAATCACCCCCTAACACAACTACCTTTCCACAAAACGACAAATCGATCTTAATTAAATCTCTTAAAACCAAATCTACAAATTCAAGTGCGATACCTGATGCCATCGGTACTTTATCCCATATAAGGCAGTCAATTTATGGTATGAAACGTCTGTTTTTTAAGGAGATCTTCTGCTTCAATCCCAGATACAAAAATGTTTTTCCACTACCGCCGCGACCATCAAGGTGAACACATTTTTGTGGATTACTTCTAATACGGATGAAAAAACAGCTGATGACGCCTTAAGTTGATCAGTATTTTGAGCTTCCCAAAAATTATTTTAAGCAATTTTGTTAGGTGGATCAGCGGGATTGCAATGGGTCAGGATAGTCACAAATAAGTGATAAACAGTTCTCCCACATAACAGAATTTCCATTAAATTCTCCACATGGACCATGTACATTGTGTTTAAGAACCTCCTCATGAAGTTGTTCGCTATCATTTAAATTAGGAATCCCTGCTGAAATGATTTTATCAATATTGTCCCCAGTTTTGAATTTGTCTTAGCGAGTGTTCTGATGCTCAATAACATAAACATACGATTTTATCGTTTTACGATATCTCTAAGGAATTCCCGTAATTTTGAATTAAAAACTCGGGTTACGATATCAAGACGATCTGAAGAATTTTTGAAAGTTTTAATTTCCGATTATACTGCTTCCCATGACGGATTAAACGTAAAAGTGATCAATAAGTCATAATGAAGCGGATTAAAAACAGTTCGACGTACTGCAATTTTATATGAATAAAATTGGAGGGTCGAAATTTTATTTCGTGCAGCAGTAACCTGATCGCTGTTGTGATGCATAACAGTGGTCCATTCGAATTCACCATTGGGAAAGAAAAGAGGAAATACCATAGGATCCAAATGTTTTGAGAGGGAGTTTATGCGTTTCAATATTCTACTATTACTGGGGTAAACAGAGAAATCTATATCACCAGTAGGTGGTGTTTTCTCTAAAATACCAATCATCAATTCACGATTGTAAAAGTTGGGAAACGCAGGTAGCGGAAAAAATAAAAATTACATTAACTATCCTTCAATGATATTTCGTAATAACAAAAAACACGCGTATTTTCAAATTGACATAGCTCGTTCAGTTTCAAATTTTTCCGCTACGTGCCACTCGTGATTCTTCAATCGTTAATTTAGTTCACGAATATTGACGACTGTTAAAGTTGGGAATGTATAAAAATTAACATACAAAAATATACCCAATAAGTTTAATTTTTTTGCTCTCAGATTCACTTGTAGTTGTCTATTAGGATCCGAATTTCTTGCTCGTTGAAGTTTGTTTAAACGCTGAGTTTGTTGAAACGCTGAGCTATAAGAGCCGTCTCGCTTGACGAGCAAAATTAAATTTTAAAAGAAAATTTGCAGAAAGCGGTCTATCAAATCAAGCTTAATTAAATAGGTAAAAAAACAAATAATTAAGTCAAAAAAATGTAAAATTACGATTACGTATAAATGAACCATTTACTTCAAAAGTTAAGCATCAAATGATTTTCTATTTATAATTTTTTCCTATTCAGTTTTACTCCGGAGGATATTAGTACACTGGGTAATTTTACACCGTGCTAGCGTAGCGCTGCTCACGTAAGTAAATAAAGTCTAAAGTACATCGTAGAATTTGACCCCGTTCCCAGTTTAAATTTATGTAAATTGTATTAAACGATTTTCTTGGTCCACTGGGCCCATTCCAAACACATAACCAAAAGTTGGTAATTTTTCAAAATATTAAAAATTGAAATTAAATTAGGAAAATATGTATATATGACGGTTCGAAATAGGGAGTATTTCAATAAATAAAAATTTTCTTCATATTTTCTTGATTTCGGGGTTTATAAACAGGTAACACAACACCTATTTGTTTCGTTAACATGGAAATATAAATTATTTATTATTTCCCGAAGGTGTTTGATTTATATATAGGAACAAAAAAATTATAACTCTCTTGTACACCAAAATAATTTTCCGATTTTCACAAAATTCTCGCTTTATACATAAGAATAAATCTCGAAGTGTGTATGTTGGGTACGTTCCCATATTTACGAATATGTCTTGATTATACAAAACCTAAATGTTGACCATATCCAAATATATAATATTCGAGTTTTTCTCTGCTACTTGCATAATGTATATGAATTATTTACCGTCTTTATTTACCGATTTTAAATATTTGGATATGGCCCCCCTAAAAAATGAAACTAAACTACTGTACACTGAACAAAATCAAATATTCAGCATCCAAAAATCATATTTATATGCTAAAGTGACGAATATTCAATCCAATTTTGTGCTTCTGTCTCACACCTCTCTTACTAGGTCTATATACCGAACGATTTTATGGTTATTATACACGAATTCCTCTTGGTATATATTGAATGGTACAAAATTTATCCAATCTCTTATATTTAACCATCGATTTTTTTTTATTTTAGATAAATATAAATTTTTATTTGAAATAATTTTTTATTTTAAAACTGTTTGAATTTTCAATATAATATTTATAGGTTTTGGTTGAAATTTATTTTATTTAACGGATTAATGCTGTATGTGCAATTGAGTAAATTTACCTTGAGAAGTTTCAGTTTAATCAATTTGTTTGTGGGATCTAAAACGTAACTAGATTTTAGAAACAGTATACTAATACCATCAGCTATATGGGCCACGCGTTGGTCTGTGAAAAGATACTTGATTTAAAGAAAGTTATTACGGGTGCTAGACACGGAAATAATAAATTAGTAAAACCTGTTCCGTTGATGGTGGGCCAGATGGAAAACCATGTTATCAAAAAGTAATATCGTTGGCGGTTCGCCACTTTTTAAAGCATGAACTACTATTGCCATCCAAACACTTGTTAAGATTTCGTTCTAAAGAGTAACTCGTAGTGATAGATCAACGGCGGAATAGTAGCGGAGAGGGGGGAGGGGCGGAGGTGAAAACAGTTTATAAAAACGTAAATTTGTTCGCTTCACAGATAATTCTGCATGCATTTTTATTGGATAAAAAATTCAGTTATTCGCCCGACTTGTGGATTTCAACATTTCGAATGTACATTTCGAATGTACAAACATTTCTCATTACAATTCTCATCTTACAAGCCAAGATCTATTCAAAATAAATTGGCATATATAATTAAAATGGCCATTTTCCAGATCTCTACTGAAACCACCTCATTTTCATCTTACAAACCGAGTTTCGACTTTCGACAAAATGAGACATTTTTTACAAGATAGTTTCTTAACAATATCATATCCGGAACTCGTTTCGTAATCTTATTTTAATAATATCAGAAAGAGTGGCCACTTCCAGAATTAGGCCACTTCCAGTAATGAAACTATGTATTTATTTATTTTAAATTGGTTGAAACCCAAACGGCCCCCAACACAATGCCATAAAGTGTTTGTAATGCAAAACGAGGATTCTAAGGCAGCTCCAACAACTCAACCACCTTTAGCAATCTATAGTCATTAACAAGCATTGAAGGACAGCTAAATTTGAAGTGAACGCAATCGTCATCCTCATTAAGGAACTCTTTCAATAAGGTATTCTGTCCAGTCGTACTCTATATAGATAGAAGATCTTTGAAGCGGTCATGACCAGTGAATAATCGAAACTTCTAAGTTGATACCCAACGTCAAAGCGTACTCGGATAATTTCAGGTTCCGTTCCGCCATAAAGAATTTCAGACCTCAACAGATTGGCACACGAAACCGCAATAACAGTAATGTGTAATTTTTGATTCAAAACTAACTTAGCAGAACCATATTGATCATATTTATGAGAAATTGTATCCCTGTTTTACTTAAAATTTACTTTGCATTCATTCATTCGCGTTTCGTGTATGGAGTTGGTGTTTGTCCGCGTAGTCGAGATTATCTAAAATTCAAACTGAACAAATCAAACCTTTGCAGGCGGTGGATAAGTTATCATAATTATTCAAGACCTTAAATTTATACTTTAATGTGGCAAAGGTTTAAAGGCTTTGACTTCGCCAGAAACTTTATAAAATGTTGAATTTCGAACACCTTTTGATAAATATGAAACCCGCTATTCGAACAACCTTATTGTAAATGAAATTTTCATAAAGAATAAGGTAGAAAAATAATGACATACAATGATCCGTATAACTACAACAAGTTATTTTTTTATTTTATTTCGCTGGCGCGAAGAGAAATTGGCCGCCTTATTTCTAAGGTTTTATAATCAATTTTAATTTTTGATTAATGCACAAATGGTCCATTGAATCCTAGTCTGGCCTCAGGGCTATAGTGGAGGGTGCATGCTGCTGGTAGATGAAGCATATACGGGCACGCATATGCTTCATCTACCTTTCCTTTCAGAAAAGGATGATATCGTTATGTTTCATTTTTTGTAATTATTTTTATGCTGCCACCCGAATTTGTACTAACCATGTAGAATTTGTTATTGCATTGTCTTTCTTTGTGACACGCTCCCCGCCCCGCTCATACGGAAGCTGCCACTTCTGGTATGCAGATATCCAACACATTTCGCATAGCTCTCACAATTTATCTAAAAACTTTAGTACGACGTTTTATTCCGAATAGTCAATCTGCCTAATGCGTAGAGATGCCGAATTTTGTTGAAATAAAGTTTTTTTTATTATATCAGAACTATGTAGTCATTTCCCTTTAAATTTAAAATTGATCTGAACTAATTTTGTTTGAAATTTATAGCAATTTCTTTAAAAAAAAATTGATTTGAGATCAAAAAATTTTGATCAAAATACCGTGGCACGTTCTTTAAAAGTAAAAAAATTGATTTTTTTTTGATCGCAAACAATTTTGAAAAATCTCAACATTTTATTAGATTTTTTTTTTGACGTTTACAAACACATAAATATGTTTACGCCAAAAATATAAATATTTCAAAAAGTATAAACATAAACATAACTTTTTGACTAGTTGGCCGTGAGAATTTGACATGCGAAATTATTTTATATCTCTCATTAAAATAATTGTTTCGTTTTCACTGTGGTGAAATAATTGTGTTGACAAAAAAAAAAATGTGTTGATAATTTGTTAACAATAAACTGTCAATATAAAATTTTTGAAAATTTCATGTCAATTTTCACAAATATACTAACAATAAAAATCAATCGCGTATTTTGTTCTTTGGCACACAAAAAGATCAATTTAAAGAACTTGCTATTAATTCACAATACAGGTAACCCTCCAAAAACACGCGTTTCGAACAATTTTTTTCTTTCTTTTTTTGTAGTCTCGAACAACACGGATTTAAAGAGCACGGAACGAATTAATCATATTCTTGAAGGGTTTCCCGTATTTTTGTTTTTAATCCTTTTTTACCAATCTCGGCCAAAAATCACTTGGATTTCCCAATTTATAGAAGTTACTTATGTATAAAGTTTCATCCCGATCAATTAATCAGCATGGGCTGTACGGGATCAAATTTGTACTGAAAAACAGTTTTTGACTAAAATCTTTGTTTCCGCCTAAATTTAGGAAAACGGATCTAGGACCTGTATTTTTGCAAAATTTATTTAGAATCAGTTAGTGCATAACCGTCTTCCGGTGGAAAAACGAAAAAGCTCCTTATATGAAATGTCATCCCGATCAATCAGTCCATCTGGGTTGAGGGGCCGAATTTTTGTTAAATTTCTTTTGTCAATAATCGTCAACTCAGCTTAAATTTTGGAAAACTGATTTAGAATGGTATTGCTGCAAATTTTATTTAGAATCTTTTATTTTTTTTTTATTTTTTTTTTTTATTTAAAAAGAAAATATTAATTATCCAATGGATTTAATGTCCTTTTAAGGTTAATTAATACCTCCCTTTTCATTCACGCACACACCCACCCATTCACCTACTCACACAACTACAGTGTACCACCTGCACATTGCAAGCTCCATGTCAATCTGTACATTGACATGAACGATGGGTGGGTCGGCGCAGTTGAAAATCGTTTCTCACGTAAATGATATATTTTTCAAAATATTTGTAAAAACTAAAAAACTCCTATGGGAGCTATCACCTCAAATCTGTGTAAAAAGCTGAAGTACGAAGTTTCATTTGAATCAATCAATTTGTCTGGGCTATACAGAGCCAACATTAGTTGAACAGTTTTTTTAAATGGCATTTCACTTAAATTTTGAAAAAATCATATGGACCAATATTGTTGTCCATCTTTTAGGTCATAATCGTTTTCTCGTAAATGATATAATTTTCAAAGTAAAACGGAAAAGGCTTTTACGGAAGCTGCCTATGAAACTTAAGTATGAAGTTTCAGTCCGATCAGTCAATTCGTCTTGGCTGCAGACTAGCTACACCATTTAGCATGCACAGCACTCCGCACATACGCACAACACACATGGTAATGTGCAATGGTAAATCTGCAAAAATCTCGAGGTCGACATTTTACTACGTCAAAAAAAGTAAATTAAAATGACTCTTTGAAGCAGCTGGACATGCCTAGACGGCGTAATCGATTTCTTTGTAATAAAAAATATTTCTACGAATTTTATGAAAGTCGAGGAGAACCAGGGCTTGAGTTCAGTTCATTCTTCAATAATCCTAATGATAAACTAATATACATCCAAAAAGAGAATAATCAAGTACTAGTTAACAAATAACGATTGGGAAAGTTTCCAAATAGAGCTTGAAAATAGAGTTGGCAGTACCATGATTAAATAATAATCAACTGAACATGGAAGTAGCAAAACTTGTCACAAATATACAACAATCAGCGTGGGAAAGTACACGAGAAATAAAAAAGGGATCTCTTGATGGATAAAAGAAAATCGAGGAAAAAGTGGCATCAAACCAGAACACCATAAGATGAAAATGATTAAACAAGCTCACTCAACAATTGTCAAGAGAAATTCAAAAATTAAAGTTGGGACAAATGGCTTTTGTTGACAAAAATGATAGAAATACCGACTATTCACTTTGGAAAGCAACTAAACAGTTAAAAAGACCAACTGAGAGCACTTTCAAAATATATTTCAATTACATGAACATCAAACTGAAGAAATGTTTGATGAAAATGTTATTTCGGAACTTGAAGATATTAAACCTACATCCCAAACTGAAATAGTTTAGTAAACGAGAGAACCGGAGAAACCGGTGGAATCCAAAAAAGAAACTTCCAAGAAAGGCTATAGTAAAAACTAATTATGATTCCCAAACCAGGGAAACCTTCTCATTGGGGACAACATCATGTAAGGTTAAGCAACATAACGAACTTAATGAAGGAGTTTGACAAGCAAGTGTTCTCGGTGTCTTTCTCTATCTATTATTTTCTCGATATCTGCCAATCCAAGACCTGAAAACAGCACAAAACCACCTTCGTCGAAGACACAGCTACCATGGCATTAGATAAAAACACTACTAACACTAATGAAACTAAATCAATATACATTGATTTTACATATCACAGATTATATATAATATGTCCCAGTTTTTATGAATAATCACAAGCTACACTGGTAAATATCTTGGTACGACATTAGATATTTAGCACTGTAAAGCTCACGTCAAAAAGAAAAGGGAAGAGTTGAAATTAAAATACAAGAAAATATATTGGTTGCTGGGAAACTATTCTCATTTATCTGTACAAAATAAACTTCTGCTAAACAAGCAGATATTGAAACCTGTGTGGACGTATAGCATTCAGTTGTGGGAATGTACCAAGCATAGTAATATAGAAATAATCAATTCGAAAAGAAACGATTTCAAAATACGCTCCTTGGTATATTTGAATCAGCGGCATCCGCATAGGGATTTATGTATAATTACGCAAAATGTCATGAACAACGGCCAAGTAAACGTATCTTAAGCTAGCAGAGCCCAAATCGAAAATCGGACCAAAAACGAAATTTGAATGCAAAACAAGATCAATTAGCCTAAATTTATTTGATCAAACATACAAATAATTTTAGGCTCAAAACGGCCTAATCAAATTATAGCCTAATACAAATGAAAAGCCATAATGAGCCCAACATTATTTGTTTGTTTGATCAAAATTTTTTTGGCTAATTGATCTTGTTTTGCGTTCTAATTTCGTTTTTGTCTCATTTTCGTTCTGCTAAATTTAGATTAAATGACCTGAATTTTAGTCCAGAACGAGTAGAGCCTAAAAATGTTTAATGGGACATTTGATTAGGCCATAATGAGCCTAAAATTATTTGTTTGCCAATAGATCAAGTTTTTTGTTCTAATTTCGTTTTTGGTCCGATTTTTCATTTGAGTTCTGCTAGATTTAGATTAAATGACCTGCATTTTAGTCAAGCACGATTGAAGCCCAAATTTTTTAACGGGGCATTTAAATTGGCCATATGGCCATAACGAGCCTAAAATTATTTGTTTGACAATAGATGAACTTTTTCATTTAGATTTAGATTAAATAACCTGAAGTTTGGTGAACAACGAGTAGAGCCTACAATTTTTTAATGGGACATTTGATTAGGCCAATGTGAGAATAAAATTATTTGTTTGTCAATTGATCTTGTTTTGCGTTTGATTTAGGTTCAGTTAGCTTTTAAGTGATAAAGCCTTACTTTTTCTAGAGCGAGCATAATAAAATAATTTAAATAGGGCGTTTAACTAGCCTAAAATTATCTGTTAATTTTCCGTTTATAAATCGTTTTTTGATATAGGTTCTGCTAACTTTTTCGAAAGCTAGCAGAACCTGCGTTTTATTTGGAAAGGATGGAGCCCAACATTTTTTAATAGAGCATTTAATTAGCTTATAATTAGCCTATAATTCTGCCGTATGGGTTCTGCTAGCTTAAGGGACGTCTCTATAGAATCCAGCAAGAAACAAGCTGTGTTGCTTTCGCAAAGCCGATTAGCTTTAATGTTAGAGGCCAATTTTGTTTTCAACAATATTTGTTTATGAATTTCCAGTAACGAAAATATTTGTTCATCATAGTTGGCGAATTTATCAGTAGTAATTAAAGTAGAGTTGGCTTTTACATAAAACTAAAAAAAAAAAAAGATTTTCATAAAACCGATTCAGATTACAATTACCACTGACAAAAAAGCCCACTATGATGAACAATTATTTTCCATTACTGGAAATTCAAAACAAATATTGCTGAAAGCTAAATTGGCCTCTAACATTAAAGCTAATCGGCTTTGCGAAAGCAAAACAGCTTAAATAAGTGAATTTTCACAATTCAATTGAGATTATTTTCAAACAGAATAATATTGACAACCCCATCGAAATTACAGAAAATGCTAAGGTTACTTTTAGAGAAACATTGGGAAATTTTGCAAACCAAAAAATAAAATATGTAGATAGAAATAAAGTGTAGAGAGGAACCCCCAAATTTAATAGAATTCCATACACTATGAAACAGAAAAGTAGAACTTTACATAATAACGTACTCCAAATAAGATCACCGAGAAGCCTCAGACAGAAAAGATGGGATGCTTTGGGAACAACGTAGAACTGGTTGGCAGAAAACCCAGGCGCGAACGACTTCCGAATAATTAATACGACGATGAACGAACTCATAAACGTGAGTAACCTACAGTTCCAAGAGAAGAGACCTGGAGCTGCTAACGAATAGGATAAATGAAGTAATTACTTCAATTATGCTTATACAATTAATAATAATTTGGAAGATATCAAGAAGCGATAAGAACAAACGTATCATTACCGGCAACAAGATCCTATCACTAAAAGAAATAATTTCCAAAAAGAACATGCTCATTGATCAAGGCGTAAACATAAAAATACCAGACGAAGCACTTAATTTCATTACATCGAGAATCGCAATCAACGATCAAACACTCCTTTACATATTGAAGATGTTATTGAACATCAATAACAGCATCATCTCACTACACATAATAAAATGGTAGAGCAGTTGTGAGTAGAGGTAGTTAATTTAGCAAAGACAAAAACCATAAGTGCTTATAAGTACCTTGCTGTGGTCGATTGGAAAGCAACTAATGTAGATTATTACTTTTTGTTATTTTTTCCACTGATTTTCTGTACGAAGTCGTCATTTTTTTGTTTTCCAGTTTAAATTGGATTTTACCTTTATTTTGGCATTTAAATTTTCGGCTTAATTTTATTAAATAACTAAGTGATATTAAAAATCGTGGTCAATAGTCGTTATCTTCAATATTGGAACAACCATTTATGAGGTTTAATTTGGATATGGTTTCGCTGTGTCAAATGTGGCGTTGGTTATAGCGTAAATGAGTTTTGTTGATTGTTTACTGTTTTTGGTTGTATCAAAATTAAATACAAAGCAAAAGATGGTTCTGACCGATAATGATGTTTTCCAGACTAAAAATGTCTGAAAGCTGTGGGGGTATTTGATAAGTGACATCCATTTTGCTTAAGTTAGCTCAGGATTACATTTGCCCCAGCGATTAACCAATTGATTATCAGGGCGAGTAGCAGAAATAGATAAAACAATAACAACTTCATCACCACCCGCAAGAAACCATTGTTCGGTATCTTACAAGTTTTGGTAACCGCTTGGGAACATCATAGAAAAAAGTGAATATTGAAATGGAACAAAACCACCCCTCTGGTCAGTCAGTATTCCATACCCAAAAGCCCTGGAAGATGGCTAGGATTCAATGGATCAATCATTCATTGATCCGTATTTAAAATGATTACAGAAACCAGTTCCAGAATAGTACTGACTCGGCCAAATCCAGAATAGTACTGACTCGGATAAATTGAAACGTCAAAATTCTACTAGAAACGTGAAGGCTCATGCAGATATATTAATTAACAAACTAAAGCAAAGAAGGCAAATTAATGGAATAGAAACTTGACCATACCAACTGATAAAATATCATAATTGAAAATTAAACTTAAACAACACCGAACAAGAAGCAGTCGTCAGTGTAGAGCAACAGTTGGTTGTGAAACCTGGAAGTGTACACAAACGAGCAATAATAAGGTACAGGTGTTTGTATATAAATGCCTTAGGATAGGCATGTTAAAGTCACGACCCGCCGCATGATTTGTTGCAGCCCACAATTCTAACTTTGCTCAGTTGCATTAAATTTTGAAGTGTTTTCAATTGCAATCGATGAGAGTACTGATTTAACAGATACAGCACAGTTTGCCGTTTTTATTCAAGGATGTGATAGGAATATGACAAGGAGGAGCTATTAGAAATAATTGCAATCTTTGGCAACTGGTGGGGCCCCTTCTATGACGGGAGCTACACATAGTGTCATTGCAGAGTAAAAGCTTATGTTAAAACCCAACATAATAAATCTATTCAACACTTCCATTGGATTATCCACCAGCAAGACTTATGTTCAAAAGTAATTAAAAATGGTAATGTATTTAAGAAAGTTAGTTGGATAATTTTATTCGAGCACGCGGATTAAACCATCGGGAATTTACGTCATTATGCTGAAAGATGTGGAGCCTGATAACGAAGATTTGCCATATTATAATGAAGTTCGGTGGCAACAAATCATAAAGTTTTAAAAAGATTTTTTACAACTGTTGGACGAAATCGAACTTTTTTTAGAAATTGAAGATTATGAGTGCTCTAAACTGAAAGATGTTAATTGGATACAAGATTTGGCTTTCTTAGTTCTTAGTTTCATTACTTTTCTTAAAAAAAGCAAATTTATCATTTTTTTCTAGTTGGAAGACTCTTTTGCTTAAATATCGAGAATTAAAATTTGGAAAATATGAGAAACAACTAAAACTGTTGGAAGAAAATTTCGAAAAGAGGTTTTCGGATTTTCAAAATGCCGAGCCTCATTTAAATATTTTTTGCTGTCCGAAGTCGGTTGTTTTCCAGGAGTGCGATATTTTATAATACGCATAATATCCAGGTTTGAACATAGCTTCGATATTAAAAATTACATCAAGCTAAATTTTAATACCAGATTTTGATGATTTGAAAAATGAGAAGCGGTGCATTATATCGAGCAAAGAATAATTTATATTAATTTTTTGTTTATTTTCTTTATGGTAAATTTATATTCAATTTACACTCAAAATTTGAATTTTTAATAAAACTAAGTAGATGTGACCCACAAAAGGATTTGGAATACAATTTTCAAAGAATTTGGCCCGTACACTGAAATGAGTTTGACATGCTTGCCTTAGGAGAATACTGAGATGCTTCTGGCCCAACAAAATAACAAATATTGAGCTCTTTGAGATAGATTGCCCCCATTAAGGAAGTCGCAGAATTAAATGACAAGCAAGTCCCTGAAATGGAACCTACACGAGAGAAGAAAAGTCGGACGACCAGCTCTAACAAGGAAACGAACGATGCTAACAGAATGGAAACAACTCGGAAAGTCATGTGTAGAAATCTAAGAGAGTAGAGCCCAACAGAGTTTGATAGTTCAGCCCAGTGAACTCCCTCTGCTCCTCCTAAATTAGGTATAAAAGGAAAAAATATTGCTTAAAATATCAAGCCAGCCTTCGGTCATAATTTGGTATTATTTAGGATTATGAACCCGAGGAATTTGCACTCCTCTCAAGTTTTTACCATAGAATGTTATTGACCGACTTACGTTTCCATTTAATCCTCTCTACGTAGGACCTATTTACAACCGATTAACAAATTTTAACTTTGATTATTTAACGATTTTGATAATTTTCGACATTGTATACATTCTTTACATTGTCGTCGCCATTTTATTAGTTTTCTGAATACGCATTGTCTACAGGTGTAGAATATTAATTATCTACGCGGTATAGGCAATACGGCTCAACACTGCAACTAACCGGCCGTTAATCATTTTTCTGTGCAACCGGCCATCAATGAGATACGGTTAACTGCACATCAACGTGACCAAGGAGCCGGATGTTTTAGTACGTCGTATACGATATGACATGGCGGAGTCGTTTTTTCTGTAACTTTTGTTTTAAGAAAAATTGAAGTACCAGTTAATTGTAAATCAGACTCAAAATGGTTAAGGATTTCTAAAATAAATAAAGTTAATTTTTTTTTATATCTGCGTAAACGAACAACCTCGTATTTATATGTAATCCGAAAAAATTAATGACATGGCTTATACAGGCATGGGAACTTTAACCTAAAAATAAAATAATAAAACAAACTTAAGAAAAAGTTCACGCTTGTAATACCGGTAAGAAATTTTAATATATGTAACAGTGAAAATATAGACATTTAGGCGAATACACAAAATATTAAAATATTTTGAAAATGATAAAAATTAAAATTTGAATAAAATATAATGTTTAATATAAACTTAAACCATAGAATTCATAAATTGCTTCTTAAATTGAATGGCACGAAATTTTATAGGAAGATTGTTGAATATTGTATGGGCTACTTCGGACTGAATTTTTCCTCAAATTATGAGTATGACAGCTTGCGATTACCATACTTATATTGAATGATATGGCCAAAAGTTTAAGGACATAGAGATGTTTTAGTAGGGAAGAATATGGTACTTCCAACTCATTTATTATGGCAATCCATATTTAGGGTTAGAATCTTTAATTGGTATTGCGTTGGCAATCAAAATCATGAAACATGATATCTTTCTCAAATGGGTGATTTGTGCTTAGGTTAAACAAAAGGACTTTCGATTTACGGGTATAATTTGCAACTTATGAGCACCCAACCATTTACTTAAATATTTAGGTTACGATTGATGCTAACAACAGTTGTTAAGTAATTTGGACAGAAATATAATATCATCTCCGAAGTTCAAACACGAGTTCGAGTCAATAAATATTAAGAACAAAATTGGGCCTTGCGCAGAGCTTTATGGGACAAATACTTCTAACCAACCTGTAACCCTATTTGGTATTAAAGTGGCACTCGTAAGCGATTTAAGACGTAAATCCACAGAAACGTCTAGGGGCTCCATGATCAATTTATGAAAGTTGTATGATATATTTATTTTAATAACAGAATATTAATTACTATTTAAAGCAGATAAAGCATATTGTTGGTGATAGTTTTTATTTAGCGGAAAAGTTACCAAATTGAATTAAATACTCCATATCCATAATGTTCCTTTTAAACATAACATATTATATCGTTTGATCGCCTAATTGTTTACATTTTACAAATAGTTTTTATTGGTTTAAGACAAACTTAGTACAAACATGATATCGGCGCTTGCACAACAAAAGCCAAACAATAGTGCCAAAAATATGTGAAATATTAACAGACGAACCCCTAAATTAAAACATTAGTAATTTACGTTAGAATAAAATTGCTTATTAATCTTTAGATTAGTCATTTTTTATACTCTTATAATACGTATTCAGCAATCAAATGGCAAAATTGAAGTTAGTATACGAATAGTTTCAGCATTAATTATAGGTGTTAATCAACCACGAATGTGGAATATTTCTACAGTGTTTTTGTTAATATTTATTTACATTTTAATATAAACGTACAAAAATTTCATTTTTGCATTTTTTTTAATTTAGCGAACATTATTTTAATTTATTGCGCTATAATAGCTTTATCATATCCAAATCATCAGAAAACCCACAATCACAAAAATATCAGAGAAATCCAGGTTGTTGTTTACTTCTTCAATTCATTTCTAAGAAATTGTCGACTGTCTGCCACTATCGAATGCCAAAATAATAAAAAAAAATACTTTCTCCTTTTTTTATGACCCGGATGCATTTATATACAAAATCCATATACATATACATTACTCGTATATATTGCATACGTTACGCGCGATTAAAAGGCGTACTTCGCCTCAGCAAAAATTTATAAAGAATTTCACTCAACTAAAGTACCATTAATATACACGGCGTAGAATCACATCGTAAATTTTAAACTGATTGTGATATGCAAATTAAATATTTTTCAGGTTTTGTTTTCAAACCCAAAAAAATTTAGCAACAATTTATTTATGGTGTTGTTATGTATTTTCCCAATAGGAAGATTGTTCGTGGAAGTTTTTCGTTTCGTTGGTGAAAAAAATCCCGTACAGTACACAGTAACTAATCTTAAGCATCACTGCTTTGTTTTTTTTTCATACAACAATAACACTTTCATGCAATTATATTTTTCCCAAAGGAAATTTCTATTTTGTTGTTGTTTTGTTGTGCCTTAACCACACAATTTGTTTTACTTCTTGTTTGTTGTTTATCTTCTTGTTCTTCTTGTATATCGTCTCCAAAAGATGGAATTTTTATAAAGTTTGTAAAAATAATGTAAATATTTATGAAAAATAGATAATAATACATCAACGTGGATTTAGACAAAAAAAAAAATGTAAAAAAAGCAAGTTATGTGGTTAAATGTGTGGAAATTGTCTTAAACGATGTTTAAGTCGTACAATAAAACCAGAAGACAAATTATTATGTGCTGCTTTTCTCATTTCTCATGCGATGACACCCGAAAATATTTTCATGTACACGGTTGAAATACGCGATTTAGTTGGAAATGTAGAATTTATTAGGTACCCGCGTAGGTGAACGCTTTAATATTCAAAATCCATAAAATCTTAAAATATATTGAACCGCATACTCGTACTCCGGCATTCCCAAAAATATTAGTATGTAGTCTTGTGGCAATAAAAATTGGTTTTACGCGTGCTACCTACACTCAGAGAAAAACATACTATTAAATTCTCAATAGTACAACTATTACTTTTGTGGTATACTTTTTCTTATTAAATCTACGATTTTCCATTATTTTATACGATTGATTCAATAGGATTGACATTGTTGATTTTTAGTCCAAACATAGAATTAATATTACAATAAATACTATTAAATTAACAGTATATACCTTAATACATACCATCTCACATTGTTTTTGTAAACAGGACTATTAAATTGATGGTAATAACATTAATATTATAAATTCTCTACTATCAAAGCAATATTTTGTTTGTTAGTATTAAATCTCTCACTATTAAATTAATAATAAGCACCGTGATATTTAACATCATACTATTAAATCTAGGTTAATAGTATAGTGACTTACGCTCACGATTCAGTACTTATCGAGAGCTTAACAAGAAAGGATTCTTTACGGTCTAAATAAAATACACAGGTTAATTTAATTTGGTGTTAAAATTATTAGATAATATTAAGTTTAACGTGGTGGTATTTATTTAAAAAAAGTAAAGGTGAATATATAATGTGTTCAATAATATAGTTATGTTAAATTAAGAATAGTGCCGGTAAAAATGTGATTCGATGATGAAATAAATTTTTTGGAGGTGCGATTCATATTTTCCACGTGTTTTTAAGTGTACGGTTATGTGCTAAAGGTTGTGTAACAAACTGTAACTGGCTTTAAAAGTAAATGAAGATATAATTGAAAATATTTTTAATACGGTTAAAATTCTGGCCTAATTTTACTTTACGTATACATCGAGAAAAATAAATGTGATGCCGCCCCTAAACCCCCGCTTTTCCACAATTTATACAAATCTTAAAGTGTAAAAAAAAAATTGAAAAAATTTCAAAATTTTTCCGGAAAAATTACTTGTACTGTCGAAAAACTGTTAAGATATTCTAATATCAAAATGTTTATAAAAATTACACATTTGTACGTATTTTGAATAAAAATACGTACAAATGTGTAATTTTAAAATAAAAATACGCAATTTTTTTTAAGTGAAATTTTCCCGAAAAATGGGGTAATTTTCCGGAAAAGTTTAGCTTCTAAAAACTGCTGTTAAACAATCTTGCATTTAAAAATTTATACTCCTTGCCTGATTTTCTCAATTCGATGTATACGTAAAGTAAACTTTAGCAAAAATTTCTAATATAATATAACCGAAATTTTTTCCTCGCAACCTTGTATGAACGTGTCGAAAAAAATTTTATTACGTCACATTTTATACATGCTTTTTAATTTATTGGAGTTTTGCCATGAGAAAACAGGACCGAATCATAATATACATTAAAACTTCAACATCTTGTAATTTGGAAAAATTAAGGCGACATGGCTGACGAATTTATAGTCGAACCCTCCTGTGAATCAGCTATACCTGTCATCGAATTGGAAAATGAGTTACATGACATGATTTGTGGTAGATGGCTTGCTATTGGTAAGATCGTTATTCATTTTTCTTAACCGTATAATTAACAATAATAATAATATTATACATATGTTTGTTATTTCTATTTTAATTTTAGATCACCATTTTGACATTGAAAGCCTGTTAGTTACAACTGACTCTGAATTAGAAGATTTATTTTCAACTCCCATATTAGGAACAAGGGCGAAGTTTCGCTTTCGTTTAAATTTATGGAGGAAAAATGTAAGTCTAATATTTTGTTGTAATAAAGACGTGAGTTATTTTAAATACTCAATTGGTTTTTACAATTTTCAGGATATACTTGGTATTGCGTAAAAAATACAAATTTCTTTTTATTACAGACCAGTACTATTTCTGTGTCAATCTCCTGTCGGGAGTAGGTTGAAGCACAATCGCCAGTTCCATCGCCCGAGCCGGAATGCATTGCTTCTATCCCATCCTCTCATAATGAGATTACCACCTCGAAACTTCTTTCAATCCTAAATAATAACATAATATTCTGGATGACGCAAACAAAGATATATTGACGTCACTCATAGTGGAATCATATTTCAATAACAGAAAGATAATGGTCATATGGGATGTAGAAATTGCAATTAATGCAATTCATTCAATCTTTCCAAAGGAATGCAAAGTGAGGGGACGCTTTTATTTATATTATCTACTTTTAAACAGGACAAGTGGTGCAGTGGTTAAAGCTTCGGCCCTTGCACCGGGCGGTACTGGGTTCGAATCCCATCAGAGGCTAGATGCAAAATTAAATAGCATAGTAATATTTATTTATAGTTTTATTATTTACAATCAAACTGTGTAATAATAGTATTAAAATGAATTAATATTAATAAAAAGTGTATAATACATTTGAAAAAAGTTTATTTGTTTTCATTTTTAATTTGCAGGTACAGGTACGGCTTCTAAAGTACACACAGTTTGAATTAATAGTGCATACAATAGCTCTTTTAATAAGATCATCCTATTATTTTAATGGTTAATCTCAATATTGTGCTTGCTTTGTAATACGATTTATCACATTAAATTAATAGTATTCCTTCTATAATAATAGTAAATACTATTGTGTTAATAATACGATTATCCTTTTATATTTATAGTACATCAAGTCAATTTTAATATTGTAAATTATTATTTTAAAAATGTAACACTATTAAAACATTAGTAGATAGCAACCATTATTATAACAATTTAGAAACTATTATTTCAAAATGATATTTACTATTGACTAAAATTAATAGTAAAAAACTATTAAAATAATAGCAAATTACGTAAATTTTATAGTATTTTTCTCTGAGTGTAGTAGATACATCATCATTTAATATTTATATCCAAATTTACTTGAAATCTTACAGATTATTGCTACGAGTATACTATTATTTTTATGTATATATGCATGACACATAAATATCGCCGAATACCCCCGCGTACATGTTACATATCTGTATGTACATATATGAATAAATACATCAATAACAATAAAATATCGCACTAAACCAAAAAACAAACAAAAAAAAAAAAAATCTAAACGTAAAGCTACAAGATACATTACACACAACATCTTATAACATTTCCCACACCCCCTACACTTATCACGCATTATCCA
This sequence comes from Nephrotoma flavescens, assembly GCA_932526605.1. Classification (NCBI taxonomy): domain Eukaryota; kingdom Metazoa; phylum Arthropoda; class Insecta; order Diptera; family Tipulidae; genus Nephrotoma; species Nephrotoma flavescens. The sequence goes on from OW052220.1 coordinate 234,770,343, forward strand.
ACTCAGTGTATAAATTTTTCCATCAAATTTCGTTCCATCTCAATATTTTCACGATATTTTAATCTTGAAATGTCAACGAATTTATGACAGGCACTACATAAAATATGTATGACACATTATTGTGCGTATATTTATGTATGTTAAATTTATTGCTTAATTGGAGCCAAAGCAGCTCAGACCATATCTTGTTACAACGCGTTGTGTTTGCCAAAAAATCTGCTTAAAACACAAATCAAAATTTATATGTAGCCCCAACCAAAACACAGGTTTAACCCTTTTCAATTTTTATGGAGCGGCACACAATTTTCACCTCAACTTGTAGAAATATATTTTTACCTATCTGCTCTCAAACCAATTGGGAGTTACTAGCAAACGAAAAAAAAAAAATCAGTCAAACTTATAAATAAGAAGGTGTGTGTGTATAAGAAGTATTTTTTTCTGTTTTCAATATACTTGAGGAATAAAATTTAAAGCACCGCACAGTATACAAGCAACAGTAATAAATTGGAACTGGATCATATCTTGTTGGCGAGAAATGAAATTTTAATAAGATCAAATAGGGAGGATTTGGAAGAAATGAAAAAAAAACAGATACGAACGATTTGTTCATCCAGAGCTTTTTGCTGCTCTTTTTTTCATAGAAAATTTCAAAATAAATTTTTTAAGGAACAGCAAGATTTACAGCAAGATAGTAACCTGCAGAACAAGTTTCTCGGTAAAAGACGTATTGGATTCAAATTATTTGTGTTTTATACAAAACAAAATCTTCCTAATTCAAATGTAATCATTCCGATAAAGGAATATATTAGTGCTATAATTAAACTCCTTTCCATTCTCTTCAAGGTGGGGTTGGGGGGTATGGGTCACATCGCCGACAACAACATTGCCGACCAGAAAGATGGCCAACAACCACATCGCCGACAGGAATTGTGGCCGACAAGCCCACATCGCAGACACAACAACATTGCCGACACCGACATCGCCGATAACCACATCGCCGACAACCACATCGCCGACCGGACAGATGGACAGACTATCGCACGATGTGCACCGGTAGTTGGGCCAACGAATAGCTTCTGACTTCTATGAACGGTCTCTGAATGATCTGAAGTCGTACGTGCTCTTTAAACATTCACCCATCAAACGAAGTGCACCGCATAAGAAAATCCCTACATTTTTACTCTCGAGCTCGAACATTTCGATTGTCTTATAGAACTTGTAGAGTTTTTAACTATCGTGATAGTAAGAATTTTCGGAACTGTATGGATTTTTTGGGCTGAGTGTATAGAAAATGTCATGATAGCAATAATTTTGTTGCTATAACATTCGTCTGAGACTGAATTTAGCCTATTTTCATACACATATGAAAATTGGGCTTATTTCACAAACATGTACATATTTATAAGTATTATATCTAATCTCAGCCCCGAAAATTTCATCTGTCAAGACATTTTTTAACTATCATGATAGCAAACATTTTCGGGGCTGAGAGTAAAAATGTCGAGATTTTTTGGTTCGCATTTTCGATTTCTATCGCCGTTAGTTGGGATATTTTGTTCGTAGATCGGTGTCGTGCAGCTAGATTTCGTCTCTTCGCGGAGCATTTGATCGCCTGTAAATAGCGGAATACATACGCTACAACCCTGAATATTTTGGATAAACTGGATTGTCTTTCAAATATTTTGGTCATCCAGGATTCGTCTTCTTCTTTGGTCTCAGCACAAAATACATCACTTGACTTTGGTGTTCGATATTCCATCTCGACTTCATCTCTTATATGTTCTATCTCGTTGCTGGTTGGCCACAACTCTTGCGGCTGATGTAACCAATCTGGTCCTTTCCACCATTGTGTGAGGCTCGATAATTTTTCTGGAGTGACACCTCTGGAACCGTGATCTGCGGGATTATCCTTTGACTTAACGTGCGCCATGTGTTTTCGAGGAATACGGTCAAGTATTTCGCTCGTTCGATTTGCGATAAATGTAGCAATGCGTAGGATGCGTAGAAAGCCACGATAGTACGATCGTTGAATCGGTCCACGCAAAATACTGTACGTCGCCCGATAAGGTCCCTTTTACTAACAACATCAACTTAGTTAGCAAATGAGCTGCACATAGCTCCAACCGTGGTATTGAGATCTGCTGTGATTTCACCATTCTCTTTCACCGTTCGAATGTATATTGCTGCACAGTAAGCCGCTTCACTTGCATCTGAGAATCCATGGATTTGGACCTTTCCGCTGTACTCTATTAATCTTGGTATATTAATTTTTTGGAAGTGTACAAATTGACCCCGTATTCTCCTATATTATTCCTTCGTTTCAATTAGTAATTTTCATCCCAGTTTACCTTGATGAGCCATAAGTTTTGAAATAAGATTTTCAAAAGGATTGTAGATGGAGATAAAAACTCAAGTGTATCGAACAGTCGCAAAAATTTCGATATAATTTTTCGTTTGTTAATCGCACGGTCCCTCTCTGCCAGTACCTTAAACGTGAATGTATCCTTCCCTGGATGCCACTGTAAGCCAAGAGTTTTGGCCGTGGATAAACTATCATTCCCTATGTCACTGACCGCAACCTCATTTGTTTCCTCGGACAATTCAGCTACATTCGAACGCCATTTCGTCTAATGAAAACCTCCTCTCATCAATGTTGACGTTAGCCTTTCCTTCACGTCGATGGCTTGATTTATATCACTGCTGCCCGTCAAAAGGTCGTCTACATAAAAATCGTTGAGAATGCGTCGTTTTATGGTATCTTTCTCTGAATCCTCAGCCATTTGTTGCAGCGTTCTAATTGAGAGAAAAGCTGAGCAAGCGAGACCAAACGTTACCCTGGTGAGCTGATAATGTCTTAATTTCTCTCCTGGGTTTTCACGCCATAATATCGTTTGGTAATGTTGATGCTTCTCTGATACGAGAACCTGCCGGTACATTTTTTCTATGTCGGCGACCAAGGCCATTCTGTGTGCTCGAAATCGTAACAGGATTTCCCATAATGTCGGCTGTATGGTAGGACCAACGAGTAGTCTACCGTTTAACGAAATACCGTTAGACGACTTAGCCGAACCGTCGAATACCACTCTCAATTTCGTCGTATCAAAAGTTTCTTTCACTACAGCGTGGTGTGGTTAATAATAACTGTCAGCGGCATTGTAGGACGTCTGCGGCAGTTCTCGCATATGTCCCAAACTTATGTACTCTCTAATCTGCTTCACATATGCGTCGCGTAACATCGGATTGGACAAAAACTTGCGTTCGATTGATCGAAAACGGTTTGTCGCCATTTTAAGAGCCTCCAAACTCTGTACAATCCTTTTTAAACGGTAGTTTTACAACGAATCGGCCATCGTCTCTTCTCTCGTGCGTCTTCACAAAAAAACTGTTCGCATTCTACATCTTCTTGCCTCATTTTATCACTAGTAGGCACCTCTTCTATTTCCCAAAATCTCCGTAGGGTTTGATCTATTGTCGCGTTTTCGGTTTGAATTGTGAATGCTTCGGTCGTCTCTGGATTGGCGGTTCGCGGTTGACTTGAGATTATCCACCCAAACATGGTTTTGGTTAATATCACTGAGCCTCGTCGCTGTTGCTCACCTTTTAAAATCTCAAAAAACTTGTCCGCTCCGATCAGTATATCAATAAAACCCGATATGTTGAAACGTGGATCAGCTAGTTCTAAGTCATTTAGTATTGCTTTTCGGTCTAAGCAAATCGTCGTTTTCGGAAGGCATGTTGGTAAATGGTTTATTATTAGAACTTCTACCATGACCTTTATTGTAGAATTGTATAAGGATTGCATCAAGACCGTAGCTCTGCTCTTCGACATCATGTTCCCGGAAGTTAAGCCCGTGATTTTCGTATTCGCCCTTTCTCGTTTCAGTTGTAATCTTTGTGCGCAGGCTTAAAGCGCTCTACACCTCTGCGGCTGCCCCAATCTGTCCTTCACCAACACAATCACCGTAGGTAGGATAGCTTGAAATGATTGTATACCATGTTCATAGTTCACGGCAACATGAACACTCGTTTCCGAAGTCCCACTAGAATTTAACTTTGACTTGTCCTCTTTATCGCTCAATGTCGATTTTGTTTGTTCGAGATGCAATGTGACGTGATGTTTACGTCTACAGATGCGGCACAAGAAATTTGATCTGCACACGACAGCTTGGTGTTTCGATGACAAACAGTTGAAACATAGTCTCTTCTCCGCGACCAATTCCTTCCTCTTATCGATGGGCAAATCTAAATATCGGCTGCATTTACTTATATAGTGATCCCCTGAACACAATATGCACGGTATTATTGTTGTAGTTTCAGAAACCATCACTCAGACTCGTTTTGGTACAGCTTGTCTAGATCGTTGGGGAGACACTCCAAGGCATCGCTTCTCTTAGTTCAAAATCGAAAAAAGCTTTCTAAAGAAGGATAACTTTCTGCGACGGACTCGTGTGCCCAGGCTTCTCTTGATTCATCGTCTAACATATTCGCTAGTATGTATACTAACCAAGGATCTCTTCTTTCTGCTTGTTCCCCAAGCACACGCAACCCCCGTATAACTTCGTCAGACGTATCGACTAGCTGACGAAATGCCTTGGCAAAACTGTGCTTTATTGATGGCTGCTCTATAAATTGTTTCAGCAAACTGCAAATCACGTGCCTTGGTTTATCATATCTTTCTTCTATTTTTTGCATGCCTACTCGTAGTTTGCCGCAGTTACCGTTAAATGTTTTATCAGCCCAAACGCGTCGCCTTTTAGTACACCCTTCAAATATTGTAACTTGTGTACCGGCGAAATGGTTTCGTTTGTACGTATGGATGCTTCGAACAAGTCTTTGAACGACGGAAACTCGGCATAATCTCAAGTAAACACTGGAATATTCACCCGCGGTAGTTTCACCTCACCATCTCGCTTATTCAAGGTTGATAATTCGCTGATAAAATTGTGACTGGTTCGCCATTAGGTCTCCCATATTAATTTCACTTTGACGCGTATTTTCAACATCATGTAATTTCTCATACTCGAACAGTGTCGCCTTCATGTCGAAATACAGCCTTTCAATTTTATTTGCGATATCCAGCGAACCATCACCAAATTCGCCACCCTTCGCTTCGATGCTTTGAAAATCTCTCCACTCATCACTAATCATTGCTAGACCGGTTTTTACTTCTGTAATTTTTATATTTTGGCCGAGCTTGTTGACCTTGTCTTTGACGGCTTCTAAATTTTTTACAATCTGCTTTAGCGCACGTGTTTCAGCCATTTTGCTTAAAATATTGGAATTTTCCACACTTAACTTCACTATATGTCTAGTTTAATACGATATTTATATGCGTATCCCGAAGTGCAACTCGACACGATTCTTATTGGAGACTCACTTTCACTGTTTCAAATAAATGCTCAGATTTTTTACTCACTGTTTTGCCGATCCGGCTCGAAGGACCATATGTTGCCACTGAACCCGTTGCGTATTTTCCAAACAGCAATGCCGCGTCCAGGATATAGATGTAAACAAAAATGAGGGGTGGTTTCCAATATTTTATCACAAATTTATTTAATTTATCTCATTTGATCAATTTTACGTGCGCACTCGTTCACGGTGTTTTTCAGAAGTTTTTTATTTTTTTTTACAATTTTGGTTATAAAATTTTTTGTCTTAATAATAGTGACATCTGGATTTGAATATTTAAACTTAATTTACTATAATTAATAGTACATTTTTCTTCTCTTGATTTTGCTTAATCTAATCTAAACATCATGTATTTTCAAGTTCAAACAGCTGTCAAAATTTGTAATGTAAACAAACAAGTTGTAAGAAAAATTTTAATTCGTAAAGGTAAGTTTATGTCTAATTTGTTACTAATTATACAATATAAATTTAATATATAATATCTAAATTACTTTTTATCTTACAGGTCAATTCCGAATATGTTAATACAATACAAAGACGGTGTTGTACGAGACAAGTTTGCGCTTGCACCAGACTCAGATAAGTATTATATTGTATTTTATGTGTTCTACTGATTCTTTGTGGTTTTTCTTTCCATTTCTAGGTACTGCTGTGAACAGGAAGTACAAAATGTTTGGAAAGATTTAGAGTATTGAACTGATTAAGAAATTACAAAATTTGTAAGCAGATTTAAGCAGATAGATTAATTTATAGGGGTCAAGATGTTATGTTATACCAAATTTTATTTAATTTGTAATCATTAAAAATCGAAACGGAAACGATCGACCAAACCATTGCTTTAATTTGACAGAAGATAATACAACTTATAAAAATCATTTTATTCGAAAGGCACACTGTTCTAGATCGTATTAAAAAACAAAGTTAAACAAAAGAACTTTGGTGTTTTTAAATTAATTTTTTAGTAGCTTTTGCACCATCAAACAATTTGAAAAAACTTTACTTGGCTGTTTTTGTTGGAAATGAGCTTCGGTCAATTCTGGAACTCCCTGTATAACAAAATAAATTCTCTTTTGTGGCAGGGCTGCCACTTGTGGCGAATGGTGTAATTTCTTTTTTTCCACTGGAAAATCTCCGCTAACTTATACAGCATGTTTCATTAACCTTCCTCTTGTTACACTTCCTGGCATAATGAATGGTTGTGTTTTCTCCTTTAGTTCTGTAGTACATTTACCATTTTGCATATCAAGTCTGGGGTTCCGCATTAAACTTTCTCGAGATCTCATTACAATATTCACGTTTAACATCAAAATCGGATCGAATTCCGAAGTATAATTTTCCTTATTACAGTTTGCGTATAAAAACACTTTACGAACAGGGTGAAACCATTAAAATCCCAAATAAATCATGTCCTAATATAAAGTACTGTCTAAAATTACAAGCAATTTAAGATACTTTTACATATATACGATTTCATATACCTATATGTGTTGTGTACAACATCTTAATATACATTTAAACAAAAAAAAATCTTAAAAAACAATTTACCTTCTTCAACCGTACCATTTTAAAAATATTTATAAAACACACAACTCCTGTATCGCTCGGTTGTTTTTTTATTGCATTTCTTGTTAAAATTCTAGATAAGTAAGATGGGAGCTCGAAACTCAAACTATCATGAATATAAGGCAAATATTATTATGTACATATGAATATTTTTCAACAACTTTATGTAGTGTACACATAAATTTATACACGATATGTGGGTAGAGGTAAAATGAATACGTGAATTTTCATGAAAATTGAGGAAATATATATATAGATTGGACTAAAAACAGCTATCAAATATATATTATTACTTCGCTTAAATAAAATTAATAATTTAAAATAATTTTTAAAGAAGCAAATCTTGTGTGTTATACACGAAAGTATCAAATCGTACACAAACCAATAAATTTATACGTAAAATAGAAAAAATCACTCAAAGCACCACATTTCGTTCGATCTTTCGAAGAAATTGTACCTCTCTCTATTATATAAAATAAAGTAAATCGAATACATTTCAAATGAGCTTTTACCATATTGAATGCTTATGGGTTAAGAATTTTTATTACAATTTCATGGAATAAAATAAATTCATTATATCTCGCGTGTGTCTTGGCAAGAATTTTAAATGGTACACCAAAGTCAATAAACCGTCTTTTTTTTCTATCGCCTTGTCTCGTAGTCAAATTTCAATTAAAAATTTGTTATATAAGATGATGATCATTAAAGGATGTTGATGATATTCATTTATTATGGAGGTACATAATCAATTTACGGTATGTACGAGTTACATGTTAAGTCCATTTAGATGCTCGTTATGCGAGATACAAGACGCTGATGAAAATATATAGTTTCATTATAATTATTAAAAGCTCAATTTTACGGTTTGCATGGTGACATGACTATATACATACACACATATATTCAGAGTTGTACATCACATCACCAAAAAAAAAGGAACTAATTGTCCTTAAAAAAAATATTACATTAAATCGTATACAACAGACAAACCATCATATCTCTTCACAACATAAATTTTATTGTTTGATTAAATTATGTCTGAACTCTCTAAAACATTGTGTTGTGTGTTAGGAAAAATGTTGGAAAATATTTTTTTTTTTGTTTCACTCCTCTCGAAAAAAAAATATTTTTGATTATGATGATGAACTTTTTAGTGGTAGCATAATATTTGGTCTTAAGGGTTAACCGACACAATATAATTTTTTTTGTCTATTTAGACATCATAAATTATTAATGTACATATGAAAAGTAGTTTCTGGAGTAGTTTAGAATTTTTTTTTTGGTAAATTAATTTAAATATGTGAGCTTTTTTTTTTTTTGTAAGATAAGTTTCTATATAGTTTAGATTTATTATTCCCTCCGGAAAGTTTATAAATGTTTATAAGGATATGATGGTACCAAACTACGAGTACACAAATAACATTTTTTGATTTGATGATACAAATAAAAATACATATTTCGGTTTATATAGTAGAATTATCTCGTTTGAGGTGTGTTCCGAAAGCTTTTACGATTAATTCAATTATAAGCGGTTTAGTAAAGTTTAGTTTTCTGGGCGTATAAGGATTTTATAGGCCATTTGTTCCTATTAATGGGGGATCGTAAGAGGCAATCTAAAATATATTTTAATCATGATTATAAATTGTCCCTAGGTCCTGAAAACATTTTTATGTTTTCGCCCTTATTTAATTCATTGTCACATGACAATAACTACGAGCGTTTAAGTATCGTTGCTTTGTCTTCAACGTAACATATGCGTTCTATCTGGTTTCATTTATTTGTTCTGGCAAAATCGTGTTCCGATTCTGTCTGACAGACTGAAAAAAATAATTACGTAATCTTAAATTCGCAATTAGCTAGTTTGTGTCTGTCGAGGGTATAAGTATGTCTTGAAATATATATATGAAATATATATATCGAAACATATCGACCAGTTTTTAATTTTTTTTTTAAGATTTTTACAAAATTCCGCCGGATGACCATACATATAGCGACTGAATATATATCGTTACCTCAGTAGTAAGTGATTTAAATGCAGTTTCACATACACTTTCATTTGCGTACCTGCAACTTTGATAAAAAGAACAAAACTTAATTGAGAATTACAACATAACTAAGATCATTCAGAATTTAACAAAATCTTAAATGTAATCTAACGTCATTTAAATCATCCACGGAAAATTCAGTTTTAGAATTTATACACAAAACTAATTTAAATATTACATTTTTAAAATTATTGCAGGTTTGATTTATTCGCATTATTCTCAAAGTCTAAGAAATCGTTTTCAAAAGTTCTGTGTTCTTAGTGGTTTAACGCTCCTGTGGTACTAGTCTGGCTTTTCCGTGAGAATTAGGAAATATATTTTCATAACATGTCTGTCCAAACCAAATAATATTTGTTCGGTCTACTGTTGGAAATAGTTGGGTGTAAATATTTTCGAAACAAAGTTATATGTCAAATTTTGATCGAAAAAAAAATAGAAATGACCGCCTTGCGGTGAACACCATAACTATAAAATGTGTTTATTTTCTTAAAACTAAAAATTTGTTGGTTTACATTAAAGCGTCTTCGGTTTTATACACTGAAATTGTTGTTGTAAGTTAAGTGAAAATGAAAAAAGCTGTTAACTTTCATTATTTCATGGAACGCGACTTGGTTTGAGGCCTGCAAGATTCAGGTTTCAAAACAAGACTTTAATTTTATTCAAATATTTTGAAAAAACTACAATATTTAAATAATTACCAACGACTATTTTACAGAAAAGTCATTTTATTACCAAAATTCTGCTTATTTGTTGTTTTTTTTTATAAATTAATGATGTGTGTATGATTTGCGTATATTTTTGAAGAAAGAAGTGGTGGTATCGGCCACATCACATGAATCCAGTTCAAAAAATTTTTCGTTGATGTTTTGTGCAAGATTCAATCCAAATAATGCCTGTTATCTACATGGCCGACCTCTAGGATCGCTCATTTGACCGTTATAGTATAAAGTACTCATCAAGAACTTCCCAGAAACCATTCTCTTTATAGTGGTCGCTGGATTTTTTTAGAGCAAAATTTTTCGTTGAAGCTTTGTGCTAATCGATTGTTTCCAAATAACGTTTGTTATTTATATGGCCCACCCCTAGAATTGATCACTTGGCACTTTTAGCACAAATTACACATTAAGACCTTTCCAAAAACCAATGTCTCTTTGTTTTAGCGATTTTTGACTTTTTGAGAACAAAACATGAATGATCGATTACTTAGCACTTTCACTATCTTATACACCATCAATAGTTACCGAATTTTGAAAATCAATGTCATGATCTTTGTGTAAAGACACACGATACGGACGATACTTATGACTAATTCGATAACGTTGAAAATCACTATTATAAATTTTTCGACTGTTAAAAATTTATTATGGAAAATTTTAATTAAATTTAAGTAATTAAAAATTATTAATTCAAGATTTAGTATTTAATATAACTTTATAAATATATTGATATACCTGCAACAATATTCGAATTTGACAGAAAAGCACATTTTTCTAGATTGTATTAAAAAGTTTTTGTTTAACTAAAAGGATTTTTTTTTTTGGTTTTTTAGTGGAGCATGCGATTTTACTAAAAAACACAAAAAGTGGAATATCTTTTGCACCATAAACAATTCGAAAAAACTTTACTTGGCTGTTTCTATTTTAAATGAGCTTCCCTATCACCCTGCTTCGGTTGATCATCCAATTATGGGATGCCTTGAATCATTACCAGCAGAATTTTTTTATATATTTTGTTTCTCTTTTTTCACAAAATAAAACATCACTGCGGAATAAAATATTTTATGTAATCCTTAATGTGATAAACTAGTAGATCTCCGAATAGAATTTTAGAAGTCCTTCTCAGGATTATAAGTCCTTTTCAGTTTCTGGCCAATATCTCAATATTCTGGCCAACAATACTTTTGGTTGTTATATGGTCGTAGTAAATCAAAAAATTACATTGAAAATTCTATTCAATAAATTTTTTCCGAATGATAATTGTATGCGATGGAAATTTTACAATTATTAATTAAGAAATAGCCGAGTTTCTCTAGCTCATAATCCATTTTTTTCGAGTAGAATGTACAGATACCATATTTTCATGTAGCATTTTTATTTCAATCAAAAATCAATTTAGAAACCAAATTTAGTTCAGCATGAACAGATCCTAAAATTTTGTCCAAAACTCATTTTCAAATCCCTAACCAATACTACTATCCGAATTTCATTTTTCAATGTCGGTATCCAGCTCGTGCTAAGATAAATTTTACATACAAATTTGACGTAAAATTTAGCTAGCAAAATAACAAAAAAAATATTTAGTTCACGATTTCACTGGTATTTATCTGCCTAGAACAATAAAATTTTGACAGCAAAACGTGAAAATTTATTTTTTATTTAAATGGACGAAACAAATAATTTTCTAGCCTATGCAAATGGTTTTGAACTCTATTGTTGTTTGTTGTAGGACAAATAAACCAAACTTCAAAATTTATCTCTACATAAACTTTTTAGCATACTAATTTAGCTTAATTCGTTAAGAAAAGGCAGAAAGACGGAATATTGTTAAATTTCACGATTCCATATACCGAGTTCCTTTATTTCGGAGATCAATCAATTTGCCATTTTAAGGATCACGTTTAATATTTCATTCCGCTGTGATGTTTTATTTAGTGAAAAAAGAGATACGAAACAAATAAAAAATTTCCGCTGGCATAATTATATAACAAAGAAATGTGCTTTTGTGATAGTGCTGCCACTTGTGGCGAGCTGCCAAATTTCCGCTATCTTAAGCCCAGCACGAATTTATTTATGAAACAGCCAACAAGTGGAATTCGCTAAATGGTTTGGAATTTTCATTCGACTATAAACACATTGTAACTAAGCTAGGAGAATCTAAAAGTCCGTGCTATGCCCAATTAAAACTCAAAGGAAATAAATAACCTGACCCTGCAAAATAAAGTCTCCGTAGTCTTCATGCAACGTTCGCCATTTGTTCTAGCAACGTTTAAAGCAGAAAATTAATCAGGCAGGATTTAAACAAAAATGCTGAAGATTAGCAAATAAATAAATTTGTTCCAGCAATCCCGGTTAAACTACCGTGGCCACGTTCAAGAAAATATACCAAAAGTCCACAACAGCCGTCAATAAACCATTAACTTTTCAAATTTTGCAGGTTGCCGACATAATCTGATGCGTTCATGTATTCAAGCGTTCAACATAAGGTAGTACTGGTTTTCTACAGTAAACAAACGAGAATGGCCCACAGAATAGGTCGGCAGCATAACACGCAAAACGTTTGGAGATATTTCAGCAGAAAGCATGAATTTTTCAGTAAGATTATCTGTGCAAAGCTATTATCCTACCGATGTTTCCCGTATAGCAACGTAAAGCACTGTTGTTTTTAAATGTAAATTATAATAAAATTTTGATTTTTCCTGAACGCGTACATGACATTTATTAGTACCTATGGGTTTCGAATATTTCACTTTTGATTTCTAAAGCGAAACATTAAACATACCGGACTTTTCCTAAAATTATCTTGTATAACCAAAAAACTTTCGCCCTGCCTAAATTTTAGAAAAACTACAAGATTAAGCCTTGTTGGATGAAAATTAATTGTTAAAATTTATTTAATTGTTTTAATTCTTTGTCGGGTTTTGCAAATGACAAACTTTTCAGCATTATTCCTTTGATGAAAAAGTTTAAGTTTGAAATTTTATTTCGAATTGTCAATCCGCATCGTCTGTATATTACCGATAAAATTTAAAAAACGATCCGAAGAAATTTTGTTTGAAACTTAATTTACAATGCTTTTGTTTTCACTCGATATTTCTTAAATGTTAATAAAATATTTCGAAAAAACGAAAAAGCTTCTATGAACTTGGACCAAAACAAAGAGAACCAAAAACATTTATTCTGGACCACACATACACACACATTTTCCTAAGACCACGTATATTGACTTTGACGATATAAGAAATGCTAAAATCTGCAAAACTCTGGAAGTCCAGAGTTTTGCAGATTTTAGCATTTCTTATATTTTTCATGGTTACTTCACTTTATTTAAAGAAAGCAATCACAAATATATGTACGATTAGTTATTTGAGGAAAACTGAAATATGGCATTTCATTAATTGCAGAGAAGTCAACAAGGAACATCTTTGGAAACTATAGAAGAAACACACGATAACCGTCGAGAAGCTTGCAAGCGAGTCAGATTAAAACTTTTTAAGTCGGGCCGAGCACATTCCTGGTAGGAGAGCCATTATAGGTACACTACAGCCTGTAGAATTTGTTGCGGCAAAACTCCATCAAAAATTTTGAATAAATAGCGTACGGATTACCCCTTACGTCTACAACGAGAATGGCTAATCCTCAAGTTCAGGGATTAGCGCTCCAATTGTTGCCAATTTCATGCTACTGTAGAGACTAAACGGTTAAATCCAAACCACTGAATTTCTCTGCGATAGCAAGCATTGGACAGGGCGTAAAGGTAAATCAATAAACCTACCGCGAAAAGATTTTAAACGATGCTATGTTTTACCTTGGGCACTTAAATATTTCGGTAGAAACTATTAGACGTTTCAGTAAGGCACCATCCCATAAAGCCTGTGAAACCCAACGGTTTTTTACAAAAAAAAGCTTAATTTTTTAAACAACAATGGCCACCATATTCCCCAAATTTAAACCCAATGGATTTTTCTATATGTTCCATGATTTTTCCATATGTTTCCATATGAGACGGTCGACGCCTTAAAGACTGCTCTTCGCCGAGAATGGACCAAACTACCATCTCGGACATACTCCAATAACATATTTTTTGTCAAATTTAAAAAGTAAAATCTAAAAATTTGAAAATTTACGAACAAATATAAATAACACTTAACACGAATAACAGAGCAACTACTCTGCTTACTAAACAACAACTGAGAGAGAAGCCTTAAATGTGGTCATCCGGTCAATCTTTCAACAAGTTGGTGGCAGATAGTAATCACGATGTTAATAGGAACCAGCAGTAAAGAACGGTGACATAGGTTTCGAAAGCCCACAACAGGCAGTAAGACCAGCTTGAAAACAGTAACAAGAACGAGGATCATCTCTTCCCAATTTGATTAAACATCAAAGAAGGTTGAATGAACAATTTTCTGATATAACGTGTTCTAGAAACCAATGAAGTTGGCACTTCTGATTGCATATTCCTATCAGGTATGTTCATTGCCATCAGAAAAACGCAGTGGCTAAATTTGTGATAATCCAGAATTGGCCCAATTCCATGGAAGAATTTTCTCCTGTGATCACTAATTTACACAAAATGGGCGTATGCAAAGTAGCAGTATGCAAAGTTCCATTTTGAAATTTGAATGTTTGCCTGCTGCAGTTACCCGCACTGTATAAATTACTTTAAAAATTGTACAAATACAAAGACGATTAATTATGAAAATCAGAAAAAATTTCACTTAATTGATTTACCGCCAAATTATGATCGAAATTTTTAAATTTCTTAATTCGTTCTCCGAGTGTTTTAACTAACTAATTTCTTACTAAATTGTCAAAGAAAGCATTTTGACAATACCTGAGTGGTCTTGTGCTTAAGCCAAAAATCGCTTACCAATTATTTTGGTGACATTGAGAAGAAATGCTAAAATGGTACATAACACTTACAATTTAATTTGGCTCTATAATTTAAAGACGTATGAATATTTTTCAAATCTAAAGAATATGCAGGAATATAAATTCATTCAGCTTTACAGTACCTCATTCTTTCAACCCAATTTTTCAGAACATTTTCGATTGTATGGGATTCTACCTCGCCTTGTTTCATGACAACCATTGATCCGGATCAGTTCAATTTTTATATGAAAAACATGATCCAAAACACGTTTATCATTGTTCGGTAACGCTCCCCATTGACTGTAAGGGCGGCTCCTTGCTCATTTTCGAAAAAATGGATCAATGATGCCACCGGTCCTAAATCCACATAAAAACAGATGCTGTATAAGATATCGGAAATTTGACAGCGGGAAATAAGAAATTACACTGCTCGCCGCAAGTGGCACCACAAGCACTAAAGAGTGGCAAGTGGCACCACAAGTAATTACCAGCGGAATTTTTTATTCATTTTGTATCACTTTTTTCACTAAATAAAAAATCTCAGCGGAATAAAATATTAAAATTGATCCTAAAATGGCAAATTGTTGAATATCAAACATATTCCGTCTTTCCGCCATTTCTTAACGAATTGAACGATGAAATTTGGATAGCAGTATTGATTAGGGATTTGAAAGTAAGTTTTGGACAAAATTCTAGAATCTGTTCGTGCTGGACTAAACTGGTATTTCATAACCAGTCCTTATGAAAAATGGCATCTGTATATTTTACACGATATAAATAAATTTTTAACTGGGGGGAACTCGGCTTTTTCTTAACTAAATTTTGTAAAATTTGCGTCGCATATAGGGACAATTCGGAAAAAATTTATGGATTATAATTTTGACTAAATTTTTTTGATTGGCCTTATTAGTTATTTTCGGGTTTTTGGCCAACATCTCAAAAACTTACACTAGTAACCAAAACTTTCGGTTATTTTTCTAATACTTTAGGTCATATTGAGACTACATGGAAAATTTATTTATTAAAATTTTCAATATAAATTTTGGATTTTCTGCGGCCATATAAGTTATTTTCAGTTTTTGGTCAAAAAATTCTAGTGAAAATTCTGGTCTATAAATTTCCTCAAATTTTCCACATAGTCTCAGTATGACCTAAGCCATTAAAAAAACAACCGAGAAAATCAAGAAATTTTAGTCAAAATTCTAATCCATAACTTTTTTTATCCGTTAGGATAATTAACACCAGTAATGCTTCAGACAAAAATCTGACCTCAAGTTTTTAGAATTATGGTGTAGAATGTAATGGCAAACGCAATTTAAATCTTGAAAAGAGATGGTTATACTACGAACTGCGGGAGTTAGGGAAATTTAAAATTTATCGTTGAATAAACTACACCAACTGCTAAACTTGAACTGCAAGTGGTATACAGCAAGATAAGCACTAAAACAACTGCAAATACCAAGGTTGAATTTAAATAATAATCCAATAATAATGTCCAAACGTCACAAGTTATCGAAATTACTCAACAGAAAAGCTCATTTAAAAACACTACATGGGGCTAATCAAGCAATCCTATTAAAACAACAAAAGTTCTGAGCACAGTGCCAATGATACAATTCAATTTTCCTCACTATATATGAGAGTAGGGTAGATGCTCGATCAGCTAGCAAGCAAGCAATTTGCTAATCTATTTGCGAATATAATCGCAAAAATAAACAAACAATTTATGAAAAACATAATTTCAAATTCAAATCTTCCTGGTAAAATTGATTGAGTAGCCACGTTTTCGACTAGCAAATTGCTTGCTTGCTAGCTGATCGAGCATCTGTCCCAATATTATTTACATCAGAGTAGCTCAAATTGAGGTATGTTTGAACTCTAGACAACTAGGTCCTCTTGCAAATAACTCAGTTGACGAAGAATTTTTAAGTTTAGGACATTTTTGATAAGGAAGCCATTAAAGAAGCACTACAGTCTAATATCTATGGCATGCAGACAACCACAAAATGAATTTTCCTAACCAACCTCAGTCAAAGCTTTCGGAATAAGTTGCTTACGGGTTATATCTCACGACTACAGCTTAGACCAAAAGAGTTACAAGAAAAACGTAACCTCCACGGGGAAGAACTTTTAATCCTCAAATATATGAACTATCCCTCAAGCATTGACCACTTGCGATCGAGCTACATTCCGAAATACAGAAATGACACTTTGAAAAGAATTAGGAATATAACCATAATATACCGCCACTAACTGACAAATCTGAAAACCACTTTAACATGTATTTTTATGTATTATCACTGGAAATCAGAGACAGGTAAGACTTTCACAAATTATAAATTTTATTTTTGCTTAACATTTTTTCTTTTTAGATGTCTAATGTAAATTGTGATGGTCATACTCAACTGTTAAATCTCTCATCAACGAATATTTGCCCTACTTCCAAAGATGAATACTCCTTGTGTATAATTCACCAAAATTCTCGTAGTTTACGAAAAAGTTGTGTTAAAATTTTTACACATCTCAGTTCCTATACCAGGTTTGGATTGGTAGTGATTAAGTTTCAAGTTATAGCATTAATAATTTAAACTTGATTGACGGCTGTATTAATAGTTACTTAGCCGGAGGTATTCTAGCATATGTGTGGTTAGGTTTAAGTATAAATTTTGTTAGAAAATTTTTAAAAACTGCTGATGTATTAAGGATTGATTTTGCAATCGATTCTGAGAATTTTTGCGCCGTTGGAGTATATCGCCTTCATTCTAGTTCAGTGCTAGAATTTATTGAAGAATTTACAGGTTATCTAAATCGTATTAAAACCAAAAATTTAATAATCATTGGTGATCTAAATATTGATATTTCGGATTTAATTTCCGTGAATCAAACTCTCAATAAATATCTACAATCGATGTCTTCATTTGGAGCGTACTATTGACCACATTTTATAAATGATAATTTTTATAAAGTATCTGACCATCGTATGTTATCTCTTGAAAGCACAAAGGATAACTTTAAGCGAATGAATAGGTCAGTTACATTTTTTCCTAAACGGAGGATTGAACGTTCAAAGTTAAATGAGGTGTTGACTCTAGAGAATTGGATTCACGCGTTTACTGAACAAGATCCAGATCAAGCATTCAATAAATTTCTCGGCACGTTTTCAGCTCATATTACCGAATGCACTATGGTTCAGCAAGCTCGGGTTAAACTAAAAACTAGCTTTGTGTAAAATGATTGATTTGAAAAATAAACTCTTAAAGTCCATACGGAAGCATCCCAGAAACATTAAATTAATTCATAGGATAAAGATCTTAGATAAAAAACATAAAAATCAGCTATTTCGATAAAAAAGGAACTTTATTATTACCGACATTTTAACAAATGTAAAAAAGACTTAAAAACTCAATGGCGTCTTGTAAACGGTAATAAGGAAAAAAGTCCCTATTGCGTTCATAATGACCGAGAATAATGAAATTCTGGAAGAAGAGCTAAAAATTGCAAACGAATTCAATAATTATTTTGTTAGCGTCATTGAGGATTTTAAAGGTAGTATCGCGCGTAGAACTCCAGCTGCATTAGAAAAGTTGCAGTGTTTGTTCCCCATAGTACAACAGAAATCGTTTTTCTTTCCTCCAGCTGATGACATTCAGATACACGCTATCATTACCTCTTTAAATAATTCAATGGCTTCAATGGACAACACTCTATAAAAAATGTGATTCCCTCAAATTGAAAATAACATTTTAAACGATTTTTTACCTCTGTGGCACCTAAAATTTATAATCAGCTACCTAAGAGTTTAAAACAAATCGCCCGATCGTTCATCCTTTTTGAGGGGAGTAAAATCATGGCTTAAAAATAGATGATATTGAATTTTTATTTCTAACTTTGAAATGAATGTGCTTTCATATTATTTTTAATTAATTTGATTTGATTTTTCGTTTATATTGATAAACGAAAAAAGCGACAAACAGAAAGTCTCACTATTTGCTGCTCATTTGGAAGAGATTTTTCAACCGTTGCCGAGGGAAACAGCAAATAAAAATACAACTGTCATAAAGAAAATAGATACTCTTAATGGACCTAATTAATAGGCAAGTTATGGTAACCATTCTTGAAAAAGTTTGGGTTAATTAGTTCAAATAATTAATGCAGCCTTCATACTGAAATATGTCAAACGCCATTGGAAGGCGACTAAAATAATTTCCTAACGTCTTATCGAAAACATTTGAAAAACTGCTGCACTAGAGTCTCGAGATTATAATAGAAGCGGAGTGTTTGTTTCCACCACACCAATTTGGGTTTGGTTAGAGAAGATAACTCTAATGTTGAATAAGTTCACAGAATAACGAATATCTCTGAAGATACACTTGAGAATTAGACACCTGCTTTACCTATTTATCAAATTCGTTCTACAGTAGCAACATTTGCAGACCATACAGCTTTCCTAGCAGATGGAAAACATATATCGGTATCGACAAGTAAACTTTATAGTACAGTTGACCCAGTGAGTAACTGGCCTAAAAAATTCGCATCTAATTAAATAAAGCAAAACTAGTACATGTCAACTTTAAAAACCAAACTATAAACTAAAACCTCGTGGTTCTTAACTCACACCAAATTCCATGTACGATTCAAGCTAATTCCTTGGCATGACCCTCGATGATAAGCTAAGATGGCAAGAACACATCAACAAAGAAAAAGAAGAGTTAAACGTCAAATATAGAAAAATATAATGGGTCATGATGGATAGAAATTCTGAGGTCACAATACATAACAAATTGCATCTGTATGGGCAAATGGTAACATAAGGAGATGTAAGGACCGACAACCTTCATAGGGACTTAAAGAAGGATTACGTTACCGAGGAAATAATTAGTCGTTTCTCTATTCCTATAATGAAACATTGAATTCATTAAATTAAAAAATTAGGCCGTCAGACTGGAGTGATCAAACTACAAAAATTTTGAACATATGTACTTTGAACTTACATACGAAGTATAACCACAAGGCCTTAGCGAATTATTATGATTCGCTCCTCGACTTATTATGATAAAAAAAAATTTCACAATTTCTTACCAAGTGCTGGGTTTTATAGAAATGCACGAGGCTCTAAGGACAATTAATGTACGTGACCAATTGCTGATTGGCATATAACAGCATCCAATTCTTAGGTCAAAAACCGCGTATAGCAATATTTTAGTGAAATTAAGAATCAGAATGTCATATATCTTTTGCGACCATGAAAAAATAATGAAAGTGTAGTCTCGTCAATGTAGAATTCAATGGTTCGATTTAAAAATAATTTGATTTGTAATGAGGTATGCGAGCATTATGCTTAACTTCTAGCAATGCAATGTTACACAACTAAACATGATTTAAAGAATTATTTTCCATAAATAATTCGTTAATTTTTCTCATCAACATTTCATTAACTTCACAGCATAGAAATCATTAGACAATCACTGTGTCACATACATCATATACAAAATAAAACACAAAACCAAACTAAATCTAATTCAAAATAGTTCAAGTATGACAAATTTATATCAAAAGTTATTTTTGCTGCAAAGTAACAACCGGGGAAAAAGCTGATACAAAAGAAAACTTTATGTGCATCAAAGATGATAGATAGTTTTTCATCCATCCATCCATCCATTCACAGTCAATTTTGCCTTTGAAACTATTCGATGTTAAATAATTTCGTTTAAAAGTTAATTTGAAACAAAACAACAACAACAACAACAACAACAACGTTTTCATAATTTTAAAGACAATTTTTGTGTTGTGTTTCTTGCTGTTCCCCCACCCAAAAAGCTTTTTATTATGTTTGTGGTTATTTTGTTGTTGTGTTGTACTAAGATGTGATTTTATGTTCTTATGTAAGAACACAACACAACACACACACACATACTCGTAAGAAAATGAAGAAAATATATTTAAATTTAGATGAAAAATCAAAATGTAAATATTTTGATAGTTTTGTTGTTGTTCTTTATACGTGGATGGTATTCTAAAGTGGTTTTTGTTTCAGTTCAATAATTGTATTTATTGATTTAATAGTATAAAATTGTTAATTAATATTTTTACCGCTAAATTAATATTTTACTAATCTGTGTACGGTGTTTGTGTACATACATGTTTATGTTAAAGATGCTGTGAAATGCAATTTTTCTATTGATATACTAGGTGCAAACATGAGAATCAAAATATGTTAAATTCCTTTTTAAATATTATGAAAAAAAAAATTATTAAATTTAATTGCTTTAATGAAATTATTAGACTGAAAACTTAAAGACAAAAAAGTGCTATGGAAATTGCCTCATTTATCTTTCTATACAGTGCGGTATATTCGTTAAGTAAGGTAATCTCCTGCAGCAAAAATTACAATTTGTGTATAAAAATGAATGCATCTTGACGCAGATAAAAAAAACCATCTATATATGCATTTGCACAAGATATATCCGCTTTCATTACCAGCTTTTTAATGTGCTGCTTATTTTTTATTTTATTTTAAAGAGTGTATGGCACTTTAAAGTACATCTTCCGGAAATTAGAAATTTTTTTTTGTCATTAATTTTATCGTCTATAATGTCTAACCTTTTGCAAAACGATTTAACATCTACATCTGCATTTTGATGCTCTTACCTGAAATAAAAAGAAATACATTTGATTAAAATATGTACGGAAATAAAATCAAAATAAATCAAAATGTATGTAGCATCTTAAATACCACCAAAGCCTGGTTAGTATATATCGACCTGGTCGAAAACAACATAATCACATACAATTTTGTATTGAACCAGACATCATATGTGCATAAGCATAACTATAAACATAAAAATGTAATTCCACATTAAATATTAAACATCTTATTTCGTTTGTAATATGAACTTGTTTATAACCAGATGGGATCATTTTCGAATCGGAATCGTATACGATTTTTAGATTTTGCGGTATATACACAAACGAGTATAAGCGCGCTCTGATTTATTGTTATGGCACTTTTCCTGATTGATACTTTATGTCGGGTAAAAGGATGCCCGCATTCACTTAAAAGATTAAAGCAGACAAAAAATATCGCATAATGTATATGTATTGCCATTATAGTGATACGTAAAATAGAAAGCTTAACGGTTTTAGTTTTACTTCATCATACAAACATCATCCCACTACCAAAAAATTACGTTGGATTTAATTTTGTTTTAACTGTGCTTTTGCATCCGTGTTTCTATTTTGAGCTTTAGAGAATACTTGCTTTCCATATAAAAATGTCTGATATGCGGTGTGAAATTAATATTACGTGCTATTATGAAGGGAAATAGAAGATTGTTTGGTAAATATTTCAGCGTGTTTTGAGAGGTTTGAGAGTACAGTGAAGATGACACTGTTAACGTTACGGAAATATTTTAAGCCTCGTCACAAGGTTTTATCGCACGAACCATTTATTTCTACTTTAAATAAAGAATATCAACCATTGCCATAAACAAATTTGTTATGAGAAACTTGTAATTTTGGGTGAACTACGAAATCCTGGTTTTCAAAATTCCGGTTTCAAAATCCCGATTTTCAAAATCCCGGTTTTCAAAATCCAGGTTATTAAAAACTCGGTTTTCGAAATACCGGCTATCAAAATTCGTGGTTTTATTTTCTTGTTCTAAAGTCTTGATTTTGAAAAAAAAATATTTTTTATTAATTCGGGTCAGCCGGACTAATAATATTTTAACATAAAAATAAGATATCTTGCCCAAAAATTTACTAGAAAAATTTGTTTGTTTTCGAAACTGTGTTAGAATATAATTATAGGGGCGGAGCCGAATGTCAAAATTCCACGTACCCAGTCAGTGATACAAATTAGTGAAGGACAATTTTATCCAGCAAATTCTTTAATATTTGATAAAAAAAAAATTACGATATATATTGCTTAAAACAAATTAAAAAAATTATATTTCCAAAGACGAAAAGTAACCGCTTTGACACATTTGGCCCTTCGGCACATTCGGTCCTTCGAGACATTCGGCCATTCGACACATTTCTTCTTTCGACATTCACCCCTTTGATATCATACCGAATTGTAGAGGCATCAATAACTCTCCTGGACGCGCAGAAAGTAGCATCACTCCTTCCCCTCCATTTGGCCCCCCGAGGGCCACAGTTTTACTGTGTTATTCTAAGTGAATGATTCGAATTCCAAATTGATTTTTGGATACAGTTCTAGAATACGGTCGATAGGGATGGAACTTGACCATGGGTGTGTAAATGGGATTCTAAAATGATTTTATGCTAAAGCTCTAGAATATGGCCATTAGCGACAGAACATTGCTATTTCTTGACAGATTATGATAAAATTCGACATGTGTTATGGAAATCAGATTCTAGAATGATTTGTTGGCTAAGCTCTGAAATATATCACCTTTTTTGTTCTGATACGCAGAGCTTTATCAAAAAATCATTTAAGAATCCCATTTAGATCGTGTCAAATTTAAACATAATCGGTTAACAAATGGTCAAATTCCATCTCTATTGACCATATTCTACAGCTTTATCAAAAAATTATTTAAAAACCCCATTTCCATCCCACGTGACGAATTTCAACATCATCGATTAAGAAATGGCCTAGTTTCATCTCTATCCGCCTTATTCCAGAACTTTATCAGAAACGCATTTTTTTATCCCATTTAGACCCCATATGTTGAATTTCAACTAAATCCGTTAAAAAATGGCCTAGTTCCATAGCGATGGCCATATTTCAGAACTTTATCAAAAAACATGTTAGAAATACATTTCCATCACACGTGTATAATTTCAACAAAATCGGTTTAGAAATGGCCTAGTTCCATCTCTATTGACCATTTTATCGAAAAGTCATTTTAGAATGGCCTAGTTTCATCCCTAATGACAATATTCCAGGACTTTATCACACTTCATTTTAAAATTCCATTTAGATCCCACTTGACGATTTAAGGTCATAATCGGTTAAGAAATGGCCAGGTTTCATCTATATCTATATGTTATTTTCGTTTTTTCAATAGAAATTCCAATAGGAAGCGGGGAAATAAAATAACATAACAGCAATTTTATGTCACGAGAATCGGGCCCATTGACTACTTAGATGTCTATAACTGGGTCAAGTCTATCATATTTAACAACCTTTCCTAACCCTCCAACTTGTTATGTGTAAAATGGTATACAGTAGCTTCGTCGTTTCCAGGGGCATTGCTAAGTCTTACCCGATCATTCTAATCAATCAATCATTATTCGTCCTCGTTCAGTATTTTCATGTTCAACCCAATTTTTTAAATCTAAAAATCGGTAAACCAGTTTTATTGGGCGTAAATTAAGTTGGTTACTGATTATCGTTTTGACTAACCCAATTTCGTTGTAACAAAGTTTTAAATTTTGGTTCTTCACTGAATTTCAAACTACACAGATAGTCGTACGTCAAATTTTATTTATGTCCTGCGTGCTTTTTGTTGTTTGCCAGCACTACATTTTCTCTTAATCGCAAACTTTATCAACCGAGATTGCGGGCAAAATTAAAAAAATTTGGCTGGCAATGCGTAAGGTAGGACGTGAAAAGCGAACCTCGAAAGAGTTGGGAGTGCTTCGGCCCCAAAACAGATTGCAATAAAAAAAATGAAATTGCGAATGTTGTGACAATAGAATCTCTTGAAACGCCTGAAGGATGGCTTTGAGTTCATTTTGAAATTTTGCTAAATTGGTTTTTATGCTTTATCGAGGCCTTTAATAAATGTAAATAACTTTGACGAAAGCGAGGTTAAGTTTTTTTCAAACTAAATGGTTTGCTTATTACAGAATTTATTTTGTCCAAATTTTTGATTTTATTCTAACAAGGTTGTTTAATGCATAAATTGAGAGTTGCTATTATGAAAGTTGTTTAGCAAAATGATAATATATCTAAGAAAATTTACATTGTTGCGAATTTTTCCAGAGTTACTTCAATCGCCACAACTGGATTGTGACATCGAGGGAAGGAAGTAGAAGATTGTGTTGTCAGTTGTCACTCGAGTAAAGAAATTGACTTCTTTTTATTGGAAATGTCATGTTGAAATGTCATGTCAACGCTTATAACGAAAATGGTAGTTCTATAAAAAAAAACATTTCGTAAATTACGTGATGGTTTTTGGCAACATGGACGTCTTACAGAACCTGGAATTCGCAAAATAGTTGAACTTTTTGAAGGAACTGGATCAGTTGCCACTCAACAATTGAAGCCAGCGGACCATCGTTGTCGTTTTTTTTTTGATTGGATGCTCGAACAAAATGAGCGTTTTTCTTCAAAAATAATCTTTTTAGATAAAGCTCATTTTCACCTCAACGGATACGCGAAATTGTCGCGTTTGAGGGGCTGAAAATGCTCATGTTATTCATGAACAACCAATTTATTTAAAAAAATTACTTTTTGGTGTGCAGTAACAGTGAATAGCGGGCTGGATTTTTGTACCCAAAATTGGATGAAATTGATTAAGATGATCTTTGGTTTCAACAAGACGGTGTCACATGTTACATAAACCTTGAAACACTCGACTTATTGACAACCAAGCTAATCGCATAATTTCAAATTGCCACCAAGGTGATGCGATTTGACACCGTTAGATTATTTTCTTTGGGTTTTTTGAAAAATAACTGCAGTCCGGATGCAGGCCTGTAACAGGAGCCGTGGTGATCAATAGAACAAGAACAATGTTGAATTCCACACATGGCACAGAACCAACTTCCATTTTGAATAAAAAATGTTGACCTTCCAACAAAAAACTACAGATGGAACACCCTGCCAGAAACCCCCCACCAGAAAAATAACAAATATCTTCGGAAAACACTAAATTTGCAATGGTATCCCAGCCCTGAATTTAAAATAGTATTTTCGTTCAATAACGAAATGTTATTCTATCCCAGAAAAGAATTCAAATTTTAAATATTAAAATATTAAAATAAAATTAAATTAAAAGTACTGAATTGATTTTGCACTGTTTAGTATAGTGGGTCAGCTCCTTGATTCTGAATGTGCCACAAATATCAAAACTATTTACTTTTTAGAACGGTTTGAGGATTTTAGCCAATACAGTATCGATTTTCTAAAATAACGAAGAGCTATTCGTCGTGCTATAAAAACATGCTCAATAAGAGACCATTAAATAAAATGAATTCTACGAGACACTGGGTTGTATTGACATGGTCTAGTTTTATAAGGGCATCAAAAATATTAGATGGCCGGTCCAGATTAACGGAATATATTCTATTCAAAAGAAGGTCGCGCTTACCAGCTCAAGTTTTAATTTAAAACCAAATTGCATGTTGTGACAGAGCTATGGTGGTTTAGTTCAATATTGTATCGAGTTTCTATAATATCCTACGGGTCAACATGCAAACCAGTTTGAAAATAAAGCGAGAGCTAGTCAATACGACTTCATGTCTAATAGAACACATTTCGTTACTGGCTTCAGCGGCAGTCAGACATACCAGTCGAAGTCTCGATGGATATTATATAACCTCAATAACATACTGGCCCAAACCATCATAGCTCTATTCACAACATGCGAATCGATTGGAAATTAAAACTAGAGCTAAACAGTACAAGGTTCGAATACAATATACCTTGTTACTGGCCTCCAGCAAGACATACACAGCTAGACATAGCAGCAAGGCATACAACATACAATTTTGTTTGAAATTAAAACTTGAGCTAGTAAGGGCGACCTTGTTTTAAATAGAATACATTCCGTTACTGGCCTCCGATATATCTGGACAGATCAGGCCGGAGCTTTTTGATCCCTTTACAAAACTAGACCTTTGCCAATATGGTCCAGTGTATCATAGAATTCATTTCGTTAATAGCCGTTTATTGAGCGCATTTTTAGAGCACGACGAATTTTAGAAAATCGATACTGGGATGGAATCATGGTGGACGATCGGAAAATTTAAACGGATTGAAAAATATTTTCCAATAAATACTCGATTAAATTTATTAAAATTAGCCTTATGGATGTTGGGTGACGCATAATTACAAATTGTATAATACTTTAAGAGCAACGACTTATCATCTGCTACAAGATTTTGGAAATTCAGTTTCTACCGGTATGCATTTCTGTTAAACTTTCGCTTATCTGTGCCTTTTCTTATAAAATATCTAAGCCAACTTTGACCATATTTCAAACTTCTTCTCTTTGCTTATAGAAATAAATATTTTGGAACATTGGATTTTTTAAACGGATTTCACGATCACGCCCCTGTATGTTCCTTTTCATTGCAATTTATTAAAAAAAATAGCAAAAGAGAAATCGTTGACATAAAATTATGTCATTAGCACAAAATGAATGGTGTCAATAGCCAGTAGTAAAGATGGCTTTGGTAAGATCAACCTTTCTAAAATGGAAATTGTTTTGACATTTGTGACGTCGTGTCGCTGTTATGTTAAGTATACAATTTTTAGTTATTGCCGAGAATTTTTAATTTTGATTTAAATATTTTAATATTCAAAATTAGAATTTAATTTCTGGGCTAAAATAAAATTTCGATATTAAGTTCTGTGCTATTTTTTTTATTTTTATGTGATGAAATTATGAGCTACCTTCACATACTTGTTCTATCATCCCTACAAGAAAAAAGTACATAATTTCTAATTGTATTATAAGAAAATTAATTAGTCAAATTTCCAAAGTTTCCGATACTATACTACAATATGTATGTCAGTTTGAATACTCTAAATGAATAGTAATGACTTATCAAACTTAGGTCGATGGAACATATTGGGGGTACAAATTGAAAATGCGGGATTTTTTTCTATTTTTGAACGTTTATTCTGAAAAAATGGTAACAAATGAATTATTCAAAATATTGTCCATCGCTAGCCACAACTTTTTCCCATCTTTCTGGCAATTTACGGATACCGTCGCGAAAAAATTCGGCCGGCTTGGCTGCTATCCAGTCATCGACCCATTTTTGGGCTTCTTCGTAAGAATGGAAGCGCTGGTCAGCTAGGTCATGTGTCATCGATCGGAAAAGGTTGTAATCGGAAGGAGCAATATCTGGGCTATACGGCGGGTGGGGTAAGACTTCCCATTTCAGCGTTTGTAGGTATGTTTTGACCGGCGCTGCAACATGTGGCCGAGCGTTGTCATGTTGCAAAATTACTTTGTCGTGTCTTTGCTCGTATTGTGGCCGTTTTTCTTTGAGTGCGCGGCTCAAACGCATCAATTGAGTTCGGTATAGTGCTCCTGTGATGGTTTCGTTCGATTTCAATAGCTCATAATACACCACACCCAGCTGGTCCCACCAAATACAGAGCATGAGCTTGGCGCCGTGAATATTTGGTTTGGCCGTCGATGATGATGCATGGCCGGGGTAACCATATGATTTTTTGCGCTTCGGGTTATCGTAATGGATCCACTTTTCATCACCAGTGACAATGCGATGCAAAAAACCCTTCCGTTTTTGCCGTTCGAGCAGCAGTTCGCATGCAAAAAAAGGCGCTCGACGTCTCTCGGCTTCAGCTCATACGGCACCCAATGTTCTTGCTTTTGGATCATTCCGAGGGCTTTTATACGATGGGAAATGGCTTGTTGTGTCACTCCCAATGAATCTGCGAGCTCTTGTTGAGTTTGACACGAGTCTTCATTGAGTATTGCCTCCAATTCAGCATTCTCAAACTTTTTCACTTGGCCCGGCCGCTCTTTGTCCTCAACGTCAAAATCACCACTTCTAAACCGCACAAACCATCTCTCGCACGTTGAAACCGATGGAACATGACTCGGATAAGCCTCGGAGACCAATCGATGTGCTTCAGCAGCACTTTTCTTCAAATCAAAGAAGTAAATTAAAACTTCCCGCAAATGCTGTTTTGTTGGCACGAAACTCGACATATTGAGAGCTCAAAAAAACTATGAATTTGACACTGCGACAAATTGACACATACTGAAAATTAAAGCTATAAGACGTAGCTTTGACATGAACATAGTCACAGTACTGCCTGATGC
The DNA here is from genome assembly GCA_932526605.1 of Nephrotoma flavescens. Taxonomy (NCBI): domain Eukaryota; kingdom Metazoa; phylum Arthropoda; class Insecta; order Diptera; family Tipulidae; genus Nephrotoma; species Nephrotoma flavescens. The sequence goes on from OW052220.1 coordinate 234,798,945, forward strand.
GTATAGCGTTAGTAACGCCATCTGTTATCAATCCCGCATTTTCAATTTGTACCCCCAATACATAGAATTGGCTTTAGCAATCGTATTGTCGATGTACCTTCTGAACACGTCATATTTGCAATGGACCGGACCATGCAATATATATCGTTTCATAAACCCTCTGCAATTCGATGAGATTGATGTAGTAAGTGTAGATGATAAATTCTTTTTTTTTTTTTAATTTACCTGCAACTGCAACTAGCACCAATCGATTACGAGACGTTTCGAAATGCCAATAAGAGCTATCTGCCAATAAGAGACACTTTATGGTATAGAACCTATAAACAACCTATTCAAAATTGTAGTTTAAGTAGAGCGTAATTATTTAAATGATTGGAAAAAATTCTTAATAATTTTTCAGTTATGTATAACTTCAATTATATACAATTTTGAATAGGCTCCGAAATGCTTCTTTCTCTAAGCAGCTGCATCCAAAGTCAAGTTTTGTGTTAAAATCGCTGATTGCATTAGATAATAGCTAGTTGCATTTAAATGTATTTGTTAAATCAAATACGTCCCAAACAAAAAAATTTCAAAGTTGTTGCATGCAACAAATGTTGCACAGAAATCTCAAAAAATATATAAGGATTTTTCAAAGGGTTTATTGCAAAAAATTTCGTTATTATAGTTGTTGTTTCATTAGTCGTGTATGATATAACCTTATATGTTGGCAACACAAATAAAAGATCAAAACCACAAAACAGATTAGAATTCGAGATAAAAAATCGGAACCCCATATTATAAAAAAGGCAAGTGTATGGGCGGGACATTTTTTGCAATGTTGGTAAATTTGCAAAACGCGAGTTTATTCCCACAAGATTCAAATTAGCAATTCGTTCAACAAATTCGAAAAGATTGACATATAGGTAGGTGTTCTGGAATGATCATTATTCTTGCGGTCGGCGATATAAAGTCTTTTACAAAGGGGCTGTTAATGGGTAGATTTTTCGGAACAGATAACTTGAAGAGATAACTAAGGTTCTACCAACACATTTGTGTTGTTTCTCTATCGAAATGTTCGTTACACATAGGGATTACTAAATTAATAAACTTTGCAAAAACGTCAGTTCAAACGTCAAGGGTCACAGGAAATACACAGCTCAATTCTCAAACGCATCACTTTATGCGACGTGACTATGGATCTTCCTGGTTACTAAATTTTAAAATCAAATTTACTAAATAATTTTGTGCAAAACTCTCAATGAAATTTTTTTAAATCTTAGTTGGCTTCATTAGTCTGAATTTTTTTTTATTTATTTATCACGCCAAAATTTCAAGTGATAGAAATTGTCATTTGGAGTGATAGCAGTCGCAAGGAAATATTTATAAAGCAGCATACTAAGATTTAAAAAAACAGCCATTGCTGGGATGTTCTAACATCACATTTTGCGATATTTTATCGAAGTCTACGTCTCTTTCAGCTAGAATTGATTTGTCTTCTGTTTCAATTATCAATTATTTCTTCTTTATTGCTATCACAGCCTACTAGAATATATTTGAACAATATCTATTTCACTTATTTTCGTTCTACAATCGAAAAAAAATTATTTGGTGATAGAAACACAGTAGAAACATCACAATGTTGCAATCTAGCAGGCTGGTAAATGATATAAAAATTGAAACAGAGATAAATTTTATTCTACAGAAACGAGAAATAAATTTCGATAAATTATCGAAACATGGTGATGTTAGAAAATCCCAGCCCTGCAGAACGACTTTATTGAACAATTAATTTGTAAGTTTCGATTTAATGATCTAGTAACCAGGAAGATGAATAGTAACGTTACTTGAAGTGATGCAACTAGGGGAATAGGGGTGACAGTTTCGTTTTAATTTCTAACCTCGAAAAGTGTTCAATTTTGGAATGGTATAGGTGCAAATTAAACAAAACCACAATTATTTATTTGTTTTTAATAAATATTATTGATAAAACAGTAAACATTTAGTGAACAACAGAAATTGAATAAATTGAGGTATAATAAATTAAGAAATTAGTTATGAAAATTAACATACACATTTGTGTATACTGAACCTGATCTAAATTAATTGTTTATTTTTTGTTTTGTACAAACACGAAATACAAAGTGACGAAGAGTTACAAAATCTATTAGATATATCTGGATCGGATTCGGGTAATGAATGCTATCAGCTTGATGACTGTATTGTGCACGAGGAGGAAGTACACTCGGATCAAGCCTCAAATGTCAATCGAGATAGCAGACGAAACAGTAGTGAGGAATGCGAGAGGATAGTGCTAAGCCCGCATCTTCCATGTAGGATGTGCTCTCGTTTGTCGTGTACCACAAACAGTGTTTTGCGTATATACGCGCATTTTAGAATTTTCGAAATGTTGGTGTCGAAACAAGCATAGACAATTAATTTTGACGTAGACAATGTCTACGAGAATTCGTAGAGTATGTAGAATATTCGTAGACAATGTAGATGATAATTGATTTTTATTGTTGCTATCCACATTATTTTTCAGTTTGAATTTATTATCTCACAGTTTTCCAGGTAAAACTGATGCTTTCTAATATTGTGTAAAGTTATAATACCATTTTTACACAACAAATAGCTGATAACAGTATATATGTTTAAAATAATTCAAGATATTTTCCAATTTTTGATTTTCAACGCCGTAAAATTTTTCATTATCAAACTCTAGCGCCCCATTTTGCATGCATTGCTGGCAAATGGCAAGTAAAAAATCGCCAGATTCACCTGCTTCCGGTATTTTAAATAAAAAAATCTAGTTTAAAAATTTTTATGGTAAAGTTTGCAGCTACTATAAGGCTTGTGACCATTTTAATCGTAACGAAAACCATTATGATATTCTACAAATAGAAACTGGAAAAAAATTCGCAGTTATGGCTTAAACATTTTATGCAGAAATAGTGTAAAAATATGTGAGCCCAATTTATCATCTCCGAGGTCAACTTCAACCCCAAATTCATTTGTTACTTATATACGGCAATGTCACTATTTCAATTGTCAATGCTGAACATTTTTCCAATTATAGTGGTGTAAATGACAACATCTTATAAAAATTAAAAATAAAGAATTAAAATTTTAAAGAGGCATTAAGGATATATAACCGTATTGAATTTGAGGTTTTCATAGCTCTGTCCTGTTGCAAAAAATCGTAATGTTTTGGAAAACCATTTAGCTGGTGATATCGGAGCTCTTAAATCTGTATCTTGCTTTACTACTATCGCTGTAAAAGCTGTAAGATTTTGATAAACTCCAGCCCAAGTAACAGTAGCTCCTTGAGAAGGTTTTCATGAGTACCCTAGGTCGTGTTTTACGCCATTCCTTCATCCAAGTTTTGCTTGAATTTCGTTTTTTTTTTTGATAACTCAGTTACCAAAATTAACTTCTTACGCCTACTCTTTCACATCGCACATCAACCAACACGCCAGAATGAAAAATGTACCAAAAAATAATATACTTCTATATCTTTACGGTTGCCCACACGCACAAGATGCACATTGGTCTCGCTCTCAATTTACTCAACGTTTACGTAATACAATATTGATGTGTAAAAAACTTAAAATGGCATATTAAGGTCCATGCACAATTAAAACTTTAATGTCAATTCCATAGGGTAGATGGCAATGTCATCAGAAAAATGCATTATTAATTTGATGGTGCCGAAATTTAAAATGCAAAACCAAAACCACATATGAAACAACGTTATGACCCCTCAAGGTGTCGTAACAGTTTTATTAATTATGTATTTGGATTAACACAAATTTTCGAGAATTGAAATAAGCGGTGCTTAAAAGAAATAAAAAAAAATCATTTACAGTCGGAATCGAGTTCATCAAAATATATTTTAACAAGACAAAATATATTTGAATCATAACGTCGAACGACGCTATGTTCGCAGGTATGACAGAAATTATCTGTGGAATGCCGGCTGTCATGTACATCTTCAGAAAAAATACTGTATCAACTTTCTAATAACTATTCGATGAACTGTGGCGCTAGTCTTTCGGATAAGACCCCCTGTATTTAGTTTTAAAATGTAACTGTTTATGAAATTCTAATTGTTAAAATATATGAGTAGGTTTCTGAACTTTTTTCATTGCCGTCATTGCCATACAAAAACTTGGGTTCAAATTTTTCATATGTCTTAAATTAACCGTAAAATAATAGAATTTTACTGATTGATAACAAGAACCATAATTTTCGACATTGTCTACACGATCTACATTGTCGGTGTCAAATTTTTAATTGTCTACATACGTTCTCTACGCGGTGTAGATAATATGGCACAACACTGACCACAAAGAGATACAAACCTGAATTTGTAGAACCCGCTAGAAGTTGCAGATTAGAAAACTGAAAATGTCGAACTCATGTCGATATCAAAAAATGTAATATTTTTTATGCTTATCCTCCCAAAAATATAAATTGGCCAATTCACGTTTTGTGTTTGTATGAATCATATCTTAAAATTTCATCAAAATTAGTTAGCATTTAATTTCGCTGAACTTTCCGATGTCTTAGAATGGGGGGTAGTTTTGGGTGATTTTTATGGAGAAAACAAATGTAGTATGCACACATGTGTAGGTTGAACTTATATTCACACATAAATAAACTGTTGGCATTTGCTTTCTCGTACTTGTATTTAACCTACACAATTATGTGGACTCGGGAGGGTTAAAATACCCGTTATTTATATTGACAACCCCATAGGAATCGTTCGATTCCTTTGTCCTGGTTAGAGACCATATCATAAGCATTTCAAAAAACTACCTATATGTTCGTATGTGAAGTTATCCTACGACTCTGTCCCAGAAATTACAAAAAATTCATCAGGCAACACTAATCAATAAAAAAAAAACAATTTGCTCTTGTTTGAAGTTAGCCCAGCCAAAATTGATTAAAAATCAAATTAAATACAAAAAATTTAATCCGTTATTTATAAATTTTGCGAATTTTAGCCATGCAATCGTGTACGAACTAAAATTACAAAAGACACGATAAAGGTACTTGGCACTCCAGCCTTACTTTTAGAAAAGTTAGAAAAATCGTTCCGTGGTAACTTCGCAAAATCTACACAAATAATGTCTGAACAAAAATTACATTTAAATTTCGCACGTTAAAATTATAAATTTGTTGGATTAAGGCTATGCGGTTTTGAGATCGTCACACTCCTGCTTTTCTTTTGTGACGAACTCAAAACCAAATATCCTTAATCCGACAAATTTATACTTTTCCTGTGTCAAATTTAAATGTAATTTATGTTGAAATACGAGCTGTATAGATGTATGTGTTCAGGGTCCATTTTCGCAAAGTTGCCACAAAACGATTTTTTTAACCATTCTAATTTTTGTATTTAATGCGATTTTTAATAAATTCTGGGCTGGGCTAACTTCACACAAGTAGAGCAAAAGAGGTTTTTTATTGATTAGTATTGCCTGATGATTTTTTTTATTTCTGGGATAGAGTCGTGGGATAACTTCACATACGTCCATTTATGTCAGGTTTTGAAATTTGTTCAACGTATTTGTTGTTGCGCAACATTTATTGCATGCAACAGATACACAAATATGACAAGAATAAATACATTTTGTATTGTAAATTGATATCGCAGGCAGAGTATAGAGATGACATATCGCATTCCGTATTACATCATCATATGTCCATAAATATGAAAAATAAAATTATAAATGATCTCGACTTTCTTTAACGGCATTGCTAAACTTTCACACCTATATATAAAATATATAATTGCTTCATTCACGACTTTATATGAGTATATAGGCTTGAAACTTTTTTTAAAAAATAAAATTACTTAATGAGCCGCAAAATGATAGAGCACCATATAAAACAATTACCATGCATCGATTGGTTCACTGATTCCATGAATATGTAAACATAATAGTAAAGCAAAATTTTAACAATAAATTTATTTACAAGATTATTGTGCATCTCGGCAAATCAACAAGAATTACGTGAAGAATGGTATGTAGTATATAAAAAATACTTTCTCCATTGAAATTTGTTCCTTTTGTTGTTTTGATGAAAAATGGTCATATTTTTTTTTTAATTAAAATGCCAAATTGACAAGACTCTTATAAATAAAGTATCATGTTTAAGAATGATTATAATCGTTGTTAAAATTTATTTATTTATCTTTCAAAACTTTATAAAACTACAAAAACCAAAATGAAAGTTTTATGATGTTATCGCGTTTTACTCTGAAGGTCAAAGGTTCGCGGATTTATTTCGTTTAGAAATTATTTGTACGACATTATAGTATTTAGCCTTTCTTCCATATATGTATAGTTAACTAATTATTATTAGTAAATTTATTGTTCTTAACTAACAATTACATTTACTTTGCATTGTCATCGTTTAAACAAAACATAAAAATTCTTTTGTACCAATAAATGTCATAAACATACCGTTTTAACAAAAATGTATTTTCCTCGAGAAAAATTTACATTTTGCTACGTGCCTCATCAGTTCTGAAAGAGATTACGTTACAATAATAACAATAATTATTCTGATATAATAATATTACAGTGGTATCACAAAATGCTTTCGGAAGAGAGATTAACTCGATTAATCTGATTATATTTACCACATTGACCACATCTGTCGAAATTGGGCGACACATTTTAAAAACAAACAAAACCCAATTCAATTACAAATTGATTGATGACCATCTTAAATACGAAAGTATATAAAATTTATAGACATATACAAGACAATTGTTATACATTTTATAGATCTTTTATTCGCATTTCTTATTTAACCCAATAAAAAATTAATGCTCGCCTGAAACTCGTAAACAACACATATACTCGTGTATATACATATACGCATATTTTTTGGAAGGTGTCTAACGCATAAAAATGTTAACAAGTTTCTTAGATAAATTAATAATAATCGCTTTCTTAATTAATTGCGTGCTCTGTACCAAATATGCCCATGAAAAACGACACTTTATTGTTGATGTTACGTAACTGGTGTTTAAATTTAATTAAAAAGGACGAAAATGGAGAAATCCAATTGGGATGCGTAAAAAAGGACAGTAAAATTATTATTAATCTGACATTTATTTTATTTATATTTATTTATTGTTCGGGTATGCAATATTTTTCCCGGTACCCACTTTATACAGCACGGAGAGATGGGAAAATAATAATTATCAGATTTTATTTTTTATAATTTAATTTATTTTTCAGTGTATGTTTGTTTATGCTTTATTTGGGAATTTTTCAATTTTCTTCCGTGAATTATTTGTGTATAAGACAAGTTTATGTAAATAAGAAAGAATTGTATAAGGTACAGTGGAGTAAACAAATATACAGCTTTAAGTGCTAAAGATGAACGCAACACCTTTTCCAAAATTTATTTGCCAACGGAACCGTCATTACAAAACTTACTTCTTTTCACGGGTTACCCACCGAAGTGAAAATTTTAACGAAAAGTGTAGATTTGATTTTTGTTTTCGTTTTTTCTTCCTAGAAGATGTGTTTATGATATTTGATCAGATCCGGTTAAGCTCATGCTTCATGAAAGAACACAAAGGCACTTGCTAGATTTTAAATCAAAATTTGTGATCTAAAACAAAATTTGAATCACGTTTTCCATATAAAATTTGAACTGATCCAGATCAATGGGTTTCATAAAACACGGCAAAAGAAAAAATAGTTTTTAGCCTATTTCAATTGATTCGTCGTCTCAGACTTTATTCAGTTTTAGTTTCTAAAAGAGTGATTTTTAAATTGTGAAATTTAAAATAAAATTTAGTGTAGAAGTATGGAATACATTAGATGCTTCGAAGTGAAAGAAGCCAAGCTGTTGTATGACTAGGAGTTCGTATGTGCCGCACTCTGGGGGCCTATTATAATTTTTTCGATAGTGTTTTTTCTTCGATAATATCGAGAGATTCGATAACTTCGAAAATAGCGATTATGATTTTTTCGATAGTGTTTTTTTTCGATAACTTCGAGTCATATTATTTATGTTGTAGTTTTGTTTAACTGTCAAAGAAAAACAATAAAATTTTCTGATTGAAATTGTTACATGAAATGGAATGAAGCATCGCAGTTTTTATAAATAAAAGGGACGATGACTCAGATAATAAAGATTCGCGTTGTTTATTTCTTTAACAAAATTTATTATTTTTATTTTTTAGTTTCATTAATCTGTTTAGAATATCAAAATAATTGTTTATTAATGTTCTTAGTGTGGTTGAACTTCACTATCCGCAAGCAAAGAAAATAGATGCTATAGCAAAATACCCCCTGTTATAAAACTTGCGACCACGTTACGGTTTATGGATGAAGGATATCGTATCAACAAGATGAAGAAAGTTGAAGATGTGCCAAAATGGTTCGATGACTATTTTGCTTCGAAACGTATTTTCGTATTTTTTTATTTTTACCGATATCGAAAAATCCGACCCGCCACGAACTTCCCGCCTTATGAAATTATTTGGTCGAATTTGTCAAATATAAGCATGAAGTTAGCAATAATACTCCAGTTGTTGTAGTCCTAATAAATTCAAAATTTGTAATTTAATTATAATTATAATTATAATTTACTCTAAAACTCGTATATCAGTCTATTGCAGATCACAATAATTAAAACATTTTATAATAGTAATAAATGAAATGAAAATAATACGTTCAATTCTATCAAATTATTAATTTATTTATATAATTACCCAATTATTTTAATTCATTTAGCTAAAACAATTACAAGTACTCAACCAGCTTGAAAATAAATCGAGTGCAATGCGTTATATATGAAATTTTTTTATTTAAATATATTATACTTACATTTTAAATATTGTTTTATTTAATTTTTTTAGTTTTTATATTTCGTAAAAATAATATATTGATTTAAAAGTTGAAGAAACACACATCCGATAACAAAAATGTAATTCGTCACCTAAATACTTAATGTGTGTAATTCGACACGGATTTTGACATTCGATTTTCGGAAAATACGATTTCGTTTTCTCTTTTTAGTCTCATAATAGCGCATTTTTCGATATCGGATTTTCATAATAGCAAAATCCGCTTTCGGATCCGATATCGAATTTTTATAATTCACAATATCGTAAAATTTCATAATCGCTCATTTTCGATAATATCGAAGAAAAAACACTATCGAAAAAATCATAATAGGCCCCCTGGTCGAGTAAGATTAACAACTTCAGCGCACGACCGTTATATTCAACTGCAAGTTCACCCAGAGCCAACTTTATCTGCCCGACAACTATACAGTCACGTTTGTGCAGCACTGAAAACATTTATGTTAGTGACCGAACCATGAGGAATAGACTACATGAAAATAATCTCCACGGATGCCCGTTGAGATGTCCACAGATACGACATGAAAATCGATAGCTTAGAAATGATTGGTGCGAAAATCATAGAAATTGGACAGAAGGGCGATGTTCAAAAATTTTGCTCAGTGATTCTGATTTCACCCAGATACTATAAAGGAATAAGAATATGGAGACAACTTGGTAACACCGGAAGGAGAAGAGTTGTGTGTGTGTGAAAGGAGTGAACAGGTATACTGGAGGTACTGTTATGGTATGACTTACAGATTTCATCTTAATGAATAACAATACCGGGCCACACACAGCAAGAATCACAATAGACTGGACGCACAGAAAATCCATGTGTTACTATGGCCAGCACAATCCCCGGATCTAAATCTGATTGAACACGCATTGGATCAATTTCAACGAAGCATTCTGCCACATTTATAGCATCAATAACAACGCGATCTCATTCAAGCTCACTGGAGGAAAATTGTACAAGACAGCTTCGATACGTTGATTACCTCCATATGTCGATAAACATGTCCGTTTTTACCGTTATATCTGAAATTTGTTTGATATTGTATGAACAATTTGATGTACCTTCTAGAAACAAAAAACAAATCAAAAATGGAACCAAATTCAACCAAATTCCATTTACACTTTTGGTGTGTTAAGTTTTGAGGGATTTACAGAAGATGGCACCAGCAAAACACAATTTGTGGGAAGCGCTTGTTTTTTGGTTTAATTTGAAGAAAATTGAAGCTGATGGACATCGATTGCCGTGTGAAGCATATAGGGAACATGCTCCATTAATAAAAACATGTGAGTATCGGTTCCGCCGTTTCGAAACTGGCAATTTTGACATAAGCGACAAGGACCACGAAGGGGGACCAGTACAGTATGAAGACGCTGAGTTGATGGCGTTATTGGAATATGATTCATGCCAAACTCAACAAGCAATTCAAAACCTTTTCAAGACCATGGATATGATTCAAAAATAAGGAAATTGGGTTCCTTATGAACTAAAGCCAACAGAAGTCGAACGTCGTCTTTCACGAACGAACAAAGTAAAACACGATCGCTGGATGACATAATTTCATTCTTCTTCGGTATTTGGAACTCCTATAGGAATACTTGCACTTATAAGTGGGAAAGTTTTAGATTCAACCCGAATTTTGATCGATTTACTGGAATTTGCCATTGCCTTCGTCGGTCTGTAGATACCGGTTAGGATTTATACTTAAATTTTAGAAGAAATACATCAGTCAAAAGAACACAAAACTGAAGGAATTACCATATAAATACGGAGCCAAGCTTTATTTCATGGCATTAAAAATCCATCTTTCTGTCTCGCAGCTTAGACATTCTAGACGGAGTCAACCAGCGTTCGATTGGGATTTTAAACTTCTTTGCAGAAAACCAAAAATCATTCATTAATGCAATTTCAAAAATATTACAGAAAATTTTTTCAAATGATTAAAGCCCGAAAAAAATAATGATTTTATTTGACAAAGAATATCTCGGTAAGTAAAGAGTTTGACATTTAAAAGTTTGTTTCTTTAAAACGCTATAAAATGACCTTAATTTTGTGGAAACTTTTTTTGTTGTGTAGAGTCTCCCATTTAAGAATGAAAATCAATTTTGTTCATGATTGTGGTTACTTCTCCCTAGCTATCCTGTGAGTCCAGTTTTTAAGAATTTTTCGATGATTTCGGCGCCTTTATGAATTATGCCATTACTCCAAAATCCACATCAAACAGTCACTCTTAGTGGATGCATTGGCTTTTTTACAATTACGTGTGGCTATTTCGAACCCCAAATCGAGCATTTCTGCTTGTTTACATAGTCCCCGAGATTGAAATGCGTTTCGCCTAAAAGATGATTTTTCGACCAAAATCATCGCCCTGTGGCGCTATTCTGGTAATTCCCTGGGAATAGGGAACTGGGGAACACGATTATACATATAAATTCCATTTAAATAATTTTTTTTTGGCAAACTAAGGTTAAAAGTTAGTGGTAATTTTTTTGAAAACAAAATAAAATTGGGAATTACTTTCCCTCATAATTTTGATATGGAAAAATTTTTCCCAATTTACAAATATTTACATTAAAATTTTTTTCTCAGTAGGCCAGAAAAAACTGATTTATAGATAATAGATATGTAAAATCTTTCCCCAGTTCCCTATTCCCAGGGAATTGCCAGAATAGGGCCACTGATGAAGCTGATATATGGCCTATGCAGCGATTTGATATCGAAGTGGATGGTCATTTGCTTTGGATTGGAAGGATCCTGTGGGTCACAGCGCTGTGGAGCACAGCGGTTCCGCTTAGTGCTCTTTGACTACCCATATTTCGTTTCAATATTACCCAGGATTTGGCTCCACAAGATAAATGTATGAAATTTTTACAATTCTTTTTTCTTTTGTTTCTACGCTTGCTATAGGAAAATGTTAGCATTCGAGAATTAACGATGAATTCAACGGTAAAACCCTAACTTTGAAAATAAGTTTTAAATATTTCGGAACGCCCCTCAAGCAAAATCATGATTGTTTCGTGACGCGGAATATGAGACTGACAAACTGTCAAAATTTCAAGCAAATCGTTCAAAAAAGTGTTGCCATAGCCTATAATTTACAAACAAACCAATAAATGGCCCACCCTGTACACATTTATGGTTTTCAATCCACCCTACTGTCTATATAAGAATTCCAAAATTACGATTTTTTAGTAAAAGTAAGTCTAAGTTCAAAGTACGCGAGGCAACTTTTGAAAATATGTATTTCCGTCAAGTCCTCTTATGTAAAGAGAGTTTCAGTGAGAAGCTCGAATGGGGCCAGTTTTTTCAAATAAATAGAATTTGTATAAATTTGAAGAGAGAACCTCCGCGAGAAATTTTGGAACACTCTTCATTTCATCACCTAACAATTTCCAAAGCTCTCTTCGTAACTTTATTTGCGTACTTTTTTCTGCAGTCTTATGTTATCATTGTACGAGTCCCTATAGTACACGTGGAGTCTTGCTTTATTAGCTTAGCTATATTACACAATTTTCACATGCAGGATGATGGTTGAGATTATAGTTAATTTATCTAAAGCTCTTGGTGGTCAGAAAAGCTACAATGACTCACACTATACTCACATCGCACCAATTTTTTCCTCTTTTGGTTCGATAACTAGTAGCAGCCTTAATTTTGTACTTTTAAAATATAAGACCACAGATTACATCGTTGTTTACCCACGGCTTCTGGATAAGCAGTTAATAACCTCCAAGAAGAAGATCTGCCGAGACAGTTCTGATATGATACTCAGATTAATTTAAATTATCAAATCAGTTAACCCAATCATTTGAGAATGGCCTAGTTTCGTACAAAATGGCCATGTTCCAGAACCTCACTCGGAATTTGTATTAGAATTAAATTTTAACAATACTAAACTAAGTTCCATCCAGGCCAATTTTTTAAAGCACGTCAGACGCCATTTATCTGTACAAGCCTAGTGTCTTTCCGGAGCTTATTTTTAAATGTTATTATCGTGATGCAAGCAGAGTTTTATTCCAATAGTTTAAAATCAATCGCTATTTTACTCAAACAAACTCTGTCTGAATCGGCTGAGGTTTAGTTCCATTCAAATTTGTCATTTCTCAAATCCTCATTCGGAACTCCGAATCAATTTCATCAAAGTTGCTAGTATCAGAGACTGAAAAGATAATTGAATGGTGGTGATAAATACTGACGTCATAAAATTACTAGAATCCATCCAGCGGAAACAGCGGAACATTACAAAATACTATAGAAAATTAAATGTAAAAATTATTATTTTATCCTACTACCTCTAAAATGCAAAACTCAATGCTTTATCAAACACGAATGGAGCAAAGAAATGTTCAATGTTCCAATGAAAAGGACAAATGAACAAAAAGTTGATCGTTGCCGAAAGAAGACACTGTATAACAAACGACGCAGCAGTCAAAACGATATCATTATTTTTATTCTGTTATCGGTAAGGAGGTACCCCGGAAGAAGCAAACATAAATCAATATGTCAACATATCTAATGACAGTTGACCCCAACGCAAATATGGCGCTTGCTATTTTAATTTGTTTTGAATTGGAAAATTTACCAATCAACAGTCGTTAAGACGTGACTATTTTCACCCGAACATTTTAATTTTGCAGCACATCATTTATTGGATACTTTTTCTGATCTTGCACTTGTCAACGACGGAAACTCCAAATCATTGGTTAACTTCAGCGATATTTTTTTCACCTTTGGAATTGTACATTCTAAACGAGGGTAATTATTTTTAAAATTTAGTGGTTTTCCATAATATTTTATTGAGACAATTCCAGAAACTCAAGCTGACTTGGCGGACCCCGGCTTACTCAATATATGAAAGAATTTCTATAAGCAAAATGCCAAAGGTACCTACCTGAAAGTGTGAACGATTGTGTCAAGTTCTAGAAATTTTGCTATATTATGAACTGCTGCCATTTCGTCAGTTACCCGCCAAACCTACAAACCCAAGAACAGATAAAGTTAACAAGGCGTATTGCTTGAACGCATTAAGATAACGATATTGAGCAACAAGGGCCTTCCGCTGTCGATATAGAATATAGAATATTTTAAATACATATTTTAAATATTCAAGAACCAATCAATTCTTAACTAACAAGACAATTGGACCCTAGTTTCAGAAAAGTTAGATAACTCGCAAACATATTGAGGAATCACACTTCAATCTAAATTTGAATTGCCAACCGAAAAATATTAAATGGACAGAGTGAAAATCAACGTTTTACACGAATAGGCAACAGAACCGTGTAAATTTGAATCTTCCGAAACAAAATCCGGGAAAAAATTGATTGGTATAGTTAGAGGGGAATCTTAACAAGACTGTTAGACCATTCCATTAGGATTAAAATAAGCAAACCGAAAAATTGTAGAGCTGCTTATTAGTAGCAGGAACTAAGGACAAGGTGTTAAGTATAAACGGTATTTCAATAGTATCAAGGTATATAGGACCAATGTCGGAAGCGAGACTAACATTAAGGAACATTTTCATCGCATCTGCGTATAACCAGAACAATGCCAAATTCAAACGGTTGGACTAGAAAAGTATGTTCTTGAATGAATTGTGCTTCAATATGGATAATCGCATGGGAACAGCATACGGTAATGGTAATCCCCTCACGTCGTGTTGGTATGCCTCATTCAGCAGTAGCATACACTTCCCAGCAACCTTGGGACCTTGCAAGGATTTAATGGACCAATGAAATGGTATGTAGCGCCAGTAAAATAAAATTAATAAAATATGATCTACCGAAAGTTTAAATGTCTTAAAGAACGGATATCTTTCGGCATCTCAAACAGAGTCATCAATCGTTTCAAAATCGTTCGGCTAAACTGCGGCCAACGACATTCCCACAATTTCAACGATAACATCATCAACAACGAACTGGTGTCGAAAGTAAGTCTTGCCATATTACACATATCTTCATCGCCCATCTTCACTCATCACTCATCGTAAACGTAACTAACAAAGTAAATGCATCAACAGAATATACATGCTCACGCAAGACGAAAACAATACGACGAACATTAAAAACGAAAACACGAAATGAATTAGATATTCACGTGGATTGTCTCGTAGAAAGTCAGTGATGAATGAAATCAACAACTCATACCAGAAATTGATTGGAAAATGAGAATATACGAAGAGAGTTTTCTGTACATATAAAAAGACATAAAAACGTTTTGTATACAGTGGGTAAAAAATAATAAGTGTGGGTTATCTTTAACAAGATAATTCGTTATATTCTTATCCTACTTTGAGTTATTATATTTCCTAAATTGGTAAAATATTTACTGTTATGGGCATTTCGATCAACTATATTTTGCATGCAGATGTTTAATTTATCATCGAGGGAAATCCCACAAAACGCAATAGTTGTGTTGGTAAAATCTTGTTATAGCAAAACATACAAAGAAATATCCAACACACTAAAATATTCCCAAAACATGATCGCAAATGCCTTAAAGCCGGAAACTCTATCTAATTTCAGAGGGAGAAAAAGAAAAACTACTCTGAATGACGACAGAATGATTACATCAACAGAAATTAAAAAAACTGGATGTGGCGAAGCAAACTATATGTAGTAGATTACGCGAGAAAAATTTAGTTGTGCGATCGGCCAGAGGAGCACCACACCTCTGTAAGAAAAACGTGGAAAATCGAATAAAGTTTGCAAAGCGTTATCGCGACTGGAGAGCGAAAGAAAACGTAAAAAATTGGCGAAGTGTATTTTGGAGTGACGAATTACCATAAATTAATTTGGGTCCAAGTCCAAACATTGCGTGAGACGACCAACAAGTCAGGAATTCAACCCAAAACTTATATACCAAAGAACTATGGGGATGTTTTTCCTGGTACAGTGTAGGTTCGATTTATTGGATAAAAACGATTATGACACAAGATGTCTACATCGATATATTGAATAATATTATGCTCCCCTATATAGGCAAGTGAAAATAAGCCTAGGAGTACGCGAGTGAAGTTTTTACTAAATCTTACTAAATACCACATGCTATTCATTTGCATATATTCAGGGGCAAATATTTTAATTCTTTTAAAATATAATATAAATTTTAATTTCTTTTGTAAACATGATTTAAAAAGTAAAGAAACAAATATTTAATTAAAAGAAACAAATATTTAATTATTTTAAAGAGATTAGTAAATCAAAATAAATTTTAATAAAATTTAAATAATTAGAACTAAGAATGAATTGATCATACTTTATTTAATATAAAACCTGGTTGTGTTAAAAGGAAAGACAATCACGTAAAATTACCATCTGTTTAAGACTATATTTACGTTAGCTAATTAGTAGTACTGTAACTGTAAAAAATTTCAAGACAATTCCTTGAATTTTATTACCCCTACACCCTTAATAACTGAGAATAGGGATTGTTTATAAGTTTCAGCGTCAATACACTGAAGAATTGAAGATTGTTCCGGAAAATTACCATCACTCTCACGCTATGTTTACGTTAGTTAATTAGTAGTACTGTAACTGTAAAAAATTTCAAGACAATCCCTTTTGGTTTTCCAGCGATAGCCATTATCGACACCTTTTCACATGGGAAATTTTGCCAGCGATAACCATCAACAAAACGATTCAAACGAGACATAATATTTTAAACGTTATTTTTTCTTAATTTTTGAAGTTTGCTCATATTCGTTACCTATATATTATTTGCACATAAAACTAGTAAATTAATATCGGTATTTAAATTTTATTTGTTGTCTCTTATGATACATTAGTTTTTATCTGATTTTGTAGATTATTACTAGGGCAACCAAAAATATGTTCGTAAAAATAGGTGTTTGGGGTATATCCCCTTTCCGGTCGCAAATTATTTAATTGCGAGACGAAATATGGTCAATTGACAAATTTTTCTTAAATTTAAATTTGTTTTGCGATGTAAAGTTGAAATACCTGAAAAGCCTGCGACCTCGGAAAATGCGTAACAGTATTTTCGTGTATTTCTACTTTATAATCGCCAAAAAATTTAAATTTAAGAAAAATTTGTCAATTGGCATGACAAAATAAATCTAGTTACCATATTTCGCCTCGCAATTAAATAATTTGCGACCGGATAGAGGATATACCCCTAAAACCTATTTTTAAGAGCATATTTTTGGTTGCCCTAGTTATTACTTTCGGCTGAGATTTCAATTTAATACGTAATTTCTTTTAACTTTTGGCTAAAGTAGTCGAGATACTATCTGCATTATCGATTTTTTTACTTTCGGCTAACTTTAACAGGCTTGTTTAGCATACTAGTTGGTTGTTATCTATTTCAATTTTTGTATGTTTAAGATATTTGTCCTTTAAGATGAGAACCTTAACAGAGTGGTAAGAGTGATCAAGTTAACAACTAAATATAACAGTGTTGGTTGTTCAACAGGATTTGATACCTTGTTAAAGTTAGCCGAAAGTTTCCAGATGAAAGATAATGCAGATAGTGTCTTTGTTATCCCAGCCGAAAAAATATACGATATGAATTTTCCATAAAGCGGTCAATAGATTCTATATAATCCACTCCTACGTGCGGCACGCAGGGCGACATGTTTGCTGATCCCGGCTCCTACGTCCCCCAAAGTTCAGATCTAAAGCCGCTGGGAGGGCTAAGCGGGAGCTAAGCGTGCCCGTGAGAGTTGTCGAAGCCGTTGGCCTCTACAATTATTGCATTTGTCTAGTTAGTGGTTCAGCTGGACTAGCAGAGACACTATCTGCATTACCATCTTTCGGCTGGGAACTTCCTGCTAACTTTAACAGTATGGATTTGGTAATTTGTTCTTACGCCTTAAGATGTATGTCATATACTAGCCGGAATGGCTTGGATAAAGTGTTCTTAACCTGCACCGACCAAATTAGCCTGTCTCGATGACACCTATATACTACAATTTGTTAACAAATCCCGATTTTATTTACGGTTACCGTTTTCGAGGAACAAGTAGTCGGTTTAGCTTATAATTAAACCTACACCGCCAAAATTGTAACTTTGGATGTGATGGATGGTTCTTGGACTACAATTTATTACAAATTATTTACATTGATTAATTAGTTCAAGACCAACTCTATATCTTGACTAAGGGTAAATTTGACCCCAAACGATTATTTATAACAAAATCATCCATTTTTACCATCTTTAATAATTTATTACACCAGACCGTCACCAGATATTGAGTCAAATGTTACTCCATGGACCTTGTGGAGGGCAGATCCACCCATGATATTGAGTAACATTTGACTCAATATCTGGTGTCCGCCTGGTGTAATAAATAATAAAAATTGGTACTATGGATGTTTGTGTTTCAAGTAAGCGTTTGGGGGTAAAATTTACCCTTAGTCAAGATATAGGGTTGATCTTGACGTAATTAATCAATGTAATTAATTTCTAATAAATTTTGGTCCAAGAACCATCCAGGTATCACAGCTACATCAAAAGTTACAATTTTGGCGGTGTAGGTTTAAATATAAGCTAAACCGACTACTCGTTCCTCGAAAACGGTAACTGTAATAAAATCGGGATTTGTTTTAATAAATGTGTAATAAATTATAGTATAGCTTTGAGGCGGGCTAATTTGGTCGGTGCAGGTTTAGAGCACTCTAGGATAATTATGGGAACAATATTTCCGTAAGATACAATGTATTGATGAAGATCATGTTGAATGACTTGAGTAGACGGCAATATCTCTTTTGTCCTTAGTTAGTTGTTTGCTGCCTCTATGTCATCCCGCTTCTGGGTATCATCTTTTTTCATTCAAGGTCCTGAGATATTCTGAAAGGATTGGAGTGTTGAACTCTAATAGAAGCTCTGAGCAGTTTAGTGCTGGTAAGATAGAATTTTTAATTGTTTAAGGTACTAACTGATGTGAGGAATCCTGCCCGAATGATTCGTTGGTGTTTTATAAGACACTGTGATGATATTTTTAACATGCCAGTATCCTTGTTTTGGATCGTGGTCCTTCCCCAAATGACTTTGATAGTTTCTAGAGATATTATCTGACAAGCGGAATCCTTAATTCGGTTACTAAAATTTCTGTTGTTAGCTGTGACTTCATAGTTATAAACTTAAACATGTTAGCTAATTCATTATCCACCTTACTTCGAGGAACAGCTAATGGTCTTGAATTGTTTTGATGTATCAGAGTCAACTGTTGACCAAGTTTTTCAATAGTTAGAATGAGCCAATTTATTTTTCCTGAATTACTAAATATTATTGTTACTAAAACAATGTTAAGTTATTCTATTTGAATGTTTTCATAATTAATTAGGTTGAGTAAAGAAGTACCTACGGTTAAGTAAAACAAAGTTTTTATGTCAACTATATTCACTTGTCGACAAAATAGTTATCCTACGGGTAAGCGGAAGACTCAGAATCTCGATACCATCTTTATAAACAAAGCATTTACTTGTTCTGTTCAAAGTTGTATGTTCAAATACATACTAGGTAGCTAGTTTTTTACAATTACAGTATTAAAAATTAGCTAACATACAGCTATAGAGTATTCTGTAAAAAATACCGCAATTTTACCAGCTGAAAATAGCAAATTACGCTACTCGCCACGAGAGACAGTATTATCAGAAAACAGATGTTATTTTTTAACCTGCAGAAATTTTTAATCATTTTTGAACGTCATTTTTCGGAATTTTGGAAAAATAAAATGTTAGGCGGAACTCGACCAGAAACTTAATAAATTATTATGAAATTTGATTTTAAGTATTGGATAGGGATTCTTAAGTGAGTTTTGGAGAATATTCTGGAACCCGTCTATCCTGGACGGAACTCTGTTTTTTATTAAACAATTATGATGGAATTTTATTTGTAAGGTTTTATTGAGATTCTATCATGTAATTTCGATAAAGTTCTGAAAGATGTTCATGCTGGACCAAATTCCATCGTTTCGCAACAAATGATGGTGAAATTTGGTTTCTATAGGCTTTAATTTGGATTGAAACAGAAATTTTATAAAAAGTTCTGTTATTTTTCGATACTACACGGTGGATTCAAAGATTCATTTTGAAGGAAACGAAATTTGGTTAAACTGGATAGAACTCGGCTATTTCTTAACCAAAAATAGTGGAAATTGTTTAGTAGGCGTAGGTCGAAGGTCAACCAAGTTGACAATTTAGAGAACATGTTAAAAATTTTGTTGCGCAGGATTTTTTTTTTAATGGAGTTCGAGACAAATTAAAAATTTCCCCTGATTAACCAGCGTCCGTTGGTTAACCAGCCAATTTAATTTGAGACTATAAACCCCTATTCTCTCTGACGCTTTCAAATTGAATCTGGCTTCTGCTCTATCAAAAATTTTGCTTCTAACCAAATTTATCTGCTGGACTACTTTCAATTGCAATATAAGGAAATGAGCGGCACAGAATATATGAAAGAACTCTGTCATAACCGACAAGTTGAGAAAATCAGAAACTGTGACACGGTGGTAACATCATTAGGATGCTATTGATGAAAGATGCTCTCAATTAAATCCATTGGCCAGTAGATAAACCGGCTACATAATGTGGAATTTTGAGGTACTTTTTCGAAAATAAATAAAATCAATTTTATCGAGTAATCTCTATTATCACAAAAAGAACCATTCTTTACATTTATTTTTTAAAGATTATTTCTTTCAAATGTTGCCCGTAACTGCAGCAGCTAACATGGCCATTCTGAAGTTCCAATTTTCGATGACGCGTTCGAGCATTTCGAGTGGTATTTAACCAATGCCGCGAGTAATGTTTTCTTCTAATTCTTTAATCGTAACCGGCTTCTCCATGTAGACTTTGGACGCAGCTCCTGAGAGGCAAATGTCGTCGAGATAACACGATAACGAGTGTCATTCACAGTTACGTTCCGGCCGGCCTCATTTTTGAAAAAATATGGACCGATTCCACTAGCCTCCCACACCAAACCGTTGTCTGGATATAATGTTACCTCAGCCCTGTTAAGCCAGAAATGGGCCTCATCATTGAACAAAATTTTGTTAATTTTATAAATTAAAATCGCTATTGAAAAAAGTACCTCTAAATGAAACACCCGTTATTTAATTCAGATTCTCGAACTGTATTTTGAATAGTACAATATTCACCAAGAAAATGGATTAGGAACAAAAAAATTATACCTTGAATTTTCAACGTTTATAGGATTCATATTTTGACAAATTATTTTAATAACCAAAACCAAATAAACCATATTAACCGAAATAATGTTTTTATCATTTACGAAATATTTAGGTTACATTTCGGCATTGATGTTTTATTTGTGCCGCCGATTCCCAAGACATTTCCCACCACAAAAAACCAAGAAAACATTTCCCGTCATGATCAACAAAATAAAATTAGACAGATATTTTTGTCCTATAATCCTAGAATAGGTATGTCATTTATCTAGATAATTTTGAATACGACAGAGACATGATTTCACTCTTCGTGTCTTGATTCAATACGACTTTCATGCAAAATTTTCCGGTATTTTGATACAACATTTACCTGTTTTGTCTTTAGTATAACCTCTTCGACTTTTTATGGAAATATGGAAGTACAAAAAAAAAATGTTAACCAATTCCAACCAAATTTATCATGAGATGCAAAAAATTGAATAAATTTTGCAATATGTATTTATATATTTTTACGCGCACATAAGAAACATGACTTTGGGGAAAGTAAACTTTCTTAAACGAAATTGAAATAAGACTCGAATAATAATAATAAGAAGAAGAAGAAGAAATTAATTCATTACCATCTGCATGATTTCCGATATTATAAAAATATTTAGTACGGTTATAAAGAATTTAAATTATGCGATTCTTTCACTTTCTCGCCTTGTCTGGATGTTGTTGGCGCGGCACTATATATATACATATTTTGTGTGCGGTGGTGTAACATTGCACAGCATATGACTTCATCTCGAATCACGTGTTCCACATCAATATTATTATATAGAGAAAAGACAATGTCACAAAACAATTCATATACCAATTGGTAAAAATAAAGTTGTCATGAAATCATACACAACACCAACAAAGACAAGACATAACACAATCCTTACTCACCACGAATGGATCTATATTTTCATCTTATATTTATGCTTTCTTCTTATACACAAAAACAGCATACATATTAAACCATAAAAAACCGGGAAAATATATGAAAATTCATGTCATACATATTAAATGATCACATGAATTTGGAATTTTTTTTTTGTTGTAGTACAACGGTATTTTCTTACATGTTACCACTCTTGTACATATACACAGTACTTCTTGTGTTATATCTTAGAGATGCTTATTTTCTTTTTTTTTATTTATTTTATTGTTATTGCACAATTTTGTGGCATCGGTATTATGGAACGTGGAAAATTTGAAGTTTCCTTACTACCTATACAGTATTCGTTATAAAGTGAGAGACTAAAACTTAAATTGATTTTGTTCCCCAGTCAGGGGTTATGTTCGATTGATTTGTGATTAAGAATTTTGTTTGGATTAGATATGGATATGTATATACGCAAACAACTGGTCGTGTGGAAAAAATAACGGATTCACATCGCAAGTACCATATTTTATGTGCTGTTTTTTTTTACATGTTGGTGTTATTTTTCACCGATGGAATGAGTGACTTGGTATATATACGGTAGATACGGATAATTCTCACTTGAGTTCATTTAGGTAAATATAAATTTGTCTTAAAAACGCGATGATCTTAATGTGTATATAACCACATTTATTGTCTTGTCTTGAATATTTTTATTTTATACATATTTTATTTTTTATGTATAGTAGCACGGGGGAGATAATAATAATAAACATAAATGTAACGAGACCTATATATAAGAAGGTGGAAAACTGGATATATATACGAACGTAGTTCCTTGATTTTATAGCATTATTGGTGTGTGCTTTATTTTTAATTTGATATTGGAGATGTAAGAGGTGGCTGCACACGCAAAAATTTGACCTTTTTCGTGGTTTAAAATGAGGATTGATCGAATCAATAAACTATATAAGGTTTTATAAATCGATATAATTTATTTAGCCTGGCGGCTGTCGATAACACCGACTAAGTTTTAAATTTTCGTAATTTCACTTTCGAATGCATTTCAAGAACCTGATTGCTTTATTTGTGGGGCAAAGTCCGGTACTCCCTGGGTAACTCTAAATGAATCAGGCGGTGTATTAGAAGCAAACCAAAACCAATACCAAAGCAGCGTCTGTTCTCCAGGTTAGGAGCGGCTGAATTGAGCACCTGTCTCGTATCAAGCAGCTCGCTATATAAATGTGTTCAATGTAAGACTGGATGCCTTAAGATTCTCACCAGTACGTGACCCACACACATAACAAGTGGGTTGAGTGGCACACCAACAGCCCTTCCTCATATATTCAGTTAAGTTATGAACCCTAATTCTCGAACCCCATATCGATTGCCATATCGAATTCATCACAAAATCGACCTAGGACATTGTACACGGACAATGCTTTAATAAAGTGTTCCATCAACAACCAGCCGGAGTGCGTCACTCTATCCATTTTTACACCCCCGCATAAAATACCCACGGCCATCTATTACCTGGTTCATTACGCCCCAGGCAATTACCTCCCGGATATTACCCCCTGGTCATTACCTTCCTGCCATTAGCCCCCGGTAATTTTCCCTCTGCCAGGGATTTCTTATCGAGATTTTACAATTTATCGAAATAAAATTTGATTGATATTAAGTAGGTTTTGAAGTGGCCCCAAATAGCAAAATGAAACCAAAGTGTCTTAAAAACTAGAAGCAAGGTTAGCCGACTCGCTCCAGCCGAAAAATGCCGCTAATGCACATTCTGCTGTAATAACTAATATGTATCAGCCGAAAAATGATGATAATGCAGAGTCAAAAACAACACGTATTGTTCGCCTGTAAATGCCGAAAAATGTCGATAAAGCAGATAAATGATTTTGGTGTTAAACAGTAATTTCCTTTTAAATCAAAAATGTTTATTTCGGTTTATTCACGATTCAAAATTAAACTTTTTCATTAAATGATATCCGACTAATGTCGACAATGCAGATACAAATTTTATTCCGAAAAATATTTTTTTTTTATTATAAATTTTGATTTTGTTACTTCTTAAAA
The DNA here is from genome assembly GCA_932526605.1 of Nephrotoma flavescens. Lineage (NCBI taxonomy): Eukaryota > Metazoa > Arthropoda > Insecta > Diptera > Tipulidae > Nephrotoma > Nephrotoma flavescens. The sequence goes on from OW052220.1 coordinate 234,822,964, forward strand.
TCAACGTGTGACTATGCGATATATTCAATCGAGTTTTCTCGTGCTCTCCACATGGAATGCTACTATAGATGCATTTCACGTCTTACCTTCCCAAACATCTAATACAACACACATTTGGTTTGGTATATTAGTTTTAATTGTTTCGAATGAAAATTTCTTATTTGAGATTTTTTGGTTGGTTTTAAGAAAGAACAAAATTTCTAATATAAATAATTACTTTCCGGCATAAATTTTGTATCTGCATTACCGACATTTTCGACTGGACTGCTACCGGCAAAATCGGGCGTCATTTTCGTTTGTATATTTGAATCTGCATTATCGACATTTTTCGGCTTAAGTCGGCTTACTTTAATAGGGTAGACTTTATGTAATTAGTTTTTTTTAACTATTCCATCATGTCTTCAATTTCTAATAATTTAAACGTTTCTGAACGAGTTTTATGAAACCCTTTTGACACTAGTAAAAGTTTCTAAATGGTTTCCAATCAGAACCGGTTTAATTTGATAAAAACCGGTTTGTTATTTATTTCTAATATTAATTAAAATCACATTTTATTCTTGCTGATAATTTTCTAATTTAATTTTTAACAAAACACGAATAAAAACACGAATAAAAAATTAGATGATTAAGGGATCGTCTGATACCATTCCAACGGAAAAATTTAAAATAATATATTTCCGTGGTTACGTGAGTTTTGATGCCAAATCCCACTAGAATCATAATGATTGAAAAAAAAGAATCGACGTTTTTTTCACGTTTTTTATTTTTTCACTGTTTTTTTTTATTTTTATTAATAATAATAATTGCTTCGTCAACTTTGCAGACACAGATCAAAGAGTTTCTATCGCTCTTATCGCTTCATCTGATAGTGCCACAAATGTTAAAACAAATCAACTTTCGTAAATATAAATTTTTTTTAATGTTATTTTAATAAACTAAGTCAAACTAAGTAAAATAAAAAATTAAAAAAGTTTCAAAATTTTCCTGGAAAAATTGTAAAATTTCCCCGGAAAAATTACTTGTACTGTCGAAAAACTGTTAAGATACAACCATAATATCAAAATGTTTATAACAATTACACATTTGTGCGTATTTTGAATAAAATAATATGCAATACAAAAGAAATATTTTTTATGCAATCGCTGACTGCCGAGCAATAAAAAGGCACGATTTAGGAAACATGATGATACGCTTCTGCATTATGCAGAGAAAATAAACGATAAACTAGACAAGCTAGATACCAAATTTAACAAGCTAGATTCCAAATTGGATCAACTTATACGGGTTCAAAACAATGAAATAGAGGAACTGACAGCTAGAATTAAAAATTAAGCAAGAAGAGATTTTAGAAATAATTCTCAAGAGGAGAAAGTATATCCACTGAACCAACATTGGAGCGAAGACTCAATTCGGAAGTCGTTACAGTGATTGAGGCGCCGGTAGTGCGAGTTATGGAAAAATTGGCCTACAGGGACGCAACAAGAAAACTGGAAAGATGAAAAGAGACCGGGAATACTAAAAACCGCAGAGTGTTGAAGAAATTATTAAGACCAAATGCAAATCCTTGCCCTTAAACATAAAATTGGAAGATTGTGAGAAACGGGTGCACAGCCAGAAAATGGAAGGGCATATTGGCTTCCATCTGGCGATGGAGCTGATTGCTTGATTCCATCTGGCGATGGAGCTGATTGCTAAAGAGAGAGAGCGATACAGAAGGTCGCGACGGTGTGTTATGCAAAAGTGGCACATATTAGTGTTGAGATGGGGCTGTGCTGAAACACAACGAGGTAGAAAAAGAATCAGGAACATGATGAGTCAATAGTGGAAAGCATTCAGGAAGCCGAGAAACGATCGAATTATCAAGCAGTATGAGGCCGCAAAAACAACATAGCCGAACAACGACGACGAATGGACTAAGATAGAGCTGCAGTAGAGAGCAACTGCAGAACGCCAGAAATAAATTAGACTTAATAAACACATTTTATTAAACACTTGTTTTTTCTTTCGCAAAATTAGATTTTTGAATATATATATATATATATATATATATATATATATATATATATATATATATATATATATATATATATATATATATATATATATATATATATATTATTGTATTGCGAAGCCGCCGTGGTTTCCATTTGTAATCGTTAAGCACTTTGTTAGTGAACACCTTTTTAAAACCACTTAAATTAATAAAACAAAATAAATTTACATTAAATTAATTTATTTACAAAAAAATGAACGTTTTCGACCACTTAGTGGTCATCTTCAGATTTACATTTGCAATTGAATTAAATATACTAAAATCGCCCGCTTTAAAAGTTTGCATGTTTATGTGTAGCGTATATACCATTATACATAAACACTTGTCCGATGCTTTATAGGTATGAACTATGTACATACATATATAAAATATTACCAGTAATTTACAAATTGAAATTTAAAAAACAAAAATAAAAATATCTAACTGTGTGTGTTAGGGAAATTATTTAACATAAAAATATTAAGTGAAATTTTATACAACAACAAAAACAAAATTTAATTTCCCAAAACAATAGAAAAAGTCAAAAAATAAAAAATAGAAATTTTGTCAAAACATTACTGTAAACAAATAGCTAGTTTTTGTGAAAAGTGTCAGTGACTAAAAAAATTTTTCGAGTTAACAGAATTAATAACAAAAAACAAAACAAAATATTTTGTGGTTGTCTTTCTGTGTGTTGTGTGAATTTAGTGTGTTAGGCTGTTAACCAAACTAAACAGATTGGATGAAATTGGTACCTTCTCTTGATTCATTATGCCGATTTCGTGTTTGTAAATATACAGTGATTCCATGGCATCCAGTTCCCAACTTTTTTGTACTTCTTTTATAATATGTGAGTTTGTTATATCCACTTGATGGTTTCTATTATTTAACATATGTCTCGCTACACTATTTACTGCATCTTTATTTCTTACAGAATTTAAATGTTCCTGGAGTCGTTTGTGGAATGCTCTTTTCGTTTGGCCGATGTACTTGCTGTCACACTTGGTGCAACCGATTTTGTATATTCCAGATTTCAATGTTTGTGGTGTGAGGTCCTTGTATCTGCAGATTCTGGAACCCAAATTCGTGCTTTTTGTGACCAGCTCTAAGTTAAATTTTTTGAGTACATTTTTTAGTTTATTTGTAATCGATGGAAAAAATGGTACACATATTCGTCTTTTCGCAGTGGGATCCGTGCTATTTTGTAATGTGGTATGGATGTTGATTTGTTGTTTCTGTTTGTGATTGTCCAATATATTTTGAATAAATCGTATATCGTAACCATTAATTTGTGCTGTGTTTTTAATTAATTTTTCTTCCGCTTGGAACTCCTCTGACGACATGGGTACAGTATATAGTCGATGGGCCATTGAATGGAATGCTGCCTTCTTGTGTGCTCCACTGTGATGCGAATCCGAAGTGATGCATCTTTGAGTGTTCGTTGCTTTTCTGTAGATTCCAAATTCAATTGATTCACCATTTCGAATTACTTTAAGGTCTAAGAAAGGTAGTACACTATTTTCTTCCATTTCGTACGTGAACTTAATCGTCGGATATTGCTTGTTGAGTAGATCAAGTGTTTCGTTTAATTGTGACCTTTTAATGACGGCAAATACATCATCTACGTATCTCAGCCATACCCGCGGGAACAAATTACTGGTGCTGATTTGGTTTTCCAATTTATTCATGAATACGTTGCTGAGATACGGTGCTAGCTTGCTTCCCATACACGTGCCGAAGGTTTGTTTATAAAACTTTCCTCTAAATTGGAAGAAACTTTGTTGCATACATGTCTCTGCCACCTTTCTGTAGAGAGTGATTTTGTCTTCATCAACTTTTTCCTGCCTTGCGTGATCCACCATGCATTCTATCGCCTTTTCTACTGGGACATTAGGGTACAGTGCCGTCACATCGAACGATACCATGATTTCATCTTCGTTTAGTTTTACGTCCTTTACTTTTGATACAAATTCTAAGTTGTTTTTGATGTTAAAACCCGGAGCTGCGTTTAATTTGTTCAATTCCGTAGTGAGCCATGTTGAAATCTTCTCAGTCGGTGTATTAATATTGGAGACTATAGGTCTCATTTTATTCCCAGGCTTATGAACTTTTGGTAACGCATATAGATGTGGTACTTTGGGGTTAACCATGTTCATTTTCAGGTGTAGGTACGGAATTTCTAACATGTTCTCCATCATCAAGGACGTTTCTCTAACCGTTTTAATCATTTGCGGCAAAGGGTTCTTCGGATTGCCATTTTTATATTTTACCTCTTCATATGGACCTTCCACCAGCATGTTGAGAACCATTTCATCATAATTCGTCTTATCGAGGATTACCAATGAGTTTCCTTTATCCGCCTTAATGTAAACAACATTCTTCTCTTTTAGTAGTTTTAAACACTTCCACGTCCCTTTACCCCTTTTTCCAGATTTCACATTATCCTTTAAGATGATTTTCTGAGTATGGAAGCGAATGGTTTGTTTCTCTTGTGATCCCAATTTCGATATTCCCGTTTCTAAGCTGGTTACTATATCTTCCAGTGGAGGTTTCGACGGTGTTAGAGCGAATTTCAGGCCTTTGTTCAAAATTTCTAGTTCGTTTTCCGAAAAAACCGCTGATGACTGGTTCCGTACAAAGTTCTCAACTTTTTCGATTGCACTATTCAGTGTTGTCGTTCTCCTCGATTTTAATTTAATTAATTTCCGACTGTGTATCCTTTTAATTGTTTTATAAGTTTTATTTACACGATCATTCACGTACGTTTCAAAATCCATCCAAAACATTTTGTAGCTCAAATCATCTCTGTAGTACGTGCACAGAATTTCTAAATGCAGGTAGTATAATTTTAGATCTAAATTCCCAAATTCTGTATATTTAAACTTTAATTCTTGTTTTACACGGAACTGACTGGCGTATTTTATTGTTGCTTTGTTTTGTTTCGACTGACCTTTCATTTTAATTTTGGCAAAATCCGAGATCAAATGTTGTTTAGCGCAGTTTTTTAAAAAATAAATAGCGGTCTTAATTTTAATCATTTTCAATTTCAATTGCAGATATTTATCAAGCTCCTTTTTCTGGTTGGTATCCATAGAATACATATTATTGTATTGCGAAGCCGCCGTGGTTTCCATTTGTAATCGTTAAGCACTTTGTTAGTGAACACCTTTTTAAAACCACTTAAATTAATAAAACAAAATAAATTTACATTAAATTAATTTATTTACAAAAAAAAATGAACGTTTTCGACCACTTAGTGGTCATCTTCAGATTTACATTTGCAATTGAATTAAATATACTAAAATCGCCCGCTATCGTTCGATGTGACGGCACTGTACCCTAATGTCCCAGTAGAAAAGGCGATAGAATGCATGGTGGATCACGCAAGGCAGGAAAAAGTTGATGAAGACAAAATCACTCTCTACAGAAAGGTGGCAGAGACATGTATGCAACAAAGTTTCTTCCAATTTAGAGGAAAGTTTTATAAACAAACCTTCGGCACGTGTATGGGAAGCAAGCTAGCACCGTATCTCAGCAACGTATTCATGAATAAATTGGAAAACCAAATCAGCACCAGTAATTTGTTCCCGCGGGTATGGCTGAGATACGTAGATGATGTATTTGCCGTCATTAAAAGGTCACAATTAAACGAAACACTTGATCTACTCAACAAGCAATATCCGACGATTAAGTTCACGTACGAAATGGAAGAAAATAGTGTACTACCTTTCTTAGACCTTAATTTAATTCGAAATGGTGAATCAATTGAATTTGGAATCTACAGAAAAGCAACGAACACTCAAAGATGCATCACTTCGGATTCGCATCACAGTGGAGCACACAAGAAGGCAGCATTCCATTCAATGGCCCATCGACTATATACTGTACCCATGTCGTCAGAGGAGTTCCAAGCGGAAGAAAAATTAATTAAAAACACAGCACAAATTAATGGTTACGATATACGATTTATTCAAAATATATTGGACAATCACAAACGGAAACAACAAATCAACATCCATACCACATTACAAAATAGCACGGATCCCACTGCGAAAAGACGAATATGTGTACCATTTTTTCCATCGATTACAAATAAACTAAAAAATGTACTCAAAAAATTTAACTTAGAGCTGGTCACAAAAAGCACGAATTTGGGTTCCAGAATCTGCAGATACAAGGACCTCACACCACAAACATTGAAATCTGGAATATACAAAATCGGTTGCACCAAGTGTGACAGCAAGTACATCGGCCAAACGAAAAGAGCATTCCACAAACGACTCCAGGAACATTTAAATTCTGTAAGAAATAAAGATGCAGTAAATAGTGTAGCGAGACATATGTTAAATAATAGAAACCATCAAGTGGATATAACAAACTCACATATTATAAAAGAAGTACAAAAAAGTTGGGAACTGGATGCCATGGAATCACTGTATATTTACAAACACGAAATCGGCATAATGAATCAAGAGAAGGTACCAATTTCATCCAATCTGTTTAGTTTGGTTAACAGCCTAACACACTAAATTCACACAACACACAGAAAGACAACCACAAAATATTTTGTTTTGTTTTTTGTTATTAATTCTGTTAACTCGAAAAATTTTTTTAGTCACTGACACTTTTCACAAAAACTAGCTATTTGTTTACAGTAATGTTTTGACAAAATTTCTATTTTTTATTTTTTGACTTTTTCTATTGTTTTGGGAAATTAAATTTTGTTTTTGTTGTTGTATAAAATTTCACTTAATATTTTTATGTTAAATAATTTCCCTAACACACACAGTTAGATATTTTTATTTTTGTTTTTTAAATTTCAATTTGTAAATTACTGGTAATATTTTATATATGTATGTACATAGTTCATACCTATAAAGCATCGGACAAGTGTTTATGTATAATGGTGTATAATGGTATATACGCTACACATAAACATGCAAACTTTTAAAGCGGGCGATTTTAGTATATTTAATTCAATTGCAAATGTAAATCTGAAGATGACCACTAAGTGGTCGAAAACGTTCATTTTTTTGTAAATAAATTAATTTAATGTAAATTTATTTTGTTTTATTAATTTAAGTGGTTTTAAAAAGGTGTTCACTAACAAAGTGCTTAACGATTATATATATATATATATATATATATATATATATATATATATATATATATATATATATATATATATATATATATATATATATATATATATATATATATATATATATATATATATATATATATAGCAGAAAAAAGCAAAAAATAAACAAAAGAAGGAGGAATAAAAAATAAGCGACAGTGTATATCGGATAGATGAATGCTTTTGAAGTTGACGAAAAGTTGTGCAGGTTCATAACGTGAAGATTTAAGGTGCGGTAGTGTTACGAATTCTACTATACACAAGTATATCACTCGGTGGTCGATAATTCAGATAATTCACCAAGTCGTCCAGTAAATTTACAGCATCCAAATGTTAAAATTGAGTTTTTACCGCCAAACACAACATCAATGATCCAACCTCAAGACCAGGGTATAATTTCTACAACTTTTAGGGCATATTATATTGGGTCCTCCCTTTTCCTATAGGTGTCGTTACTACTACTGCTTACGTGTACTATAAATGGACAATACATACTGGTATTTTATAGTACTTGATGTCAGCTATCAAACGCAGTATGCGACACTTTTGAAGCGTAAAATACTAATATTTCTAACTCCTTGAAAACGTCGAATTTTATTCCAAATAAACATCATTTGCGGGAAGTTGTATTACAATATTTTATTGCAAATAAAAGTGCAGCAGAAACTTAACGAATTCTTGTGGAATTTTGCGGTGAGCATGTTCCATCGAATACAATGTGCAAAGAATGGTTTTGACCATTTTGGAATTGAAGATAAAGAGCATGGAAAACTACCAAAAAATTTTAAGATGCTGAATCGGAAAGCTGGCAACTGGGTTCCACATGAATTAAAAGAGACCACAAAAAACCATTTGTGGAATACAAAGACAACAAAGAAAAGGTTTTTTACATCAAACAGTTGCTGAAGATTAAAAATGGATTTCAAAGCGATATATTCATTGCAATAAGGTAATTTCGCAAAAAGTGAAGTAAGGGTCTGACCATCTTAAAACCATATAGCACTGATCCGACAAACTAATCCTTTTTACATGTCAAATTAAAATATCACTTTTGGTCCAAAATAAATTATATGTAAATATTTTGCTCGGAGCCTAATTTCGCAAGTTTGGAACGGTACGTTTTTTTCGTGTGTTTCTTAAATGTGAAATATGTATGTTTCGTCTTATTATTATAATCTGATCCATTTTAAAAATTATTTTACTTCATTTTATTAAATTATAACATTTATTTTTTGTGTTTTCTGAATTAAAATAATTTTAATAAACATTTTTATTTTTCATAATAATAAAATTCGGGGATAACTTCACATATGAAGTCTATTTGTAATGAAATATAATATAAAACGGGGCGTGGCTAACTTCACACATGAGTTAGAGGGATATAATTATGTTAGTGTTGCCTGATTATTTTTTTTTAATTTCGGGAATAGAATCCGGGGATAACTTCACATACGTCTACAATATCAAAACTTATCAATTAAGTTGTTTTCAATAAAAAGCAAACCCCTAGAATAAACATAAGTGGTTTGGTTTTTTGCATATTTCGCGGTCAAAAATAGTCGGATTTTGATGAGAAATTGAAGGGAAAGCAAAAATGGGGAAAAATATCGATTATAATATAGTTAAACATAACCACTTATCTTGACTTAAGTGATTATGTTAAATTGCCACAGAATTGTTCGTTTGTTTGCAAACTTATGCCTAAATGCAGACTTCCCCAAATAGTTTTGATGCAAATTGGTCTACGGTTTCTGCACTACCTCTAGTAACACTAGAAGCTCGGCATTTGGCATTTCTTTATCTTAAAACAATTCCTCTACATCCCAAAATCTTCGAATCCGTCTCTGCCGGGAGAATGAGTCGATGATATGAAAATTGAAAATAGTCAAATTTTTCCACACCCCGTGAACGATAAGGAGCGCAATATAATCTAATTTTCCTAAAATATTTGCAAAAGTTCTACTAATATTAGCTGTGTGAATTTAACTCTGCTCTTTTTTATTAAAATAAAACACATTTGCTTGTTTAGTAAATGAAAGAATTATTTATTGAACGTATGCTCCATCTGCAGCTAAAACTTACCCCCATGTTTCAGACAATTTACGAATTTCTTCTCTGAAGAAATCATGATCTTGCGAAGGCGATATAATCAATAAGCCAATTTTCGATCTCTGTGCGGGAACTGAACAGCTGCACAGAAAGGGAAGACTGCATCGACCGAAATAAGTATTGCAATCTGAAGGAGCTATGTCTGGTGAAGGAGCTATGTCTGGTGTTCTTTTAAATCATTTTTCACAACGTTTGCAACACGTGGTTTTGCATTGCCGTGCTGAAAAATTAATTTGTTGTGTCTATTCACCCATTTTGGTCGATTTTCCTCTAAAGCTCGCTTCAAACGTATTAGTTGTCATCGGTAGATATCGCCATTGATGACTTCACCTGATTCCAGCAGTTCATAATATACCCCACCTTTCTGATCCCACCAGATATACTGATAATACACACATGAGTTAGAGAGATATAATTATGTTAGTGTTGCCTGATTATTTTTTTTTAATTTCGGGGATAGAATCCGGGGATAACTTCACATACGTATATTGTAGCATGACATAAATGATATTTAAAACAATATTTTTATTTGTAAATTTAAAAATAAATTTAGAATGAACACTTATCTAGGAATACATTTATAATTTGATTTTATTTTGCGCTTGGTATCGATAAAAAGTGACTTTTTTCCACATGCTAATTAAAAATTTTGGGAATTTCCGGTGAATCCAGAGTATGTAACAAGTGCTTGAAACGCAGTTTAAAAACTATGTCCCATAATTATTTCACAAAATAATTTAAAATTTAAAATGGGTTCCTGAGAAGTAGCTAAGATATAAATAAGTGGTTTTGTTGAATTGCCACAGAATTTATAAAAAAAGAATGTTTATAAAAAAATGTGCGGGGCCGAACAAAAAATGTGGATTTATCAAAGGCTTCTAATAAAATAAAAAATCAATGGTCAATTTTAAAACCTATAATTGCACTACAGCCGTTAAAGTAGTGCGGGCACACAAATATCCGCCATTGATGAAACGTCTATCAGATGATTGCGATAGTGATTTAATAAATGTTCCAAAGAAAACTCGAGTGATAGATTTTGAAAGCTAGGATGGGGATTTAATTTAAATTAATTTTAATTGTTTTAATTTACGTAATGTGAATTTTTTTAAGTTCAATACTAAGCACAACGAATTTAACAGTTAGGTCGTTTAACTCGTTTAAGGAACGTATCTACCGTGTAAATCGAGGGATGAGTGTATGAGTAAGATGTAACAAAATATGTCACACATTAGCAGAAACAAAGCAGTAATAACTTTTTAAAATCTATATAAAATAATTAATCAGTCTGCATAATCACTATCCAAATACTTTCGAGCTCGCCATTATTCTCGCCTATTGAATTTTTCGGGGAAATACTGTAAAAGAAAATGCCACGTTGTTACTTTATACCAATCTTGAGTATTGTTCTGCATATAAAAGTAAAGTTTATAAATAATTCACATATGTACTCGTCGTGTATGTATAGACAGATAGATACAGTGCATGCATTATTTAACTCAGGACAAACAATTTTCTTATATGTAAACCAAAGACGATGAAAATGTATATAAAATTTTTTTTTTCCTGTTTTAATATTTTCACCGTTTTTGGCTCACATTTTCACAACAATGAGATTTTCTTTACGTTTTTTTTGTTTTTTAGTGCAATTCACAATCGAATGTGCTAACATAATCCTACAACAGTAATATAACATAACATATAATATCCTTTTATTTTTAAAATATTTAACACAAAGTGGGGATATACGCGAGTCACACATATGGTTTTTCATACTTGTGGTGCGAGACAAGTGTATATAGATTCTAAGGGTTGTAATTTAATTTTAAAAATTCATTGTTTTGTTCATTTCATTATTTTATACATTTATATTATAAAAGGAGGCACATTTTGTGGACCGCATCATATATACATGATTTTATGTGAACGACATGTAATTTATACGTATACGGTGGTGTGTACGCCATTCAATACATATAGTGTAGTGTTAAATCAATAGAGATTTGATATCATTTTTTGATCAGATTTTTTATTTATTTTTTTTTTTTTATTGGATGGACGCATTGCAGTTTTATAGTGAATATACTGCACGTAACTAATATAATATAACAAAGTGATGACGTTCTATACACAAAATTTATTGCCATAAAGATAATACACAAAAAAAAAATAATAATTAATAAAATATAATTAATGAATATAAATAGGTGTAACATACCTTGAATCGAATTTTGTACCATCGGTAAGTGTGCCCACATAGTGCATTGTTAACATGTCACCGGATTTTGACTTAGATGTACATCCTTCTGGTATATTTATTACATCTACTTTAAAATTTGAATTACAGCTAACGATGACAAAAAGGCACGATATAATTGCAATTGTTGATTTCATCTGGAAAATAAAAAAAAATAAACGAGTTAGTATTAAGAAGAATTTTTTAATCGTCCGTGAATTTAATTTTTTATCAGTACGAAACCAAGCTGTCAAGAAGCTACCTAACGGATTTCTCATTTTTGTAAGGGTTTGTGTATCTTTGTGTACACTATTGCCCTGGGGTTAAAGGTTTGGGGGAGGGGAGCGCATTTTTTCTACTTTTGTGGTAGAAATATTTAATAAATGGCCTCTTTGTTTCTGCGACTAAAATAGTCGTAAACATCGTATGGGTGTCCATTAAAATAATATTTTGTCCGAAAAGCCGAAAAAATTCTTAAATGAGTTAGTATTAATTACGGATGTCATGTAGTAAAACCTAAAAAGTCATTATTCAAAAAATGGCATTAGCCAAATAAACACTACTGTGTTAAAATTAATAAGGAATATTCAAAACCATTCCATTGTATATAGACCATGTCACACTGTCAAGAAAATACTATGTACTTTCATTTGCGTTATCTTTCGGAATACTTGAGAGGTACAATCAACATTATTACCCAAAAGATAGCAGGAGCGAAGTTATGATGAACTACTTTTTTTTTTAACGGCTTAATCCATTTCCACAAGATATTATTTTTTGATTATTTTTACTTTAAAATGACACTACTTTCATAAAAATTAGTTTACCACGTTTTTTATAATTAATTTTGAATGAAAACGCAACCAAAATTGACGGTTATGAAAAAAATATTAGGCATATTTAAATTTAAATTACAATAAAAAATTCTGTTGCCTTCCCTTGCGTCTAGCTCGGACCCTTCGTTTTTTTCGTTCGTCCCATAAATGCTCAATTGGATTTATGTCTGGACTGAGGGCTGGCCACTTTATCGCCAATTTCATCCATGAACTGCCGAGTGGTTCGACCTGTGTGATACTGGGCATTGTCATGCTTCAATATGAAATTTTCCCCTATATATTTTGCGTATGTCACTATATGATCCACGACAATGTCCTAAATATATCTTCACCAGGTACGAAAACAAGATCTGTTTTTTCCTTAAGAGATATGCCAGCCGGACCGTCTTGGAGTGTGGTTAACTTCCTTCAAGCGTCTTCTTACTGCCCATTGACTAACAGCTCTATCTCAAACTTGTCTTAGCTCCTACTGCACATCGACGCCCGTGAGATGGCGATTTCGCAAAGAAGTAGACACGATAATTTGATCGTCCCGCTCAGATGTACACGGATAACAGCTTGTATATAGTCTCCAATTGAAGGTACTAGTTCCCTGAAACCTTCTGGATACTCTGTTACGACTCCACGGCCATATTATTGTTTTCCCAGTTTAATTTTTAAATTTTTAATTTCATTATAGTCGTTTGATAAGTGCATCTTACTGATGGCATTGCCATCTGTATTATGACATTAATAGTAAAAATTGTTGTGAAGTGTGTGTGGGAATTAATAGTCGGTTCTATATTTTTTCCACATCCTATTGTATTACATAAACGCCGAATAATTTGAGAGCGAGACCAACGTGTACCGTGTGAGTGTGTGCGACCGGTAGAGATGTAGGGGAGTATTTTTTTGTGTTCCTCTTTTTGGTGTGTGCGATTGATGCGCGGTAGAAAACACAAAATGAGAGGTACAACGGAAATATATATGATTACTTGGTACGAGATTTTTTTTTTGTTAGACAGTTCAGTTTTGGAGGTTGATGTAAACCAATCAAATTTAAATTTTAGTTTTGTTAAAAAAATAATAGTTTGAGTTTTATTTTGAAAAAACGCGTTTTGGTAGACTAAGAACATTGAGTTCTAATATAACTATTTATTAATGAGAAAAATAATTTTTGATGGTGTGGTTTGTTTAAAGGATTTTAAATAAAAAAAATAAGTTGCTCGAAGCTATTTCAAAAAAATTAAATACAAAACCAAGTTGTCGGAGGCTCACCACTCTTTATTTTACGTGCAGCGACACGTGGAAAATTTAGCTTTTGCGAGACAACGCTCAAGTTTTTAAAGAAAAAAATAAGAAAAAAAACAATAAAATAAAAAACTTTTCAAGTTTCATTTTTCTTTTATTTTTCTCATTTTCAATTTCTTTGCTTCCAAATTTTAAAAATATATTTGTCATCAAGCCCGTACTGCGACCATTTTTGTTGTTCGATTTACAGTTTCCGTCCTCGAAAATTAATCACAATTTTTAGTTTCTAAAAATTGTGTTTTTGTATTTGAATAATAAGCGTACGGCGTACAATTCTTTGCATTTGGCCTTATTTGCTTTTTCTTTTGTTTTACCTTGACCAAGTGCAGTATCAACCATGTTATTTGATTTAATTTCTGTGATGTTTAATGAATACGATGAATTACTAAATTTTTAGGGTCGGTATGTTGGGCGGAATGGTGTTGAACCATTCCGTAACAACTTTTGAGACAACATATTGGCCATGACGAGAGACTTCTCATTGATTGCCTTGTTCTTGCAAAAAAAAAACATCTTTTACTGGGTTTTCTGGAATAGTATCCATCATTTTGCGGAAACAACGGATGAAAATGGTAGAGATTTATTCAGGTCATCGTTTTATAAGTGACTGATGGCAAATTTCGGTCAACGTGGTATTATACCGGAGATTACAGCATATGCCAATTGTTTTCACCAAAACAGGTCATTTTGCTACGATTACTTTAATTTGAAAGTACTGTATAGATTTGAATGACAAACGTGTCCTTGTAAAGATAAAATACTAACAAGGAAGGGGCGCGAAGTGTCCCTCTCCGATTTCGCTGAAATTTGAATATGTGAAAGTAGACTGAAAAATAAGAGATACGTATTTTTTTTATCGGCGGAAAAACACTCTGAAGGGGTGAAACGCCCCTCGGAAGTTGGGGGTAAAAAACGGACTTTTGATAATTTCGCCTAGAAAAATCAGTGAAATTTCGAAGAAACTTATTTAGGAATGTGTATTTTAATGAGCTAAATAATATACTATTTTTTGAAAAAAATTCGGAACAATCCAGGGGGTGAAACACCCCCTAACAGGGGTAAAAAAACCAACTAATTGAACTAAAAATATATGTTACTTAATAAGAGAAATCAAGGTTGACGTGTTCGAGGTTTTTTTGAAACTACTCCCCGTATGGGGTAAACTACCCCTACCCTGAATCTTTGAATTATGAAAAGGAGAAAAAATTTTCTCGACGCAAGTTTCTTATTACGCTTATAAATGGTTAATACTAACCTATCTCATTAATATTAATAATTTTTAGGGTTAGGGGCCTCAAACTCTGGAGGTCATTGTTTCATTGTTGTTGATAAGGGATGATAGTAATAATAATGTTCAAGGAGAATAAAAGATTTCTTGCCGGAACAAATGTTCCCAATCGAAAAATTCAACGTTTCGCTAAAGGGGTGGTTAACTTCCTGTCAGTAAAGGTAGGGGCATTATGATATATTCTGGGGCAAACCAAGGGTATTGTTAAAAACGCAACATTATACAACTTTTTTCTGAATATTTCGTAATTTTTCAAATTTATACGCCGATTAGGGAATGTTTCGAACCCTAAAAATTATTAATATTAATGAGATAGGTTAGTATTAACCATTTATAAGCGTAATAAGAAACTTGCGTCGAGAAAATTTTTTCTCCTTTTCATAATTCAAAGATTCAGGGTAGGGGTAGTTTACCCCATACGAGGGGTAGTTTCAAAAATCATCGAACACGTCAACCTTGATTTCTCTTATTAAGTAACATATATTTTTTCAGATTTTTTCGCGTTAATGTAAGAATTTTACATCAATTAGTTGAATTTTTTACCCCTGTTAGGGGATGTTTCACCCCCTGGACTGTTCCGAATTTTTTTCAAAAAATAGTATATTATTTAGCTCATTAAAATACCCATTCCTAAATAAGTTTCTTCGAAATTTTACTGATTTTTCTAGGCGAAATTATCAAAAGTCCGTTTTTTACCCCTAACTTCCGAGGGGTGTTTCACCCCCTCAGTGTTTTTCCGCCGATAAAAAAAATACATATCTCTTATTTTTCAGTCTACTTTCACATATTCAAATTTCAGCTAAATCGGAGAGGGACACTTCGCGCCCTTTCCTTGTAAGTGTCAAAAAAAACATGTTTTACGAAAATCGGTTAAGCCATTTTTAAAAAATACGCCTTTTTGTATGCGCAGAGGTTTGAGTCGATTTACTTGCTCGCGAGTGTAGTTTGTTAAAATAAATTTCGTTTGTGGTGATAACGTATGAAATTTCAAACCGTTGTTCTTGGATGCTACATAACACATAACATGTAGCATAACACATTTTTCATTAAATATTTTTTTGCTACTTATTTATAATTTATTCATTAATGGCGGCGACCATAACAACTATTAATATAAACGTTTATTAGAACGACAACTTTATTACTGCTGTTATCGCTCGGTTTTTACTCCAAATATTTAAGTTCTCTGATGCTTTAAGTCTTATGGCTTCTCATCTTAAACCATGACCGACACAGAATTCTGGAATCTTGAAATGTATCTTTTGCCGTCCGAGATGTCTCAAATTTTAGTAGACCCTTCCCTTCCAGCATATCAAGCTGAAATATATTTCAGCTAGCTTTACAACTTCAGCTAACTTTTCAACTAACTTTACGCTTTTCGAAAAGCGTGTATGACATATTATTATCTGATTCCGTGGTTTTTGGAGTTTTAAAAATGTTACATTCCTTCTTGAACTTATTTTAATATTATTTTTCGAAAAACTTTCGTAAACGAAAGTTCTATGAAGACTATTTTGAATTAGGAAGAAATTAAAACTTATAATGTAAGTAGTGGAGCTCCTCAGCGGCCAGCCCTAGGCCCTACACTGTGGTAATGTACGATGGTGTGCTTCGGCTCTTCATACTATTAAACATTAGTCGGGATGTATTGTGGAAAATTGAAACACCGTGAAAGAAGCAAAACGAAGTAATGATATGGTAATTCTAATCGAATAAGGGGGCAGCGTAGGCTGAGTCAGCCTCATGAAGTATTACCTAACGGTAGTCGCAAGAAGTCGAACGGTATAGTTAACCAGGAATTAGGATATGGTTGGTAAGAATCCAACACTCTTACTTGTTTGGTAGTGGTCCACATGTGAACCCTATATCGAAGGATTCTCGTCCGCCCAGAATAAAATAAACACACGTTCAGCCATATCGGTAACCTTTTGAAAATGAGTTTTTCGGAATTATGTATAGTGAACTGCAGGTTTACCCTGCTCTTTTCATGATTGTTAAGTAAATTTGATGCTATGTCCGCCTTAGCATAGTAAATTCAGGTGAAGTAGAATGCTAACAGGGGTTCTAATGCTGTGTAGAAAAATCATCAGCTGAAAAATATGATTTTAACAATCTTATTTTTAAGTTCTGAAACCGGTTCAGTTAACTCCAGCCGGAAAAAATCCGTTGCATTGCAATTTAACGAGTTTGAACAAAGCGGTTGGGTCGGAATGCTAGCAGAGCAAAACCGAATGAACTCTGTACAAAAATTAATTGAGTGAAATTAGATGTTTCTGGACAAATTTAAATTTAATTGAACCGCATATGAAAAACTCGCAAAGTGAAATGAAAATGAAACAATGGTCCCAATATTGAATAATAATGCCGCTGGATTAATTTCGAAAAATGTATCTGATAGATTCCGTGAAACTTGGATGATTTATAGTAGAGTTTAGAAAAAAATAAAGCTTTTGGTTCGAAGTATGTCAAAGTTGAAAGTTTGTTTGGCAGTTAGCAACAAATTGTAACAGGAGTCTCGGCTTTTTAAAGATTTTGTTTTAAAAGTTTTAATAAATTGATTGAGGGCTTTGTTTCGAAGGAGCTCAATGTTATGAGAGTCTGGCATTTGGTGTTATTTATTTACCTGATAAGCTTACAAAAAGGCCAAGAATTTTTGAATCTCGATCTAAGTATGTATAATAGTTTACTTATTTTATACTAAGTATAGGGCAAAATTAACCAAAATCATATTCATTCAACATTTGGGGGAATTTAATCAGTGCTAAAATTCGAGAAATCATCAAGTGACTTTCACATTATATAGATTGTTTATTTAACTTTTTCTTATAACCAACTCAATTAAATCAACAGATTCAGAAAGATTGTACCCGTTGAAGATAGGAATGTCGTGCGTTCCTTTCCTGTTTTGATATTACAATATTTGAATTCGATTTATTTTATTTTATTTTAGTATCATTTGTTAACATTGAGGTTTAGTCAGTAGAATTACACGGACGCTAATGGATCTAAGAATTGATTTTAGAGCAACAACAAGTGAATCGTGATTTTTGAAAGAAAATCATCTGAGAATCAAAGAGTGATCTTTCAATGTCCCATCGCTATGCATCCACTACGTGCTACTATTTGGGACGCATTTTGGGCAGGCAAAGTGACAACGGCGATCGTCACTGTGAGATTGAAACCAACTACCCCTGTCACATAGCGAATGAAACAATGGAATTTTTGAAGACGAAATTTGAAGGGAGAATTATCTCGCGCCACACGAAGGTGTAAATTGGCTACCAAGATCATGCGATTTCATGCGTTTAGATTTCTTTCTTTGGGGTTTTTTGAAACAAAAGGTGTATGCCAATAACCCAAAAACGATATACTTGAATTGAAAAACAAGATGTGATTGAAAATTTGTCGAAATGACGGGGCGGTCATTTATCGAATATTGTGTTCCATACATAACTTCCACGTCTACACTTTTTATTACAATAAAAACATCAAAATTTTTAAAACTGTGTTTTTTTTCTAATTTCAAAATAGGCGGGCTTAATGGAGCACCCTATACTACGAAAAAAATGATTTGTTATTTACGAAAAGATGTTTTGGAATATCGGAACAGATCCACTCCAATAATGGATCACAATTTGTTAGCAAGTCTTTTCTTCAATTATTGACGGAATTCAATATACAACATTGCGGAACTGCCCTTTTTCTCCTCTAGTGAATGCGTCTGAAAACATAAACATTCCTAATTAAAAACTTAAAACTAGAATCATAACCTATAACCCAGGACAAACATATAGATGCGCCAACACCTCTGAGCGAATAAGAATTTTCGCTCAAAATTTTCTCCAAAATTCCTTTAGGTAGTTTAGTAGAACGGGTTGATATGTTGATTACAAATGCAATGATGAGTCCGGAAAGCGATTGGGGCTTATACATGCTAAAGATATTAAACATTAAAAAAACGAAAAAAATACGATAAGAACGAAACACTTGTAAAATGTAACCTAACACCATCTTTATAATTGTTTTCATAAAAGAGATATAGATATAATCTGATTATTTATAGTCTAGCTTTTACGAATCAAAATTAGAATTTATTAGTCTCATACCAAACGAAAACACAACAAGACCAAGTTTTTGTTACTCGGCTACACGCACCACACGTAATATTGGATTCATTTTTTTCATCTCCCAACCCGTTTTCAGGTTCTGCAGTTCCCTTTTCAAAATTGAGCCTTTACGGATCAAGTTCCTAACGGTTGCAGTTTTTGAGTTAAAAAAACAATCAAATTTAAGATAAAGACACTGTACCACTATAGCGTTTGAGATAAAATATTGTTCAATATTTTTTTTCTCTTCAATTATGTAATACCTATATAAACCGTAAAATACTTTCATGCTGTGCAATCAACGAGTAAATCAAGAATGCTTGAGAATCTGTTAAGTACGCACCTCTTATCAAAACTAAATTATATTTATAAGTAATTTTCTTATAAATTTGCGGTGAATTTCAAGTGCTGCACATCACAACATATTTAATGCCAATATTATTTATGATATATCCGTCCTATAAATAGAAAAAAAATTGAGGCGCAACGTCATTTCAAGAATTTCGATTTTATATTTTTGTATAACCGCGTGGTGTGTGTATGCGATTCGGCACCAGTGTTGTGCCGTTTTTTCTACACCGATCTACGCGTTATATGTTTGTAGACAATTAAAAAAATCGCGTCGACAATGTAGAGAATGTTGTCTCGAAAATTATTATTTCTGTTAGAAATCATCAAAACTCTGTGATTTCTTTGTTTTTAGAACCATTTTCAAGATGGAGTGCATTCTTTCCTCGGGTGTACTACAAAATTTCGGGTTTAAAAATCTCGGCTTTCTTTTCTTCTAGTTCTAATTGCACAAAATAAATACTAAAGTTTTTTAATTGAAAGATTTGGTACTTGCAAGATTAATAAAAAAAAACAATATTTTGTTAATGCAACATTTTGAAATGCAATAATTGTAGAGGCTGATGACTTCGATAACTCTCGTGGGCACTTAGCCCTCCATCCAAATTCCATCCCTATTAGCCATTTTCTAGGACTTTATTGCAAACTGATTTTTGAATTTTGTCAAAAATTCATTTAAGAGTTTCATTTTCTCACATGCCAAATTTTAAAAATTTAAACCGGGATTTACTAAAAATCGGGGTTTTTTTTATACAAAACTGGGATTTTGAAAACAGAGATTTTGAAAACTGGAATTTTGAAACCCGAGATTTCGTAGTACACCCGAGGAAAGAATGTACTTCATCTTGAAAATGGTATACTAATAACAAAGAAATCATAGAATTCTGATGATTTCGAACAGAAATAATAATTTTAACTACCTTATTTGGACAACGTATTATCTCAATTAAATAAAACCTACAATTTTGGGCTAAAGAATGTAGAATCTAAGTTTCTTCGGTCATTCACAAATACAACCAAAACGTGTGCTCGTAGTGGAAAAGGAAATTATGTTAAATAATTGTGAAATTCAAAACTATTGATACTCAGAACTTTATTATGGATACAATGCGCGAGAACGGGCCGATCTACGTTAAGCAACTTTATTCAAACTTCGGGGAATAATAAGGATCATACAAGTTGCTAAGTTCATAATTATAAAAATTTAGGAGCATAGGGCGTCGACTTCATCAGAGTGGCCAATCCATCGCCACTTACGCTTTCTTATTTCGATCCTAATGACTACTTGATTCATTTATTTAAAGAGCTCAACAATTTTGTTGGGCCAGCAGCAACTCAGTATTCTCGTAAGGCATTTATTTATAAAGTTTCTTGTTGCTGAGCTTATCCAAATCTGATTTCACACACGATTTGTACAATCTTAGCTTGGTGTTGCTAAGACAAATGTGTTCTAGATTTATGATTTGTTTCCTTCATCTGTGCCACTCGTTTTCGCTAGAGCACAACCAAGTCATATAAATTCATTGACCTCTTCTTTTTCTTTTTGGTGATATATGTATATATTGGTGTGGATATTGGTAGGTTAAACCTAATTGTCTTGGTTTTCCTGATATTTATTTTGAGGTCAACTTTTTTTGTTAGATCTCGTCATCTGTGTGTTCTAGTCTAGATCATTGAGTTTCTCCGTTAATCCGCACCACAATCTTGTACTATTAGGAACAGATTGATTATAAGTTCGATTAATTTCGTTGGGATGCCAATCTCACAAAGTGCGTTTCATATTGTGTATCTATGTATTGTGTCGATAATGGGTGTGACTTTGCCGTAGGTCTGAAAGTAACTTGTTCCTCTTTTAATTTCGGGTATAGAGTGTCGGTGAAATTCTATGTAGGATGGTTATGCTGTGGAGAGATGTATCCGGCCAATTTTTGAAATAGCTTCTTAGATCTTCAAGCCTTCTTTCTTTTTTCGCGGTATTATACAGGGCCCCACACTTCTGTTGTCATTTCTGTTACAGTTTTTTTCAGTTTCCAATATGTCTCTTCTGAATTTTTCAGCTTGTTCATGTCCGTTCCATATTGCCTTCCATCCCTTCAATTGTGCATCATCTGTTGTTAAGCATCCCTTATTGTAAAGATATTGGTGAATTTTCTAGTCGCACGCACTGCCCTTTTTTTTAAGTAACTCTGGTTTCCGGTTGTTTCAGCCTCTCCTTCTGCCTTGAGAATATTTCATTGTATTGCCTACGACCTCTCCTTGCCATTTTCTTGATTCTAATGCCGTATCTTCGTATTGACGTTTCAGCTCCAACGTATTTAGTTGGTAGATTTGCAACTTGACTTGGGCAGGGTTCTTCAATTTTCTTCCAAATTTTATCACTGATCCAGGGTTTCATCTGAATTCTTGAAACCCGTCCGAGTGTATTGGTAGCTATTTCGATATAGACTTGACATCTTGCAATTTCTTGTTTATCTTTACGTGATCTTCGTTTGGTTGTTCAGCCATCAGGTGATGCCCATGTGTATTTGTCTATAATTTTGTGTGGAAATTTATTAACTCGATGAGCCGTTCTTATTATTACGCACCGAGCTTAATGCTTGTTTACCCGTGTTCGTTGTCAGGTCGATGTTATCTGTTCCAATTTTCGCATTCAAATCTCCTTGTATTATGTTGACCATTTTCTGTGTGTCCGTGTTATTGTGGTTTGTAGTTGTTCATAGGACCCATCCAAGAATTTCGATTTTGTAACATTTAATTTCTTTCTCTAATTATGCTTGCTTTGATGCTTCTATTTGAGTTTTGATGTTGTTATTTGTGTCCGTGTACGATACCGAGTGATAAATGAATGATTTATCTAATCCTAGCTATACATAGCTCTCAGGGCTTCTGAGCAACGTATACTGATACGCCAAGCGAAGTTTCGTTCCATTCCATTATTCACTTTTTTCTATGATGTGTCCAAGCGATGATTCAAATTTGTAATAATCCAAGCAACGGTTGCTTAATGTAGGTTATGAAGTTTTTGTTCTTTTATCTAACTCTGCCACTCGCCCCCAATTTCAAGCGCGACAAGTCCTGTGAAACAGTACCAGGAAAAATCAACGTCGATGGATAATGAATTGGTGAATGTCTCGCACAATTGTAATCATGAGCTAACCTTACCAAACTGGGTATCGTTTACATTAAGACAATCTTATTCTGGAAAACCACATTATCTGTAAGAGCATTTTTTATTTGTTTAATTTGGGTAGTAACGTGTTCAATAAGTTTTGTAATAACCCTAACTACGTTGCTCAAGAAACGGACTTTTAAAATCAGAAATGAAATATTCGTTTCGAAAATGTTCATGACATACTGCAAATTTGGAACAGCGAATTTCTCTTAAACTTTCTTTATGATAATCGATTAAACTCTGGAAAGTACATTGCAAACAAACATTTTATTTGATTTCGTTACAAAACTAACTCGATTTGAACCAGAATGAAAATTATTAATTTCTATACAGTCCGCTGGATGTAGACAAAAAATCGCCCATTTTTTCCAGATTCCTTTACGAAGGATTACATCACCTGTGGCCCTATTCTGGTTTTCCCCGGGAATAGGGTAATTTTGAATTCTGGCTTTTGGGATTTTTTTTTATTGGGAAAAATAATTCCATTTTATAGCAGTTTTGACGTTAATTTTTCCCCATTATTTTTTGGGGGAATTGGAATTCGTACATTTTCGAATTTTGAAACATTATATTTTCTAAAATATACATTTACAAATAAATTAAACTTGTAATAAGGTCGCAATATGTGTTGTAGTTTATAAAATCCAAAATAAAAAAAATTTTTCCGAAAAATTATTCCCAGTCTACCAGAATATACATTTAGGAATGGGAAATAAATATTTGGGAATTAGTGCAATTTGTTATTACAGCAAAATATTTTCCTAATTCCCTGGGAAAGCCTGAATAGGGCCACTGGTACTACAAATCAGTAAATGGGACAGGATCGTGTACACGCAGATGAAAGTTACGGGATCGACCAGTGGTCGCTAAAGAAAAGCCAACTATTTATAAAATATTTTTATTTTATTTCACAATTGAAAATGGAATCGCTTGTGGTTGTATCAATATCAAAGCCATCGATTGACCAAGACATTTCAACCTTACCCATTTGTTTTATAAAAATTAAATTTTAACTGCCAAAATGTATAGGTAAACCCCAATTTAAATTGTAAAACTATAAGATGACGAAATGTAGCCCCATTCCTGGGTAATTGGTATTTGGGAAAGAATTTTGTAAGTGTTCTGTTACATTACAAAATACATTAACACCACAAATATTTATTTCCCGTTCCCAAATGAATATGCTGGCATCATTTTTGACGAAATTTTTATAAAAAATGTGTAGTGACCTTAATAATTTTTAAAAATGCAAAAATGTACGAATCATAATTCCACCCCCTAAAGTGGGGAAAAATAAACGTTAAAACTGCTATAAATGGAATTACTTTTTCCCAATAAAAAATAATTCCCAAACGCCAGAATACACTTTGAAGAATAAAAAATTCCAAACTGCTAGAAAAACGTCACCAATTCCCAATTCCCAGGGAAAACCGGAATAGGACCACTGGCACAGAAAACAACAACAAAAAAGTAATAATCTACATTGCCTACATATTCTAAAAAAATCTTCGACACTGTCTACTCAACAATCAATTATCTACGCTATTTTCGACACCAACATGTAGGAAATTGGCGTAGACGGACAACACTGTATGGCACCTATGTAGTATGTAGTTGACTTTTTCGATAAATTGCTTAATTTCTAAATGCACAACTCTAACACAAAATATTTATTTTATCGCTATTTGAAAAATTCTTATCAGCGTGACGTACTATGTGTAGTAATGATTAAGTGTGAATAGAAAAGGTTTTCTATAATGATCATCAAAAATTTATATTTGATTCCGATACCTAAATGCTGGGATTATCTTAAAAAAAAAATGAATTTTTTAAATGTTTAAAATGACATATTGCCGATTAAAGAATTTCCAAGATGTTACCAAGTGTGGACATACGTCGTCTAATAGTGGACGAATTGAATAGTTTAAAACAGTTAACCATATTAAAATAAAAAGGTTTTGAGTGCCTGTGCACAAGTTTTAAACGCAAAGTTTTTAAAAAATTCAAATGTTTGCGTGCTGAACTGACCAATTTCAGGAATCTTAATGATGTTACTAATTATGGACGGACATATATCGTCTTACAGTGAAGCAAAATTTTTGGAATATTCAAATATTCGCCAAAACAACTGTTACACTTTGACCAACTCCAGAAATCTGAAATACGAAGTAAAAGACCAATTACCAAATGTGGATATATGTATGTCGTTTAGTAGTGGACAAATTGAGGAGTTTAAAACTTACTAACATCTCAGAATGTTTGATTTTTCCAAAAATTTTCACACCCAAAATCTTTTTATTTTAATGTGGTTAAATTCTTCCAATATTCACTCAGAGAAAAACTTGGGTCAAAAGAAACAAAAATCTGAGTCTATTTTGCCAAAATCATGGTTATTTTCGATCAACCAAATCTCTTAGTTAAAAAACGAACAAGATCTTAGTTGAATAAAATTTTAATTTAAAATAACCAAATCGTGGTTATTTAATTTTTAACTTAGTTAATATAACTAAAAACATATGGTTAATTTAATGGATAGAAATGGAAAAAAATTGGTAACAGTGACTAACTGTTTGTTAAACTAACAAATGGAAAAAATTATTTTACTAATAATTAGTTATTATTATTTTACTAGTTAATTCTACCGAATTTTCTTAGTAAATGTAACAAAAATGGCGGTAAATGTTGCAAACGTTTTAAGTTAAACACATTACATCAAGGTGGGGTTACCAAACCAACACCTTGGAAGTTTGATTTCGCACTAATGAAACGTTGAATTTTTTATATTAAAAAATTTGGTCGTCTCATCAGACTGCAGTGATAGTGATCAAACTACAGAAATATTAAAAATACTTTGAACTTACATTCAAAGTATAATCACAATGCTTTAGCGAATTTTATTGATTCGCTAGAATTTAAGTCTTAGTTTATATGACAGAACTTGTAGGTCAAAATAACTAATTAAGATAAACCAAAATACTTGGTTACTTATAACAAGAATATTGTTCACCTAACAAAACTTTTTTTGGTTAAATTAAACAAAACTACGTACCAACATCCTGGTAACTCAAATTTCACTCACTTTTTGTAGTGACCAAGTAAGAAAATACCAAGTTTCTAAATTAAACAAGAGATTTGGTTTATCTAGCTCAGAATTTTGTGTTAAAACAACCAAATTAATTTAACTAAGTATTTGGTAGTAACCTTTTTTCTGAGTGTTAGACGACATATATGTTCACACTTGGTAACATTTCTGAGAATTCTAGAATCGGCCATATAGCAAGTGTTTTGGTGAATATTTCAATTTTTCTAAAATTATGCACTTTAAAACTGATGTGGAGCAACCCCAAAAATTTTATTTTAATGTAGGTTTTAAACTCCTGGATTGGTTCACTATTAGACAACATATGTTTACACTTGGTGATACCCCATAATCAACCATAGGGTGTTACGACACCTAGAAGGGTCAAAACATGGTTCAATTTGTTTTTTTAATTTTTCATTTTTCAAAAGTATATTTCGTTATAATCGAATAGGTGGTGCCATCTACTCTGCGGCATTCAGACATTAAAGTTTCATTTGAATAGGTTTTAATGTTCTATTGTTATTCCAACAACAACTGATTGTCCAAACATCCCCATATTTGAAGAAAAGTTTACTCAGATTAATTCGTTTCGGTTATGGATGACGAATTAAGACGCCAGTAACCTAGGAATGCAGTTACCGGTACACACCGATACATAAGTTCAAATGGAAGAAGCGGAGGTTTCGCGATAATCGACCGCATATTGACGTGGAAGTCTTGGGGTATGAAATAACGGGTCTCCTCGATTCGGGAACAACATATACCATTCTCGGTGGATGCATGGTGCACAGCATGATTAATAAGCTAGGACTTGAACTCATTCCGATACAAACCAGAATTAAAACGGCAGATGGAACCCTTCAGTTCAGAGAATTGATTTGCGGAATGAATTTTTGGAAAGCTTTTGGGATTTGGCCAGTACTAGAGAAGGACGACAAAATGTTCAATGTTGAAAGTATTACTGATAAGACGGAGAATCACGCCAACACGCATCATATTATGGATTTTGATCAAAAACGGGTGTTGAGCCAAGTTACAGAGTCGTTCTTAGTTACTCTACTGGATAAATTAGGCTGCGCTCAGATAACAGAACACAATAGCGAAACAGGAGAGGCTAACCCGTTTAAGACGAGAGCAAGGCCCTTATCTCCATATACGTACAACGTGAAATGAACGCTGAATTGGACCGAATGTTGAGATTCGGAGTCGTGGTAGTAGCAGGACCTACCGAATGGGTATTACCTATTGTGTCTGTCAGGAAACCGACGGGGAAAATGCGTTTTTGTTTGGATGCTCGAAAACTAAATGACGTGACGGGCAAAGAAAGCTACTCACTTGAACTAAGTTTCTGTTAAAAATTGACCTCAGCGATGCTTTTGGGTAAGTTGAATTAGGGATGACAAGCCGACCAAAAATTTATTTATTGTTCCGAATACGAATGCCATTCGGCTTATGTAACGCGAGTCAAACATTTTGGCAGTTGATGGACCACGTGTTGGGAGTGGATCTGGAGCCCAAGGTGTTCGTATACTTTGATGATATAATTGTTGCATCGCAAACATTCGAAGAACATATGGGGCTTTTGACGGAAATGGCTAAACGATTGCGACGGGCCACCTATCGATAAGTTTGAAGAACTGCGATTTTTGTTTGAAGGAGATTAAATACCTAAAAAAAATTTTATGGAGAAAAGCCGATAACTATGGCTTGAGATATATAAGACAATGCACAAAGTAACACATAGTACAGGGTACATGTTAGACGAGCATGGTTTGAGGATCGATCCAGACAAAATTAAGTGTATTTTAAATTATCCAACCCCCAAAACCATTAAGGAAGCACGAAGATTGATAGGAATGGCGGTCGGAGCAGTACTGATCCTGGAGATAGACCAAACGGAGCGCGTGATTGCTTACATGAGCCAAAAGCTAACGTCTACCCAAATAAAATACCCAGCCACTGAAAGAGAGTGTCTGGCTGTGGTGTTGGCGATATAAAAGTTCAAGCCATACATCGAAGGAGCCAAGTTCAAAGTCATGACGGATTGTGCATCATTGGTGTGGTTGATGAACCTCAAAGATCTGGCCTCTAGACTGGCCCGTTTAATTTGAATTCTATTACTTACGTGGCTTCGGACACATATTTAACGTAATCAAATAATTGTGGCATATTTTATCGCTCTGATGGTATATAAACATACCATCAGAGCGATTAGAGGAGTTATGCTTAAAATTAAAAAGAAAAAAAAATTTAAACCGTTTTAAACCACCGAAATTTTAAATCATTTGATATCGTTTGATGTCACAAAAGAAAACTTAGGTTGTCGATGTCAAACACCAAAAATCGTGCTCTTGATGTGGGATGGTATTGCCACGCGATTCACCCAGCACATCCAGTCTCGTGAGTCATCGGGATGGGAAATGAGTGGGCGTCCATGGAATTCAGCGCTCGTGCGATCTCGGATAGCGGACTGCGCCTGTGCGCTTCGTGTCCCTGTTACGATCAGGCGACCGTCACAAGTGTAGCAAGTATTTTGCAAATATTTGAATTTTTCTAAATTGTACGTAACTTGTGTGGTCCCATCCCAAAGCTATTTAATTCAATTTGGTTAACCCTATTGAATAGCTCAAGTCGTCCGCTGTTAGATGGCATATAGGCCTACACTTGATTTGATCCCGATATCTAAATCAAAAATACATTTGTGATAACCTTTTTCAGAAAATGTTTGCTATTTACACTTTTTCATTGCTACACTTTTTAGTAGTTACACTTTTCGTTAATTTGTGTAGCTACACTTTTTGTTAATTTGTGGTCTACTTCGGTCCATATATGATTAATGCAGAGTGTTTCCAGTTTAAATACACAGGTTTCAAATCATTTGAATTAATTTAACGTTTTTAACAAGTTCGCACACGCTCGTCGCCACAAACCGGATGATAAATTTACACGAAATGAGCTAATTGAAGCCTAATGGTAGAATAATTGTTTTATTTGGGTGTGTAACGCTATCCCGGTTTTTTATAAATCCAGGTTTTCAATATCTTGGTTTTGAATCAAAAAAAAAAAAAAAATCCGATCTTTAGGAAATCCCGGTTTGAATTTTTAAAATTTGGCATGTGGGAAAATGGGACTCTTAAATGATTTTTTGACAAAATTCAAAAAATGAGTTTGCGATAAAGTTCTATAAAATGGCTAATAGGGATGGAGTTTGGCCTTTTCTTAACATATTTTGTGTTATTTGATACGTGCGATGGAAATGGGATTCTAAAATGATTTTTCGATAAAGCGGTCAATAGAGATGGAACTAGGCCATTTCTAAACCGAAATGGATTTCTAAAATGATGCAATTATTTTTCTTTTTAGTAGGTGTCATTAACCCAAATTTCGCCTGTGATACCATATGGTATATCATTTGCAATACAGCATTAAATGCCCAAATTTTCACACAACGACAATTATTTGTGAATGTGTAAAGTATAAATATTTGTTCAGTAGCACTGCATTGAGCACCTGCGTTGTTGTTTCATCATTTGAATTTTGCATTTCAAAGTGACAAGTTATAACAATTAATGCTATATGGTTTCGGTTTGCTGTCCGTCCGTCTGACCGTCTCTGTCCACGATAACTTGTGAAGGGATGGAGATATCAACTTAATTTCTTCACTAAAAGTGCAAGCAATTCATGGGATAGAGCTCTATTGATTTGAGCATTTCTGTGTTTAGGGTGTTCGGAGATATGTAGTATTTTGTTACCTCCCCCCCCCTACTTAAAACTGATTGATTTTTTTTATTTAGATCTCGTGCGGATGTGGGTTTGTGTGGGTGGTGTGGTTATGGGGGTGGTAGGAGTGGTGGTAGGAGTGGTGGTATGGAAGGTGGAGGGTGGGTGGGATGAAGTGTCTTTGGTTTGGTGTGGGAATTTGCAATTTGGTGGAAGAGGGTTGTTGTGGGTGGTGTGGGTGTGGGAGTGGTGGTGCGGTATAGAGTGGTGCGGGTGAGATGAGTTTTGGTGGTTTGAATTGGGTGGCGGTGGTAATAATGTTTAGGTGTGTTGTTTTGCGGTTGTTTGTTGTCGGTATAGTTATGGTGGATTGGGGTCGGTTCGGCTGGGTGTAGATGGGGTTAGATGGGTGTTTGATGTGGGTGGGTATGATATATGAAATACGCAAATCACACTGCATAGAACCTTCCCTTTTTACACATGGAATTATAGGCAACAAAAATGCTTATAGAGTTCGGCTCCCCGAATCTTTCCCGTCTTTTTATATTTAAATGTATTTATTTTATTTTTTAAAAATGAATTATTTTACTTTTAAAATATACGAGTTGGTTTTGGGACAATTATTATTTTTTTGTTTATTTACCGAATTATTTAGTTTTTTAGCCGTGATACCATATGGTAGCACTGGCCATTTCCTTGATATTTTTATGTACTATGTGTTTTATGTGAAGTGTTATGTTTTGAATACATATTGATTGTTTATGTATAGGTTGCAGTATAGAAACGTTATTAAGAATGTCAAAATAATAATTTATTTATGTGGTTTTTAAAGAAAATTAACGCTGAAAGAAGTATTGAACTATTTGGATTTGGAGGAAATTGCTCCGATGATAAATTAAACACACTGCCTCAGACTTTATATATTGAACCTCCTGGAATTGAAAATGGATTTATCAGTGGAGAGAATGACGATATTGAAGATGGAGAAGTTGTTCCTGATGATGTATACGCAGCTCAGTTAAAATGAAACTGTGAAATTGTTTTTAATAGTGGGGAACGAATATTATCTGATTTTGTTTATGACATTACACATTATGGAAATATTGACCCTCTATTCGCCGAAATTCCAAATTCATTAAGCCCGAACTATGCTTTCCACCACAGATGACATAACCGAAAAAGATCGAGATGGATGGCACATTCTGCGTTGAAGTTGCCGATGAACATCTACACGAATGACAAAAAAACAAAGAATGCAAAATCGTCATTTGGGACGAATGGACATTGGCACATAAATGATCATTGGAAGCGTTCAATTGAACGATGAAGGATTTACGAAGTGACTCAAGACGTTTTGGTTGAGCGATGATTCTTCTGACCGGCGATTTTCGTCAAACGCTACCTGTCATTCCGAGAACAACAGCTGCAGATAAACTCAACGCATGTCTGAAATCGTCAAGTTTGTGGCGCTATGTGAAGAAGTTACAGTTGACCACGAACATGAGATCCCGCGTTATAGAACGACTCATCACCTGCTGATTTTTCCAAACAACTGTTGGCGTTTAGCAATGGTCAAGTTCCTGATGATGCTTTGACAGGATTGATTTCGTTTCCCTCGAATTTTTACATGTTCACGACGTCAAAAGTAGGGCTTATCACGAAAATGTTTCCGGACATCCATCGATATTATATGTGAATCACGATTGGCTCAGCGAACTAGTGATTTTGGCAGCAAAGATCAAGGATGTAGACAGTCTGAATTACTTGATTAAAAACCAAATTGCTGGAGAAATGCATTGTTAAAGATCCGTTGACTGTAAGGAAGATGAGGTAAACAATTTTTCGACCGAGTTTCTGAATGCGCTTGATTTGCCGGGAATACCACTCCATCACTTGATGTTCAAGGTCGGATCTGTGATAATCATGCTGCGTAATCTGGACTGTCCTAGATTGAGTAACGGAACGCGATTGGCTGTGAAGAAACTGATGAACAACGTTATCCAAGTGATGATCATCAACGACAAATTCAAAAGAGGTGATGTTCTAATTCCATGAATTCCTCTGATTCCAACTGACATTCCGACACTCTAACGATTAAAAAATCGCAAGGTCAATTGGTGGGAGTATGCGGAAGAATTCTAGAATTTCCGTGTTTTTCTCATGGTCAGTTGTACGTCACGTGTTCGAGAGTTGGCAAACCATTATCGTTGTTCATTTACGCGCCGGACAAAAAACCGAAAAATATTGTTTACCACAATGCATTGTATTGATTCCATTTAATTCCATATTCGAATAAAATGCATTGAATTACTTTGAATTCCAACTGACTTCGATTCATTTCTACACTGAAGCTGTGTTCACTAGACGGATAAAAATCTCGGATTTTTCCATCCTAGATTTTTTTTCAATATGTTTCAACTATCTTCTATGAAAAGAGGCGTGTCTGTTGTATAATTTACGTGATGTAATTGGTTAAAACGATGGGATAGAAAAATCCGAGATTTTGTGTGTGAACAAAGCTTGAGAGAAAAAATCCAAAAAACATCTCAAATTTCGATAGATTCCTGAGTTTGAATCGACATTTCATTCGCTTTTCAATACATTATGCCGCTTTTATGATTTCCTTCGGTCGTTCGTTCTGACAACTTTTACGAAAAATCATATTGCTCAAAAATGACGATTTTTTTCTTCTGAATTTTTCCACAAGAGATGATTGGTCGAAAAAACGACCAAAGTTTTATTGAATTCGATGAAAAAGTGAACGGAATGGCCATTCATCACAATCGTCTATTAAGAATTGAGTTGAGTAGTTTGATTTTTTCTCTCATCAAAATCAATTTTCGTGAAGGACAAAAGTAGTTGCTCGGAACGAAGTAGTTTGGGGCGGAACGAGGTTCGCCGGCTCAGCTAATAAATATATGTGTGGGGTAGATAAAATGGGCCAAAACATCAGCTTATATCGTATTGGTATAAAAGGGAAGAAGTGGTGGAGCTGCATTTTCACTTGGTTGATCGATGCATCCATTTATAACGCATGAAAATTACACAGAACACAAAAGGCAATTAGTGTTCTGTGTAATTTTCAAAATTTTCTTCGTAATTTTCAGGCAAAATAATAAATAACTTAAATGTATGTATACCCAATAAAAAAATAGTTTTCGAAATTTGAAATAGAAAATTGAATTAACAAATTTATCAAAATATAAAACGGATTTTCATTATTCGATTAAAACTATTCAAAGTAACTTAATCTAAACTTATCATACCATATGATATCATTCGTAGATCACCCCCTACAAGATAAGCACACTATTTTGAAACAAATCCTGAGTGTCCAAGAAATATAGTTTTGAGCAAAAAAAACCAAAAAATAGGAAAAAATTATTTCTGACCGAATTCGGGTTAATAGACTCTATATGACATGAGGAAGCCCCTCGGAGGGCTAAGTGGAAGGGGGGGGGGCGCTGCGACTTCCCGCGTGTCCGTGAGACTTATCGACGCCGTCAGCGTCTTATTTTTGTGTTAAAATATTATTGGTCCGGCCGGCCCGAATTAATAAAAAATATTTTTTTTCAAAATCAAGACTTTAGAACTAGAAGAAAAGAAAACCGGGATTTCGAAAACTTGAATTTCGTAGTACATCCGTTTTATTTATGCGTTTTGTGAGGTTTGTGACACACGTATGCCTAGTGTGGTCGTCAACGTGTTAATATTAGGCGCAAAAAGTTATTTCTGTGAAAAGTAAATCTTACATAATAATACTTCAAGTATTCGAATGGCATAAACACATAAATTACAATTAATGAATTAAATTATTTCAATTTCAATTTCAATTAACTATAAAAACCCAAATGTTAATTTTGATAAACTTTCGTTACATTCCTCTGTTTTTGGTATAAACGTAAACATTAGATTATAATTACGATAACTAAAAAAAAAATATTTGTCGTATTTTGGATGCCTTCATATCGATACCCACTATAGGTACACATAATTAATAATGCAGTGGTCTTCTTTGTCTAAATCTAAACAAACCTATAATTATTTAATAATGTTTCGTCGATTTTTTGTAATCGGATACCAAATCTATTATTTATTTAAGATAATCATAACCTCATTAAAGCGTATGCCACTTATTGCACATTACTTTTCTACTTTGATAATCATATTTCCATTTTTTCGTTTTTTAAATATTGATTTTGAAAATGTACTTATTGCTTCTTATGTATAGAATTAAATATTCTCATGGTATTGAATTACTTCCTTATTAAATATAATAAATCGACATTGCGTTCATATGTAAAGTGCGATAATAGTTTTTCCAAGCAAAAATTATTTCAAATTTTAAAATATCGAAAGATCCATTTGCGGTATAAAACACCCTCTCATAAACGTGCATCGCCACGATTAGAAAGTCATTATACGATATAGGAATGATAACATAAAAATACAAAAATTAGATATCGAAAATACTTAAAAAGCAAAATTACATAAAAATAAATTTGTAAATATTGTCAATAGATCTACGAAAGAACTGATGCGGTATCGTCCCAAGTACTTTCACTTTATTATTTGTTGAGGCGTGCTGTGAATTCGATCCAGATATAATTTTTTTTTATGTACGATGGGTTTAAATTGTCACAATTGATTTGAATTTAATTACAATTTTTAGTATAACAAAAAAATAGCAAAACTAAGCGCAGTGAAAGTTGTTTTATTCAATTTTGGGCAAACGTGACGAAAATTGTAGCAACCGTTACGACACTATATCAAAACAGTTTACAGTGTAATCAAAAGAAATTGATATAAATTTAATAAGGTAAAATTGTCATGGTCATAATGCTTTTATCGTCTTTTAAAAAGTTTTTGAGTTAAATATGCAAGCCATCAAAAAGTGATAAGAAACCGGAATATTTATCACTATACATATTTTGTGTCTTGTAAATACATTTAATGTAATTTATAGTAATTTGTATACATTCTTGAAAATAATTCGTCTGTGACTGTCAGCAAATTTGTTATTTGTTGTGACTGAATGCGTGTTTCGTATACATGCCCAGCTGAATTTGTGGAACTTATAATTTATGATCCTTACGTTGAATGCGCTTTATGTGGATGGTTGGTTGTACAACTTTCATGAAAAGAATTTCAGTCACAAATTTTATAACTCGATAACCTTGTGTTGGCTTGCTTCTTGACTTAAACGGCTTGGTGTGGTGCATTTTTCAGCCACGATTATATTATTTTATTGGATATATTCTTCAAGTCGTGTTATTTTTCATTGCAGGTGATAGTATCGTCAATCATAAAACTTTCTCAACAGCGATACAAAAACGGTAATGTTTTCACGAATATTTTTACCAGTCAAAAAACGAAAGGAGCATAAATCAATTTTAATATTAGCTCAGGGCAAAATTTTTTTCTAATATTTTCAAATGTATGGAAAGCTAATATTTTCAAATGTATGGATTTTCACTGCCTCAAAAATGAATGTTCATAGGAACAATTTTAACAGGAATGGCTAGTTTGTTGAATAAGACTGAAGCCATGATATAGAGAAAGATCTTAATGTAATAAAATAAAAGCCAGGCGCTTGAGGAAAACAAGACAAACTATACTGAAGCTTCGAAGCTCCAATTCCAAAAAAAATTGCTCATAATAAATCAAGGAGGCAAGTTGTTTTAGCAGAAATAATTTTTTGATTATAGAACCAAATAATGCACATCAAACAATTTTCTTAAGATGACTACGCGATCATTGATAAAACAATGATCGCGTAACTTTTATTCTAACCAATTTTTCAACATTTTTTTAAAAACATCCATCATTGAAATTGGCGGAAAGTATAGTTACGAAATTCGGATTTTGACCCCTTTTTATGTAATGGCTGTACTGAACTTTTTAACATTGTTTTTCCACTTGCTTTAGATTTGTTAATTATAGGAAACTTAATTGAACAGGAAATTAATGCCTACTCGGTAATCGTTAAGTGATCAACAGAGGAAAAAACAGTGTTATTCCCGGTAGCACGACAATTCACCGTCAAGCAATTCACTGACATTAACGACAATTTATTTGAAAAACAAAACCAAAATGCAATTAATTGAAAACAATAGTTTAACGAAAACGACAATTCCTAGAAAAAGAATTGTTCGATACCGGCGATTCACCGAAAACGACAATTCATCGAAAATCAGTTCACCGAAATCAAAAATTCACCGAAAACGTCAATTCACCGAAAATGAGAATTCACCGTAAAAAATAATTTACCGAAAACGCAATTTACCGAAAACTAGAATTTACCGAAAACTACTATTCATTTATACAACATTGCAGTTGTTCCTTTAAAAGGCGGAATTTAACCGACTTGAAATAATCAATTCAGACCGAAGAAATAATTTTTAATTTTAGAAACTATTCTCTTTAATAATGGGATTGCACTGAAAACCGAAACCTTAAATTTCGAAAAAGGAAGAAAACTAAAAATTCTGGAATATTTTGCAAAATATTGTAACAAAAAATACTAAATACTTAAATTCATTTACAACAGCTCATTGGTACTATTTGCAACAGCGTCAATTCTATATTCGCGCCATGTTTCTCGTGCGGTGTTTGGCTAGTCTTCCATTGGGCACCTCTCCGGGTGGCGGGCATGGCAAAACCCGTCAGACATTTCAGGTACCAGGTAAATCCAATACTCGGGGCGGACCAAAATTATCAATCAATATGAAATGTCGAGTACCAACGAAAACGTGTCGCTGGTAGGTAGGAACACACGTTCTGAATTCCACCCTGATTTTTCGGTTGGAGAGGGAGGGCAACTTGGCACCTCGGAGGAGATTCGCAGTAGGCAACCAGGCTGCAATGCTATCAAATTGTCCTGGAAGGTATCAAATAACGGGACAAAACGCGAAAAACACTCCATTTGGCAGAAGCAACATTCTTCAACGGAGTCGTCTTCACGGGCACCTAGCCCTCCATCCAAATTCCATCCTTATTAGTCATTTTCTAGAACTTCATCGCAAACTCATTTTTGAATTTTGTCAAAAAATCATTTAAGAGTCACATTTTCCCATATGCCAAATTATAAAAATACAAAACCGGGATTTTGAAAAACGGGATTTTGAAAACCGGGATTTAGAAAAAAACCGGGATTTTGACAAACCGGTATTTTGAAAACCGGGATTTCGTTAAACATTTCAATGTTTTCTTAACAAAAGCGAATTCAAGGGGTAGAATTTGTTAGTTTAGCATCCTCTGAACTTCTCAAAATAGGTTGGGTCAAACTAGGATGGGTGTACGCTAAAATAACGAGGAAAACCATAGTCCCAAGATGTCACGAATGTTTTGGATATGAACATCACCAGGAAAGCAAAAACTAATTCTTTGGAAGACTGAGGTTCGAGAAAAGGCCGGCGGGTTCATCATTGCCGGAGATTTTAACGCTAAAGCTCTGGACAGCGGACATTATATTCTAGACGTGTTGGATAGGCTAAAGATGATGATCGAGGGTGGAGTGTCAACCTTCAGAAGGCCTGGTTACGCCGAAACGATCCCAGACGTCACTCTGGTTTCTGATGCAGTGGCTCGGTACGTCATAGGATGAAGAGTAATGAAAAACTATACTGACAGCGACCACAAGTACATAACATCCTATTTTGACCCGAAGAACGTACAGTATGTAGAAACCAATGAGCGATAGGTTGGAAAGTAACTCAGCTGTCCCAACAAAACCTAACTGCATCGAATCCGGAAAAATGCTGTACTGCAGGAAACTGGATCACCAGAAAATTTGCGAGGAGTTAGTAAAACAGGCGTGTGATGCAGCAATGCCAAAAAAGTAGCTTAAGAGGTTAAAGAACTACGGTCTACTTGTGGTCTAAAGAAAACGTAAACCTCGGGAGACTACAATTCCTACACCTGAAACGGTTAGTCAACAGGGCCCGAAAAAGAGATTGGTATGCAGCAGAACGTGAACGAGCAAGCTTGGATCGCAAACACCCAGAGTACTATAACGGAGACAACACAAAAGTGGCACACTGTCACTTCTTTTTTCCGTACCATTAAAAAAACGTCCCCCTGCTCTGATAGACCGGATGAAATACCACTTTTTACACGGAAGAACTACGAGAGGAAGCCTATTCACTTTAAAACAGGAAAGTGCCGTTACCAGACATGATCCCCACAGAAGCACTTAAAGTGGCCGTCCAACAACAACCAGAGGTGCTTGGTCAGACGTACAATCACTGTCTTAAAAAACGAGTTTTCCCAAAGGTTTGGAAAAGCCAACGTCTACTACTCATAACTAAAGAGAATGGTAACCCGAATGTCCCGTCAGCGTACAGGCCGATGTACATGCTGGATACAGCTGCGAACCGCTAGATCTCTCTTCTAAACAGTACAGTTTCCGAAAAGGACGGTCCACGGTTGGAAATTTGGGAAATACAGGCTCAGGGGTTTTTGTAGAAATCCGTTTCATTGTTCCACTATTTATGTTATATCACAAGTTAATTTTATATTAAATCGGCAGAACACCTAAGGACAAAATGTCAAATGTAAAAATATATCCCGCTTCAATGAACAAGTTGCGTCATTTAAATGAACCATTCCTGGAGTCATATTTGACCTATTACCTCCAGAGTCATGGCCCGAAACGACTTATCTCAAAGAATTTGATGCCTATCAAATACTAAACAAAAAAAAAATAACAAATTTTCTCATATCCGTATACGCTATATATGGATTGGTTAGTTATTTCCCTAAATGTTGCGCTTAGGTAAAAAAATAGAGCACAATTAGGCGAATATTGAAATAAAAATACGCAATACAATAGAAACATTGATATAAAAACTAGCATACAATTAGGCGAATACAAATAAAATTGTGTAATACAATGAGCTGCGTTTTTCTGAAAATAATAGAGTTGAGTTCTCGATAGTTTTTCCAAATTTGCTCAATTTAAAATTAAAAAATTATTTTTTTTTTGTAATTAAATAATATAAATTTAATAATCCTCTAATTATAACCGAAAAAATCCGTCATAAAAGTGTTTAGTCAATCGTAGAGGTCAATCGTATGAATAACAAGCAATAACTGCAACAGTTGTTGCACGAAACTTCAATGAACAATTTTGTTCTACAGAAGTCAAAAGTCCCATATATCGACTTGGTTTTTTATGATGGCCTTAGTATGCACTTTAATACAAAAATGCCAAATGGTCGGTTCCTGGGATTGGCCATATCAATAACAAGCAATAACTGCAACAGTTGTTGCATGAATCTTCAATGAACAATTTCGTTATACAGAAGTCAAAAGTCCCATCGGCATGGTTTTTTATGATGCCCTTAGTATGCTCTTTAACAATAAAATGCCAAATTGTCGGTCTCTGGGGTAGGTCATATGAATAACAAGCAATAAGTGCAAAAGATGTTGCATGAAACTTAAATGAACAATTTTGTTCTACAGAAGTCAAAAATCACACATATAGATATGGTTTTTTATAATGGTCTTAGTATGGACTTTAATGCATAAATGCCAAATGGTCATACTAATGCCATCATAAAAAACCATGTGGTATATATGGGACTTTTGACTTCTGTAGAATAAAATTGTTCATTGAAGTTTCGTGCTACAACTGTTGCAGTTATTGCTTGTTGTTGATATGACCAACCCCAGGGACCGACCATTTTGCATTTTCGTATTAAAGTGCATACTAAGGCCATTATAAAAAACCACGTCTGTATATGGGACTTTTCACTTCTGTAGAACAAAATTGTTCATTGAAGTTTCATGCAACAACTGTTGCAGTTATTGCTTGTTATTCATATGACCGATCCCAGGTACCGGCCGTTTGGGATTTTTGTACTAAAGTACATACTAAGGCCATTATAAAAAACTATGTCTATTTATGGGACTTTTGACTTCTGTAGAACAAATTGTTCATTGGAGTTGCATGCAACAACTGTTGCAGTTATTGCTTGTTATTGATATGACCAAACCCAGAGACCGACCATTTGGCATTTTTTATTAAAGTGCATACTAAGGCCATCATAAAAAACCATGCATATATATGAGACTTTTGACTTCTGTAGAACAAAACTGTTCATTGAAGTTCTTGCACAACTGCTGAAGTTATTGCTTGTTATTCATATGAACGAACAAAGGAACCGACCTTTTGGCATTTTTGTATTAAAGTACCAAAGTTATCATAAAAAACCAAATCGATATATGGGACTGTTTACTCAATTAATTTTAATTATTAATTTATTTTTATCACGCAACAATTATTGCCAGTATTCCTCCTAAATGTATTCTATTTGTATATTCGCACACATGTATAGTTTTTGTTATTTGGTAGAAATTTGACTTAGGTAGAGTTTGTCGATTTAAGAAATAATAATAATAACCAAGAAACTTAAACGCTTGTCCCTGTACATCAGAACGTAAGGGGACTGGGAACTACATTTCGCGACATCTTTTTAGCAATTCAAAGACTTCCATTTGATCTTTTTGCCCTCACTGAGACCAATTTGAACAGTGATTTTAACAGTAACGAATTTTTTACTTCGGATTTTAACGCTTTCCGGAAAGATGGTGTTTATTGTCCAGACTCGAATTTAAGCGGGTAGAAGGGTTCTTATTGCAGTCCACATTAATTTTGATAGTCAAATTGTTATCATTCCCATCACTGATAATATCACTAAGTCAGATTGTAAGCATCAGCTTCTTACTCATGCTGTTGACTTTGTTATTGACCTGATGAATACTCAAGATGATATCTCCCCGGGCTTAATTGGGATTATTCAGATGATAGCACTTATTATGTTGCTTCGAATGCACTAACCGCCAAAGAAACTTTATTTACTGACAATATGTTGCAACTCTTGTCTATTTTAGATCAGCAACGTTAAGAACAGTCTGAACAGGCAGCTCGATTTGGTGTTTTCCTCTGTTATTAACAATAGCGTCGCTTCTGAAACCAATCTAATCCTCTGTGAAATACACCATGTTATCAACGTTGAGATATCTCCATCACCTTGAATGAAATGTCAAAACAAGAGGGTGATCTCTATTGTACCGAATGTTTAATTTATATCGTCATTTTGGTGTATACTGAACGGAATACAACCTTCAATGTGATTTTCACCTAAATAGCGCAACAACCAAATCAAACATTTACTCTGTGCATGCGCCAAAAGAAATGGAATGAGAAAATGGAAGAATTACCCTGTTCATTGCCTACTTCTGGACTTACAGCAGGCATTATAAAACATTTGGAGAAGCACATAACAGGATATTTTATTTTATTTTGCTTTCGAATCAAAATTGATTTACATATGCAAAGTTCAAATGATGGATCAAGCTGATAATCGAAGGTAAACTTTGGGAAAACTTTGCAATAAAATCCAGATTTTTTACATAGTCTCAGAAATTCGAAGTATTTTTGTAAACTTGATATTTACAAAGCATATTTGCATAATATTCCAGTTAGTAAATCTAGTAGTGAAATCGTTTAAATTTTGAAATTAAGACAGCTTCAGCAGAATTCAATCGAATTCTTGATCAAATTTTATAAGGTCTTAATCAAACAGAAACGTATTTCGATCATATAATTATTCATGGCACTTCAAAAGAACAATGTTCACGTAAATAAATTAAAGTGTATATTTTTATCAGAGAAAATCGAATATTTATAGCATATAATTGAGCACAATAAAATTTCAAAATCGCACCAGATAAAATTAAAGCTATTACTGATATGGAACGTCCAACGCAAATATTGATGATGTACGCCGTTTTTTGGGCATGATTACATACTACGCACGCTTCATTCCAGATATGTCAACTAAAACAACTCCACTTAATCGATTAATTGATTTAAAGCCGCTAAAAATGATTCAACACCATTAATTACACTTTGATTCTTTGGTCGTGATTCTTTCCTCGTTCCCTTCCCCTTCACCCACAAATAATTTTTTGGCGGGGAAATTTGTGATTCTTTTTTTCAGCCATTTTTTGTTGATTCAACTGATTCTCGCACAACAAAAATAAATTTTTCAAGGACACCTTGTTTATTTGTCGTTTTTGGGTTAATTTTAGTTTAATTTGAACTCGAGTGCAAAAAATATATTTTTTCAACCAATGAAGCAGTTTTCGCAGCAAATAATAAACATTTTTTACAATACGATTTTTTTACAATTTATTCGTATTTTATTTATTTATTTAAATAAATAAATAAATAAAATTACGCACATACAAAAAAAAAGAAACGCGCAAAGAAATCAATTGTGAACGGCGATTGATTTTATGAAATCATTGAATCACGACGAAAGAATTAAAGTGTGGAGAGGCTCTTTGGATGTAAAAAAAGTTCAGTGTACAAATTTTTTCACCACTATATTCTACCCTTATCCATACAAATCAAGGCTAAAAAAACGGTCGACATTTTTTCATAAAAAAATAGGGTTTTGTCTCTTCTCTTTGTATTCTATATTCTGTGGCATTATGTCAGGAGTTAGTAAGGAAATCGCACGCAATTTCAGGACCATCCAATTTAAGACAATCCAGTCGCGTAAAGTAACCACCAAAATAACTTCAAGATTATGTAAGAAGTATTAATTAAGTGGGGGAGATTGTTATAACTTTTCATATCGATGTTTCGTTTACTGTATAATTTTGAATCTTGAGTTTAATAAACGTTTGTTGGTTTTAATG
Organism: Nephrotoma flavescens; assembly: GCA_932526605.1. Lineage (NCBI taxonomy): Eukaryota > Metazoa > Arthropoda > Insecta > Diptera > Tipulidae > Nephrotoma > Nephrotoma flavescens. The sequence continues at coordinate 234,865,037 of OW052220.1, forward strand.
TACAGACATAATATTACAACAATATATAGTATGCCTGCTGGGGCCATATTCTTGAAATCGGTGGCTACTTTAATCATTTTTCTTAAATTTGTGTTCAAGTTTACTAATATTTGTCTCCCTATACTAAAGGAACAATTTTAAATCGATTTACCCAGTCGGAATTTTTTGCTTAATAGGGGGAAGCAATTATGTTTCTTAATTTAAAAAAAACACAAATAATTTTAAAAAAAAGGCCAAAGTCGGCGAAAAATTCGAATTATATAGAAAATTTGAAAGCAAATTTTATTCCGATTGGGGAAATTTCCACTGCGATTTCAAGAATACGGCCCCTGTTGTTCTATTCTAGCTTTCCCTGGGAATAGAGAATAGGGAAAAATATTTTCATAGCATTTTGGTCAAAATTATATTTTCTGGCCTACTGAAGAAATAAGATTAGTGCAAAAAAATTCAAAACAAAGTTAATTGGAAAACTTTTGTTTCACAAAATTTTTATATGGAAAAATATTTTCCCATTTAACTTTGTTTCGAAAATATTAACACCGAACTTGATCCCTCAGTATAGGCCCGATAAATATAATTTTTGCAAAAATGATATGAAAATATTTTTCCCAATTCCCTATTCCCAGGAAACACCAGAATAGTGCCACTGGTCGCTATAACACTTTTCCTCATAAGGAGGTTCTTTCATTGGAATTAAAGGGGTTAACAAGTATAGAGTTTCTTGTGGATTTCATACAATATGAGAGGATTTAAAAATTCTAATGTCTAGAATCGATAGAAAAACAGTCAATTTACATAGTGATATAATATAGGTCATTGCATTTGGTAGCAAGTCTTGGCCTTCAGCACACGCGCGACGTGATATCACTGCTTTCTGTCTCTCAACGCAAATTGATAAGTCCAATAAAAGAAAGTAATGTGTACAGATTGCGAATGAATCATGACAGCACCAACGAAATTAAGTAGCTCAAAGAATAAAAGGTTATAGGTTATATTAATCTGTTGTGATTTCTACTTCGGCAACGTTGAAACACAAGATTCTTACAAAACTTAACTCTTTGTAAGGCAGGAGCGCCCATGAAACCTTCATAAATTTTAGAAACGCCAATTTTCACCAAAGATTAATTTTCTTCGGTACTCTATTAAATGATAAGCATTGAATTTTAATTTATAGCAAACGTTTATAACAGTTGATAAATCGAAGTGGTCTTGTAACGGTACGAGCGATACTGTATTTACTACTTGATCCAGAGAGACAAATTGATCGACTCCAACAAAGATGAGACACATAAGTATAATTAAAAGACAAGGAAACTTGAAATTTATTAATTTTCAAAAGATATGAAAATTAGAGGTGAGAGTGGAAATTTCACTTCACGTGTATAGTTTTTGTCCGAGTTGCCTTTCGTCCGAAACATAAATATATTTGTTATACAACATTCAGAATCTAAAATTTTCAAAAATTTCGAAAACGTCGATTGACATCAATTTACGATGTCGATTGACTTCAGTCGTTTATAAACATTATTGGAATCAAAATTAAATTGCATAATTTAAAATACGACGACGTTTTTAAAATTTAGTCACCGAAGCAGTTACGGAAACACAACGCCATACAAATTTTATAATAATATAAACAAACGGATTATAAAGTTCAAGTTTAAAATCGTGATCTTGATTTTTCCCGCACACACAATGAGTTCAGCCAAATTTCTAATTTTTTTTAGTAAGCCATACAAAACATATGTTAGAGTGGATAATAACTACATTATTATACGATTTCAATTACTTTGAAGAAAAATATTTAAATTTTTACTAAACACAATCACGTATATATAATTGCAACATAATACCACGGTTAATTAAAATGTTAAGCTACACAATAATAAATCGCGAAGTCATAAATTATCAGTAAAAGGTGAAAGTTTTTTTTATAGAGGTGTCCAAATTTTTCCAATCTTAACTTAATTTAATTTAATTATTTTTTGGTTTAATATACAAATCTAAATTACTTTGCTGTTATCACAAACAGAATTATATTTTGTATATGTATTACATATGTACATATGTGTATTTAACACAGCGAGTATATTATCATACACAGAACTAAAAAAAAAATGTGACTCCACATCATCAAAAAATTGTGTATCGAGGCGAGAATGTATTTTATATTATAAGCAGCATATACCACGTATTTTTATTTCGTACCACTGACGTTTAAAATTTTATAAAATTTATTTTAAGATATTCAATACATATTTAAAATTTCTATTTATTTTTAACTTTTTTCGGGTTAAACTAAACTTATAGATTTTTAAACTTCAACTATTTGAGAAACCGGATTAACAGTAATTTAATTTTCTATAATAAATCATAAATAAACCAACCTTATTTTATATTTTAATTAATCTTTTCACTATATATTTATTAACAATAAATAATTTTGTAAAATTAATTAGTAAAAAAAATAAACAATAATAAATTATAAAACTTAAACAAAAAAAAATATTCAACAAAAAAAAATCAAGCACACGATTTATTTCTTTCACGATGAAAGGAAACACTAACGACTGAGTTCACTTTAAAATCAACAATGATATTTATGAATTTTGTTCTTCTTCTTAACGTAATTTCGAACGGTTTGTGTAAGTAGAAAAATAAAATAAAAAAATGTTGTGTACTACTTCCACTTTATTATTTCTTTAAGTTGTTGGAATGTTGGAAACACGATCGTTTATACATACAAAAAAAAAATTATAAAACGTCACAACAAATTGTATCCAAAGCAGGGGAAATTCAAATCAAAACGAGCTTTGCGGTACATTGTATGGGTGAGTATGTGTGTGTACCTATATACATATACGTTATAGCTGTTAATCTGTGAACAAGTTGTTGGTTTGCTCCACTCACCCATACCTTCTATACAAATACCAGTGGCAAGATTTAAATACTAGTACAGAAATTCATGTCACACTCTGTCGCACACAACAATCTTTTGTTTACATATTTTATGAATTGAAAATGAATTTGTCTGGTTGTCTCGCTTCAAAAATGATTTGTGAATGAATATTATTTTTTGTGGGGCTCAGTATTTTCAATATGCAGGGTGTCCTGGTTTGGGGTGCTAATTCATTATTGTGCTTGATAAATCTACTGAGCCTGATTCTACTGAAATCTACTGAAACTATATGCCGCCGCATCCGTTCTATCTTGACGTCAGCGGCAACATAATAGTTTTGAAAATCAATATTGAAGTGAAGTGAAAACGGGAAAAATATTTGGAGTTTAGGGTTATTTCAGTGTATGTTCCGCAATTTTTCTTTTCTTTTAGGGATATAGAAAAAAATTATAGAGAAAATAAAAAATATCGAAATGCCCGATGAAAAATATGGAGATACACTTTATATATGTAGAAAAATTAAAACGGACTGAAGGTTCAGATTTGAAAGAATCTGTTTTGGCAGTGGATAAAATTTTTAAAGATAATTTTAAAATAATACTTAAATAAAAACAACTTTACAGTTTATTTTTCTAAAATATACTTATTTATTATAAGTAAATTTTCCCAAATATTTCCGGTTTAAAATAATAAAATAGTAATTATTGATTCTTAAATAAAATCATATTATCACACATTATTTCAATCAGTCTTATCATAGCTTACCCAAGTGAGGGGTTAACTAGAGAACTTAGGGATCGACTATTCCTCGGCATGGGGAAAGGGTACTCTTCGGACTATGAAGAAGAGAAGTGGACCTCCTTAAGTTTAGAGACTACACAGGGAGTGAGACGGAGGAGACCGTCGACTCCGTCCTATTATACGCTTGTGGGGCGGATAAGAGTAGATTATGTACTGGTAGAGTAGATTATGTATACTGGTGAAAAATAATATAAATGCTTATCAGTACGTTTTCAAAAATTCCAGTAGGACAAAATGGTGCGTATATACGGAAGTATTGGAGAGAAGCATTCCATCTAGAGTTCCAGGACTCGCCGACACGGGCAGTGATCTGAATTCAATGGTGGATATTCTTACTAGGGCTTGCAATACCTCTGATTGTGAGAGGAAGGCCTGTCCATTAACAAAGCTCAGAGAGAAGCGAAAACCTGTTTGGTGGACCTCGTCACTTGCGGAGAGCCAAAATGTCTGTGGGTCCGCTTTCAATAGAGCGAAAAGTTCGAGAGAAAGACATGACTGGGACTTTTATAAGGAATGCCTCAGAGAATATAACAGTGAAATAAGGAAGGCGCAAAATGATTCGTGGAGGCTCTTCTGTGATCTCTACCAGTCTAGCAGTTCCAGACTATCTGATTAAACCGGATGGTGAATGGACGGCTTCTAGTGAAGAGACTCTTGATTTTTTGATGGAAACTCGTTCACTTCCCCGGAAGTGAGGATCCGTCGATTGCGGGGCCTTTGGGTGGCTGCGGGTCTATGAATGACTGCAGGGCGCTTTTAACAATGTGAAGATGGAGGCAATTAGGGTAGGATTATTTCCGCTTGAGATTGAATACCCAGTAACCAGGCTAATTAATCACTTGCTACTGCTAGAAAGCAGAAAGGTCATAGCGGAGATAGAGGAAGCCTCCATCAGAAAACGGGTTATTCGAGGAACACCACAGGGTGCTGTCCTCACACCCTTGGAATGTGGTAATCAATGGACTACTATTGGAACTGGAGGGGGAAGGAATAGGTGTGGTTGCTTATGCCGTGACATGATGGCAGTGCCTCTCCCTCGCAACGTGGACGTGCCTTCCAAGAATTGCCGAGGTGCACACAGTTACAGCCCAAGCCCCCTGTGTGCCGACAGCCGGTTGCGATTCTGCGGAATGCAAGAATCAATTACAAATTGTTCCAATATTTTAATTAATGACGAGGCCAGGTCATTGCCTAATCTTCCACTCATGGTTTCATGCCATATCGCACAACAGGTACTTTTATTTACATTAGAGTGCACCGTTAAGTTGTACAGAGAAAACTTACCCCGGTAGCTGAAATCAGCCCGAGGTAAAGTTAACACGTCTTGCAGATCATAGCAGAGTACGGCTCTTAGGTGATCTGCCACATTTCGATCGGCTTTCCTATGTGCTTTTACCATCTAGTTATTCTCCTGGTGTACTCAAAATTTTGGTTTTCGGATGGAGGGATTGTGATGATAGGGGAGTACCTATTATACGCATTAGAATCAATATTTAGATGCTTGCAGCAACGCATATATATCCGGTCAGTATAAGAGAACTCTTACTTAATGATCAAGATCAATCAAAACAACCAGAACAATACACAAAGAAGATAAATCTATTACTCTGCTGCTTCATTTTCTGCAGTAAATATATATTTTCGTATTGGTCATATCTCAATACGATGCAACTAGCAAACTCCAGTCACTGGTACTAAAATCATGCTTGACCAATCTACAAAAAATTAAAAAATCTGCTCGAAATAGAAAGAATTAGTAAATAAAATATTATAGCAGTTCAAGACCTAATATTTTGTGTTACTAAAAAAACGGGCTGACCTAAAGTCGAAATCTATGTACGTTGTAGTAAAGAGAAAGTTGATTTTAATAATATCATATCAAACTATAAGACGATTGCCTCTTACCTGAGTAGGTTAAGATAACCTTTGAAGATCATGTGAAGACTCTCGACGATTAAATACGATGACGAAACAGATCGATATCCGATATATCACATACCAAGTTTCTACATGCTCTTGCATGGCTGTAAAATTTTTCCTAAATTGATTTTATCAATTTAAGAGGTTTACAAAACGACAATCACTACATTATCCTCCTCAAATTAACTGGAACACACCAGCCCTCGACGATTTAGAATTCGTTTTTGGCATATATTGACGAAATTCTTGTGGCATCTCATACTTCTTCATATATTGGAAATATAATATTGGAAATGTGTTTTCGGCGTTAAAACTCTTGATTTTCTCATGTACAAGATTATACCTAATGGTATTCTGCCTACTCCCTGCTCCATAACGGAAGTCGATAACTTGAATAAGTCAAAGACGCCTATCAATTTCTCTTTTCCCGATGAATGCCAAGCAAAGAAACTTACGAGTGAATTACCTACGATGTTAGCTCATCCGCTGAACAACACACAATTCAGCGTATCGACTGATACATCGGACACTGCCGTTGACCAATTCTACAACAGTACCGTTAAATTATTGAGACAATTGAGATATTTGAGACGGGAACTACCCTCAGTTTACCTTGCGATTAAGTCAACTAATAAACGCAATTCGGGTCAAAACTTCCGCTGAGTTAACGATACCCCCTGGTGTCGGTAATGTAGAACAGCATATCATTCGCAAACAAATGACATGATCGAACGGACGATGACATGACCAACAACTTATTCCGTAGGAGATTTTTCACAAAGGTTTATTTTCTTTTAATTTAATTTAATTACACTTCCGCTAATGATCAATCCCGCGTGCCCTTGACAATTATGGTGGAATTTTAAAAATACAAATCCTGTTGACTAGGTAGTTAAACCATTTAAAATAGTCCATCGGGTGGAGGGTAAATCATTTCGCGAATTCAGTAACCATATTTCAACGATTTCGTGTCCGTAAAACAGTTTTTACAATTCACACATTTACTGATTTCACATTTTATCAAAATATCAATGTACCTTCTAATTATCAATGCCAAACTATGACCGAAGGTTCACTAGATATTTGAATCAATTTACCTCCATTATAAAACTGAGGAAGGAAAAATTTCCGAAAGCGATCTTTTAAAAATTAAATAAAAAATTATTGTCTACGCTATTTTCGACACCAACATGTAAACAATTCCGAAATACGCGTAAACGCACAACATTGTTTGAGGACCCCGGTTATATGTTGATCAACATACTGTTAACTGTAAACAATTAAAACACAGACTTTAGAAATTGTAATTTGTTTTCGTTGTGAAATTGGCAAATTTTAAAAATTTCTCGCATCTCCAGACTGTGCAGCTGTAACTTTAATTTGTTTAGCGGGAATAGCAAATTATCACTTCGCTTGTTTAAAAAGCTGATTGACCATTGTGGAAAATTATCATCCAATTTATTGCAATGTAAATGATGCAAGGATCACGTCATTGTGCCTGCGTTTTTATTAAAGCGTGAACAACATGTTTTCTTTTGTAATACTTTGCCTTTATCGTTTCCTTTTAATCTTCTTCTTTAAGAAGACTCGTTAGAATTTACAGCTTATTTTTAAAATTTTGACTTATAAGTATTTTTAATTAATTTTTCTTATCTCCAAAGTGCTGTATTTATTATAACTATATTCTTTTAATTTGATTGAAAATTTCAATATAAAATCTCCGAACTTTTTTTTTGTTTTTTTCCCCGAGCCTTTCGGAATATGTCAAATACGTCTTTTAAATGCTCAAAAATATTACTGGAACAAGGTTTAAAGGTGTTCATTGCACTAGTCCAAATGTTTTTCCATATAAAATGTGTTCCAGTGAATGGTAACTTAGATGAATCTTTGGAGAACGGTGCATTTACTTAGTCTTGCCCCGCATGCAAAAGTGAGGTTTGAACTGCCATAAATGTTGAAAATAATGTTTCATCTATAGCACTACCCACAATACTACTGCCAATTCATCAATTGAGGATATTCAAGGCAAGATCAACTGTTCATTAGATTTGGTGGTTTAGAAAACTCACAACAGTTTTTTACCAGCAACTAAATTACTTCAACATTTCTATTTTCATTGCGGAATTCAATATGTTTTTGGCTGATTTAACAAAATTATGGGCGACTTTAATATAAATTTTTAATTAAAAAATACTGATGTCGACAATTTACTAGATGTGCTGTCAGCAAATGGGCTTGATACTCTTGTGTCTGAACCTACAAGGATTTTTAAATCTTCAGCAACCTGTATCGATAACGTGTATTCTCTAGGATCAGAGGTACTTCTGAAGTCCCTCATGAAATATTTTAGTCTTGGGCATAACAGATCATTGTTTAATAGAAAATTGTTTCTTTGGTTCTCCCATTTCTAGACCAGCCATAAGAAACTATGTTGAGATTGTCCACATTGACTATTGCCAACTGAAAGAACTGCTTCTATGGGAGAATTGGCGCGATGTTTATAGCCAATCCAGTGGGTCACTGGTTTTTGATTATTTTCTAAATATTCTAAATGGTCATCTCAGAACACAAAGACTATCTCTAAAGCTGGAAAAGCAGTTAAGCAAGCTTAGACCTTGGATGTCTGATCAACCACGTCCTAAATAATATACGCAAGGAAAAATCCAACTGACAAAAGGCTTGCCAACTATAGTCGCAAACTATGTATGTGACAACGTTGTGGCACGACACTAATGCAGTCAGTAAATTAATTGATACATGAGCACCCAGAGAATTAAAGAATTAAATTTCTGACTCAAATGCCATTGCTTATGAGTTTAAATTTTTTTTGTGCGAGTAGGTGAATCCAGTTGTTCGACTGTTACTTTGGATGAGTCATCGCCTGGCTTAGATGTTGTTTCTTAGATGGTTGAGAATTCATCGCCTGGCTTAGATGGTGTTTCGATTGTATCAGTTAAGAAGACGACTTGTTATCTTATGGATGTCTTAAGTTTCATCAAGAATTTAAATGTGAATACAGGAATGTTTCCGTTAGCCCTAAAGCAAGCTGTAGTTATCTCGATTTAAAAAAAAATGATAAATTGAGTTTAGATAACCACCGACCGATATCGCTTCTTTCCATTTTTTATAAAATCTTTGAAAACGCCATGAAAAGTAGGATGGTACAATTTCTGAATAAAAATAATTTTCTGTATCCGTTTCAATTCGGGTTTAGGAAAAATAAGAACACGGAACAAGCTATTTTAACAGTTATGGAACAAATAAGTGGGAGCATTGATTTAGGTCTGAAGTCATCTGGTCTGTATGTCGATATGACTAAAGCTTTCGATAGGGTAGGCCATGCAATTAAGGAAATTTTATTGTTGTGGCTTTCGTGGAATGATCTACAGCTGGCTTTGTAGTTACCTATCTGATCGATCATAAGCCAATTACAGCAAAGAGTTCCTAAGAGAATTTCCCGAGGCCCTTTTTCAGGCTCCCTCATCGCTTTTGCTGACGACTTTTCGGTTGTGTACTCTGGTTCAAGCAAACAAGTTAACATATCAGGGAGCGAACAAGGTTAAGATTTACTGGCGGAATGGCTTAAAGCTCACAACATACTTTTGAGTGAGAAAACTAAATTATTACATTTTAGGGACAGCCAGGAACTACGTAATGTTCTTTCTTTTCATGTTTTTGGCTGTAACAAAGCTCAGGCTTGTACTTCAACTGGCTGTTTTAAGATTAGTGTTGTAAATTAAATTAGATATTTAGGTATCTTGATTAATGCAAATCTAAATTGGAAGTCCTACATTGTAGGCTTGAAACATAAACTAGTATTGGTATGGAAGAATATGTATGTCTCACGCCTCTTTGTTCTTTACACTTACGGAGGTTACTTTATTATGCCCTATAGTTGATTCTATTCTTCTCTACGGGCTGGCGTGTTGGGGAAGTGCCTGTAAAACATTAATGAATTCGCTTTTGATTCGACAGAAATATATTATCCGGTTAATGGCTTTTCATGATGCGCTATCTCTTTCGTGGCCCATCTTTCGGGCTCTAGAAATCTTCTTTATTATGAATGGAAATAACTTTGTCACTTGTTCTGGCTACATTCTTCGATTGAAGACGCAATACAGAAAACATATCCCTAATTGAAGGTTAGATTTTCGTAGACATTTCTTCAACGTGGTTTCATCAATCATTTTCAATAATTTATAAGATCCATTCTTTGTAAAATTATTATGGATATACAAAAAAAATAAAAAATAAATAAGTAGATTAAGTTGGATGCCTCACGTTAAATAGTTGTTGCAGTCATATTTTAATAATAACAAAAATATTACATGTTTTTTGAACATAATTTTTCGACACCCTGCAACTCAGAGTGTGGAACAAAATAACCCCCAATTAGCATCTAAAACTTGGACACTCTGTACATGAATACAACTAAAACGAGAGATAACATGATTTTTGGCGCTTGCGTACTTTTCCCCAAATAGATCCAACACAATAACAAATGCCACGTTGTTTTCCAATACAAACGAAACAAAATGAACACATTTTCTCCTCATGCGATTCATTCGTTTTGCGTTCATCGTAACTTTCAAATACGAATTAATAAATTTTTATTAACGATATCTTAAAAGCGATGGCAGCATGATCTCAATGTATTGTACATGTCGTCGACTAGATTCCGTTTCCTCTGAGTCTGATTAGATTTTGCACATTAATATTTGTGACTAGGAAATAGAAATAGCATTCAACAGGTTGTTTTTAAACTATCACGTGTTTTTATAGGACGGGGAAGTTCATTTTGATCTGATATATTTTTAAATACACGTCAATATACGACGCATGCAAATGAATATAGCAATTAATGTAAATATTTTTTTCTATATATATAAAAGAAATCTAAGCTCATTAGCATAATATTTTGTGCTCATTTGAATAATTATACAGTAACTGATGAAAATAGAGAGGAAAAGTCGGTTGCACATTAATGTTCTTATATGAAACACGTGTATATCACTGACATTTCAAAAGTTTTGAATTAGCCGACTCTCTGGCGACGCATTTTGGTATTTGATTTATTAGCATCATTTAGGCGCTAGTATATCAAATTGCTGTGGATCTTGAGTTATGGAACCAAATATTTTCTTTACATAATGGTAATACACACACAGTACGATCTTTATAACGCTGGTAACATATTGGCCAATCATATCCGTATACGATTAGATTTAAAAATCTTTTAAATATCAGTTGCATGTTATTACATATAATCATAATAAGTCGTTTCTAGTTTCTTCCGTTCTCAAGGTATTTTTAAATTCATGTAAACAGCACATAATTATATATTTTTAATTGCCGTTCACTAGAAATATCCAGTTAGAACCATAGCATTTCAAAATAAGTAAAACAATTACCAGTAATATGCAAAAGTTGCGATTATTTGCTATATTTGAGTTACAAACCGTATACCAAATAGTATTTCGACACGTGTCCAACAACGCTGAAAACTTATCCCCCAATTATGCAATTTATAAGGAATACTGTATAGGGTCATGAAACTGCATTGGTGAAACGAATTAACTGCCTCTGAATGATATTCAGCCGCGTATAAAATTTCCAATAAACCTATGCACGCTTATATGAATTGAAAATTGACAATGACACAGTGACAAACAATTAGATTACACTTGAACGCAATTTGATATCGCAGAACAAAATGCTTCGAGCTGATTACAAGCAAAGCGACAATGAGAACATTGTTATGCGGCTCGATATATAATTGTGTACCGTCGCAATAGTTTGTGAGATGAAATATTTGTCATTAAATTAAACTTAGTCTGTTATCGTTGTATATAAGGAAATGAGATGATGACATACAAAAATTAACGAAGTATTTGATTAAGAAATGGTTTAATATACGTACAATTTGTTACGAAAACACCTACGCGATGAACGACTTCGCAAACAAATGGTTCTGTTTCGAAATATACTTACATATTTTAAAATTAAATTTAAACACTTAATTTGCCCGTTGTTAAATGTGTTCTTTATTGTCTTAATATACGTATTTTAGAACAAATTGATCAACATTGTCGAAATGAGATCCAATGTAGTTCAAAATTTGGTTCATTTGCCCGTAATCAACCACACTTGAGCATTGTATTTCATTTTGTTTCCTATTTTATGGAAATTTGGAGGCATTCTCACCACGCAACAATATGATTTCGTGTTCTAATTTACCCAACAATACCAAAAAATCGTAAAAGATGTTTTGGTATTATACAGCCTCTGTGTCGATGGAAAGCTTGGAGAGCAACCAGAACCGCATTTTATCGATAAAAATATCAACATAAAGAAATATTGTTTTACCAAAAGTAGGAGGAATCTACACCCCGAGTACGCTAGTCGAGGCGATTGTCGTTTCCAGTGACTACGATAATAAATATCTATTATATAAAATGCCAGCGTGAAGCAATAAAATTGGACAGCATGAACTAAAAATGTGTACAATTTTCGCTCTTTCGCAATTTATAATTTTTTTTTTTCGATTTTCTCATAGCCTCCTATAAAAAAACACGTTGTACAGGTGTATTGTTAAATGCGTAGCCAAAATAAATAAAAAATATGGTTATTAATTTAATTTTGTATTTGCAATGATAAAAAATTAATATAAATTATAAGACTATTAATTAAAAATTATAAATTTTAATGTCCTATGCATTTGAAAACGTCATTTTTGTTCGAGACGCACACCAACCAACAATTCGAATCGAAATTCGAAAAAAGTCGAATTGCGGTATTTTGGATCATTTTCGAAAAGCAAAAATGATACGCAACTTTCACTTTTTCGATCCGACGTTTTTCGAATCCGACTTTTTTCGATTCGAAGTGATGGTACAACATACCAACCCAGATCAATTGATTCTGAAACAAAAAAAATATATTAATTTTTATTCATATGAGCCACTAATAACAATACTTACAATTAAGCGTGTCCGACCTTGATATTGAACTATTAAAAGTGCGGTTACGGCGAGTGGGGAATTTATTGACCGAGTTTCATCAAACTGAACAGGATATTGGTGTATTGAACCTGGATGATGAAAGTCAACTAGACAAATTTGAGGATAAATATTATATGGCCATTGCTGCATTAAATAAATTAATTCAAAAACCAAATTTGGCAATCGGGAACGTGTCTGTAGATCTAAGCGATAGCCAAACCGAGCAAGCTCGGATCGCAAACATAGAAGTTGCTTCCTAAGATTAATATAGCTCCGTTTTTTGGCAGCTATACCGAATGGCAGTCATTTTTTGTTTTTTCTCGTCGACAATCCATGAAAATTTAAATCTCAACCCGGCCCAAAAAATTCAATACTTAAAGGGGTACTTGAGAGGTGAAGCAGCAAATGTGTTGAAGCATTTGTTGAAGACTCGCTATGACAGGAAACGTATACGTGCGTTGCACAAGTAAAAACTATTCCGAAAACCCTTACCAATGCCGTTGTATCGTGTGCAGTTTGCCAGAAGAAGTGCCATCCGTTATATCAATGCCCTAAATTTAAGGAATGGACAGTTGAAGAGAGAAGAGAATTGATGAAAACCGATAACCGGTGCTTCAACTGTCTAAGTAAAACCCATACAGTATATCAATGCCGGTCTAAAGGAAAATGTTATATAGTGAAACCCAGGACAACAATACTCCACCGGAAATCTCGAATCAATTATTTGTACGGTGTATAAACCTGGGTATGGTTTATACAGCGGTGAATGTTGTGGTTGCTGAATCCAATTTTTAGTTGTACCAAGAAATCCGGATCTCCAAAATTGTCGCCTCAGATCAGAATAAAAACACAAGTGTTATAATATTATGTTTTTAATTTTTTATTTTATCAAGCTGATGTTTCTTCAGTGAGATACGATGGTAAAGTGAACGAGAATAAAAATAATTCTGCTTTTTTTAATTATAAAAAGGTACTAAAAATTATACAATTATACAATAAAAAATTATACCAAATTTTATACAATTCGAACGATATTGAATAATTGTGCCATCTGGCTTACATTAGCGTAATAAATTGTTAAGGCTTGTTATAAATTTGAAGAAATTAAATTATTAATATTGATTACAAATTAAACAATAATTATTCAGATTAATTAGCAATTACGTTATGTCAACAAATCAAAGGTAAGAATATAAAATGAATTGAATGAAATTTAATTAACTAATTATTATAATTTTTAGGTGTAATCTGATGAAATTATACATACTGCCGGCCGGAAGGTGGTGCAGTAGTTAATGAGATACCGGCAGAACGGATAGTTTATTAACCGGTCTTTTAAATCGGTTGGATGATGTCTCCACGGTGACAACTCGAACGATTCCGTCTCGTCCAGGATGCAGCTCAACAACACGTCCAATTCGCCAGAGACCCCGAGGTATGTTCTGCTCATGTAATAATACTATATCGCGCAACTCAATTGCGCCCGCATTAGATTGCCACTTTGTTCGTCTTTGTAGTGACATCAAATAAGTCGAATGCCACTTTTTATAAAAATCCTGCCGCAGTCGCTGTATGTATTGCCACCGGGATAAATGACTGAGTTTTAGGTGATTCAAGTCATTTTCGGGTAAATATGTAAATGGATGCCCAATCAAGAAATGGGCTGGTGTCAGTGGGTTGATATCGTCCTTTGAGGTTATACAGAGTGGCCTGGAATTTAGGATTGCTTCAATTTGTGTTAAGACGGTTGTCATTTCTTCATAGGTTAGTGATGCTTGTCCTAAAGTCCGCTTCAGGTGGTATTTTATTGACTTCACTGCTGCTTCGTATAGACCTCCAAAATGTGACCCGGTTGGTGGATTGAATCTCCAATTTATCTGGTTTTGGGAGAGAAAATTAGATATCTTAGTGTCGTTTATAGTATGGAAGAGTTTATTGAGGTCGTTTTTAGCCCCAATAAAATTTGATCCGTTGTCACTTATGATCTCGTGACAAAGACCACGTCGTGATATGAAACGCCGAAGTGCAGCAATGCATGAATCAGTTGATAGGTCACCAGCTAACTCGAGGTGAACAGCCTTTGTGCTTAGGCATACGAAAATAGCTATGTAGGCCTTATCTGGTTTTAGGCCTCGGCGTTTTGATGGTCGAACGTATATCGGTCCAGCGTAATCAACTCCTGTTGATAAGAACGGCCTGACGAGGGTGACGCGGTTCGGTGGTAAATCACCCATTAATGGCTGAATAGGTTTGGATGTGTGCCTGCTGCATTTGATACATCTTTTAATGACTCGGCGTACAATTAATTTGCAATTAATTATCCAATATTTTCGCTTTAGTGTAGTGTGCAGTAATGTGTGGTTGCCGCATAGCAATTCTTCATGGATGGTGCGAACCAACATTTCGGTGACGTCATCTTCGGGTGGTAGCAATATCGGATGTTTTACGTCGTAGGGAATGGTCGCATGACATATACGCCCGCCGACTCTAAGGATACCATTTTGATCTATGAAAAGATTAAGATTTATTAGTTTATGGTTTTTATTTAAATGTAAATGCGCTTTAAGAGTCTTTAATTCGGTGCTAAAGTTCTTCTCTTGTACATATTTTATTAATAGTTCGTTAGCTTGATTTAACTCACTGCACGTTAAGAATGTTTTAAGTCTTTCACTAGATTTTAGTCTACAATTATTAATAAAACGTTTGCAATAAGCTAATTGACGAATAACTTTATTTAAATTTGAGTATTTATTGATGATCTCTTCAATCATTGTTGGTTGTGTGGTTACGTTGCAGATGATTGAAGGCTGTGTGTTACTTGGCCATTCAGATTCCGGATAGCTGAGCCATTTTGGCCCGGTCCACCAGAGATGATGATTTGTGAGTTCTGATGGTAGTATTCCACGAGAGGCGCAATCGGCAGGGTTCTCCTTGCTCGTTATATGGTACCAATATTTTCTAGGGTGCGTTGAGATGATTTCTGAAACTCGATTACCTAGAAATATGTCAAGTGAGCGAGGTATTGTTGCTATCCATGCTAGTGCTATTTCGGAATCGCTCCATAAATACACATTATGTTTTCGTTCACCCATGGTCAGTTGAATACTTTTCATCAATTTTGAAAGTAGAAGTGCTGCGCAGAGTTCTAACCTTGGTATCGTTATTTGTTTCTGCACTGGAGCTACCTTGGTTTTAGCTGACACGATTGTTACCTTTACTTCACCACTCTCATTTGAACATACGGCGTATACTACTGCAGCATATGCCTTTTGTGATGCATCCGAAAATCCGTGTAGGCTTATCATAGTGGAGTTAAAATTCAACCATCTTGGTATCGTAATTTGCTCAATTAACATTAGCTCATTGCGTAGTTTGCACCAATTTTCAGAAATGTCCTGTGGTAAGGGGTCATCCCAGTCCAAAGCCTTCGCCCATGTTTGCTGAAATAATATCTTAACATATATAGTTAACGGAGCTAACCAACCTTGAGGGTCAAATAACCGTGATGATTCCGATAGTAGGCCCCGCTTGGTGAGTATTGGGACATCGTTCAGAGCGACTCTGTAAGTGAAAACATCAGTTAGGGTGTTCCAATAAATGCCCAGTACCTTTGAATATTGCAAATCCCTGTCGATTTCGATTAGCTTCTGGGAATCAATTGTAGTATCCTCGTTAGGTAGACAGTTGGACAGCCACTTGCGAAGATTAAATCCTGACGCTTCCATTATTGATGCTAATTCTTGTTTTAATTTGATGAGTTGATCCAAGGTGTCCGTGCCCGTCATTAGATCGTCTACATAAAAATCTCTCTCGATAACGGTTGAAGCTCTTTCGAATGTATGTCGGTTATCTTCAGCGATTTGCTTCAATACACGGGTCGACAAGAAGGATGCTGATTCGGTTCCGTATGTAACTGTTAGCAATCGATATTCCTGAATTGGATGAGTTGGTTCTTCTCTCCATAGTATCCTCTGGAATTCTGTATGCGGTGGTGAGACTAAAACCTGTCTGAACATTTTTTCCAGATCAGCGGTCATGACGTATCGGTGGAAGCGAAACCGCAACAAAATTTGCTGGAGAGTTTGCTGTATCTGTGGTCCAACTAGCAGATTTTGATTCAACGATCGGCCAGTAGTAGTTTTTGATGAACCATCGAAAACTACTCGCAGCTTGGTGGTGGTGCTGGTTTCCTTATATACGAAATGGTGTGGTAAGTAATATGACAGGCTCCATGGTATGTCTATTTCATCCTTCGGTATACGTTCCATGTGGCCTAAATTTTGGTATTCTCTCATGAATTCTGTGTATGTTGTTTTCAGCTCTGTATTTTTGGCCAGCCGGCGTTCGATGGCTTGGAGCCTTTTGATGGCGCGTGATTTGGATTCTCCAAGCGGTGCGGCTTCCGGGTCAAATGGTAGAGCTACCAGGAATCGTCCAGATGAATTCTTTCTGTAATTATGTAAGAAATGATTTTCACAATAAATTTCTGTTTGAGTGTGGGGGGTAGTTGTTTTTATTTCCTCGATTTCCCAGAATCGAGTAAGAGTTTGATCAATGTTAATTGATGTACACAGGTTTGTTAATTTTGTTGGTTTCTGGTCATTGAATGTTCCCGATATTATCCAGCCTAGGACGGTTTCTTGAGCTATTAGGTTGGTTTTGGTGCTTTTGATGTGACCTGGTAAGATTAATGCTAGGTAAAGATCACATCCGATTAGTAGCTCGATGTCGCCAGGTTTGTCAAATGTCGGGTCGGCTAGATCCAGGTCGTTGAATTCTTCCCAGTGGTGAGAACTTACGATTGTCTGTGGCTGCTGCGATGTAATGACCGGTAATATTAGACCTTCGAGGTTGAATGACATTTCTGGTTGAGTTTGTGAATACATTTCTAGGCTAACTTTTCCTCTAGTTGTTCCGACTTTGGTTGATGATAAACCTTCCACTAATATGCGTTGGTTGTTACGCCTAAGTCCTAGCTTCTGGACACACGCTTCCGAAATGAATGAAGCTAGACTTCCAGAGTCGAGTAACGCCCTGCAAGTAAACAAATTATTATTCTCCCCGCGAATGTTAACTAGGGCCGTTTGCAGCAGTCCTTTGCTATGGATTCTCGTTTGGCACGATTGTATGGTTTCACCGGACTGGGCCACTAATGTACTTATAATCGCCTTGTCGTTTGAACTGCCTGCAGGATTTTCTTCGGTTTTGTACACTGTGTCGAGATGAAGCATGGTATGATGACGCTTGTGACACTTCCGACACGATCTTTTAGACCTGCATCTCGACACAGGATGGGAATCGCACAGACAATTATAACACCGATTTGCACTTTGCATATATTCTCTTCTACCCGTGGTGTCCATATCCTTGAATTTCTGGCATTCGTAAAGGTTGTGAGTCTCCTTGCATAGTGAACAATTTTTTGTGGCAACGGTATGACTTTGGAGGTTGGTGGCTCGTGGTTGTTGTTTCCTAGGTGGTGGTTGACAATTCTCTAAAGAATCAGCCCGTTTGGTTATGAAATCTAAAAATGATTGCCAAGTTGGAAATTCGATTTCTGAGGTCTCACTCGCCCAACGTTGTTGCGTGTCTTCATCCAACTTGTTTAAAATCAAATAAATTAACCATGGGTCACGTCCATTGCCTGAGTTCCCCAATGCCCTTATACCACGGATTACTTCATCTGATGTATCACTAATTTGGCGAAGTTGTTTTCCGGTTGCTTGGTTGACTGACGGTTGGCTAATAAAAGTTTTGATGAAAGAATTTAGTATCAATTTTTTCTTACTGTACCTTTTAGTTAACTTTTGGTATGCCTCGATGTAATTGGCTTCGGTTATTGTCAAGTATCTTAATGATGTGCGAGCTTCTCCTCTTAGTGAATCCTTCAGATATTGCAGCTTTTGTACACCAGTCAGTCCCGGATTTTCATGTACCGTTGAGACAAACATGTCGTGATATGATTGCCATTCTTGATAATTGCCGTCGAAGGTTGGTAAGGTTAGGCGTGGTAGTTTTATATCACAGCGTGTTTGGTTGAGCGTTCCGTTATTAAAGGTGGCGGAAACATCAAAATTTGGCGTCTTCTCTTGCATTCGCTTTATGTGAGTGTTTAATTTGGCGATAGTTTTGTAGTATATATCGTCACATTGTACGGCGTTCGATTCCGCTTCTCCATCTCTGGCAAATATTTCGTCTTCGGCATCGGTAAATGCCGTCATCAAACGTTGCAGCGTTTCCATACGTACCTTAACGGATTCTATATCTTCAGCGTCGGTAAGGTTGTTGGCGTAGGCTTCAATTGCCTTTATTTGCAGCAACGTGGTTTCGCGGCGTCGCAAAAACTGGTCTACCTTTGGCGGCATTTTTACACTTTACACTGGTTATTAATTTTACTATTTATACACTTATCACTGTTACTGAGGTTCTAATAAGGTTCACTTCACTTTAATACTTAAGTTTATATCGCGAATATAGTTCGAACAGTTTAAATTGGAAATGTGCAAGCGAAATGCAACAAGTTGAAAATTACGAAAAATATATGTATGCCAATTTTAGTGAAGAATAAAAGAATATATAACAAATAATTTTGAATCTAATTTTTATTAAACGTTCTATGAATTTAATAATGTGAATTACGAAAGAAAGAGCAGTACTGAGAAAACCACAAACTAATAAAAATAAAATGGTATACTTAAGGTTTTGAGTGGCGTCCCAATATGGCGTTGGTGAAAAATTGCACGTGGCGGTGATTTCCTGGCTGCGAATTATCCAGCATCCGGCTCGAAGGACCAAAAAATATGTATAAACCTGGGTATGGTTTATACAGCGGTGAATGTTGTGGTTGCTGAATCCAATTTTTAGTTGTTAAACTAAAATACCAAGAAATCCGAATCTCCAAAATTGTCGCCTCAGATCAGAATAAAAACACAAGTGTTATAATATTATGTTTTTAATTTTTTATTTTATCAAGCTGATGTTTCTTCAGTGAGATACGATGGTAAAGTGAACGAGAATAAAAATAATTCTGCTTTTTTTAATTATAAAAAGGTACTAAAAATTATACAATTATACAATAAAAAATTATACCAAATTTTATACAATTCGAACGATATTGAATAATTGTGCCATCTGGCTTACATTAGCGTAATAAATTGTTAAGGCTTGTTATAAATTTGAAGAAATTAAATTATTAATATTGATTACAAATTAAACAATAATTATTCAGATTAATTAGCAATTACGTTATGTCAACAAATCAAAGGTAAGAATATAAAATGAATTGAATGAAATTTAATTAACTAATTATTATAATTTTTAGGTGTAATGTGATGAAATTATACATACGGAGCACTACCAAACAACCATCTATAACCATTGACCCAAAACAACCATCGTGTCTCCATTTGAATCATAATCCAGCTATGTGACCGCGACAGTGCGAGTGCTAGACAGAAGTGGCCAACATCAAATATATCGAGTTTTACTCGATTCAGGATCACAGTCCTCTTTCATTACCAAGGGATTTCATTACCAGGGTCTTGCCGATCAGATGGCTAGTCAATGTGACCATCACACCACATTTTGAATCCACCATTACGTTCAATATATCAGCGTACATAGTACCCTCCATCACTTCGAGCAAACCAATTGAACAAGCTGAATTGGCACAATATCAGTTCCTTTGGACAGTGTCGGTAGCAGTCGTTAACATTAAATCCACGTCCAAAACCGATTTATTGATTGGGGCACACACATTTTTTGAAATTTTAAAACCACAACAATTGAAGCATGATAATGGAAAAATATACGCTCACGATACGCATCTGGGATGGATATTAACGAGCAATCTAATACCACAAACCGACTCCAATAAATGTTACACGATAATCGGTAACAGCAGTTTAGAGAAAAGTCTCAAACGATTTTGGGAAAGTGAGGAAGTGTTTACACCATTATCACCGGAAGACCGCATTTGCAAAGAACTCTTTCAAACCACCGCTGGCAAGCTACTTTATAACCATTTCATGGTGAAGTTACCCTTCAAACCAAAACAAAATCCTTTGAAAGAATCCTTGGGGATTGCCGTTAAACGATTAAAGGTAATGGAAAGAAAATTTGCAAAGAATTGTAGGTTGGAAAATCTTTACGTCGATTTTATGCAGGAGTACAATCAACTCGGTCACATGGAAGAAGTTTAAACACCCGAATATCCTGCTCATTGTTTGTACCTGGAAACATCCACCACTACTAAATTACGATAATTTCATAACAGGACCAGTATTACAAAATTTAATAACTGATATTTTATTTACGCTTCGATTGCAGATCGATTGCGAAACGATATGTATATAGACAATTTACTAACAGGAGCATCCGAGATAGAAGAAGCAGTTGAATTGGTAAAGCAGATATATAGCATAATGTTCCAATCCGGGTTTAACCTCCGAAAATGGTCTTCCAACTCTTTACACTTCATATCTAAGCCTAATGTCGTTGATTCAGATTCTTCCCATCCAAAATATTGTCCGATGAATCAAATGAAATTAAGGTTTTGGGTTTTGCAATGGCAACCAGTCTCGGATACTTACACCTAATAATGTCACCCTCAAGGATGCAGTACCAACTACCAAACGAACTATACTTTCCGAAGCCAGTCGTATATTTGATCCACTCGGCCTACTATCACCTTTCTTCGACAAAATAAAAACTTATTTCCAAGAACTGTGGCTGCTAAACTTAGGATGGGACGACAAACTACCAAGCAAATTCACTTGCTTTCTCTTTCGTATTAAATTATGTCGGTCATTTGTCGGTAACACTCGGGAATCTATTATATTTATTGTTGGGAAATTTCTTGGATACAAAAACTGTTTTATTTACTGCATTGCACCATTTTTTCATTTATTTTTTTATTTTAGTTTTAGTATTCTTGTAGTCGCAGCGCAGACTGTGAATCGTTGTGCCAAATATTTACATTTATTTGCTAACGAAATGTGTTGGTGATAAATATCAATTACTTTGGTAAATAATGTAATTAATTGTAAGTATTTTATTGATAATCATCAAGAATTAAATTTTGATTACTAATTTTTAAAATGTTTATGAATTTTTTTAGCAGATTTGCGGTAACTGTGATGCATTGGTTAAAATTTTTCAAAATGCCGTATTATGGTACGTACGAGTGTATAGATATAAAAATATTTTGTCTTATAGTTATTTATTGTTATGTAATCGTGACAGTGCCTTTTTAAATGTGTTAAGAAGTAATTTTATTTTAAAACAATAGTGATTTTTATTCAATTTTAATTCTATTATATGCTACTAAGAAGAATTACATTAAACAAAATAACGTTGTTGGTTCTGATAATTTAGCGGTAACTTTTCATATGTTTCAGTAATTTGCCAGTACCTCAGTAGCTTATTAATCTCTAGCTTCAGATTTCTTTAGCAACACGTTAGTGATTCTATTCATATTTATACTCGTAATAATTAACTTGATCTTTGTTAAATTCATCCACCATATTTCAAAAAGTCTTTGTTTTAAAAACAAAATTTTATTTAAATTTTATAATTATATTTACAGATGAAATGGCGCTCGCTGAAAAAAGATGAAAGGACCAAACACCAGATCTTTTGTTTTTCTAAAAATGTAATTAAATAGAAATAAAAGTGATTTAATTTAAATAAATTAATTTAATATACAATGAATTTTTATTTGTTTTAATTTAGATATAATAATTCAATGTGCTTTCACTTACTTCTAAACATTCTGTTTCAAGGTTATCATAATTTCCCTATATTATTGGTCTGACAAGTATGTGACTCTAATTAGTACTTTTAGGCACAAATTCCTTTTAATTTTGCGTTACAAAACAAAGTTATTAAGACAGGAACAAATTCTCTAAAATAACATAAATATTTCACGTTTAAATTGTAATAACAAATTACAAGTAATTACCTTATAATATTACGTTATCTTGTGCTAAGATTTATCGGCAAATGTATATGATAAAATAATAGTAATTGAAGAGTAACAAATACCACGATTTAACCGATAGTACCAAAACGGTAACTGTTCCAACCCATTGTGTGCCAGAATTCGGTAATTTTATGGAGACCGATCGGACTCGTTACCGACTCGGTCCCTGGTAACAGCATGGGTTTTTTATGGTTTTAAATTTGAAATTGTTTGTCGGCTATGGTTATCACATATGCATCATTTGGCGACGTCTAGTCGCCGCGTTCACATTTTCGTATTATGATTCTCGCCGTGAAAACGAAGTGAGCGAGAGTGATGTCAAAAATGATCACCTAAAATTTTTAGGTGATGTAGTGCGATTTTTTTTTTAATTCAATAGTACAAATAAAAATGGCTGGCAGTGATAATGTAGGTTTTATTTTTAAATTATTTTTATAGTACAAATAATTTGTTTGTGTATTTTATAATAATTATTATTATTTTATTTCAAAATATTGTATTATAAATTCAGGCAATTTTATCACGAAAAAATAAATCGATACTACTGATTATTATTAATAATCGTTGATCGTATTAATATTTTTAAATATTAGTTTTGGAATATTTTAATTATTTTAACTAACTAAAATACATAAACAAACACATAATATGTCAAAACTGCTAACAAAAACACTGTAGCCAGCCACAAAAAAGTAAAAATTTAAAAAAATACGCAAATCACCGCATACTCTCATTCGCCAAAATAAAGGTGAGAACCATAATACCAAAATACTACTCACACGAATCATACTGTCACGGCGAAACGGCGAAAGAGTGGTGTGGTGATTGTGAGGCGAGAACCATAATAGGGGCATTAATCGTGCTTTATGGTGATGCAATCCTTTCGTTTTGCACGGCTTGAATTTCGTCATTAAAACAGTGCTGCTGGATAAACCGTAAAATCTGTGCTTCTGCTTCTCGTCAGTCGGAATTCATACTTATTTTGGACTTAGTCTTTAAATTTAGATATATTACAATAAATCGTCGAATTAGGCTCATTGCGACCATGACCTTACAGTTACCTCGACGCTCTAAATCACCCGAACAAGGTGGTTTCCGAAAAACTCACCAGGCTTCTGGTTTCAAAAATTCTGGTCCGCTCCACCACAACAAATGAGATTTTAGTTCATTAGGGCTTACTCCTGTCGTGGCACAAACAACTGGGTTAAGTTTCGATGTAATATGACCCCATTTGTCCCGTGGTAACGTTTCGATGATTTCACTGGTGCGATTCTCAACGTATTTTTTCCATCTGCGTGGTGGTTCCGACAGTCAATCCAGTAAGATGGTGGAATCAGTCCAACAGAATATTTGACCATCTCTAATGTTTAGTATTGACTGTAAATGCTTCATCGTTTATAACAGCGCTCCGTTTAACTCCAACCTTGGTAGTGAAATGTTATTAATTGGCGCGACCTTCGTTTTTGCTGCAATCAGACTAATCATATATAATCAGACTAGTTCACTAGAATCGCAAAATCCGTGCAGTTGATTTGGTCTATCTGTCATAAACAGCCATCAAGGTATCGTAACTATTGATATATCACCTATTTCCTTTCGTAGCTTAAGCCATTGATCATACACTTTGCTTGGTAGTTTGTCGTCCCATCCTAAGTTTAGCAGCCACAATTCTTGGAAATAAGTTTTTATTTTCTCGAAGAAAGGTGATAGTAAGTCGAGTGGATAGAGGGCCTACTATTGCTTTCGAACGTTTTCGTTCATTTTCGTCAGTCGTTCAACTATTTGCTATCGTATTTCGTTAGTTTTGGTACTACTGCTTTCGATTATCAAAACAATTTTAGTACCAAAATTATTTAGGTGTTGTCAGAGTAATATTTTGAATTTAGTACATTTTTTACGTCACACAAATTGTTTTCGATTTTCGTTGTTGTTTTATTAATTTTGAATAATATAAATTACATAATAATTATTTACAATTAAAATTAAAATAATAATTAGTGCGATGGATTCAATCGTTCCATATGTATTTAGTGATAGTAGTGATAGCGATTGCAACGTTAACTTAAAAAGAAAAAATATTAGAAAGAAGTCCAATATTTTATCTTTAAATGAAACTGAGTAAGTTAAATTTTTGTACCTATATACATATACATTTCATGTTAAAAATATTACTAAAAGAACATCCTATATTAAAATAGTTACTACAAGTCCTATTACTTTAAATTCAAAAATTTGTTTAGATTATCTAAAGAGGCATTTAAGTATGTATTTTGAAAAATAAAAAATCAATTTAAACAAACAACAACAGCTGTAATCCCTCTAATAATAAAATTTGCAGCAACTTTGCGGTTTCTAGCGCAGGGGAGTTATCAAAAAAGTGTGGGGCAAGACTTTCACATAGGACTCTCACAACAAAGTACGAGCAATGTAATTGCAGAAACTTTGACCATACTGCAAGAAAATTTATGTTCGGAATGGATCTCGTTTATAATGACTGAGGAAGAAAAAAAGAGAATAAAATGGAATTCTTTAAAAAGAGTGGTTTTCCTGGTGTGGTTGCCTGTATTGATGGATCCCAAATTAAAATGGTAAAACCTAACATATTTTTTTCTGTCGAAAAGGGTACCACTCAATGAATGTTATGTTTGTAAGTGTAACGATTTAAATATTTTTAAGACTAAATAAGTAAGATAATTTGTCATTCATTAGATTTGCGATTATAAACTGCAAACCAGAGCAGTGAATGCTCGTTATGGGGGTTCATGTCACGATTCAATGATATGGAATCTAAGCGCTGAAAGGGCCTACTTAAATGCAAGTTGGTTAAATGACAAAACATCTTGGTAACTCGGTAGGTATATTAAGTTCCAATTTGCCTTTTACCGCTAATTTCATTCTTATTTAAATTAAATTTTCAAATAATTATCAGTAGAGAATAAGCGATATAATTTTATATGTATACCATATTCCTAGGAGATAGTGGATATCCACTTGAACCATGGATGATGACTCCTTATAGAGCTGCTGGTGAAGATACTTCGGAGTCAAGATACAATACATGTCTTTCAAAAACCAGAAATACCATGGAAAGATGCATTGGACTATTAAAAGGAAGATTTCGGTGTCCTTAAGCCTCGAGAGAGTTACATTATAGTCCTGAGAAAGTTTGCCAGATTATTAACGTCTGCAGCATGCTTCATAATGTTTGTATTCATTTTAATATTGACTATGATGAGCTTTTAGAAAATGAAACAGAGGATACGGAAGATTTCGCAGTACATAATATTAACAATGAAGCAAACACAAATGAAGCAACAGAATCAGAAATCAAATAAGAGTAATTTTTTAGTTATATCAATTATTAATACTCCATTATTTAATAAACACATTTTTATTAATCACTTGTTTTTTGTTTCGCAGAATATGTTGAATAGTTTTTTTTCAAAAAGTTTAAAAAATCACTCGATCGATTTCGACTTGTTAGGGCATCATCAGGAGTATCTACCTACCTACCAGGTAGATACTCCTGATGATGCCCTAACAAGTCGAAATCGATCGAGTGATTTTTTAAACTTTTTGAAAAAAAATATTCAAAATATTCTGCGAAACAAAAAACAAGTGATTAATAGAAATGTGTTTATTAAGTATAAGTGTGTTTCGCCAAGTGCCTACGGCAAATAGCGTAAAAAGTAATACTCCATTATTTAATAATTCACAATACTTTCACGTATACTTCTTTAAAATACAAATAAAATTATGTAACAAGAATTCAATATAATTTAAGATTTTTAATTGTTACTGGATTACCAGCCATTCTTCTCCTTTTCTATTTCAATACCCTGTCGTTTTAGTTCCAACTTCGCTTCTGTTAATCTTAAATTTGCCAAAAAATGTTCATCTTGCTTCTTGTCCCTCTCTTTCTGATATTTAAATTTAACTTCTTCTAATTTCAATATTTTTTTCTTATATTTTAAGTTTTCTTTATTAATTTGGTATAATTTATCTAGTATCTTTTCAATATTTTGATGAAAAGTTTCTTGCATTTTTATTTGCTTCATAATCAAACATTTTTTGGAATCATTTTTTTTCTTGGCCGTATTGCCTGCGAAACTGAACATGTGGATCCAGGAATTGTTGACGGTGAAGATGGCGATATATCATCAGTTGAACCAGAAATGTTTTCCGGGTTGTTTTCACTGTTGATCACATTGCTCAATTGCAATTCACGCAGTGCACCAAAAGATCCCTCTTGTAGTCCGCTTACGCATTTTTTAATCTCTAAAAGATCAATCGCCCTTTCCTCTAACTCATTTAAATAATAAGTATTATTTGGTCCGCCTCCTGTGCCAGTTCTTATTTATTTATTCTGGGTCACTTTAGCCCGAATCTTATATTTCCAGTCATTCCACACCTATATAAATGATGTACACTACACATTAAGTAATACAAATAAAATATAACGCTGCTTACTTTTCTCCATCCTTTTTGTATCGTTGGTAGGTGGACCGGCAGCATTCAAATTTGTAGTAATCTCAATCCACAAATCATTACTCTCCTTCCTTCCATCAGCTGTGTCTTTTTCCCCGTTGCGATAGATGTATGCTTCTCCAAAAATTCAATAAGGATAGCATATTGCTGAGACTTTGTGTGTTGACGTTTTTGTGTGGCCCTAAATATTAAATAACATAATTTTGCGTATAACATTTACATGCATTTATTTGACTTACATGATTTGTAATATATTTTATTATTAATTATCCTCCTAAATATTATTATTTTAATTGTTACTATTTTCGTATATATATATCACGTCCGTTTATTAACGATTCAAAAAAGTAGTCGATATCAAAACGATGAAAATGGTAATGAACGAGTTCTTATTCAATAGTACAATTGTTCGAATTTAAACGTCATAAATATTTTCGTTAACATTCATAGTATGCGAAAGCCATAGTACAAAAAAATTTTTAGCGCGTAGTCTGCGAAAACGTTCGAAAGCAATAGTAGGCCCTCTACCAAAATAAAAAATTATTTGTTGAGCAAATAATTGTGAATGGGAAATGGTAAAAACAGATATTTTAATTTTTTTTTCAAAGTTTTGTTACCGCACATCAGTAACATTGTTAACGAAATACGGTATATGGTTACAAATTGTTTGTCGGGATAATAGGGGCATAAATCATTAAATTCATTTTTGGATAATAACGGACCTTTACGAGTAGATGGTAGAATTGAGAAGGCCATTGCACCTTATGATACGCTGCATCCCATAATTTTACCTGCAAAATCTGATATAACAACGAGAATTGTGCTGAGATATCATCGAATCCATTTACATTGTGGTCGACACTATTGTCGAGTATCATTAGAAGAAAATTCTGGATTGTTCATAACCGAAATACCATAAAATCCGTCATCCGGAATTGTGTGCGATGTATCAAACAAAGACCACTAACCGAGGACCAAATAATGGGCAACTTGCCGAAAGAAAGAGTAGAACTAATCCGTCCGTTCTTAAAGATTGGGTTGGATTTTGCCGGTCCCATCAAAACATACCTAAAACGCGAACGAGGACAGAAAGCACAAAAGTCGTATATCTGCCTAATTATTTTTTTCAATGTACTAAGGCTGTACACCTGGAGCTCGTGGAAGATATTTCGACCGAATCCTTCATGGCTGCATTCCATCGATTTTTCTCACGGAGAGGAGTCAGCACCGAGATTTTCTCGGACAACGGATCTAACTTTTGTGGTGCATGCAAAAAATTCAAGGAGTTAAATAGTTTTCTTAAAAATAATATTAATCTAATTTCTATTTCTATTCTTAAGAAATACCAGGTTGTATGGCGGCATTTCATTCCACCGCATGCACCTCAATTTCTAGGAATTTGGGAGGCATGCGTGAAGTCTGCAAAAACTCATTTGGAGCGTGTAATTGGGTCTAATATACTTACACAACACGAGCTGCATACGTTGCTGGCTCCTAAATTTCCGACCTTTATGCACACAATCAAACGAGGAGCGTGATCCATTGACATCAGCGCCCACCACCATCCCACAACCGGATATCACCGAACTACCTTATAACCGGTTGTCTCACTGGAGCGCGATTAAACGAATGACCCAATTATTTTGGAAACGTTGGCATTTAGAGTATCTTACGTCACTGTAAGCGCGCACCAAATGGAACTCGCCAAAGGATAACTTACAATTGGCGATATTCTTCTCGTAAAGGAAGAAAATGCACTAATCAATCATTATTTATTTATTTATTTATATAATTTACTTACAGGGTTACAATCGGTAATTATTACAATAAAAAATAAGCGACATAACAAATTGAAAAAGTTATTTAATTTAAGAACGGTTATTATAAAATTTAAATAGTTCGTTCCTCAATGAATTTCTTGACATGTTAAAATCAAACCTATGAAAAACAAGAGATTAAAAACACGCGATAAGTTCAAGACTGGTTCAGATGAACAATAATTTGTGGCCACCGCTCTCATAAATATGAATTCGTCACGGTGAGTATCTCGGCACAATCTAAACGTGAACATAATACGTCACGGACAAATATTGCGGATGGGATATCACGTCGGTGATCTAACCGTTGTAATCCTAAGAGAGCACAACGATCGCGATAAGGCGGAAGTACGTGCTCATGTGCCCGCATTGAAGGTAAATCTTTAAGCGCGTAGATAAGAGACTGTTTTTGAACACTCTCAATTCTCTCGTAATGGCATCGGTAAAAAGGTGACCAAATCTGTGAGGCATACTCCAAAATTGATCGAACAAATGAGACAAACAGAGATTTCAAGGTTATCGGATCACAGAAATCCTTACAATTCCGTTTAATAAAGCCCAGCATCATATATGCTCGGCTTATTATCGAATCAATGTGCCTTGTAAATGTGAGATCCCGAGTGAAAATAACACCCAAATCGGAGATGAACTTAACTCTAACGACTTCTTAATTATAACGCGAATACTGATGTATAATCGGAAAGGGTACGCCAGAAAGACATTGCCTTACATTTACTCACGTTCAGCAACAGTTTGTTTTCAACCGACCAATCACAAAATCCGCTTGGAAATTTATACAGTCGGATACATTTGATATTCGTGCAAATATTTTCATATCATCTGCGTAGAGCAGGAAATCTGCAGAGACAAAACAGTTAACCACGTCGTTGACGAATATTGAAAATAGAAGTGGCCCAATGTGGCTACCTTGTGGCACTCCAGAAGTAACCCGAAATAGATGAGAAGATAACTCACCAATTTGAACAAACTGCCACCTATCTGATAGGTAGGACAGCAACCACTTAGTAGGGATGGCTTGACAATTTAATTGCTGTAGCTTTTTGATTAGAATTAAATGATTAATTTTATCGAACGCCATTACTCGATTATTCCGATTCTGGATTCTGTCCATTTCAACTTCAAGATCAGCCTGTTTACGGTGCCTGTTTGCACTTTCTGCAAAATATGTGGATCTATCTACCATTTGGGCATTATAAATAGGTATAACTTAATTCAAAATAATTACAACACAAAATTGGTCTAGAATTTGAATTAGGATATGCGGCTTCTGCTGATAAGTCGAAGTAAAATAGCGGTTGGAGTTTTGATTTTGAAACATTGCTGATATATTTGGATCACCGGATATTTCACCAGCATTGCTGATATCATTCAGATGGTAAATTTTTCATGGAGAAATTCACGCTTTTCTGAAACTTCCCATTCAATGATGTTTGGGTTGAGAAATTTTTCTGAATCAAAACTGCGAAACTTTATTTAGTTCGATAAATTATCTCATAGTCCTTATTTTTACCTTAGGTTAAAGCCTTCTGTGAAATGTTTCACTTCTTGCAATTATTATGCTAGGACGCATATTCATTAAAATAGGTCATCAAAACCTCATTTTTTTTAAACTTTTGCTGTATTTTATCAAATTCATTTTTGATATTGTCGTCTGTTCGAGTATGCCGAAATATCTCAGTATCTTCACGCAGGGCGTTCCAAGAAATTTGTTAAAATCTTGTTCGTTTGATCACGGGACATATTAGAGGAATAAGGAGTGATGTTTCATAGTCACATAGTCGTTTTAAATTTGTTCCCGTTTCAGCTAGTTTTAGTTTTAGTGAGTGAATTTTAGTATAAATCTCAACCTTTGTGGAAATAGACGAAATTTCTATCCCGAAAATCGAAAAAGTTGTGTGGCGGCTCAAAATCATTTTCACTTCGTGGCACTCCTCGTAGCAAAACTATTTATACGTCGCGCCGCTTAATTACGAGGCATTGCTCGTTTTTCTGAATATAGTAGCTATTTCGCCATCTACATTCGCGAATCTCGATATTAATCGATTATCGATTAATATCGAGAATTTCAGGAAGACGCGAAAAGAAAACGAAGAAACGAAAAAGAATCAGTCGCGTTTTAGAATTTCAAGAGACACGGTCTCATATTATAATAAAGTGAAAAGTGCCGAAAACAATCGTCACACGCTAACCAACTTTTTTGTGAACTAGTAATTTAAAAATAACATTTTATAACTCTACTACATAAAACAAATAATAAATAAATAGTTTATATACAAACATAAAAACATAGTGAGTGTTATTAAACACAATAGTGAAAACACGGTAAAACCGCTATAGTTGCTTATGGCAATACTATACAAGTTTATATTAAGCGTGTTTTTTATTGGAGCACTATCCGGAGCCGAAGGGAAATTTTCTACTGTAACTGGAGCCATTATTCACTGGTGTCGCTACTAATCAAAAAAATTAAATTGTAAAATTCATGCAGTCGAATGACACTTCTACTTTTGTGTTTATGTTGTTTGAAAAAAAAATCGCAAACATTTTAAAACAAACATATTCCGGAATAAATAATAAATTATATAAATTTAACAAAAATGTTTTATTAATATTTAGTTGTTCACAATAGTAAATATAGTGAATAAGTTCTTAAGTTTAAAATTTGAGTGCTGCGCCTGTGTGATACTTATAAATATAATGGTTACTCTAACGAAAGCCTCTCGAACGTCATTAATATTCAAAACACCGTTGCCACAGTTGTAAATGAGTTAGATTTGACCGTGAATTTCATTAAATGTCCTAATTTGTGTTGTGTTTCTTTTACGACGAAGTAAATCGGTGTAAAATTTATGGTTACCGGGTCGATATCGTCCACAACGAAAATGATTTGAATGTCTGGTGGTTTATCTCGTATGAATGTCGGCGGTAAAGGAAATGAGAATGAAGCGGAACCGAAACGGATAGTTTAATTCCTGAGGGTAGTAATGATGTGCAGGATATAAGCAAGGGCCAAAGCTAAAGCAAAAAAGCGACGTCTACAAAGTTCAACCGTAACAAAATGTAAAGGAATGACAAATTGTAAACTAGATACGTTATCTTTCTTGGATCCCGTATTTGCCGATACAAAATCGAATTTAAGCAATATGAATAGTTCGAATCGAGTTTTTCTAAGTACGCTGGAATCGAATAACTCGGAAATTTTATTTGATTACGATAATCCGTACTGGGATAATACACCAAATGAATTTATACTCAATGAGGACACCCGTTGAAAAACAAATTTTATTTTATGAATTACAAAAAGCTGGATGGACCGTTAAAATTAGGACAATATTTACGGAATACAATATTAGTTACATGCCATGCGACATGAATAAGTACGTATTTGGCTGGAACCATCCAAGTAAAAATCGCTCTATAACGATCTTTTTAATTTCAGAATGCTGCAATCAACCGTAGGTGATAGTAACATAAATATAGATGACAGCGATAGTGATAATGGATTTATGGGTGTGAAAATGTCGAAACGATGTTGTTCCCATTCATGCTATAATTCGCAACTTAAAAACCGTATGGTCCATTATTTCGAATTTCCAAAGAATCGGGATTAGTAAGTTCCATTGAATTATTTCGATCCTGTATGTAGGTAGAGGATTTTAATCCAATGTACTATTCTTTTCTAGAGCTCAGAAATGGGCAGTCACGATCCGCCACTTAATTCGAAACACTGCGGCCCGTTACTGTACGAATCCCAACAATATGCAGTGGTGAATGGATTGCTGTTGGAACTGGAGAAAGAGGGGATTGGGGTTGTAGCGTATGCAGATGATGTAGCGATAGCTGTCTCAGGCAAATATTTGGATACGATTAGGGATGTTATGCAGAATGCACTCCTGATCGTTACGAAATGGGCCAGCAAATGTGGATTAGGGGTCAACCCCTCCAAGACAGAGCTGGTACTATTTATTAAGAAATATAAAATTTCGGTAGTTAGCCCTCCTACCGTGAACGGCATTAGACTGGCTTTAGCTGACAGAGCGAGATTTTTGGGCATAATCTTGGACAGTAAGCTCAGCTGGAAGCCTAACATTGTAGAAAGGGTAAATAAGGCTAATGTAGCCATTTACTCGTGTAGAAACGCCATAGGGAAGAAATGGGAAACCAGAGCTGGTACACTGGCTCTATACCGCAGTGGTAAGGCCTGTGCCGATGTACGGGGTGGGCGTGTGGTGGCCAGCTCTGGAAAAGGTAACCTACATAAGGATGTTGGAGAAGGTGCAAAGAACGGCCTGTATGCTTATAAGCGGGGCGCTTAGGACAACACCTACACGTGCTTTAGAGGTTATGTTCCATCTTATTCCAATCGAATTTTTTGGTAAGCAGATGGCAGCCAATGTGGCTAAAAGGCTCTCGGCTGTCTCTCAGTGGAAGTGTCTTCAGGCGGGACACTCGACGATAGTTAGATCACTAGGGGAAGAACTGGTGAATCTAGATTATATTAAACCAACGTTGTGTTTCGATATAGGTTTCAGGATAATCTGTCCTTCTATTGAATCCTGGAGGAACGGATCAACACTGGAAAACGAAGCACTGAAATTTTTCACGGACGGCTCTAAGCTAGACGGCAAAGTAGGAGCCGGAGTCTTCTGTGAGAAGCTCAATGTTTATATTTCTGTTCGTCTCCCTGACTACTGCAGCGTGTACCATGCTGAAGTGGTGGCGATAGGGGAAGTCGTGACATGGTTGAAGCATAACGTGGTATCTGTTAGGGATATCGCGATTTATGTGGACAGTCAAGCGGCACTCAGGTCACTAGAGGCGGTTTCTCTGAAGTCACGGGTGGCGCTGGATTGCCGATCATCTCTTAATGAGATGAGCGAGTATTTCAGTATCCAGATAATCTGGGTCCCTAGTCACTCGGACGTCACGGGAAACTGCAGGGCAGACGAACTAGCTAGGTACGGTACGACTCTCCAGATGCAACCGGAAAGGGCAGGTCTGGGGAGGCCTATAGCAGCGCTCAAATTGACGCTCAGTAAAAAGGCAATCGCCTTGACAGATGAGAGGTGGACCAACACTTTCACGTGCAGGGTAGCAAAACAGGTTTGGCCAAAACTGGACCTGCGGCGCTCCAAGGCACTTGTATCCCTGGGAAAACGAGATTTAGGATTGGTCGTAGGGATACTGACAGGACACTGCCTTTTTGGGGAACATGCGAGAAGGCTGGGTCTAGAGACGAATGACTTTTGTAGAAGTTGTACAGACGAAGAGGAGGAAGATACATTAGTTCACTTCCTATGCTCGTGTCCAGCACTATCATACAA
The DNA here is from genome assembly GCA_932526605.1 of Nephrotoma flavescens. Lineage (NCBI taxonomy): Eukaryota > Metazoa > Arthropoda > Insecta > Diptera > Tipulidae > Nephrotoma > Nephrotoma flavescens. The sequence goes on from OW052220.1 coordinate 234,899,290, forward strand.
AAGACATAGGTACTTGGGTGTGTACAACATGGACAGCCTTTCTGAACTCGCGGACTTTGGGGTGCGAGATATTTTACGCTACATCAGTAGCTCTGGTTGGTTTCAGCGGGAGTAAGGGGAGATTGGATCCTGTGGTATCACAATGGGCCATTATTGGCATAAGTGTGCGATAGCAGCCACTCTAACCTAACCTAACCTAACCTAGACGAGATTTCTTCTTGATATTGTTGGCGATTAAGACCAATAAACTTTTCATCTCTAAACCGTTCGTCCCTGTTCATCAGAGCAAATGCATCAGTCACGAAGCAATCGGTTCTTGAGAATTGTGTATGAATCCCTTTTGTGATAAATTTTTTTAGTCCGAACATTGATATGCATAAAATTATCTGAAATGATTCAAATTCTACAAATATTTCATATCGCGTATTGATTTATTTAACCAAATATTATCTTTTAAAATACTAAACTTTATTCTTTCACACCATATATCCAGACACAATAAGTTATCATCTGCAACTAAATACCGCATACAATAATATTAACTATCAAATTATCAAGGGTCGTATGCAAATTGATTAAAATTTCAAATTCTACGTCGCCACTGTACTGATTCATGTACAAACATTTTTCAACTTTTTTTTTTATTATTTTGTTTTTTTTTTTTTAACTTTGAAAAGACAGAAACTAAACTAATTCAACAGTTTGCTTAGGAGATTTGCTATAACCGAACGTATATTTTTAATAAACCGTGCGTTGTCGTCCGTCAAATTGTAATAAATATATACAATAAAAATTTTAAACGATTTTGTTTATAATTCGTGACGTGAAGTGAATTTAATTGGTGAAATTAAAGTGATTTGAATTTATTTTATCCAAAATCAAAAAAAAAAAGTGTTTAGTGTTTTACTGCTTTGGTGTTAATGTGTTTTAGCAAATTTATGTAAAGTGTTATAAATTTTATAGTGTATGGTTGTCAATAAGTTCAAGATCCGTTATAGTGATTATAAAGTATGCGATTTTATCTTAATTTGAATAGTTGATTGATCACCAATATATTATGTAGTTATGTACATGTATCGGAATTTTTATGCAGTTTAATCGATTAAAAACTTATTTGGTGCGATTTGTTATGCGCAATCCAAATCCCATAAACGCATTTGCCTCATTCAGTTTTTGTTGAGCTTTTCGATTATGTGGAGATTCTATTCGGATTCACTGGACCATTTATTTGTCAATATGTAAATATCGATATAGTGTACACTCGAAATTAATTAAATAGATTTTGATAATACGGCGGACGATGAAATGAAGCAACAAATTATTTATTGTGTCCGATTGAGGAGTGGATTTTTTTTTAATTTGTAAAGCCTATTTTATTATTTGTAATTTAGTCAATGTCATTGGAATATTTAAACAATTATTGTGTGATTTGGTGGAATCTACTATTGTTATTGTCAATATTGATGATTAGTAATAATACCTTGTCACCTTGTTATAAAGAACTTAAATAAAGATGTACATTTCAAATAGTTCGAGAGAGGTATATGGTGATAAAATTCCAAAGGGCAGTTTTGTTTAAAACAACTTTCTAATAAGTTGAAGCCATGAATTTATATTTCCAAATGACCCAATATATTTATGTCACGTTTCAATGTGTGCTTGTCAAAAGACAATATTAAATATTTACTAATTATTGTTATTATGCAAGCAGTAAGCACCCAGCTAGTTCATATTGGCTCTTCCTTAATTTCAAACATATCAGTTTTGTAAATTATACGTGATTTAAAATAGATTTTCGATCAGCCTACCCACTTGTCTTTATATGTATTTTACATATCTCTGGACTAGTGTGACGTTAATAAACACACTATATCAAACATAGTAAATATTCACGTATTTATCTACGAAACGCATGTCAAATAAACAGAAACCGTATTCACAAATGTTTTTGGAACATTTCTTTATTTTAAATAATTATATTTTTATTACTTACTTTCTTCAAAATTGTTCAGAAAATTTGCCTCAGTTTAAAATTAAAGTTAGCTGAGTGTTTTCATAGGTGAGGCAGTATGTTATATACCAGCACAATTTTTGAGTTTTGACTCTGCTAATGTCTCACCCAAACAATTACACAAAAATTATTGCGATTTCAACTTTTCAGTATAAATATGTTCCTGTTTTCAAAAATTTCAAGTGATGTGTAAATAAACAAATCGAATAACTAATTTGAAAGATGAAACAGTATATCATTTAACGAATTTTATTTCTAGAAACACGAACCATTAACTACTATTACTTTCTCAATTTTTTCGCACTTTGTTCAAATAGGCAATATCCTTAATCTAGATCTAGCTAAACTTGCCCTTGTACCATGTCTAGCGAGTCTATCTGGCCTGCAGTTGCGCAGCGCGTCCGAGTCACCAGGACTCAGGTTATTTGGATATTAAAATGCCCCCCATCTGATTGAGAGATGACTGGCAACTCTATGCGCCACTCTAGAAGTCACACTAACCCCGTCAACCCAGGAATGACCAGATCCCCCCGAGCGGCAAGTACAATGTCTGCTGAAGAAACCACCCCCCCCCCCTTCCCCCAAATCAACCATCGACCCACTAGAGGTCGATTCCCAGCCACAACGAAGCACCATAAGAGGGTTAGGGACGTTTCCTCAACAGACAAAGTCTTTCGTCTCGCGGAGAGACCTCTAGGCATTCTCCCAAAATTCACACTCCACCAGCTTGAGACTATATCGGAGTGCCACGGGGAGACCGCGTGGATTTTACGGCCGTCCCCGAATAGACGATACATATGCTGGACTCGCCACTCCGACCCTGTGAATGTCCTGCCGAGATAATGATGGAGAGTGACAAGCCCAGCCTGCAAAGATGGAACCGACACGAACCGAAAAATCCCCTTCCACCATGCCGAAACAAAAAAATTTAGTACTTTATTTTATCATACGCAGAACCAGCACGAAATAATCACTGAACTTGCGGAAATTGGGCAGTAAAAAGAAATTAAACCGAACAAAATACGAAAACGGTCGATGATCTTGACGAAATTTGTAAATCGGAAAGAAGAAAACGAATCGAATAACTGAAGTAACAAAAAAAATGTAAAACGAACAAAAATATAGCCGCCGCCCAATTCTGAGAATGAAATAAACGTACGTTCCCTCTACCCGCGTGGAACAACCGTAATGGAGCTCGATTACAAAAATATTTAAATAAAATTTGAAAAATGAAAAAAATTAAAGGCATAAAATGAGCAAATGTGAAAATTGAAAATTAAAATTGAAATTTGAAAATTAAAATTGAAATTTGAAAATTAAATTCAAATAAGAATTTGTAAAAAAAAAATTATAAAAACCCATAGAAAATTAAAAATGTAACTTTAAATTACAAAAACAAAATGGTACCTTCTTGACCTTCAGAAAGGTCCCGCCAAAATGGGTTGCGCCGTCTCCTCGCCTTTAATCAAAATAACATTTACAAATGGCCACGTGGTAGGTCACCTGTGTAACTGGGTTGGGCCACCTGTGTAACTGGGTTGTTACAAAACGTTGGGCGTGGATAGGCCGCCAAAACGGTGAGCATCTTCCCGCCTTTAATCGAAAATTCGGCCTTGATAGGCAGCCAAAACCATAAATAAATAAGAATAACGTTGGGCGTCTTCCCGCCGTAAAATTTGGTCAAAAATGAGTGATTTTTTTCAATAAGGCATTTGGATAGACCATAAAGATCCTAAAATTTGTTGTTTGTCCATTGACCTTGTTTTGCGATTCAATTTCGGGTTTGGTCCGATTTTCGATTTGGGTTCTGCTAGCTTTAGATTAAATGACCTGAAAGTTGGTCAAAAACGAATGAAGGCCAAAATTTTTTAATGTGGTATTTGGCCTAATGAGTCTAAAATTATTTGTTTGTCCTTTTGCGTCCTAATTTCTGTTTTGGTTCGATTTTCGATTTCGGTTCTTTTATTGGTTTGGTTTTATTTACGGTAAAATTTGGGATTTTTAATTCGATATTTTTTTTTGAGATTTTGTGTTCGAGCAATTTTTTTCTTGATACATATATTTTTGGTATTATGTGTTTTGAGATTTTTGTTGTTTGGATTATTATTTTCGGGATGGCATTTTGGGATATTTTGTTCGCTAATAAAATTTTTGGCCTTTCGATACCAACCCTCTGCTAGCCTTAGATTAAATGGCCTGAAATTTGTTCAAACACGAGTGGAGCCCATACTTTTTTAATGTGTTTTTTGGTTAGGCCATAAAGAGCCTAAAGTTTGTTGTTTGTTCATTGATCTTGTTTTGCGTTCTAATTTTGGTTTTGGTCCGATTTTCGATTTGGGTTCTGCTAGCTTTAGTTTAAATGACCTGAAGTTTGGTCAAAAACTTGTGAAGCCTTAAATTTTTTAATGTGACTTTTGTTTAGGCCATAAAGAGCCTAAAATTTGTTGTTTGCTCATTGATCTTGTTTTGCGTTTCAATTTCGGTTTTGGTCCGATTTTCAATTCGGGTTCTGCTAGCTTTAGATTAAATGACTGAAATTTGGTCAATGACGAGTGGAGTCCAAAATTTTTAAATCTGGCATTTGGATAGGCCATAAAGAGTCTAAAATTTGTCCATTGATCTTGTTTTGCGTTCTAATTTTGGTTTTGGTACAATTTTCGATTTGGGTTCTGCTAGCTTTCAAGTGATTAAGCCTTACTTTTTTCCTAGAGCGAGCAGAATAAAAAAATTAAATAGGTCATTTAAATAGCCTAAAAATAACCTTTAATTTTTCAATTGTTTTTAAATCGTTTTTTGATATACGTTCTGCTTACTTTTTCTAAAGCTAGCAGAAGCCGCGTTTTAGTTGGTGTTTAAGTTCTGAAAAGTGCTGGCATCCATAAGTAATAGCGTCTGCAAAAAGTTGAATTTTTCCAAATGAATTCAAATCAACAATGTCATTTATATATAGATCAAAAAGAAAACCGGGCCTAAGATTGATCTAAATTTTTTGAAGACAAATTCTCCGTTCTTGGCATATTGTTTCCTGTCGGAAAAACAATTTGCTACAGTACTTACAACATTGTTGTGCAGTCCATAAAAGGCTAGTTTGCGTAAAAGGATGTCGTGATTTACAAAGTCAAGTGCCCATAAACGACCTGTTCGAAAATCTTACTAGTTATTGGTAGAACCGAGATAAGTCTATAACTCTCAAATGAGAATTTATCGCACCACTTTTAAATATTGGTGTAATTCTAGCCACCTTCATAAATGTAGGAAAATGGTTATTGTCAATCCATTTGTTAATTGACTTTGTTATTAGTGGTGTTAAAATTATGCGTATTTTTTAACATGTCCAACATTAATTAAATCGTATCCCCGAACGTATTTGAATCCAAGCTATTATTTTGTAGGTTGGTGCACAATAATTATAAAGGTAGATGGATAGTCCTTAGTAATATTAGCGCCCACATTATTAAAAAATTTGACAAGTCGATTAGCGACAAGCAGTGGGTCATTTTAAAGATAAACTCAGTTTTTTAACGAATTTCAAAATAAAACGTTATTTGGATACATTGTATGCAACTTATAAAATTTGTCTCTCGATTTTGCTTTTTTATAAGCTCTGTGTTAAACCATGGTTTTCTGTAGCAATTTATCTTTAGGTTGGAAGTAGTATAGATTGTAAATTTTTTAATAGCGCATGTCAAACTTTCATACAACTTTTCAAAATCACCGAAAGAATTTAATTTCTCTAAAATAGATTCAGTTATTTTGCCACTATCAACTAAAATTTTTGTATACACGTTCAGAGTTTTTTTTAGCGATCACAAATTTTGTATAAAAATATCGGTGGTAAATATAAAACAAATTTTTAAATGTAGATAGTACATGGTCAATAATTGTATGGATGGCTGTTGCCCTGTTTTCTCGTCGCAAATGATCTACTGATGTTATTTATTATATTGAGACCATTTAAGCATGGATTTGTAATTGCATATATTTGAGAGTCAGTAAACATTCAGTAAATTTAGATTAAGGTCTCCAACTATGATCACATTTATATGTTTCGAAACTATCGAAGGTAATTAAAAAATCACTAGTTGAAGTATAGCGTGGTTTGTAAATACATATTATTGTTAGATTCAATGATTTGCAATACACAACAATAAATTCGTTTTCTAGCAATATTTCTTAATAAAGGAGTTGAAATTCTATACTTTTGTGAACAAAAACAAATATTCCACCACCAGCCCTATGATTTCTAGTACATACTATGAAAAGCATATATCCCAATAAATGATAGAACTGTGTCTCAAGGCAGCTTTAAAATGTTTCAGTTAAAACAACAATACTGACTTGTTGTTTTAGTTGAAAAAAATTGCGAACGCAGCGTTATTATTGTTCTAATATAACTACGTCATTAAGCGATCGAAAAACTTGCGGTTTTTCACCTTCGTTTGGTGAAATTTTAACATAAATACAGTAAACCCTCGATTTAATGGATCCCGATTTAACGGACGCTCGATTTGAACCATCTGTGGTACCATTCTGGTAATTCCCCGGGAATAGGGAATTGGGGAATGATTTTATATGTAGTTTCTGTTCAAATATATTTTTTCCGGCCTACTGACGAAAAAAGTTCCATGTAGATATTTTATAAATTTGGAATAATTTTTCCATATCTAAATTGGTAGGGGAAATTTTTCCCAATTTAATTTTGTTTTGAAAAAATTAACATTAGCTTTTTACCTCAGTAAGCCAGAAAAAAAATATTTGAACTGAAATTCCATATAAAATCCATACAATACTGTATTTCATATGGTTCTTTGTATCATATCAGTTAAGAATTTAGCGTTTTCCACCCCAGATGGCCATATTCCCGAACTTCTTCCAAAAACTGTTTATGAATCTCATTTCCATCCAACAAACAAAATCCCTTCATAATCGGTTAAGAGATAAACGAGTTATGTCCTAGGTGGCAATATACCAGAACAAGTGCAAAATTTATACTCGATTAAATTTAAAAACATTCGGATTTAACCGACATTCGGATTTAACAAACTCCCCCAATAATGCGTGGATTCCACAGTGAAACAATTTTTTTAAGTAAAAAATACTGGGAAACCGAAAACAGGAGAGTATACATTACAGTATATTAAAATTACGTTAGAGTGATAAAGATAAACAAATGTTGCCATAAACTTTTTATGGCAACATTTTCCCCGCTTACTGCCAGTAAATTTTACTGAAATTTGTTTTTGTTTCTCTGTAACAAGTTAAGGATTTATATTTTTATCTCGTGTTAATTTTACTGAAAAAATTTGTTTCACTGTGGAATCCACGCATTAGTCCGTTAAATCGAGGTTTTACTGTATTTAACTGTACAAGCAAAAATTGAAATGGTCCTGGTTTATAGAGAAGCTGACTGTAGTCTTGGTAATGCTGTCACCCTCTACGCTTTGCGTTTTCATTTTCTCGGACTGTTAAACAATTTACAACTGATGAAAGTGTTCAACCGAAAAAAGGACTCGTTGTGCAACAGTCACTGAGGAAAGTGATGAAATTGCTGTATTGGCTGCAGTAACTCATAATCTTCATATTAGTACACGAGAAATAGCTACCAATTCCGGATTGTCCCTAGCCAGTATTTGGAAAATTTTTAAACGTCATAATTATCATCCGTATCATGTGTCTCTACACCAAGATCTTCATGGCGTTGATTTCCAAAATCGGGTAACTTTTTGTCGGTGGGCACGTGAACAAGTACAGCAAAACCCCAATTTTGTTCGCTACGTATTGTTTTCCGACAAGTAGTCTTTTACAAACCACGGAACGGTTAATCGGCACAACACGCATTACTGGAGTGTTGAAAATCCGCACTGTGGTGTGGAATAATTAACCAAAAATTCATCGGCCCCCACATTATTAAAGGCAACTTGAACAGTCAAATGTACTGAGACATTTTGTTAAATGAAGTGCCAACATTATTTGAAGACTTGAGCTTAGAATTGACCGACAGAACATGTGGTTTCAACATGATGGTTGTCCAGCATACTATTCGTCGATATAGCACGTGAAGTATACTTGATCGTGACTTCAATGGTCGCTGGATCGGGAGAGCTGGTCCGGTAATTTGGACTATCATATCACCAAATCTTACTTCGCCAGATTACTTTTTGTGGGGCTCAAAGGCAAAGTTTACCAACAAACACCAACAACATGTGAGAATATGATTGAGCGAATCAGCAATGCTAATGCGGAAATTCAAACAGTCACGCTTCTCAGTTGTGTGCATTAATTTGAAATACGGATTAATAAGTGCATTGAAGTCGAAGGCCATCATTTTGAGTACTTAATTTAATTAAAAGATGATGAGGCGCCAGCCAATTACATTTCTACTGGTACCAATTTCCCAGTTAGACGATTAGATTTCCCCAAGTAGAATTTTTATTTGATGACAAGTCAATACTGATTGAATACAAAATCTCGAATGTTTTATGTCTGGATTTTTTAATTACTTATGCCCTTTTCTAATTACTTACCATCTTAAATAAGTCGGCCTAGTCGTTCCAATTCACTGTACCGATTTATTTGAGACGTAATATCAAAAACCAAATTGCAATTTATTTTATATGGAAGAAAAAAAATTCTTGACATCGTCGTTGTCAATAGATTTAAAAATAAAAATGGCATTTATTACATTTAGTCAAGACACAACTTAGGAAACGTTTCTGTGTAGACGTTCTTATTCTAATAAGTCACCTCGCGGGGTTACTTATTTCAATAAGTAAGTTTCCACAAATAAGTAAGTAATTGGAAAAAGGCCTTATATACATATTTTCAATTGTATTCAAAAACTTTCGACCCTTGCTGTGGTTAGAAATTAGTGCTGTCCACTCGGCCCTCCTGCTGTGTCGGTTGACCCAGACGGCTGGGTTTCTGCTTCATTTAGACTCATATGGACGCTCTCATACTCGCATGTTGTCTCTAGCTCCTAATTGCCATAGAACCACTTCTTCATATTCTCTGCACCAGTTGAAGTGGTTTGTGGACCCGCCGCATTCCCAATTTTTCCACTCCGTAACGATCACCTTTTTCGAGCCTAACTACGCGATACGGACCCAAAAATGTTGGTAATAGTTTCGAACCGGTGATGAATTGCATTCGTTTTATGGCAACATCATAAACCGTGGCTACTTTACGTCGTTTGTTGAATGTTCGTCTGTTTTATTCTTGGACCGCCTCGAATTGATGTTTCACTAACTGACGATCCCCAACTCGCTCATCAAACATATTCTGCGCCACCTCTTGATCCACCGCGTCCTTCACACTTAAGTCTTCCGGTGCCCTCATTCTCCTTCCATTAATAACTCGAAAGGACCTATTCCAATCAATCTTTGGTACTTCATCGCTCTACTTGTTCCTTACCAGATAGCATACCCGCTGTAATCAATAAATGCTCGATTTCTTCATCCTTACAGTATTGGATGAAGTTTGCTGATGTAACACATGTTCCTCGATCAGGTACTATATATGCCGGATTTCCAAACACCGACTTTTGATGTTCCAACTTTTTGATTACCTCTTGTGTGGTTGTCGTCTTCGAAGGATAAAGCCACACGAACTTCGAAAAACCATAAATTACTGAGAGAATATACTGCGGTATTGCTTTTTTGTCTTTACCAAATGGCCCATATGATTATGGTGGTATATTGTCAAGGGTTCGTCACCTTCCGAAATTGGCTTTAGGTTTAGCAGACTCACCTACTTTCCCTTTTTTCGATCGCTAAGAAATCCGAAATTCGTCGGCCGAAACTTGAACGGAACAAAATAATTATAACTAGGTGTGCCTTGGTGCCAGCATCCGTTCGAACTTTAACAGCGTCAAGCGCTGGTTTCGACACCAGATGCGGGCACCAAGGGACCGAAAATAGTACCACAACACAGAACGGAATCTCCCCTCCCATCACACCCAACCCGAAAAAAATTAGCAATTCATTTTATAAAGTAAAAAAAAAATACGGCGAAGCGAGACCAATATGTTTACCGAGCACGCGAGAGACAACGGTATTCGGCGCTCGATTACAATTTTTTTTATAAAAATCAAAAATTAGAAAAATTTAAAATAAAAATAAAATAAAAAACTAATCTATCATACCTTAACAAAAAGGCCGCCGTAATCGAATGTTGGGCGTTGTCTCGCCTTTGTTGGGCACCTTCTCGGCTTCGTCAAAATTTTGCCTGTTTGGGCACAAATACTGTTTGTTTTGATGAAGTGGCGTCTACTGCCCATATTCAATTAACTGGTTAGGCGTCCTTCGCCTTTGGACCGTCCATTAAAAAAAAAAACAAATCAAACGTTGGGCGCCTTCCCGCCTTTATAAATATTTACCAATGGCCGGTTGACCAGCGGTATTGTTGGGCGTTGGCTCACCAATAACTGTAACAATGCAAAATGGCCTTAACTGGCCACCCGTAAATAATCACAGCTGGATGAAGAAGCACGAGATTTAATGCAGTACCCGGTATACAAAGATAATTTTCGGCCCACTCGATTTGTCTCAGTAAATCAATTTATTGTTTGAACTCACTATCAATCGATACAAGAAAAATTCGGTGTTTTCGTTGCGATTTGTAACACTGAACACCCCAGCCGAAATGAAAAAAAAATATATTTTGCTTTTACTTTTTATTGTAACCATGCAATAAAATTTGGTACACTTTTCTTATTATAATATTTTTGTTTATGATATTTTCTTTACTTTTATAATTAATCAAAATTTGGTTTGACCATCAATTATTAAAAAAAAATTAAATCATGAGTTATATATAAAAAAAAATAATAAAACTTGGTCTATTCCCAAAACTCAGAACTTAATTTATTCCGAATACAATTTTTAGATCGACCGCTTTATTAAAACCTCCAAAATGCACTTTTTTTCAAAATTACAATCCAGACTAAAAATTTCTCGCACCGAAATGATCCAAAATACAAAAAAAAAGAAAAATATCAGTATACATTATGCCCGCTCGTACCCATGCAAAAGGGCATACGTTGGCCTCGCTCCATCATTTACTCGTCGCACTCGCACCACTAAATAAAAAGGGTGTACCAAAAGCAAAATGCAACGAGTGACTTTAGACATGCATCAATCGACCGATTACAATGATGTCAAAATATGAAACAAGGTGTGCACAGCATTGTTATGGCCATGAAATCGTAACAAACGTGGGAACATCCCACACCCTGAGATGTCTCACAAAGCCGGGCCTAACATACCACGACTCAAAAATCAAAACAAATTAATCGTAATGTACACCAATTGTACCGCGACAAACCGTATTGTAATCGGAGGAATGATGCGTCATGTGCGGATATCTTTTACATGATACGTACCTGGCCAGTTTAGCGGAAAATTTGTTCGATGCATTGCTCAAAGCAAAAGATCGTATGAAAACGGGTTGTTCAACTCGGAAAGAGCGCTTATTACTACGTAAATTGTAAGGTTGAGCTCCTTTTTCGTTGGCGACGCATAAATAATGGATAATACGATCGTTGAGAAGGTTTACTCGATCTGGCTTAGCCCCCACCTGGGCTTCGCTGAGATCATGTTCATCGAGTAATCTCCACACCGCGTAGTCTGAACCATGCAACGACATATCTTGACCGAACACGACATAATGAGGGGAATAGTGCAAAGTATCATGAATGGCACTACGTAAAGTAGCCACAATTTCTTGTAAATTTTTGTCCCACTGATTATGATCATGGTCGCTCAAATATGATCTGATGCTGGCAATTAGGGTTCTATTAACACGCTCGGAAGCAACCGAACGAAGAGGATATTAACAGTTTGTCATCATGGATTTTATATTTGTGTGAACAATCTTTCCATTTACGGATTTTTGCGATTTGGTCGACATATTCAGGATCTTGGAACGCAACTGAATTTTGATCAACGTGTAATATGGAGACCAAAGAAGGTACTAACGCATCCACAGAAGGGTCAATGATCATCCTCACAAGGAGCGGATTCATCCGGAAAAGCTAGAGACAGGACATCAGGTACTACGTTAAATGAATCTTTTCGGTATCCAATCTGGCAATCCAGTGCTTGGAGTTTAACACTCCATCTCGAAAAACATCCGGAGAGGTTTTTTTGACTCATTAACCAGCGCAAACTGGAATGGTACTGACCAAATGACGAACGGAAAGGCTTCCACATATGGACGAACTTTTCGCACGCTGAGGACGGCAGAATAAAATTCCAGCTCAGTCACCGAGTAGTTTCGCAGCGCCGCATTGAGTTTATGTGAATAAAACTCAATGGGTCGCTCCACCCCTTCGGCATCCACCTGAAATAAGACACTACCAACGGAGGAAATCACGTCATTTCTCATTAAAACGCGGTAACTCCAATATTTCTTTGAACGTGTTAAACGCTGTAATTTGGCCGGTGGAGGAGCATTATAGAAAAATTTTAAAGCGATGGAAGGATTGGGAAGGGATTCATTACTAGCAGACGAGTTTACCTCTTCGTCAGATTCGATATAGTGAGCGGATATCCGCGTTCGTATTGCTCGCTGCATTCTCTTGAATCGGTTTGAGTGGCTCTATCCTCTGTACTATCAGCAGTCTGGGTGACAGTTGTGGTGATTTTAGGGGTATCTCTTCACGAATCACTGCTCTGGTTTTCCGACATCTTCCTTTGATCATCCTGACTTTCGGCACATCTACAACACCGTGCAGCTATTGTTCCTTTCAGCACACATCGATAACAAAACAATCCGACGGGTGTTAACCGACAATTCATAAAGGTGTGACCCAACTCGAAACAATTAAAACACATGACATTTTTACCGTAATTCGAATGTGGTTTATAAACTGACCCAGAATTGTCTGCTGGAATTTGTCCGCCAGCACGTCTCGCCACTGCCGACGGAAACCTACTCCTCAATTGAATGGCAGATACTGAGTTAGTGAGTTGAACATCCGTTTGAGTGTAATTCTCATACCATCATCATTCGGACTAATCGATAACTCATTGATCGTGCGTCGTTGATTGATTGCAGGGTCCGCCAGAGCTTTGATCCGTCTGAAAGACACCTCCCAGGCAGCGCAGCTCTTGATCAGTTCGTTTACACATGGTAAACTGACGGTCGGTCAGATAATACTGTATAGTTCTGCCTTCATGTTCGTCAGTAAAACTTCGATGATTTCCTCACTTGATCGTAAAAATCTGGGAAACTTTCGTTGGATTGTTGTTTTTGTCTGATTTCGTACTTGGTACGGCGATCTTTAAACCGTTCGATCATGCTGTCTCGCAACTCTGACCACGCCCGCGTTCGGATTATGTTTGCGAAATATCCAATACCATTGCACGGCGATATCTTTCAAGATGGTATGTAGCTCAAATAATAATCCTCGAGACGAAGCGATGGCATCTACCTGAAACAGAAACATGTCGATGTTGATGCCCTTTAGTAATGTTATATCCATTTGAAGAATAACTGTAACTTGCCCGTCTTTAGTAATGTTATATCCATTTTGGATGATGACAGTAGGATAGAGGGATAAACTTCCTCGATTTAATTTGGCAAAGAAAATTAGACTCAAAGTATGCAACCTTTATTAATTTATCAATAATACAAAAAAATTAAATTAATTAGCGTTAAATGAAATTGAAGGTTTCAAATAAAGTAGTCCGGAATAATTCCAGAAACACAATAAAAAAAATATAAATGCGAAATATAATTGAATAAAAGGAATGGTTACCTGATAAGATAAAAATTTGGTACAAGGGACGATGAAGCCTGAGGCCCGTAACTACCCAAATTTAACGACGGAATATTTGACGAGAAACCCTTGAAAGCGGTACCTTACCGTAAACTTCCTTTGGAGGGGATCGTTGAAAAAATCGTTGAATCGTTGAAAATATCCATAAAAAAGTTGAATTTTTTTTATCTATATTACAGCTGAAAGAGATATTTGCAACGGCAAATGTTTCTTTCAGCTGTAATAAAGCCTCCATCTTATCCTTGGTCGGTATAACTAGATCATCCATATTGTCACAAACAATTTTTCGTCGCACCAAATCTTTAAACACGTCATTTATGAATATTTGGAATGCCGCGGGTGAGTTACACAAATCAAACGGTGCTTTTACAAACTTATAGTAACCGAAAGGAGTCACCAACAGGTAAGTCGCCGATAATCAACGCAAAGCCGCTTCGTTCAGTCTTTTTTGTTTGCCAAGACAATTGGGCTAGCGAATGGGGGAATTACTGGTTCATATAATATCTTCGCTTAACCATTCATTGATTTGTCGACGCACGATATTGTTTCTAAAGGCGAGAGTCTTCTAGGCGGCTGGGTAATTGGTTTTCATCCGTCAGGATTATTCGCATTAAAATTCCCATTCATTAAAAGTAATGAACAGATTAATTAAAATATTTTCCGTCGCTGCATATGACTTTTTCTCACCTCTTTGGCAATTTTCGAATCCCATCTCGGGTATACGTTTCATTTTTTGAGGCACTCCAAGTTTGAAGCTAATTTTCAATTTCTTCGAAAGGAGCAATGTCCGGAGAATACAGCGGGTATTTTTTACCACTTTTAGAACGTGAGGCCATGCGTTGTCATGCAGAAGAATAACTGTAACTTGCCCGTCTTTATATTCTGGTCCTTTTTCTCGCAATGCATGGCTTGAACGAATTAATTACAGTCTGTACAGCTCGACCATAATTGAATCGCCAGGTTTTAGCAGCTCGTAGTACACACCGCCTCTTTGGTCTCACCAGATACACAGCGTAACCTTCGAAACATGAATGTTCGTCTTTGGTGTTGATGTTGAGGTCGCTGGCAACGATTGGCTTGGCAAGCGTAATATTTTTTCCTCTTGAGGTTATCGTAGAAGATCCACTTCTCGTCACTAGTTACTATCCGATGTAAAAGACTCTTGCTTGTTTGCCTTTGAAGCAGCTGCTCAATCAGCAGATTCAATTCATAAAAGATCCGCCTTGCTTTTGAATCATGCCAATAGACTTTAACCGACAAGCTCCTCTTGCGTTTGAGTCAGATTTTCATCGAACAATGCCTGTAATTCATCGTCTACGAATTTTTTGACTGTCCTAAGTGAGGTTTATCTTCAACACTGAAATCATCATTATTGAAGCGTTAAAACCATTCACTATATGATTTATCGGTTGGAGCATTGTCCCCGTAAACTTCCACAAGCATTCGATGTGCTTCAGATGCATTTTTTTAGAATTAAACCAAAAAATTAACACTTCCCGCAAATGCACAGTTATCACAAAATTCGGCATATTCAACACCGTAAAAAACACGTTTTGTATTGCAATACAAACTGAATGTTAACGGAAGATGTCTAATCTGTCTGAAAGAACGGAAATCAGCTCTCACTATAAAAAATGTATTATAGTCAAACGAAAACGGACCGAATTAATTTGTTGTCCCAATACAAAAAAAGCATTTATTTGAAAGCAGATTTAATCGCATGTTCTTGAGTTGTAGTTTCTTGGCAAGTCATTTTTTCGTAATATAGGGTTTTCCAATAGGAATGATATGATTTTTAAGTGACGTTTCGGCCATTTGTAATATGTGTCATGATCTGTCAGTATTCAGCAATGTTTACAATTTCATCATGGTGAGATATACGCAAGAACAACGTTTACAAATTATTCAGTTTTAAATTATTCAAATAATCGTTCTCCAATTGCAACTTTACGTACGCTTTTGCCATTTTATAGTCGTAATAATCGTCCAAGTGTGCTCGCTATTCGTCGAATTGTTGAAAATGTTGAGCTTTCATTTTCTTTTTATAATGTTTAGGTGCCAAAAAGACAAAGAAACGCTCGAAGTAATGCAAATATTGCTGCCGTTCAGGCAAGTGTTACTGAAGACTGCAGTTTGTCGATTCCAAGACGTAAACAAGAATTGGGACTGTCTCCCACAATCTGGCGGATTTTGAGAAAGGATTTGGGTTTGCATCCGTATAAAATTGTTCTCACTCAAGAACTGAAGCCATTGGACCATCGTAAACGTCGTGAATTTGCTGATTTTGCCTTGGAACAACTTGAAAACGATGACAATTTTTTTAAGATTCATCTTTTTCGATGAGGCTCACTTTCATCGGAGTGGTGCGGTAAATAAACAAAACTGTCTATTCTGGTGCGAAGAAAATTCACAAATTATTCATGAAAAAGCATTACATTCACCTAAATTGACAGTTTGGTGTGGTTTTTGGTCTGGTGAAATTGGTGAAGCTGGAAATGAAGCTGGTAACACCGTTACTGTCAATGGAGATTGGTATAGAAATTGGGCCGAAATTGGAAGAACTTGATCTTGAAAACATTTGGTTCCAACAAGACGGGGCTACGTGCCACACAGCAAGTGCAACAATTGAATTATTGCGAGAAAAGTTTGGAGATTCGATTATTTCAAGAAATTGAATGGCCTCCAAGAAGTTGTGATTTAACACCATTAGACTATTTCTTGTGGGGTTATTTGAAGTCATTGGTCTTTAGTAATAAACCAAACTCTCTTCAAGCTTTACAACTCAATATTGAACGTGCTAGTCATGACATACGACTTGATTTAGTGGAAAAAGTGCTCGAAAATTGGATTAATCGAATTCGTTCCTGCAGAGGAAGTCGTATAGGCCATTTGAATGACGTTTTATTCAGAACTTAATTGTATCGATTGTACTTCATATTCAATTTTTTTTTTTTTTATTTAATAAATTTATTTATTTATTTATATAATATTACAACTGATTCAGAGATCATCTAGTAATTTATCTTTCTTAAGTTAAGTTCTCGGATTAAGATGAGTATCCTATTGGTTACTCATTTTATAATACTTTCTTATTCTAAAACAAACTGCCCAGCTCCAGCGGTTTCTGCCTTTGGAGTCTCCTCACTCGGCTAGTGGTTGCAGTTTGTTGTGTATTGAGAGCTCAGAATTTCTACCCATGAGCCAGTTTTCTATATTTGATGTTTAACTCTTCTGTTTTTTTCTTGATGTGTTCTTTCCATCTTAGCTTAGCATCGAGGGTCATGCCAAGGTATTTAGCTGTATTTGTATATGGAATTTGGTTTGAGTTGAGAACCACGGGAATACAGTTTACATTTTGATTTGTAAAGTTGACGTGTACTGATTTGGCTTCATTTAATGAGATGCGCCATTTTTTAGTCCAGTTGCTCACCGTGTTGACTGCACTTTGAAGTTTGCTTGTTGCTTCCGAAATATCTTTTTCAACTGCTAGAATAGCTGAACCGTCTGCAAATGTTGCTACAGTAGTACCTTCAATATTCGGTAAATCTCTCGTATAAAGAATAAACAGAATAGGTCCAAGTACGCTACCTTGTGGTATACCTGCTGATATTCTTTTTATTTCAGAGTACTCATTTTCAAATGTGACTCTAAAGTATCGATCAGCTATGTATGATTTAAGAATTTGATAAAATTGCTTAGGCATGTCTCGATTCAGTTTAAATTCAAGCCCTTGGTGCCAAACTTTGTCGATAGCTTGAGCTACATCTAAGAAAATACTGGAGCACATTTTCTTATTCTCGAGTGCATCCTCAATGACATCCGTTATTCTGTGAACTTGTTCAACTGTAGAGTGATTTTCTCTAAACCCAAATTGGTGTGGTGAAATTAAGCATCTCTTATAGGTTTGAGTCTTTTCAGCAACAGTTTTTCAAGTATTTTTGATATGACTGGAAGTAGTGATATCGGTCTATATGATTTTTTATCGTTTCCGGGTTTACCTGATTTAGCAATCATTATTACTTCGGCCACCTTCCATTGTCGTGGAACATATTTCAGTCTGAAAGCTGCATTAATTTTTTGATTTAATTTACGCAAACCTTTCTCGGGAATGGCTTTTACGATTTGTCCAGTTATTAAATCATAACCTGGAGCTTTATATTTAAGTTACTATTGATTTCAGTTTTAAGCTCCAATAAAGTCACATGCCTAAAAAGTCACATATTAAATAAAAAACATTTCAATTTCCTTAACAATTAGTGTGTTGTTTTTTTTTTTAAAGAAATCATATCACTCTTATTGGAAAACCCTTTAAAAAATTTAAGAAATAGAATTTGTTTATGACTAATTTCTAGTATTTACATTGAAAACGTGTTAATTTTAATTCAAACGTATTGCAGAATCGTACGCATAGGTTTTCAGTAGGAGAAATGGAAAAAATTGTAATATCGTTATTACAGCGCCATCTATAATGAATTGAAAAAATGTTTCAAAGAAATTCTACGCACTTTAAGCCGTAGAATCCGAATCTGCAATAAAAAATAGGGGTTTAATTTAAAGTTACCTCCCGCCCCGCCTACGGGGAGTGGGGTACTAATTTTAGCACTAATGTATGACCCCCCCCCTCCATCCCACACCCAGAACGATTAAATGTCGATAATGGACGTTTTTTTTTATAGAGTGCTTATTTGCCGAGATATTTGAAAGTTCCAGCTTAAAAAAATCACCTGGTATAATATTCGGTGTTAGACTCATCTTAACACTAAATATAGCTCTGGCTCTGCTTATACACATATTTCTTTATGAGACTCTATTTATAAACCTGTCATATGAAATGTGGGCAACTTTTAGACAAATTCAGAAATGCAATAAACGTGTCTTGCTGGGAATTACGACAGCAAAATTATAAATTATTCGACCTTGAAACAAGATAAAAAAACATACAAATGTTTTGTAGCCGGTTGGCTAAATTTAGAATCGAATTGTTGTTTCTTAAATATATCTGAATTAAATTCAACTGTTATTTGAAAAACAAAGCTGATCAATCAAATTACTTGTGGATCAATCAGCTATTCAGCTTCGTATTCGAGTGTTAGTAACATAATTAATTAGTTTTAAAATCCTTTATTTGCAGCTACGTGTAATAATTATATAATTATTTATACATACAAGTACAAAATTAGGTGAAAGTAAACAGTTTTAAAAATGACTGCAATACAAATGCCGGCCGAAGGGTATGCAGCCGGAGTGGATAGCATAGGGTAAGTAGAACTGATAACAAAGTTATATTGATAACATTTATTATATTTTATGCACACATTTCTTTCTTCGTATGGTTTAAAAAATTTTTATGTTACTTTATGTAAAGAATTTTTTTTTAAAAGAAGTTTTTTTTAGCGATACATTATCATGGTACCAACTATACGACATGTTAATTAAATAGTACAAGCAGTACAAGTCTAAGAATAAAAATGAAGAAAGTTAACTCTTTCCGCCATTATTCGTATCTCCGGCTAAAATCGCACGTCATCACAGTAAAATTTAACTTATGATTTTCTTCTTGTTCTTCGTTCATTACCATGAATTTGAATTGGTTGTTACAAAATTTATTTTACGTGAGCTACGAAATATTTTTTGTCTGTATTTATTATTCAAACAATCAATCTCACCCCAAATTATTATTAATTTATAATGTTTTGTTCAGTTTGGCGAAGGCTTCTTTGGAATATTAAAGCACGTGATATTGAAGTTAGTTCCGAATTCTTTGAATTTTGGTTGAACAAATAAATTTATAGTAATCTTGCATCTGCTCTTAATTTTCTGTAATAGTGGTATAAAGATTTCCGTAAGTTTGTATCACACCACCTGTGTTATTTTCGACCTGTAAATAGTGTCTTTAATTCTCTATAAATTATTTTGTTGAGTAAGGACTTCTCCGCAAACAGAAGTTGGAAGAAAATTTCGTTCAAAGTACTTTAGAGAAAATGCTACGACAAACCATGCTATTAAACTTATCATTGATAAATTTGTAGAAACTGGTTCAGTTCAAGATCAGAGAAGCAGAATCTATCATCGTAGTGGTCGTTCAAATGAAAATAGTGCAGCTATTAGGACAAGTGTTGCTGAAGAGCCAAGGACATCAATTCCATAGAAAAACAAGAAGAAAATGAAAATTTTTTCAAGCAGATTATCTTTACCGATGAGACTCATTTTGAAATTGGTGGCTATGTCAACAAACCAAAATGCCGCATTTGGGTTGATGAAAATCCTAGACGAAAGAAAGATTCACGGATGTGGATATCATGCGGAGAGAAACATTCGTTGAGTTTTATTACAGCATCCTAAAACTAGCCCTTCCATTAAGAGTGACACTTTCGGAGCTCCAAAGTTTAGAAATTCTGCAGAAGAATATGCGCACAGGTTTACAAGATCACCTAGCAGGCAGACAATATTCTTCCATAGCAGAGCTAGTGAGTACATGCGTAGCAACGGAGGATACAGAAGGAGTAGGAGCTGTGAACCAAAACGAAGAGTTGCGCGATTACTCGGTTAACCCCGTAATCCCGATTGCAACGTCTGATGCTTCTCAACATCCCGCTTTTCAACAACCATCGGAATTACATTACTCACTGGTGAATGCCTTTCACTCAATTTCAGCTACCGCTCCAACATCTTCCAACTTACCTCGGAAGTCTCCCGTACCTGTTTGTTGAAATTGTCAAAAACCTGGCCAATTGTATACCGACTGCGAACTGGTTCTGTCACATATTTTCTGTTACAGATCTGGGGCACCGAAACTATTAAAACCACACTGCCTTCAGTGCAACAGGATGTCGATGTCGGTAAGCTCCACGAGGGGGACGATGTTCTTCCAAAAAAATAACACAACAAAATATCCGGTCTAAAAAATAACGTATTTAATACGACAGGTATGGTATATACCTAAATACACACGTTACGTCTACGCACTTTAATTTGACCACCACTAAGAAATTCAGGATCAAAAATTTAAATTGAATTCTCGAAATTGTTTTTGGAGAAAATATTTATCGAATAATTTATCCAACTCGCACGACCGTATTATTTTTCAACTTGAGGCAACGTACTGGCAGCTTTAATGTGTGGCGTGTTCCGTTTATCATGAACACTACCACAACAAATATTAATCCAGTTTGTTTTGCACTAAAGGCTTTATTTAATTTATTTTCACCAGCATAATGGACTTAAAAAAAATTCTCGACCCTTTTGTCCAATCAAATACGTCGCAACACAATCTTGAGCAACTACATCTGACTTATTTATTGATAAAAAAACATTTACACAAGGTTTTATTATTATAGAACAAACTTTGTTTATTAATTTTAGAATTGGGCTCGTGCCCTTGCAAACAAAACAATTTTCTGGCCTTTTCGCCAATTTTAATATCGAAAAAAAAAACTTAATCACAATTTTTTATAATCCACGCCAAGTTGGCGTTTTGAAACGCTTGCGTATCAAAATTTATCTTTACTCATCCAACAAAATCCAAAAACTAAAAAACTCAATCAAAAAAACTCGCGCACCACACCACGAACAAAATGTTCTAGAAGAATGTTTTTTCTTTTCTGTCTTTCGTTTGCATCAATTTACATTGATGAAAACAAGAAACATATAACAAAAAACATTCCCCTAGAGCGCATTGCTTCGCACACACCCGATGCACATTGGCCTCGCTCTCTTCTTTAACCGCCAATCGCGCGGGATCTTCGTAGGGGCAAACACAAGAAACAACAAAAACATGTCCACATGAACAAAAAATATTTTAGTACAGCAACATTACCACGTGTTCATACCCAGGTGGCCGCGCTATCCGTTACAACGTAAAATTCGCGATAGAGGTAAACTAACAAGAATGTGTGAAAAAATGCGTGTTATGACAAAAAAAAAGTCGTAACAACTGTTCCAGCGCTGGAGCTTTAAACTGCAAGGTTTCAATTTTGAAATTAAATATCGAAAAGGCTCACAAAATGCAGTGCCGGATGCGCTTTCAATACTTGAGATCTTTGGATATACACCAACTTCCAAACATCGATTCTTTATTATATATTTACCAGAATTCTCCAGCTTTTTTGATCCCTCGTACTCTCAATTAGTCCAGTCCTTACAACGAACAAATAAGGCCATACATCTGTTCACCGTACAAAACCATATTTAATTTAACCCTTATCCTAACAAAAATAGCCTACCGGATATTCCCTCCTATAAACTCCTGATTCTGGAATCCTTTCGTCAAGCAGTCCTTACCGCTGCTCATTGTCCTCCAACAGCAGGTCATCTAGGAATTGAAAAAACGGCTGTTATAGCTAATGTAGCGCAATTTGTCAATTCCACCCCTCGGTTCCCTCCCCATGACTTTTCAACCTTTTCAATGCGTATATATCTCGACTTTTTGGGACCCTATCCACGCACCAAAGCTGGGAATACTAGAATATTGATTACTGTCGATCATTTTTCAAAATTTGTTCTCACAAGACTAGTTCAACAGGCCATTGCAGAGGAGGTGTGCAGGTTCCTGGAGGTTGACATCTTCTTAATGTTTGGGGTTCCGGAGGTCATCCTCACAGATAATGGCAGGCAATTTGAATCGCTCCAACTCCGGCGTTTATGCGAAAGACCATGCGAAAGTTGGGGTTCAACATATGTTTACGACGAAATATTCCCCGCAGGGCAACGCGTCAGTACGCGTTAATCGTACATTGCTGCCTTCCTTACGAGCTTATAAAAACACCATCGAATTTGGGACACCCACCTTCCTGCAATAACCCACGCTCTCAGAAATTCCGTTCATGAATCCTCCAAATACTCTCCACACTTCCTTGTGTTTGGTCAGCATGCTATCTTGGATGGTTCCGTGTATCCGATATTATGGCAAGCCACTCAATTTGGCGGAAATCAGTTGCATAGCGTGGATAAACCCAACTACCTACTCCGAGGAACAGAATAATTTAAAGCAATCCGCAGATAATGCCAAAAAGCGTTATAACTTACGAATGCGGCGTCCTAAAACTCAAGTAGGGCAATGGGTGTATGTCCGGAATTTTAAACAAAGCAGTGCTACTGACAAATTTGCGGGAAAACTTGCCCCAAAATAAATAAAGTGTGTAGTTACGAAATTGGTAGGTAATGCATCATGTGAAGTGCGAAATGAAAACGGTGGTTCCATTGGAATATAAAACTTCAAAGACAATAAAGTGTAATAGCTACCGTACACTGAAACTTCCAAAGGAGGTGCTATCGTTTTAAATTTCTTTGAACGGCTTGTGACACTCATTAAAAGGGTGTGAGTCTTCCCCACATTTGAAAAGATGCAATAAATATTTTTTTTTTGGCAGGAACGCAGAAAAATCGAGATGACGAAAAAGGAATAAAAAGTTAGAACGTGGTAGTGAGTTTTTGGGTCTCGGATCTTTTTTATAATACCCAATAAAAAAATAAAAATCTAAAATTATAAATATTTTTTTTATCGAAGTACCAATTGATTGTAGTAAAAGTATGCGATCGCGGGAGTGAGGTTTTGTGATCGTGAATAGTTTTTGTACTAGAAATATATCTATGGGATATATAATTATATTATATCCATTTATAAATATATTTGTTATATATTTAAAAATTTGTGCAATGTATTGTTATGGGGGTAATAAAAAAATCCGTTGGTGAACGCACGAGCTCAATAAGTGGTACTAGTGGAAGAAAATTGTATAATTTTTAAGATTATTTTGGTTACTATCTACATTTAAACATTTAACGTACAGTGAAATAAAAGTACTATAGTTACGGAAGTGTACTTAGAGAAGTAACCAATGTATGATGGCACACTAGGTTTCACAGAAATCATTACTTTCTTCGTTTCTTTCCCCGTTTACCTATTATACGGGTTTTAATTGCGAAATTTTCGGTGAAACCACACTAACACAAACATAAATGAAATAAAAAAAAAATTTCAAGGCCATTTGTAACATACATTTTGATTTAAATTTTATTTTCGAGAAAGCAGAACAAAACAAAATAAAATACACATACATACACATTATCTATTAAGACTGGTTGGCCTTGAAAACATAACTAAGAAACCAGAAACCTCGTGTAGAAAGTACAATGCCTAATTCTACACGAGGTTTCTGGTAGCTGGTAATTTTTTCAAGGCCAACTAATTGTAATAGATAATGTATATGTATGTGTAACAAAATTTACACAAAAAAATAATTATTGCTCTTTGCTTATTACTCTTTGCATCCCATCCGTGTATATACATAACTCCAAATTTTTATTTAGAAAAATACGGTTTTTGTTTGTGTGGAATCAGCCAATAGGAAACAAAACGGAAAAAAGTAACATCAAAAGAAAAAAACCGTATCAGTTGTGTTTTTTTAAAGTGGTTACTCCTATGTCTATCTACCGAGCGTATATTCGAATGGCGGGAATTCCCACGATCAGTGGGTCATCATACTCGCTCGATAGATAGACATATGAGTCAAGAACTTATATAAATCAATAAATTCGGACCTTTTAAACCCTAAGGTTAAAGAATTTTTCTTTTTTTAAACGGAACCAATACTTTTCCCGTGTCACGTACATTCGGATAGCGGGAATTTCCACGATCGGCGGAACTTTATGTTTTGTCATAAATTGGCCAACAAGGTACAGAAATTATTATTAATGACAAATCGGTGGACCTTTTAATAGAAGTACCCATCCCAGACTAATTTTCATTGCTCAAATTCGTTAAGTATGGAAATACGCCAACTCAAATTTAAATAGTGGGAATTCGTACGATCAGCGGGTCGTTATACTCGCTCGGTAGATAGTAGGAGTTCAAAACTTATCTCAATCAAAACATTTGCGGACCTTTTAAACCCTAAGGCTGTAGAGTTTTTCTATTTTTCAGAGGAACCGATACATTTCCCGTGTCACGTATATTCGTATTGCGGGATTTTTCACGATCTGCGGAACTTTATGTTTCATCATAAATTGGCCAACAGGGATCCAGAAAATCCAGATAATTCAAGTTTTTTAGTTAGATTGGGCCGAGTACAAAGTGAAACCTGGATGGTTTCCCAGTCGTAATAACCTCTTACGACAAAGTTAGGACAAAGCACTTTTAATGCTATATTGTGAAATAAAATTTTTGAATATTAAACCCAGTGCTCCCCTAGATTTTTCAGAAAGTTCATGTTTTTTATTTGAATTGGGTCTTGTACAAGGTGAGAACACCCATTCCAGCCAAAGTAACCTCTTAGAAATGTTTTAGGACAAACCACATTTAATGCTTTGTTGAAGTATAAAACTTTTGAATATTACACCCAGTGCTCCCCTATATTTTTTCCGAAAAATCAATGGATTGGGTCTAGTACAAAGTGAAAACACCCATTCCAGTCGTTATATCTTCTTAAAAATATGTTTAGACAAAGCACTTTTAATGCGATATTGTGACTTTTGAATATTAAACCCACTGATCCCCTATGTTTTTCCAAAAATTCATGTTCATTAATTGGATAGGGTCTAGTACAAAGTGAAACCATCCATTCCAGTCGTAATAACCTCTTAGAAATATGTTACGACAAAGCACTTTTAATGCGATATTGTGGAATAAAGCTTTTGAAATCCAGTGCTCCTCTAGATTTTCTAGAAAGTTCATGTTTTTTATTGCATTACGTTCTGTACAAGGTGAGAACACCCAATCCAGTCATAATAACCTCTTAGAAATATGTTACGACAAAGCACTTTTAATTCTATATTGTGAAATAAAACTTTTGAAATCCAGTGCTCCCCTAGGTTTTCCAGAAAGTTCATGTTTTTTATTTGGATTGGGTACTGTACAAGGTGAGAACACCCATTCCAGCCATAATAACCTCTTAGAAATATGTTGGGACAAAACACTTTTAATGCTATATTGTGGTATAAAACTTTTGAATAATACACCCATTGCTCCCCTATATTTTCCGGAAAATTCATATCGTGCAATTTGATTGAGTCTAGTACAAATTGAGAACACCCATTCCAGCCTTAATAACCTCTTAGAAATGTTTTAGGACAAACCACATTTAATGGTTTATTGTGGTATAAAACTTTTGAATATTACACCCAGTGCTCTCCTATATTTTTCCGAAAAATCTTTTTTTTAATTGGATTGAGTCTAGTACAAAGTGAGAACAACCATTCCAGCCATAATAACCTCTTAGAAATATGTTAGGGCAAAGCACTTTTAATGCTATATTGTGGTATACAACTTTTGAATATTAAACCCAGTGCTCCCCTATATTTTCCCGAAAATTCATGTTTATTAATTGGATTGGGTTTTTTAGTACAAAGTGAGAACACCCATTCTAACCTCTTAGAAATGTTTTAGGACAAACCACTTTTAATGCTTTATTGTAGTATACAATTTTTGCAAATTACGCCCAGTGCTCCCCTAGATTTCCCGAAAAATTCATGTGAAGAAATTGCATTGGATCAAGTTCAATCTTAAAGCTCTAAATCAACAAATTTGCACACCTTTGAAACCCTAAGGCTGGAGAACTTTTATACTTCACAACAGAACCGACACATTTCTCGTGTCACGTATTTTCGAATAGCGGGCCGTTGCTTTTAGGACAAAGCATTTTTAATACTAGATTGTGGCAAACAACTTTTGTATATTACACGCAGTGTTGCCCTAGATTTTCCGGAAAATTCAAGTTTTTTAATTGGACTGTATACAATGAAAAATTTATGAAGGATGTAGTTCTTTATTCGCATAATTGTAAAGAAAATTTACTTTCAAAATTTTTTATATTACATATTTAATTTAAAATGTAGTGTAGTGATCTTCTTGTTTTAAATTGAACTGATAATATAATTTAATAATAATTTACACTGTTAAATTACCTTTAGAAAGAAATTTTGTGATTAAGGCAATTTAGGACAAGCTTTACACGAATATATTTTTGCGTTTTTCTCTTTTTTGGTTAATATACAATTTTCAATTAGTAGTAATAAAAGTGCTTTTGTTTTATTTTTTTATGGTTATTATCGGTTCAGTATATGTTTTCACTTGTTCTTTTTTTCTCGAGTGTTAAAATAAATAAAAAAACGAATTAAAGTGAGGGTGGGTGGGTATGCAGGTTAGGTAAGTAGTGTAGTCTATAGCTGGTTCCCATTTTCCGTATACGGTCAGTATACAGATCTCTCTATGTTCTGGATTCCCCACTCTAACTGCTCCTGAGTCCTAGCCGGCGTAATCGACCGTTCCAGAACCTCCAGTGGGATAATTTAACCTGTTAATGAGTGGTGAACCTTGAACACTCGGTGGGTATAAGGCCACCAGTGTTGTATGACAGCACAATTGTTTGAAAAGACATCAAATCAAAAACAGTTACTGTATGGTATGTGAATTTTTGTGTGGTGTTACGACACCGCACCAAAATTGGTCCATATTTTTTGAAAATTAAAATGGCAGTGTAATTTCAGTGATTGGAGCTCAATATCGAGAGATGATTTGAAACTTTTTGTGAAGTAAATTGGAAGATACTAAAATAATTGAACCATCATTATGCGAAAAAGTTATTCAAAATTTTGGTAAATAAATATATTAGAATTTAATTTGAATTATAGATGGAAATCTGCAAGAATCGCAACAATCAGTTTCGAACTTAATGAGATTATTGATTTGAAAAAATCAGTCATCTCATCAGGCCGCGGCGATTCTTGCAGATTTCCATCTATAATTCAAATTAAATTCTAATTTATCCGCGATCCAGCGTTAAAGGAAAGAAAAGTATGGAGTGGTTGGGAAGTTGATTGTGTATAAGTAAGTATGAATTATCATAGTCGTTGTCATACAGATTTTGACGCCAAATGGAAGAATTTCCTACGAATGTGTATTTAATTCGAGATATACTGAAATAGACCAATGTACGGAACAATCACAACAAAACCATTACAATAAAAACGACAACAACGTAAAATATAAAAAAAAAAAAAAAAAAAAAAAAAAAAAAAATAAAGATTTCACACAATTTATGTTTTTTAACACATCGCATGAAAAATTCCCGGCCTAACAAAGAAAACGCAATTTTCTAACATTTCCATGCCTTTAAGAGAGCGATTTATCTTTGTCTTCAAAATAATCTTCATTTTCGGCAATCACTTGTTTATTGGAGCCAAATCTGTCTCTGACCATTGTGCTTTTGGTCGCTTCCGGCGAGGTTCACCGGCCTCTCACCATGCAGCTTATTTCCAATTTTACTCTGGTGTTAAGTGGTGGATCCGTGTTTCATCCATTGTCGCACTTACCGCAGAAAAACATAGTTTGGATTCATTGTAAGCAAACGCGTTACCCCCCCCCCCCCCCCACTTCGAACACAGTTTTCTCATAGACAAATGTTCGTGCAAAATATGACTAACACGTTCCATTGATATCAATGGATGTCAGCTATCTCACGCAACTTGACTACGCTCTTTTAAAACAATTTCGTGGATTTTTTTATGTTTTCTACAGTCACAGCCTCATTGCGGCGTCCAGAGAGTGGTGCACCATTCAACACAATGATGGTTGATTTTTCTTGTGCACATTCTGGTTGCTTCGCTTGAACGGTATTTTGCCCATCTAAAAACATTGTTTAAACAACACACGATTTTTTTTTTTCATTGTTTTGAAATTAACAAAAAATAGCGTCACTAACACAACTGTAACCAGGTGTATAGGCAAGACTCGGGATATGAAATTTTCAATAAATTTGGCGAATTAGTGGTAATCGCAAGTGTAGTGGAAAATGTGTACAGACTAAGCCAACCACAAACATTAACGTATGTAGTTAAAAGAAATCTCCAAATGGATTTACCGAACAGTGGATTAAGTGGAATTTTCTAACATTTATTGGCGTTTTTTCACATTAACCGCTCGTTTTTTGTTAAAATCAAAGTCCAAAGCAACAGTAAAAATCCAGGAATTCAAGAATTTTGTGGGAAGCAAACCGGAAAGACTATTCATGCTTCAGAAAGATTATTAAACCAATTTTATTGGCTAAAAATGAAATTTTTTTGTGAATTTTTTTCGTCAACTTGGATTGTTTTAACAAAAATTTCAGAAGGAAAGAAGGAACGAAAAAACACAACACTGAATCCCCTTTAACATGTTTCCAAAAGGACGTGTCATCAGACCCCAGTTCGATATGCGCCGGTAAAATGAAATCACCGAAAGAATGAATCGGACAATCATTCAAAAAGTGAGCTTATTGATGCCGGATTAGGTAACGAGTACTGGAAGGAAGCAGTATCGGTAATAGTTTATTTGACGAGAAGAAAGGAACTGATTTTAGACTATTAAGATGTATTGCTGGTTACTGTGAAAGTTCGAACGGATGTCGTTTGCATCAACCACCAACGAGGGTCGCAGGTTGGCGAGATATCTGCAACCCAATTAACGCCCCTCCCTCTTCCCTATCCAATAAATTATTAAAGAAACTTTAGACTATTAAAATCTGACCCTATAGCATATAGCGATTGATTCAATATGAGTGCATCCTATCCTTTTGCACCAAACTATTTAACATTTTTGAAAAGTGTAGCTACACAAACTAACAAAAAATGTAGCCATACACAGAAAAAATGTGGCATGGTTGAAATTATAAATGTTTTGGATTATGTCCCACTTTTTAAATCTAAATACAGGAAGTTTTAAAAAAAATTAATAATAAATAACAACTAAATAATTTAGAGATCAGTTTTATTAATTAATTTTGCCAATTTAAAACCATGTGAATTAATTCGTAAAGATTTTCAAAAATATCGAAAATATTGAAAAAAATCTTTACACATCAGCCTTACCAAAATTTCATATATGAAACAACTTGAGTTTGCTAGAAGATTTGAGAATTTTTCTTAGTGTCTCGAACTAAATTGAATTTTATTTCCTTGACATCATTGATTAGCTTTACCTAAATACATTAAATAATATATATTTATAAGCACAAACTGTACAAGTTTTCAAATTACATGTTGTTGACGCACAAACCAATCAGAAGTTTAATTTACACACAACGAACTTTACACTTTAAAGAATTCTACATATTTAAAGTTCATTGAATTTATAAGTCATTATGAAATAATTTAAACGATTTGCGTCTACACACGAATGTCTAAATTATGACATTGAAATCGGATTGTATATAAATTAATTTTACACAGTAATTACATTATTTAAGGTTACTAGTTTTGTAAAAAATTATGCAATAACATACTTTTAACAGTATTTGCCGTAGGCACTTGGTGAAATACACTAACACTTAATAAACACATTTCACTTAACACTTGTTTTTCTATTTCGGTAAAAAAATTTTTTTGAATATTTTAATTAAAAAATTTGTTCAAAATGATTAAAAAATCACTCGATCGATTTCGACTTGTTAGGTCATCATCACGAGTATCTACTGACTTGTAAAAGTAAAAATTTTTGTTATTTAACTAGGGATAACAGCTTCTGTATACTCACATATATATACACTGTTATCCCTAGTTCTTCAAACCATCCCCATAATATTAAAATGTCAGCGTTCACTCACTCATAGATAGACTAATAAATATCCCTTTGACAAATTCAAATTATAACACAGAGCTTAATATAATTCTACAAATTGCAACGAATAACGGATATGCATCTAGGACTATATTAAAGTTATTAAATAAAAAGCTAAAACATAAAACTCTAACGGGTATTTATCCACCGGATAGTCCAACGCGTGAAAATTTGCATCGTTTAGAGCATATAGGAAAAACGAGTCAACGGATTAGCAACATCGTGTCCAATTATACCAATATTAGTTTTGCTTTTTAAAATAATAACACAATAAAGAAAATGATTTTTAACAATAAACCTAGAGTTGATCGCCTTTCCAAGTCTGGTGTTTATAGGATTAATTGCAATGGTTGCAGGTTCTCCTATATTGGCCAGACTGGGCGCAATTTTGGAGTTAGAGCTAAAGAACATTTATCTGGTTGCAATCAATCAACATTCCATAACCATCCTTAGAATCTTACTGTCGTTGCTCGGATTTATATTTTATGGTTCGTTGTAGAAATTGTTGTCAGTAAAATCTATGTCTCCCAAACGGTGCGATACGAGTGGCGATAATAACAAAACGAAACACTGAACTTTCCAGAAGCAAGCTGTGTGATACGAACATGCGATACGACGACAACCAAGCGAAACGACGAAAATTCTGGACTTCTCTCGAAACAACTATACACAACTAATTTCGCGAAATTAGCAAACGATAATAATTTATTGTTGCGTATTAAAATTGTATTAAACTAATTTTATTTATTTTATTAAGCGGACTGTATTTTTTTTTGACTTGATGCGATAACTTTTTATTTTGCTCTGACATTTTAAGAAAAAAAATATTTTTTTGTACAGTAAGAGAACCTTAATATTGTAGTTTAGTAATTTAGAACAGAATGAAAATTGTACTATAACAAGTATAACTTGAACTATTGGACGCAAGATGTCACCAATGATAATTAAAGAGTAAATGTCAAATATTCTTATTTCGTTTTATAGGATGTTTCTAAATATTGGATGTTTTATTGCCTTTTTTTGTCCCTCCTTCTTTTATATATTTTTGCTTCTTTTTTATAACATATATAACAAAATTTTTACTTTTACAAATCAGTAGATACTCCTGATGATGATCTAATAAGTCGAAATCGATCGAGTGATTTTTTAAACTTTTTGAACAAACATTTTTTAATTAAAATATTCAAAAATCTAATTTTTGCGAACTAAAAAACAAGTGTTTAATAAAATGTGTTTATTAAGTGTATATGTGTATTTCGCCAAGTGACTACGGCAAATAGTGTAAAAAGACATTATCGTATGTCTTCCGAAAAAATTTAACTAAAAACATCACAATTTAATATATGTAGTGAATTAAAACGTATGGCCAGTTTTGCTCTAAACCAACAGGAATTTCGTTCTAAGGGGTGTTTTTTTAAGCCGGATATAACTTGAAATTGTAAGAAATAACACAAAAAATTAAATTGTAATCAAAATTTATTTTTATTCGAAAGTTCAATCAATACATGGCATTAATATTTGAAAATGATTTCGGGCATATGGGTTCTCGTCGAAACGCATTCTGGGTGTCCAATTTTGGGCCACTTTTTCGAGCACTGCTGGCCGTATGTCACGAAAAACACGAACAATGCTTGCCTCCAAGGCATCAATTGCTGCTGGTTTATCAGCATAAACCAGTGCCTTCATGTAGCCCCACAGAAAATAATCGAGAGCTGTCAAATCGCACGACCTTAGAGGCCAATTGACAGGTTCATTTCTCGAAATCAACTTATCGGCAAATTTTGATTTTAATAAGTGGATGGTTGCGGTTGCCTTATGGCACGTAGTGCCGTCTTGTTCAAACCGCATCTCGTCCGGACCAATGTCATCCGTATTTTCAATCAAAAAATCATTAATCATGGTGCGGCAACTATCTGCATTGACGTCGTCTATAATTTGCGCGAATCGACGACTGATTTTCAAAATAAATTTTAATAATTTCGTAGCGTTGTTCAAGCGTCAGTCTATTCATGATGATTTGCCAGAGTATACTGACATCATAAAAATTTAATTTTTTGTTTTATTTTTTACAATTTCAAGTTCTATCAGGCTTAAAAAACATTCGGTATTTAACGCTAGACGGGCATAGTTGCAAAGCAGTAAGAAGACTATGTTCTTACAACAGTAAGAAAACTACTGATATTATTAAAGTGCTAAAGGGGCTGAAACCTCGCAGAAAAATCAAAACTTTGGTTCAAGAATTTTAATAATATTTTATTTTCAAGCATTTTGATCTGTCACACACCCAATTTTTTCTATGAGGTTTTCGAGGGATGCCTTAAGGGAAATATTTGTATC
This sequence comes from Nephrotoma flavescens, assembly GCA_932526605.1. Lineage (NCBI taxonomy): Eukaryota > Metazoa > Arthropoda > Insecta > Diptera > Tipulidae > Nephrotoma > Nephrotoma flavescens. Next base: position 234,932,005 of record OW052220.1, read on the forward strand.
AATGGTGTTGGGCTAAAACAGGTAATAAAATAAAATAATGTTTGTGATCAATATTTGTGACAAAACCCTTATTTTCCATTCCAAAGTTGTATCTTCGGCCCACAGACCACTAGTTTTTGATATTTACCGGTAGTTCAACTATCTTGACATATTATATCACAGCGTACCATTTCATTATTTGGTGTTGGAGTCCAATTTGCGTTAACATCTCCATTTATGTTTTTATCCAAATTAGAATCCGTTAATTGAGCTGACCAAGAGGAGCGAAGAGGACTTGTGGCCTTAATGGTGCGTACGACGACTCATAGTCAAATTACATTTGGCCCTGCTCGAAATACAATTTTCATGTAAATTTGGCAAATATTTAATGTTCTGCTGAAATCAAATTGACTTATTTCGCCGAGATAGATCCAACGAATGCGTGAGGCCTCCCAAAGACAAACATAGGGTCCGCAGAAAACTGAGAAAACCGCCATATTTTTTTTTAGAAAAAATTTCAAATCATCAATCAATTTGATACTACTCAAAATCGGCATATAAAAATGGAGGGGTGAATATGTTGAGGACAACACCCGACTTTCTTTTTACCACGAAAGTATAAATAGAATTCGAATCACTCTTGATTTCTAAAGCGAAAAATTGAACTTACTGAAGTTTTAGTAAGACTGTCAACCCTTGTTGGTTGAGAATTTAATCTTTAAGTTTATTAAATTTGGCTCTAATTCAAAGAAAGAGTATACATTGCCATTAAGTATAGCACAGAATTTTATTCAAATGACTTCCACGGCTAGCTTTACAGTACCCCATTCTGTCAACCCTATTTTTCTGAACATTTTCGATTGTACGGACTCCTACCTTATCAATGACAAGTCTCATTTGCGTTACACTTATATCCTTAACGTCTCCCCACAAAAAAAGTCGGCTCTTCATTGAATGTAAGGGCGGCTTCTTGCTGATTTTCGAATAAAATGGGCTAATGGGCCGCCGGTCCAAAATTCACATCAATCCGTCACTCGTTGTGGATACACCAGCTTCCCCATGGTTACATGTTTATTTTTTGAGCCTCACGAACTCGCTTCATAAATTGATCCACAAATTGTCTTGTATAAGAATTTCATTTCACTGAATTTTCCGGGTGTACAAAAAAATCCCGGTTTTTAAATCCCAGATTTTTAAAATCTCAGCTAGCTGCACTCCCCCACCGGAAAACCTTGATTTTGAAAACCGGGAATTTGAAACCCGGGATTTTGAAAACCGGGATTTCGTTACACACCCGAATTTTCCACGTAAATTTCTTACAGTTTGGGTAGAAGACTCGCCACTTTGAAAGTATGTTTTCAATATTTCTCAATTTTGTTCAAGCGGATAGCGACCCATTTCTTAAATGTCAAACATTTTTCGTCGTCCCAAGTCCTGTGCGCGCGTTTGAACTGTTTTTTTAGTTCTACATTCTCTTTCTTTAAAATTGCAAATTCTGCTTTCAACTGAGCAAAATACCTTTATTTCTCTTAATTGGTAAAGGAATTTAACATTTTCGGGTTAGGCGGCTATTACCTTCCTACTCCTTCCCCGCCCCCGCCAGAATCCATTGGGGTAGCTTTCGGTAAGTGAGGATTTGTTTTGTCACCTGCATTTGATCCCTGGTCATACATTGCTCCAACGACATGCGGACGCGGCTACCTAGGTGTACACAGGAGACAGCACTCTGAGTCCTTAGGCAGAGGGACCATAACCAACCAAAGGTGACACTAGCTTGCAACAGAAGTATCATGAAAAAGTCAATCTGGAGGTAACAAAATGGGAACCAATACTGATCCACCTTGGAATGCGAACCCTGGTGAGAAGTTCAGTAACCTTCTTTAAAGAACAGCTTTTTTGAGCCTGGTGATCGCTTACATATTATTGATTTCATTACAGAATCGTCGTCAGAATGATCAGATCTTAGACTATTTTGTATACTTTTTGAATCATTATTAAGTTTTCCAAACGGTTTGAAGATTTATTTTTCCAGTTAAATTTTTCAGTTTACATTTACTTTTCCTGAACATCGGCGGTAACGAATTTTCGGCGAGTGAAGCAAACTCAATAGTTCTCTAGAGTATTATTCTCAGTCAGTTATTTCATTGTTTCGATAACGGTTTCGTAAAAGAGGTTCGACTGAAATCATAAGTAGGATATTTTATGTTTGACTCTCCAATATAAATTTAAATCGATTGCGGGCATGGAGTACAAGCTTAACCCATTTGGGCCCAGAACTATTTTTTCTTTCTATGGATTCTGATATTTACATATGTCGGTAAAATTAAGTTGAAAATCATCAAATTCCTTTAAAATTTCGCCATGTGCGTTGATGCTGAAATATGGGGGTAACCGAAAATGGAATTTTAGGACAATAAATACAAAAAACAATATTTTTTTATTTAAAAAAGTACAAATAAAAATCATGAAAATTCGAAAATAACAAATTCGTGGTATGCTACAAAGTATATCGCAAAGGAATATCGCAGGTTATACACATTGATGTTGCTCGAGTATGACACGGGGCACATTTTCTCCTGCTATTCATTTTGGTAATTAAGTGGCGGCCTGTTTTCAAAACTGGATTAGTTTTAGTCTGCCTTGGCCGAGGGCCTGGTGCCAGTGGCGGCGATCGATATAAGCAATCACCAAACGATGCCCTAAGCAAACAATCAACACCGCCCATTCGTTGGTTATACGCCCAAACTACGTGAGGTTAAGGTCTTTATTCTCTCGCTAGCGGAGTATCGAGTAGCTTTCTTTACGGATAAAATACCATTGATTTGAATAGAGGGACTACACTCCCCATCCCCTACATTGTTTTCCTTTTTCTTCACCATTGAATCGTACTCCCTTCGCTTAAGCTTTTTGAATTGCTTAGCATCTTTTAGAACGCTAGTCTTTCTAAGCCGATTTGCTCGCACTGTTCCGGTTCCGACGAAGTTATGCTTTCCCAAGTCGTTGGTTGCCGTCCTGGTGGCAAAGTGGTCAGCATGCTTGATCCAGCGACCGGAGGTCCCGTTTTTGATTCCAGGTGTGTATGTGTGTGAGAGAGAGAGAGAAAGAGAGAGAGAGAGAGAGAGAGAGAGAGAGATAGAAAGCGGTTGATTAAGCGTGATGACGTAAAGTAATTGTCAAAATATAATGAAAAACCGAAATCAGGATAATTATTTTTGAAAATTTCTTGAAATTGCTTGAATTGACTTTCCTTGATAAATATCAAAATTTTCGCAATACAAACCAAGAACATGAAACTTACTGAGCCTAAGTTTCGTGAATTGTCAATTAAAATTAAAAATATGACAATTCGAATTCTCGAGGTGGTTGCGGAAAGTAATCTGGTTGTTGGTAAACTGGAGGAAGCACGCAACCATAGGTGCACTTGCAGCCAGAAACCTAAATCACTGGTTACTGTGGAAAAGACACCAGAGATGGCTGCACAGAATTCAGTTCCTAGTGCCAATCCGCACAAAACTAGAAAAGTGGAAACTGAACCAAAACAAAATGGAGCAAATGACATGTGGTCGGTAAAAAACGCAAGAGACGCAGAAACAGAAAGCGTTGGCGAAAAGAGACAACAAAATGGATAATTATCTCAGCAATGGATAATGAATCCAGCCTTTCAACCATGGAGATAACAAAGAAAATCAAGGAAGTTATACGTTCTAGTGAATCGAATATAAAGATTCACTATGTAACGAACGCCGAGCCAAAAGGTGTCGCGGTTACTGTTAATGCTTCCTCTGACTTGAAAGTTTTCACGGAAAACAAAAAGGTGGAAGGAGAGGGTCTAGTAGCCACCGAACCAGTGCCTATAAAGAGATTAACGAAGTTAACTATCGTTGATGTCAGTCCGGAGCTTGATGGTGACATGGTACAAACTGCCTGGATCAAAAGATTTTAAGGTTCTATTTAGAACTGATGCGAAAAATAAAGAGACCGCTCACTGAGTGGTAGAAGTAGAACCAGCAACCAGAAACATGTTGCTAAAGTGTAGAAGGCTGCACGTGGTTTGGGTTCGATGCCATGTGAGAGAGTTTGTGACTCCAACTAGGTGCTTTAGGTGCCAGCGATACGGTCACATTGCAAATAATTGTAGGGCACAAGTTAGGGGTAGTTTTGAACGCCATCAGGAAGACAAATGGAGTCATCACTGATACGTGGCATGACACACGCTTGGAGTTACTAAACTCGCTTCTGCCGGACGAAACACCTGACGTTACTGGGCCTCAAGGAGAAATGCGCGAGATCGCCACCAACAGCAGTTGAACATCAGATGCTGAAAACCCCCCATTCACGTGGGAGGAGGTCACCAGTGCCCTTACTTGCTTTAAACTTAAAGCATAGAGAAAAGTAATATAAACAGAGGTAAAGCTGCATACAAAATTTTGACACAACTTTTTTAGATTGTAACCCCAAAATACAAACTCATTTTACGACTAAAATAATAAACTTAGAATATCCAACTCTTCGAATATTCATTTAGCGTTTCTTTGACTTTTCATATTGTTTTTGTTTCAATTTTTTTTCGTTCAGATTATAACCGTAATTTTAAATTTAGTAAACATAAAACCGGATCGTGACCCCATATTTTACTATGAAAAAATGCGTAAAAATTTTGTATGCAGCTTTACTTCTGTTTATATTTACTTTTTTCTGTGCTTAAAGCCTCTTTTATCGCCCTCGATAGCATAGTAAGTAAAACGCTTACTCTGTAATTCGGGGGTCCCGGGTTCGATTCCTGGTGGTGCCAAATGTTCCAACTGGGCGTTTTTAATGTGTTATGTGTTACATTGTGCATTGTTTTATATATCTCAAGCTGACAACTATTCTCCAACTGGCTCAACCAACTGGCTTGGCCCATCATAAGGACTACCATAGTAAAATTATTAAACAGCTGCTTGAAATTTGGCTACTACTCTAAGGTGTGGAAAAAATGTGAAATGATTATAATCAGGATACCTGGGGATAGAGATCCACTTTTTCCGAAGTCTTATAGACCGATCATGTTGCTACCTGTCATGGGGAAACTCCTAGAAAGGTTACTAGCGGTTCGTATTTCTCAAAGAATCGAACAGAACGGACTGTTCTCGGACAAACAATTCGGCTTCCGACGTAGGATGTCTACTGAGGATACGATAATCCGCCCAACAAACACTGTCAAAACCCAAAGTTCAAAATATGTTATGGTTTTATTCTTGGACATTGCCGGAGCATTTGATAACTTAACGTGGCCTAGTGTCATCGCAAGCTTATCAGTCTATAATCTCCCAAAAACACTACAAATGTTTTTAGAAGCTACTTCAGCGAACGATCCGTAGTAATCAAAGACATATATGGTTCTGTATCAAAAGAAACAACAAAAAGATGTCCTCAGGGGTCAATCGTAGGTCCCCTAGTCTGGAACATCGTGTTTAACACGAGCATAATGAATTCTGGCGCACGGCAATTCGAGGCCTGAACTTCAGCGCCTTAAATGCAAATTTGACTCTAGTCGACCTCCAACAGTAGAAAATGGTCAAGTACGTTACGTATCTAGGAGTTGACATCGATGAACGTATGGAAGTAGCATCTCACGTCTTAGGGGTCTGTGAAAACGCCAAGAAACTATTCCACTCCTTGGCGAGAGTGTTAAGAGAGGGTTGGGGACTTAACCATAAAACACTTGTATTAATTTACAAAGGTGTGGCCGAGGCGCTCTTCACGTATGCAGCGGCTGTGTGGTACGACAGGTTAAACTGTCATCATATCAGATCATTGGAAAGTGTTCAAAGAAATATCCTGCTAGGAGTAACAAAGGCCTACCGAACAGTGTCTAAAGATGCTGTTGTGGTTCTGGCCGGCGTGCTTCCTGTAGGTATTCTAATCAAAAAGCGCATGTACCACCTAAGAAGAAGAGCCCAAAATAATATAGGTGACCAAGTGCATGCTGCAGATAGTAGGCATGATCAATTTAACGATCAATTTAATAATAAAAGGGAAATAAAGGAAATGGCGATTGACCAATGGCAAAGCAGGTGGAATGAATCAGCCAATGGAAGGCATGCATTTGACTTCATTCCAGAAATTACAACTGACGAGCTCTATGAGCCAGGTCATCTCTGGTCATGGTAAGTTTAAAGCTTACATTCAGAGATTTAAGATAACAAACCAATGTCAATGTTTGTGCGGTTCAGAAGTAGAATACGTCAATCACCTAATTTTCGAATGTAACGAGGTGGCAGTCATGACACTAAAACAAAAGTGGCTGGGTAACATAAACCTACCCGAGTTATCACTGCCAGCACTACTAAACGACGAAGTTCTCTCACAGTATCGTCCATATTTTGCTGAACTGATTAATATCTTAAAAGAACGGAATAGTGCGCAATTGTGGACCGGGTATCCGGACGGTACTTGCCTCCACGCGGTTTGGGACGGAAACGATACAATTTTTGAATTGTAACGGCTACAAAGTACTACCACATTGCTAATTGCTATGAAAACTGCCGCTGGCAACTGATATAAATTTTTAAATAATTCTTAGTTTAAGGTTAAACCTACGTATAAGAATTGACGAACATTTTTCCCGGAATGTTGACTACGATTAATAATGAAAATGGCCTCTATTGTAGTAGTAGTACTTTCCCGGATATTATTATAGCCCATCTCGCTTATAAATGCTTCTACTTGGAGCATTTTGGGCCCCAGATTATTGTAGTCCTCCGAATCTTCTTCAGTTTCATTACCATCTACTGGTGGGCTTATAAAAATGGTATGTTGAGCCCCTATAGGCTCTTCATCGTCGCTCCAGCATTCAATTTCATCTTAAACTTCTTGAAGCGTCAACGGTGTTCGCCTATAAGAAACAAATATAATTGTAATACACAAAGACCAAAGTACCTAAATTAGTTCCACCACAACAACCAACAGTTATTTTTCTAGAAACGGCAGTTTCCAAAAAAAAGATTACCTGTATATTATTTCAATGATGCACTTATTTTTAAAGCTAAATAACTCAAAAAAATGACATCAAAATTCCATTCTAAACAGTCAATTCCGGTTGCACGTGCACTCGCTTTCGCAGATAATTTTTGACTAAATTAAATTTATAGTGTTCCCCGTTGTGTTTACTTTTTATAGTAATTTTATTTTGAGAGAAATATAGTCGATTTATAGGAAGAAAACCTCATTCTTATTGAAGAACCATTTTTGGTACTTTGGGCATAAATGGGCTGATGTTGATCTCTACGCAGTGAGAAAAATTGGCAAAAGGCATGTCAAGCTCAACTGAGCTTAGAGAGTTGAACAGGGATACTTTACTCATCGACAAGGAATATGGTTCGTACTACGGTCCGCAAATTATCTTAAAAAATTGAAAAGTTAAGCTGAAGCCAGCTGAAATTTCAAACCAAAAAATTGTCACTAAGATCCTCCGGTGCATGAAGAACCCAGGTATGTAATAACAGCGGTTTCAGAGAATCGGCAACACTAAATTGGCAACCACACCAGATATCCGTAATTTTAGTGTTTTCCTTATAAACAAAACAATTTAAATGTTTCATCATTGCTGCATTTGGAATGCCTTGGTCTTTCTCGCCAATAAAATAATAAATGTAACTTATCTTGAAATTTCATGTTGGTGTGACAACGTTTCAGATCCACAACAACAACGCATAACTGAATCGCATTTTCATGATTCAAATCGTATTTAGTCACACCCGCAGAAAAACGGTGCTATGGGTTAAATTATCATGTTTCAGAATCATAAAAAATTATTAATGAACCGGTTGCAGGCTAGTTTCGGTAAATAAATGTTCAAAACATAAATGTTCACCAAACATCCATTATCCAAAACTGAATCTAAAGTTTCGCTGAACTGAAATAAATTTTTCGTCGCCTTAATGATTACTTATTTATAAACATTTGTATTGATTTTGAAAAAGCTTTCAAGTTAATCTTTCGACGCCTAAATGTCCACTAGTCAATACCAATCAAACTATGGAGCTTTTCAATATACATACATTATTTTATTTGTTTGCTTTTATTATGTACCGGAAACTTTGTTTTTCGTTGCTTTTCGTTCGCTATCTGCTCCATTCCGATCCGACATGGAAATTTTTAAGTTTTAAAATAAAATTTTAATTTATCACTAAACTATTAGTCACCCCATCTATTATTGAAATTTTGCACCACCTCATTTTCGCACCAAAACAAACAATATTGTGAATATTAAATCGTAATTCGAGTTCGAATTTGATTATTGTTTTCATTTTTGCTACTCTCTCATTCACAATGGGCAATGTCAAACAGACAGACAGCATTTCTCAATTTTATTTCAATTGAATTATTCATTTCGGTGTGAAAAGTGCTGCAAAAAAATTATTGAAAAAAAATTTTCATTCTGTATTATTATTAGAGAGAATAAAAAAATATAAAGAAAAGTGTTTTTGTAACGAAAAGTGTGTTATTAATATAATTAATTAATTCTATTTATAAATCGATAAAAAAAAAACCTAAACCAAAAAGGTAAGTTCTATATTTTATGTTAAAAGTAATTCTAAATTTAAGTGGCAGGAAAGTTAAGTGCGCGGATATGCGATAAAGAAAAAAAAATGTCTTAAATTTTGTGTGTGACGTACGATATCAGTATTATGACGTAAATTGCAATTTAAAATAAGTTATCTTGTAGATTAACAAATTAAATTAATTTATATTTATCTCTTTATGATATTATTCGTATGATGAAATAAGTTGTGGAAATAAAGAAAATCCTACTTATATTTTAGGTTATGCAAATTTTTTTATACTCTGTAATTTATCGATTTTCCTCGATGACACAGAAAAGGGTCATTGTAGGTTGGATACAATTTTCTTTCTTGGATTATAATTACCGTTTAAATTATTTGTGTGGTACCTAATTCCACTTTAACCCAATTAAAGGGAATTATGAAGTTTTAAATCAATATTTTGTAGGTGTACTTTACTGTACGGGAAAAATCAATAAAGTTTGTTGGTGGCACAGGCCAAAATCGATTGGTAAGATATAATTAGTTTATCATTAAATGTTTGCATTCAGGAATTCAAAACACGTTTCATCTAATCTAAACCTGAATATTATGAATTTTTCCTAAGTAATGCCGCTTATCCTGATTTACATAGATGTTACATAATCATTTGCTATTTTCCGATCAATACTTTTTTTGTTGTTACAATTATTAGGCTCCGCATTGTGAAGTTGTTATTTTATCGAGCCATGTTACAAATGAGTCATGCCTAAAAATTTTGTTTGACCTCATTATAATTGTGGTGTAGGTACCGTATCAGGATAATTCCATTTCATTATTTTGCTTAATAAGTAGACACTGATTCGGTTTTCACGGTTAAATTTCCTATTTAGTTTTTATAATTCCATATTATAATTTAGCAGAGAAGTAGATTTTTTAGCAGCTCAAACAAAATTGAAATTTCTTTCATTGCAAATATGTAACTTGGAGAGAACCGAGGTGACTGGTTGTGGTTATTAACCGGCATTCTATCTGGTCTTCTCTGTTAGTATCTAATGATGCAAGTGAGGTTTGATAATAACATATTAAGAGGAAGGATTGCGAACATTGAATTAAGGAAGTGTTATTAAGGTGCGGTTTGTACCGCGACACTACACTTCATATGCATTTCTTAGTTATTTCTTTGATTCTTATGTTTGACTAAACAATCTTTTAAAAGTTTTAGGTTTTTAAAATATGATGTATACTTGCCCGGAATCTTGCAAGTGGTTGGTTGGTTTGTATATATAAGAAATTAACAAATCCGTAAAAATGAACGAAATCTTGAGTATAAAAACTGCTGTTAAAGATACAGTAGGCCCGCGATAACATGATCGCCGTATACCGTGAACTCCTAGTAAAGTGAACACTTCTCGGTAACGTGAACAATTAGAAAGCGCGATAATGTGAATTAAATTTTGTACATACATTAAAATTTGTAAATTTTAAGCTTAAATTTTTGATGAAGTTTTGTAACAGAAGTAATATCCAGTTTCGATCTGATAAGATCATGAACAAATTCAACCATCTCATTAGGCCATGTTCGATATCGCTACGAATTAATTAATGCAGTAAAAATTATTAAAAAATTACTTACACTGCAATTGAAACCAGCGTGAATGAGATGAAAGTATGTAAGTATAAATTTAGTGAGTTGTCATATAATTCACTAGAGTTACGGTTACACGGTTGCTCTAAATATAGAACACAAAATGTGATCATTACGTAGTAATATTCAGTCGCCATGGCCCGATGAAATGATTGAATTTTTTCTTGATCTTATCAGATCGAAACTGGATGTTAGGATGTTACTTCTGTTACAAAACTTCATCGAACATTTAAGCTTAAAATAACTCGTTTAAAAAAACAAAAAAATACTTCAATAATCTAAAAGGGGAGATCGCTTCGGAAGAGGCATTATATAATAATTGTTCTGCGTTTCTAATATATTTCGTGTTACCTGGAGAAACACAGTAAAATGGCCCTTAGTTGGAGCTGATATATTCGATATCTCTATGAATTAATTTAATTAGTTAATTCAGTAAAAATTATTAATAAATTTTGTACATCAATCAAGTTAAGTTGAAAATGCGGCTCACTCTGTCTCTCTTTCTCTCTCTCTCTAGCATTTACATCCCATGAAGGGATTTTGCTGCCCGCACTATGGTCCTCCATCCGTCTCGGTCCATCGTTCTCGTCCTCCAATTTCGACATCCTAATACGAGTAGGTCTTGTTCGACGTCGTCACGCCAGCGCAGTCGGGGTCTTCCTCTACGACGCACTCCGACTGGTTGTTGATGGAACACTTTGTTAATCATTCGTTGTTGTGGAGACCTAGCAACGTGACCGAGCCATCTAACTCGATTGGATTTGATGAATCCGATAATATCGCTACCTCCGAGAAAGTTGCTTTATTTCGTGGTTCATGCGAATCCGATATTCATTGTTCGCAACTTTAATAGGACCGAAAATGCGGCTCGGGGATTCCAAATATGTCCTTTGGATAATTTGTAACGAGTTAACCCAGATATTGCCGTTGTCCTTAATAACGCCACTCGAATCACTGTAGAAAATCTAAGCACAACTTGTGGAAAATTTTTTTGGAAAGCCCCGTTAGGCCTGTTTACTATAAAAGATATTCGTTGCAACGTTTTTTAGTACTGAAGTGTTTGTGTTTGAACAAGTAGAGTGAATTAAAATTAAGAACTAAATTTGAAGGTGAAAATGAAATTCTGGGATTACCAATTTGTTCTTTTTTTTCATAATTTGAATCGAGTAAAGTGGAAAATGCAGCAGTATGAGAAAACACTTTGTGCGATAAACTAGTGTGTTTTATAAAAGTTTTATTTGCTCTGCGGTTAATAGTTTTTAATTAAAAACTGGGTAAAAAAATAACAGTTTTAACATTAAAGGAAAAATCTGAAATTATTGACCAATTTCGTAAAGGAGCAAGTATTACAAATTTATCCAAAAAATATAATGTTGCTATGTCTACTATTTGTGCAATTAACAAAAAAAAGTGATGAACTTTTAAACGCGGTAAACGACACACCTTTATGGTGTCTGGTAAGAGTAGCACCCTTAAAATGTCAGGATATCCTAAACTGGAGGAAAAATTATACCGTTGGTTTCTTGGGTAGTGCGATAAAAATGTCCCTATAAGTGGCAATTTGGTCAAAAAAAGGCGAAACTTTTACATGGACAAATAAAAGAAAATGAAACTCTCAACCTGAACTTGTGCAGCCATTTAAAAGAAAATTGCAAGCCAAAATAATTGAAATTGGTCTGTCTTTAAACCAAATTTATAATGCAGATGAAACAAGCTTGTACTGGAAACTTTTACCAGAAAAGACTTTTGTTCCGTCATTAGAAAAGAACGCGCCTGGAAGGAAAAACGAAAATCAACGCATTACTTTTCTAGCATGTATTAATGCAAATGAACTCCATTAGTAATTGGAAAAGCTAAAAATCCACGATCATTTTAAAATTTAAACTGTCCTTTGTGCTATAAGCATTCAAAAATTGCGTGGATGATATTTGCAATATTTAATGATTGGTTCCATAAATAATTTGTACCAAAGGTAAAAAATTCTTTTAAACCAATAAATTTAAATTATCATTTTATCAATTTAGGTACGAATATTTTTGAAAAGCCCAGATCTGCAATGCTCCATCTCATCCACCTGAAAACGAGGAATATATATTATAAAACTTGTCTTCATGTGTGAAATTTACGTTGGTGGTTTTGCAGAACAACAGGGCTAAATAACTATTAAACTTCACGCTGGTTTGGGCTCATTTGATGTTTGCGTATGCATCTTCGCCAGCCATGTCATTTAACACGTCACTCCAGAATCCTATCGACTTTATTCATGAACACAGTTTTCTTCAAGAGTGATACATCCGGCTAATCTCTTTCCCTGATTCGAACTTCAATTCGTTCAATTTTTCCATTGTAGCCAATGACTTGTGACAGTGCATTGTCTTGCTGAAATAACACTTTTTTATTTTGCAATTTCTTCTTTCAAACGAACTATTAACGCCATGTAATATTCCCTTTTGATGGCCCTTCCTTTATCAATATAGTCGACAAATAAAATACCTCATTTTATTTATTTTGCTTATTGCTGGCGCTACATCCCATTGAGGGATGATGTAGCCGCCCTATTTCTAAGGTCACATAACTAATCAATTTAATTTCGGATTAACGAATGATTGATCCATTGAGACCTAGTCAGGTCCCAAGGCTGCTGGAAGGTGCATCCTGCAGGTGGATAAGGAATTCTAGCATGCCGGAGGAGGATGAAATAAAATAGCTTGTGCATTCCAAAATAACTGGTTACTGTCCACTCAGCTTACTGACGATTTGATTTCGGAGTGTAGCGGCGAATCCATATTTCTTCCATTGTGACCCGGCGAAATCTGGTTAATTCGGCTAAACATCCTACACAGTGCTTTAAATCATCAACGCTTTGTTATTTTTTGTCCGATGTGAGCAATCGGCGCCTACAATTTTGAACGCAGCTGTTTCATGAATAAATGTTTAATCAAAACTGATAATTTTAATGTATTAGCTATCTCACGCAATTTCACTTTACAGCCTTCCATAACGATTGTGTGCACTTTTTATATTTTCTGGACTAACTGCCGAATTCGGGCGCAGAGCTAAGTCTATAATACTTATCAAGCTATTGCTTTGCTTAAAAAGTATTTCTTCTCAACAAAAAATAGTGTTTATTCACAAAATTCATTATGTTTTTCTAATGTTTTAAAAATTTTAAAACGTCATCTATGTGTCTGGCTCGGGACTTATTGAGTGCGTAATAGCTTCTATGGCCATTTTTCTGATAAAACGCGAACTTCTTGAACAATATTGAGTTCTTTGCATCATTTTTTGTAGATTCCAATCGAAATAATAAATTTTGTGCCCTGTCCCAATAATTGCTGTGACCGGTGTTCGCTTTTAACTGACATACGAGGGTCGGTCAATAACTACCCGTGTTAGCAATGAGGACGCAAGTATTTTATTTTTTTATTTTTCAACGTAATCTCCTTTCAGATCGATACACTTTCCCCACCGATTCAGCCGTTTCTTTAACCTCGAAAAAAACGATTTTCAAACTCTCCAAAGAAAGAAATCGTAGGGAACCAGGTTGGGCGAGTACGGTGGTTGCGGCAGTGATTCGTAGCACAGTTCATGCAATTTGGCCGCGACAATTCCGGATGAATGAGCAGCTGAAATGAGCTATCACGGCACCCATCGAGCCGGACTTCACATTTATCATTTAAAATTTTATAGCCAGTACGACCTCTGCTATTTCGCGCACTTCAGCTCGGCTATCAGCGAGAATCATGTTGTGGACCTTTTCAACGACATCGAAAAAGTAACAAAACAACGACATCGAAAATAGATGCATGACCACGTTTAAATTCTTTGAACCAATGTAACACGGTTATCATAGATGGTGAAGCGTGCCCATAGACAGCATCAAACTTTGCTTTTATTCCTTCGCATGTTTTTCCATCCAAAAATCAAAAGTGAATTACGGATCTATATTGCTCTTTTTCCATTTTATTGAGAAACACGAAACGCAAGTGATACAACTGGCTGCCAAAGGACATTTCAACCTGTGAACTATGCTGAAATTTAATATGGTGTCGTTTGATAGATGACAGTACACGATGTTAATGTCAACTTGCCTCAGCAACGCCACCTGCTTTTAAACATGGGTACTTATTGATCGACCCTCGTACATTGTACATTACTCAAAATATGGTTCTTCCAAAGTTAGCTTCATTTTGGGAAGTCGCATTGAATCATTTCTGGCAAATATGTAAAGGGGTTTCCAATAAGAGCAAGCGTACTGCAAGCGTAGCCGTGGAGGCCATTTAGCTTATATCGTTTTCAAATGTTAATGGCATATCTTCCTCTTTACAATGAAATAAACATTCATTGATTTCTCTTAAAAAATACTCGTTTTTTTAATATCAAAATGATTGACTTATTGGAAAATCCTGTATATATTGAATGTGAAACTGAATGTTTCGTGAATGAGATTAGTTTGTTGTCAAAAGAAAACATGAAGGCTGTTGCCGTATTTTTACCAAATTTACTACCAAATTTTGTTGAATTAGGGATTTTGTACGGAAGGGACCACAGGTTGTTTGAGACATAAAAATGTTATATCATCTCTGATGATGCAATTATCACCAAATTCGTTTTATTACATAATCCTTGGGAGTTTCAGTTCAACAACAGACTAGTTTAAAACCTTCAAATTTAGAGTTTTGTAATTCTATTTTTATATCAGGTAGTGTAAAATCGCCCCCAGTAACACACCGATAACGTAGATACACCATAGTGCATGCGGATGTGTTTTGCAGAAATTAAATAACACACACGAGAAGATGAATGCAGTTGTTGAAGATTTAAAATGTTTTTCGAACAAGTATGCTCGCATGAGTTTTAGGGCGTGTAAAAATGATATTGATTTACAAGTCATACACGGAAATCGAATTGAATTTTTACTCAGGTACTTGGGTGTCATAAGAGTGGATCGACGGTTGAGTTTTTCGAGACATCGGTATTCGGCTATTTTGCAAGAAACGGTTGAATGTGGTAAAATGGGTAAACAACCTCAAATGGGTATAGTATGAATACTGAAACAAACGTATTTCCGAATAGAGGTTGGATACAAAAGCCAACCTTGTATAATACGCCAAAGCGGAAAGTTAATGTTAAGCAATGGTGGTGTCAGATGTACAGGGTTTTCCAATAAGAGGTTACATTTTGAATAGCTTGCTATTTGGGTAGCTGTCAATTTCGAAGCTGTCATCTTTTGATATTTGACAAGTAAAAACTACGCTACGACTCAAAATGGTACGATACACGGTTCAACAACGCATTGATATTGTTAAAATTCACTAAAAATGGTGAAAATTTTGCAGTCACATTTCGCAAAACTAAAGCACTTTTGGGTCGTCGTGAAACACCTTCTCGACCGGCAATAGTGAAGCTTGTGGAAAAATTTGAGCTGTTGGGACAAGTTAGTGATGTGACGTATAGAAACCGTGTGCGTCGCTCAAGAACAACTGAGAATATTGCTGCTGTAGCCCGTAGTGTTAACGAAAACCCAGGTTTGTCGATCTTTGGAATTAGTCATTCCACAAATGACATTACACCGTATTTTGCATCAAGACTTAGGTCTTAATGCTTTTAAAGTTCAGTTAACTCAAGCTGGACGATCACCATAAACGTCGTATCTTTGCTGGTTGGGTCCTTCAAATGCATCAAAATGATCCGGATTTTCATCGAAAAATCATTTTCAGTTATGAGGCCCATTTTCACCTCGGAGGCTACATTAGTAAGCAGAATTACCGCATTTTGGCTCAGAAAATCCAAGAATGATTGTTGAAAAGCCTCCATCCTCAACGTGTCACTGTTTGTTGCGGTTTTTGGGCTGGCGGTGTGATTGAACCTTAAATGAGGCTGGTGCAACTGTTACGGTGAATGGATTGCGCTACCGAGCTATGATTAATGATTTTTTATGGCCAGATTTGAAAGATATTGATGTGGACGACGTTTAGTTTCAGCAAGACAACGCTCCTTGCCACACCAGCAATGAAACAATCGCAATTTTGCAAGAAAAGTTTCCTGACCGTGTTATTCCTCGAAGAGGGGATCACAATTGGTCACCGGGATCTTGTGATTTAACACCTTCATCCTTTTTTCTTTGGGGCCACGAGAACGATTAAGGTCTATGCTAATGCTCCACAATCGATTCAAGACCTTAAAGATGGAATTCGTGAAGTTATCGAGGACATACAGCTGTGAATTGGTCATTGGAAATTTCTTGAAAATGATATGGTGCTGTAAGCGTAGCCGTGGCGGCCAAAATGAAACCTCTTATTGGAAAACCCTTTACCTCCATCCTAACCAAAATTTGTATTTACACTACACCGTATAGCGTTGTTGTATTTGCCGATCTTCAATCGATGCACAAAAAAACTGTAATCCAGCAATATTTAGTCCTCGCTTGTAGTGGTATACAAAAACACTCAGCTGGAGTTGATGTATCAAGTGGTTGCGGCTTCGTGTGTATAATCAATAATTTCGGTGAACGGTGTGATTATTATTTTATTGTTTTGCTTTCGATGATTTTGGTTTTTACCGGTGCCTTGGAATCTCGGCACGTGTTGTGTTTATGTGTAGGTGTTGTCGCCTCTATTTATACTCGTACGATTTGTGATGTACGATTTTTGTGATCGACACTTGGGTATATAATTCACCCAAATTTCAAGCCGACTTGAGGCCACGCCCAAAGAGGTGCGGTCCAGGTGGTACTGATTAGGGATGCCGCGTCACGATAATTCTCCAATTCAAACCGGCTAATCAGATTGATCAGATTATTCAATAAATACGCTTACCTCGCCAATATGTGGCAGCAACCAAAAAAAACTAAATTGCAACAGTTTGCAGCACCGACTTAGTAGCGCGACCAATTATGTTCACTTTTTTTTTTTTTTGATATTTGAATGGCTTTTTATTTTTTGATGTTTTCTACTGAGCGATGAAATTGAAATGGAAGTACGAGCAATATGTTACCATTATTTAGCACAGCAAAGTCATAAGGGAAATTTTCGCTTGTCTATAAACCGAACGAATATGAAATTATTTAAGTTTCGCTAAAAAGGTTTATTCACCCGCCAGTAATTTTGGATCTAATGTGTTATAATTTATAACACTCGAAAACCTTCATATAAAACTTTGTCGTCAACATTCAGGCGTACTCCGAAAATAGACAAACGAAGCCTTCAACACCATTTGTGTTCGCCGCACCATTTTAAAACCACACCGGCGGTTACAGCACAACTTTGTTTGATGTAGAACGCTCGCTCAACCTGCAGGCCAAGCAATGTTGAAAATTATTTCCTGATGTCTTATGCATGAAATATACTGTTCACCTCCAAACCAAGTCTACTTGCGCAGCGATTGAGCGGGATGAAACTGTCCTTGATGTCGCTAGGTCTTCGGCCAAGAATCACGATATCATCTGCAAATATCCAAGAATTTGGCCTGATTTATTGAATATAAAGCGCGAAGTTTCAATGTTGCTTTTCCTCACTACGTACTCTAGCGCCAAGTTGAACAGCACAAGCGCGAGTGTATCTCCCTGTCGAACACCAAATGTTATTTCAAAGGAATCTGATACAGCTCCTTCAATTACGATTCTACATACAGACCCAGACGTCGTTAATTTACACAGAGAAACAAGTTTCTCTGGAATTCCTAGGTATATGAGCGCGGTCCATAAGTTGTCGCGGTTTATACTGTCATATTCCTGTCGAAATTCTATTGATGTATGGTTATATTGTACTCCCAACATTTTTCCAAGATCATCCTCATGGTAAAACACTGGTCAGTGGTCGATCGGTTGGTACGAAAACCTCATTGATAGCCGCCAATTATATTTTCAGCGAAAGGGATGACTGGCAAGTACAACATTAGCCAACACTTTGTAAACAGTGTTCAATAGAGCAATACCACGATAGTTTTCACATTTAAGACGGTCACCTTTTTTGTGCAACGGATATATGAGCGCGGTCTTCCAATTTTCCGGCAGCTCTTCTTGGTCCCAAATAGAGACGATAAGAACGTATAGATTTATTGCAAGGGTAGCGCCTCCGAGTTTAATCAATCGAGGCCGATGGAATCCCCACAGAATTGATTAAACTCGAAGACCTAAATTCTGCTTGAGTGCTTCTAATGTTGCGAGCCACCCATTTTTCACGAACCTTTCGTTAATGTTCGACAACCCTACGGCATTGATTATCGAACCAATCATTACGAAATCTCGGAGGTCTTCTTCCGATAGTGTTTTGCGCCGCAGTTATTATGGCTGCTGATTGTATAGCGTGCCACTCTGCTCCATAATGTTAGAGAGAGCTTCTTCGTTGTTTCTGGGCCACTCTAAAAAGTTACGGACAGCTGATTGGTAACTCCGTAGTGACCCTTTTTCTTTTAGAGCATCGGCATTCCATCGAACGGTTTTTTGTGCTTGTCTGTTGAACGTAGATGACAGTTTGCACTTATACTTAAATATGGCAAACACATGATCGCTGTCCATGTCTGCACCTTTAGATCTTAACGTCAGATATGCTGGTGGAGTGTCTCTTAGACACCAAGACGTGATCGATTTGGTTTTCCGTTCTTCCATCATTCGATCTCCACGTTACTTTCTGGATTCTCTTATGTGGAATAAACTTACTTGATTACAACTAAGTTGTACATTATTGCCAGGTCGGCGACGCGTTGGCCGTTGTTTTTACTGGTTAGGTGCGATTTATTTTCTGCACTCTTACCGATTTTTGCATTAAAGTCGCATTGATTTTAATGTCGTGGTGCGGTAGATTATTGATGACTTCCTCCAGCTCGACAAAGAATTGATCTTTGACGTCATCAGATTTATCTTCGGTGCATGTACATTAACAATCGTGATGTTAAATTTCTTATTGCGAAGTCTGACCGTGCATATCCGCATGTTGATAAGGCGGAAATCGATGATATGATACTTCACGCGCCGATTCCAAATCCTCCACCATTCTGATTGCCGCTGTAATGAAGAGTGTAACCATTTGGGGTATCATGGATCCCACTCCCAGACCATCTAAGCTGTTGTAGTGCAAGTACGTCTAATGTGTAACTCTTTGCTTGGTTCGAAAGGTTCTTGAAATATCCAGGTCTTAAGAGGCTAAGCACGTTCCATGTTCCCATTTTTAAAGCGGTCTCCGTGTACAATTTCCGAGGTCGAGTTTGTGATGTATCCGATATGGTTATGATTTGCATAACTTCGTCTTTGGTTTGCATAACTTAGTTGTTTTTATGAGGGAAGGTTGTTGACCTTCCGCTCAACCCGCGCTTATTACGTGTGTGGGTCACGTACTGGTGAGAATCTTAAGGCATCCAGTCCTACCTTGAACACATTTATATAGCGAGCCGCCTGATACAAAACAGACGCCCGCTTCAGCCGCACCTAACCTGGAGAAAAGACGCTGATTTGGTATTGGTTTTGAGGCGCCAGTGACTCGCCCTGACATGTAGTGTCCATGACTATAAACATGATTTCTCTTGCTCGTCTCCACTACACCGCCTGATTCATTTAGAGTTACCCAGGGAGCACCACAGGGAGGTATGAATCTCGGACTCCGCCCCCTACTCAATTTACGGTGATTCAAAAAAATTACAGCAGTACAAGGTTGTTTTATGCATAACCACACTGTGTGCACCGGTTGCCTTCATTTCTTTGATTGTCATGTAGTCTATAAACACTGCTGTATTAGGAAACTGCTAGATTATTTGTTAAACTAGGGACTTTATTATCGCCTAAAAATGATAATTCTTTCTTTGTTATGCAGTGGTATGAAATCGTTCACTAAATTGCTTTCGACGGGAGAACACGTATTCATAGATTTCACTGTATATTCGAAACATATGGTTACTGCGGAGATTTTAACGACCAAAAGTAAATTTTTGTCATTGTAATTCCATTCATGTATCGCAATGTTAACAGCACCTGCGCATATCTGTATAATAAACCAAAAACACACCAACAGAAAGCAAGTGTTTAACGATTTTACTACGTATGATCAGCTTTGATTCATAATTAAATTTTTGATTCTGTACGACGTCTTATCACCATATTGACCTTACATAAATCGCAATTTTCAACTATATTTGCTAATTAAACTTTTAGTTCGTGAGCTTTTCATAAATAAATTTTACATATCCGATTTTGTTCTCTACTTTTAATCTCACATTAGATGGTGAAACCGTTTGTAGTTTTTTGTTTTGTTTGAGTACGTTCCTAAGATATTTTGCTTTAAAATCTGTACTAATGCGGTATTAACCACTTAGCACTTGATTATTGAGTGTGTGATATGATGATGTTAAGTTGAAATTTTAAAATTTGTTGTCGTTTACTTCATTCACTATATAGTAAAATATTGGTAAGCTGTAAGCAAGTTTAAAGTGGTGTAAACTGGTGATGTATTTTTATTTCATATACGATGAGACATATTTTACCTGTATTTGCTATCGATAGCTATATATGTATTTTTTCTCTAGATTAATTGACATATTTTTATAGCGAAGTTGTAAGCACCTTGAGTGGCATCGACTTTTACTTGATAAATCCGGATACTATACAAAAACAAATTGTAACTTGGCTATGAGATGATAAACAAACCCAATATTTTACGTTTCTTAGTTATATTTTGTGTCCGATTTCAAGGAAAATGAAAAAGGTAAAAAATAATTTTCCTCTCGTACCTATTTACACTGCCTTAATAAAAATATACATACAGTCACTTCTCGCCAATTCCAAATAGGTACACCACAAGAAGATTTTAAACCTGAAAGTAATGGTTTTCTTATTTAACTTACTATAAGCTTTTTGTGGGCGGTATGTGGCTTATTTTATTTTACCATTTTGTTACACAATTTTACAATAGTTTACTAATCTCACTCAACTTAGAGGTATAACTGTATTCACCTAAGAAGTTAAACGTACGAGTGTTAATGACGATAAACCAAATATTTAATTTTCGATACGAAAATAAATAAAATTGCAGGATGTTACTAATTTCTTTAGCCCCAATTACATTAAGGTGTGTATCAAATGAAAGGGACGATTATATAAATATGGATTTTTAATTAAACTCCAGATAAATATGGTTCGAACTAGACCAAATGACGGTTTCGACTAATATTCTAATGTCAAAAACTTTAAGATTGATTTTTTTTTTTTTTGATATGCTGTGTATTCGACGGCGCGACAATATGTTTTTTGTATAGAAATAGGCTTTATGGAATGAAATACAAATATAAAAAAATAGTTAAACTATAATCAATAGTAAAACATCATACCATACTATACACAATTCAAATCATATAGAAATATTTGAAATAAAACTTAACTCGTATCATGGAGTAAGTACTATTGCATGATGGTAGTTTCATTGATTTTTCTGTTTTAGTGTTGGTACCCCTAAAATAATAAATTTTTTGGTATAGTTTAGGTAACGTGGTTAATGTTTATAATTGAATGTACACTATCGACAAAAAGTTGTTGGTCAATTTAATAAACTGAACTTTGCAACATTTTCGATCCTCAACCAAAATTGAATACTAGTTTGAATGCACATACCTATTTTTTAAAAATAAAAACTTAAAAACAATTTTTTCAATTTTCTTATTGTATTATACATGAAGTTCTGAAAATCGATAATGAAATGCAAATGCGATGCAATTAAATACTAGTTTAGAAATATTACAGCAACTACACAAACTCAAAATGTGACAGATTAAGTTAATTTTTTGTTAATCAAAGAACTCTGCATGGAATAAATAGAGTACTTTGTGTCATGGACACTAAATTTGGAAAAGACCTATTTATAATTTTAAGATTGTTTTAGTCAAATCATAAATTATGAGTACAGTAATATGCATATTCCACTTTCATGGATATTTTCAATCTGAACTTAAATAGATTTAAATCGGTGGTTAAAATTAAACGGTGTAATTTTAAGTTAAAGCCTGCCTGATTCCTCATTAAAATTGAATAATCTCCGGAATAGACTCTCTAAAAAATATTATAAAACTCGTAATAATTCTAGATTGAAAGAACGATTGAATTCTTTTAATTCGGAAATTAAAAAAGCAGTTCCACAAACAAAGGAATTATATTTCAAACATCAGATTAGTGTTGCTAAAGGTTTAAAGTCGAAATGGAAGGTGGTTAATAATATTCTAAATAATAATTTTAGCGTTAATGCCATATCGTCGATCAATATTGGTGATAATTTTTCATTAACTGAACCGAAGAAAATCGCAAATGCGTTCAATGAATATTTTACCAGAATATGTACTATACTTATGCTATTTTAAATGGCGTTCGAGAAAACAATACTATAAATAATAATAGTTCTAACTTTTAATAATAATAATCCCATCTTTTTCTTTTTTCCGATCAACGAATCTGAAATACGAGGGATGCCGTAAAAGTTTTTTGAAAATAGTAATACTATAGTGTTTTCCGATACAAATTTCTATGCCAGTCAAAAAGTGTAACATTTTTGGAGATTATGTTTCTCAGAAGTCATCTGTCAGTTCAGATCGCAACATGGTTTTTATTTACTTGAAAAATTGAGTTCAGTGAAAAAATGGAATTATCTTGTGAACATTTTCGTGTGATGATTTCTTACGATTTTCGAAAGGGGCTAACTTAACAACAGTGCTTCGAATCACTTCATTCGACTTTTGGCAACAAAATTGATACAATGAATTTAAACGTGATCGACGTTCACTCAAAGACGAGCCTCGTGAAGTTCGTCAAAAAACAGCTGTTATGCCAGAAAACAGCGATGCTGGGAGAAAGGCGGTTGAACAGGATCGTCATGTGACTTATCGTGAAATCGAGGCATGCCTAGGCATTAGTAGCACAAGCGTACATACAATCTTAAAGGAACATTTAAAGTTGTGGAAGCTATGTGCACGTTGGATTCCACATTTGTTGACAGACGCACAAAAAAAAGGTTCGTGTCGATTGGTGCCGCCAAATGCTTGAAAAATTCATTGGAGGTACTTCCAAAAACGTTTGGATCTTCCAATTCGAAGAAAAACCAGCAACAGTTGTGCGGGGTCGGAGCGTTGGGAAGCAAATGGTAGCGTGTTTCTTCACGAAAACTGGTCATGTGGCTACTGTGGCTCTTGAAAACCAAAACACAGTCAGTCAATTCAACTTAGTATACGACCCTTCACAAAAAATTATAAAATTTAGATTATTGAAGTTTTTGGATTAAATTAATTTTTTGGACAAGAGTCAATTTGGGTTTATAAGGAAAGTTATCATATATCAGAATCCGAGGCGTGGCACTTTCATTATTTCAATCTTATCTACAAAACCGAAGCCAAGGTGTTTATATCAATAATATCTACATCAATGAGAATATAGTTAATATAAGAGCTCCATAGGGCACGGTATTAGAGCCTCTCCTTTTTTTTGATTTACTGCAATTCGATATTCGATCTAAAATTGCATGGCAACATTGTCGCTTTTGCTGACGACGTGGCACTTCTATATTCCAAACCAGATATGGATTCGTTGGAAAGAAACATCAAGTAAATCTAATATGATGTATTTCAACGTGGATGGTGAGATCCCGGATCTTAACCAACTAAAATATCACTCGTTGGAATGCAATGAGCCTAATTGTAACATTGTAACGAATTTTGTGTTGCTAACGAAAATGTAAGAATGTCCAAATATTTAGAGAATCATTTAGACTACCAACTAAACTTTAAGATCATGTACCCTACTTAGCTCCGAGTTTTTAAAATGTTTATATTATGGCTTGATTGATTCGTATCTTCAATATGGTATGGCATGTTGGGGGTGGCATCTACTTATTCAATATGAAACAAATAATCACAATTCAAAAAGCGGTCCTAAGAATAATTAATTTTCTACCGAGAACTTCACTGCCATTCCCTTTGTTTTATAGTTATAAAATTCTCCCCTTATGTTACCTGTACATTTTCGAAATCTTAACGATCTTCTATTTAAGAAGTGGTAATCGTTTAATCAGCATGTATAGCAGCGAACCGTATATGTTCAAAAATCAAAATAGAATTAAAATTCCGCGACCATATATGGAACATTTTGAAAGATTTTTTTCCTACATATAGGTGCGATGTTATTTGCCAAGTTGCCTCCAGTTATTGCGAACATCAGTACATTTAGGGAGTTTCGTCGCTGTCTAAAGGACTGGTTATTTGCAATTGAAGAAATTGAAAATATCCTTATTGTTATACTTTGCAAAATGCCTGAGCCATCTTTGAAAGCAGGGTCCACCTATGTTTTGCACATACATTGATTTTGTCCTCAGGAGGCAGTTGTCTCCTGATTAAAAAATGTTCAAATGTCAAAGCATCAAAATCATCTAAATCACTTGATAGTGAAAGAGTCGGTCTGGAGTTTAAACATGCTTCAATTTGTGGTAGCACGGTGCTGAAATCGTAGGCTAGGGTTGTTTCACCATATCTTTTTTTAAGTGGCCTTTCGTTGATTTGACTCCAGATTCACAAATGCCTCCGAATTGAGGAGCTTCCTGGGCAGCATTGTTATTTGCTTTTTTGTATAGCTACCTGTAGCTCCCTTACTTAGCGAGTGTCGAGCTCCAACGAAGTTGGTACCGATATCACTGTGTATGTTTAAAGGTAAATCGTTTAAATACTGCCAGGAATGTTACTGGTGTTAGCTCACTCACTAGTTGCAAGTGAATTGCTTTAGTAGAAAAACAAATGAATTACGCGATATATCGCTTGTAGACATGTTTCCTCCTTTGGATACACGGATGGCAAATAGACCCGCATAATCAATGCCCGTATTGGAGAAAGCGGCAGATGGAGTGACAAGCTTCCGGTTACCGTTTACGATTCAAAATCCAATATTGTGACCCTAATTGTGCTTGGGTTGCTTGTACGCCGGATTAGGAGGTTTCAGTAAATGTGATTTTTTGGTAGATCAGTTGATGCTTTTGCTTATACTTAAGCTGAAATTTGTGTAATCTATCGCCGATCCTCAATACGCCATTTCCGTCCATGAATGGATTTAGTGATGATAGTTTGCTGTTATTTTTGGCGAATTTAAGATTACTTTAACACTATTTGCCGTAGGCATTTGGCAAAATACACTAACACTTAATAAATACATTTCACTTAACACTTGTTTTTCTATTTCGCAAAAAATTATTTTTGAATATTTTAATTAAAAAATTGGTTCAAAATGTTTAATGAATCACTTGATCGATTTCGACTTGGTTAGGTTTCAGGAGTATCATCTGACTAAGTTGTTCATATTCACGCTTAAAGTCTGTATAACTTTTTCTGAGATTTGGTTCTCTTGACAACCTTCTTTTGACTTGAATGACCTTCTTTTGACTTGCCATACGTTTAGATTCTCCCAAACGAAGTTGGATCCTTCTGGAATGGGATACGTAATTCGTAGTACCAATCTTTCAGTCACCTGAACGTTTCACGAAAGAATTTCTCACACTCCTTTGCTTTGTGAGAATGCGTGGGGGATGCATTTCTTCTAATTCCAAAAATTTTTCCAAATTTTTTTTAGTTCATTTATATCAGTCGATGAGACGTGTGAGTTATGTTTTAGCTCTGTTGTCTTGTTGCGTGTAGGCATTCTTCCTAAAATTACCCATCCGAGTTCCGTGAGCTGTGCTGCTGGTTCGTTTTTATTTCCTTGGAACCTCTGCACTGATTTTACGACCTACTACGCTTGTAGCGTTGTTTGGATTCTGTTGTTATGAATGACGTTTGTTAGCCAGAGTCGTGGTTTTGACAAGGGTGGTTGTATTACATCTTGGTTAACAGGAACATTGTTGAAAATTGTGTCCAGTCGCTAGGCATCTTCTGTATAGATCATGTGACTCATTTTGTTGTTAAACTTGCGGCAGCATTCTTACATAAATTATGATTGCCCAAACACAAGATACACGATTTTTTATTATTTTTGCGCTGAATGCATGGTGTTTAGGCGGTTGCTATCGTTTACCGGCGTTAATTTTGGTAATCGTAAGGTTTCTAGCAGTTGATATTGTTGTTCCAGATACTCGAGAAGTCCGTTGGCGGTTTGAAGCTCCTTTGGATTTTTTAATGGCATCTCATATGATTTGAGAGTTTCGTTGTCTAACTTTTTCGTTAAAAATGGCACTAGCCAAGCACCCCTGGTCGCAATGTAGTTGTTGTTAGTTTCACTGATTTCAATCTTCTTATGTCCCGCCTGTGTAGCTTAGCTGCACAATCTTCCGCAAGGCTGCTAATCTCGAAGTAAAGGTTGTTTTTGAAATATTCTTGATTTTCTATGTCTTCTTTAGTTGTTTCTATAGGAGGATTTCTTCGTGCAGCTCATATTTTTTGTGTGCGTTTGTTCTTCTCGCAGCTGGATTCTTTCTTATGTTTGTGATTAGCTTCTGTATCTGTTTGCCCAGATAACTTTGTTCTTTCCGCAATTTCTCCATTATATATTGTTCTAGAGTGTTAACTTTTCACCTAGCATGATTCTTTTTTCTCTAAGGACCAATGTTTAACCGTATTTTTATTTATTCAAGGCAGGGTTTGGAGTGATTTTATGTAATCAGTCGAGTAAGATAGCGTATTCTTGTAAATTCGAGCTTTTGATCAGAATGACATGTATCCCTATCGATTCCGAGCATAACCACAATACAATCGGTCTGTAATCCCAATCGATTAAATTTTGATTGCTAACCTTAAATTTTTTGCATCTCACTTTTTGGTGTCGATTTTTTTATGAAAACTTATTAGCAATCCGTGAAGATTTGTTACTATCATTCTCTCCTTAACGCCTGACTATCGATCAATCTTAAAAGAAACGCGTCATATGAGGAGAACATGAACGTTTCGGACAATTTTATGTAGTTTATAAACAATTATTTTTTCCAGCTTATCTTAGATTATTACCGCATTATAAATTTAGGTATATTATTAATTATTCCTCCAATCCTAAATGTTAGAATTAAAGAAATATACATATTTCATATGAAGGATAAAATATTAATTTGATAATAATAATTTATATTTAATACAATTTAATTTAATTTTGTGTAAATGTACAAATATATGTACGAGTCCATACCAGTAATAAAAAAGTAATTAAACAATTTATTATACGGAGGTAATATTTTTGTACCTGAAAAATTTGTAATAATACAATTGTTTTAAACACATTAAAACACATTCTCTCGTGTAAAAAAAAACTCGGGTAATGTGTATTTAATAGCATATGCTTTCTGTGTGTCTAGGGGTTATACAACCCAAATATAGATTTTTACATAAACATTTAATACGTTCCTGTTCCCATAAGGAACTGTTATTAAAAATTTATAAATAAGCTGAATACAATAAATTTTCGAGTAATAGAAATTTAAACTCGTAAAGAATGTCAAATTGTTATATTTCTAGAAAGTGTTGGGGGAGTGAGATATAAAGATGTACTTCCTTTTTGTAGACTAGAAGGGTCAAATTATTGTCCACTGGTTTGGATATTAGGCCTTTATGCTGTGAACCCTAGACGACTAAACTAAATGTTTTTTCGCTATTGTTAATAATTTTGATCGTGTTAAGCTGTTTAGATGTTATTGTCTCGAGTTGCATCGCTAATACGTTCTAGATTATTTCTGCATTGAATGTCCCTTCAACAACCCCAAACTGAAAAACAACAAAATCACGATTGCTCCCGAGTTGAATCGACTATCTCAAATTTACAGTCCAACTTGAAATAGCTCAAGCCAAACCGACGCAACTCGAGACTCTAGTGTATTTACAAATGTTTGATTTATTTACCTGCATATATTTACAACCCGTTATCAATATTTATTTTAATCTAGTGTTCAAGATTAACTACCTACATATTTATATATTGTTTTTACCTTATCGCGATTTTATCTATTTCAATTACATATTAATTTTTAAATGCGATTTTATCTCTTTCGAAATAATTGTTATGAAATTATGTGAACGCCGATCAAGAAAATTCAAAATACATATTGTATTGTACATCAAATACACATTTTCACCCGATAATCGAAATAAAATACAATGTGAATAGAAAATCAAATTTAATATTAAGTTTTAAGTTATTTTAAACGCTTATTTCACAATCAATATTCAACCGACTAGATATGGGTAGAAACGCCGAAAATATCTCAAATAAGAAATATAAATCCTAAAGAACATGTTAAATATTAGCATAATGGAGCTCCATTATGCTTTCAAAATTGAAAATTTACTATTTTCTCCAACGACGGACACTTATGTTTGACGGAACTATAATCTTATGTAGTTAGCGGTAAAAAAAAAATCATTTTTTTTTGTATATCATTATCGATGTCGAATCCAGCAATCAATGTTGGTTGTTGTCCGACAATCAATGACGATAAAGTTACTTTATTTAACGGCAATTATTTAGACAGATATTACGAATTTTTTAAAATGCTTCAAGGAGTTTTGGTATCTTTGAAAATTTGTAATTTATTAACGTAATAATAAACGTAAATAATTAACGTAGATGTGGTTTTTCGGTCTTGATATGTTCGGCAAAGTTGTTTGTCTGACTTGCGCAACAACTTTGCTGAAGAAAGCAAAACGAAAATCCTAATGGTTCAAGAGTTATCAAAGAGAACATGAATATATTTGGACAAATTTTCGTCTCAGAGCCACAACATATTGAAAGCGATATCTCAAAAATAAGGACTAACTTTGAAATGGGACTAGCCCCATTGAATTCAGCACACTCGAATTATTTTTACCCCTTGGGTGCCCAGCTTGTCACATTTTTCAACTAGCACAGTGTAATTATGAAGAAAAGTAGTTTGTGGAATATTTGTATGAATTACTGTTATTTGGAGTGGGTTGCATATGTATGGCAAGAGCATTCATAATTTTTGTGTCAGATTTTTGGTCAAAATTATTCAAAGAATCACCAAATGAATATACAGAGTATTCCGTTTGAAACGAAACACTGAGCAACATCCGAAATACAGATTGAGGTCGGTTCTAATATTTTTCAAATGACACTCTGGGTCGTATAATTTACCTCAGAAAGGTCGCCATTTTTTCATATTACTGCTCTTCAACCGTTTGACCCATGTTTACGCAGAATTGTAATCTTTCAAAATGTCAATAATTGCCCCCAAATTTAAATATGCAGCTGTTGATCAATAAGTACCCTCCTTTGAAAACAGATGGCGTTGCTGATAGAAGTTGACATTACCATCGTGTATTGTCCTCTGTCAAACGACAGAGAACGATATTTTAGTTTTATTTGGCAGCCAGTTGTATCACTCGTGTTTCTCAATAAAATGGAAAAAGTGCAATATCGATCCGTAATTCGCTTTTAGCGCCACCCAAAAATAGGTGGGAAAACATGCGAAGTAATAAATGCGAAGTTGGATGCTGTCTATGGGGATGCTTCACCATCTGTGACAACCGTGAGATAGTGGTTCAACGAATTTAAACGTTGTACATCTGTTTTTTATGATGAGCGGCCAGGCCGCCCGGTAGACGTTGTTACCGAGGAAATTGTTGAAAAGGTTCGTGACATGATTGCCGGCAATTAAGATTTTAAATGGTAAGTGTGAGAAAGATGTCGGCCCGACGAGTGCCACGATTGTTCACAGTGAATAATAAGCGGCTACAATTTGTCTGGCTCCCTGCGATTTCTTTTTGTTCCCCAGCATGAAAACATGGGTTGGAGGAAAAAATCAGCTCAACGAGGAGGTTTTCGCCGAGACAAAAGCGTATTTTGAAGAGTTTGAGAAACCGTATTTTTTGGAGGGGTTAAGAAATAGCAGCAACGTTAGCAAAAATGTATCAACCTAAAAAAGGAGATTACGTTGAAAAATAAAAATTTAAAAAACTTGCGTCTTCATTCCTAACACGAGTACTTATTGATCGACCCTCGTATATAGAAATTATTTAGGGTGTTCCGTTTTAAATGATATAGAACACTCTGTATAACACGCTGTGAAAATATCGTTTATATGTTTTATTGCTTATCCAGGAAGTAAGTTGTACGCTGTTTAGACCATTTTGGTTAAAGCTACGATCTCCAAAATATTTATAGGCTTCTCTTCAAAGCTAAACACAACTGGCTGCTAAATTTTGTTAGTCGTACCGTTCAGCTAAGCGGTCTAAACAGAATGAAACTTAGTGTTCGCTAGTTTAGGCTTTAGTTTTTTTTTTACGAAAAATTTACGAAGTCCGCCAATTTTATATGAAAGTTTCATAACATGAACTGTTGAGTAACCTGATAGCCTCGATTGATTCATTTTTATGTTGTGATCATGCAGTAACATCAAAGGTCTGTTTCACTTTTATTAAGGATTTTATGGAAAATTTAGCCGTATTTCACATATCTCATGCGGCCCAATTCCAGCCACGTGAAACAACACAAAAGCTCAAAAAATTTTGCATTTAAAATGCGTTGATGATCAAGCGATAGAGCTTAGTTTAATGGTTTTAAAATTTATAACACTTTTCGGTTACATTCGGCGGACTTATACAAATACAAAGTATCGAATGCAGTGATAACATTAAACGAATTATTTATGAAGGTTACATACAACAAGCATCTCGTTCGAAAGTATATTGTGTCGTTCGAGATAATTCAATTATCCGGTATTTTTAAATACTAATTAATTCTAGTTTATATTTACATTACTCAGCCAATTTAATACGTAATGAAATAATTTATAAAATATCAGATTATATAGGTCTTAGGTTCTAGAAACGTTTCGTAGTAAACAAAACTGTTTGTATCTAATTAGTTATCTAGTAAATAAAATATATTGCGTTGATTCGAATGTTGCGTTCTAATTTTTGGATATGTACGTTTTATGTATGGTCAATTTAAAATAAAAATATAGCTTGAAATCTTTTATGTATTTTAATTTCTTATCAATACTCACGCCTTTGTTATCAAACTTTTGTCATTTAATTTATTTTGTTATAATTTACAAATATGACGAACCGTGAGATGAAACAATGTACTTTAACAATACGTTCTGTATGCTGTTTTCAAGATATGATGAGGGAAAAATAATTCTTAAGGGATTATAATGTAAGCTTATTTTTAGAACAAAGAACTTGAAATGCTTCTATATATAATCTATTTATCTCACATAGCTCTATTGTGTGTTATTGGTTTTCAGTAAAACCTGAAATATATTTAAAAATATGGGTTAGTTGATGCATTATTAATTTGAATTTAAAAATTTTTAAACGGAAAAATAATGCTCCTATCTATAAAAACATTTATAACCTTATTGATTTTACAAGCAATTCGAATCTAGTCATATACCAAATGTACATGAATGTATATTTAAATTGGCGGAAATATTACTGCTGCACAATTTTTTTTAAAGTCATGCAATATGAACGATACAAATATAAATCGATTTCAGAAATCAAACCACATACAGCATATACTCGTAATATCCAAACAATAATAATTAGGTAAGATAATTTTTGTGTATAGTTGCTTTCATATGATATTCCAACGCTATATATCAACCATAATAAAACAAACAAAACAATGACTCATACAATAATTAATTGAAACGTAAATTGAAAACAATGAAAATTGAGGAAAAGATGCTTCCGTTAGTTTTTCGGTGTTGTCGTTGTCGTCTGTATTACACAAAATTACTAATTTAATATTCATTTAGCAACTTTGATTAGAATTATATATAGACAGCAAATTACAGCGAGTATGCTGTATCATATCACAGTAGTAAACTCTGAACTTGTTTTCCTCTTTGTAACGAGATTTGTCTCTATTTATAGTGTATGTGCACTTGAAATTGATATCAAGTATGATTTGCAAGTTTGGTAATTGTAATTTTAATGAATGAAATTTTTCTAATAACTCTTGTATTGGCTGTATTTCAATCAGATGCGGAATTTAATATGCTTAATACGTATTGTTAAGACAAGGTAAACTAGACTAAATTATATTATTGTGTTGCATAATTGCAAATAAATCGTAATATTTTTATTATGGTGACGATGTACGGCTTTCAAGGTTTTACACTTCGCAGTAAGACATAACGTTAAAAATTTAGAGTTTGTAATTAATGTATCCAAAAGTTTCGATATTCAAAACTGTTGGTTACTAAATCTCGTTGAAATAGGAATTAGTACTTTAATTTGGCTTGCATTTATGCGTGCATTCGAAACCAACCAGGTTGGTCCAGGCAGTTTTTAATTTGTCTTTCTTAATGGGTATTTTGGGCATGGCACAGACACTTTTAAAATTTCCAGTCAAAAAATATTACAGGAAACAACGATTCAGAAAAATATGCTGGCCACCCATTGATTTTGTAATACATAATTTGATTTTATAGTCTATGATTTTGCTCCTCCTTCCATGATGTTTTTCAAAGTTGCTGTAAACGGAAACATGAGAATATTTTGCTTCTTATATTAAAATGAAAAATTAGAAAAATTAGACGAGCTTTCATTTTTTGTTGCCACCACGTAAGAATTAAAGCCAATTTATGGATGTATGAAGTGCGATGACGATCTTAATTCTAAAATTACCGCTTGGTCTAAAACCATTCAAGTGATATTCTACATGAATATGGATTAATAAAAACAAAGTATGTATGTACAGCGCCATAGCGGTAGTTTTGAGTATTAATATAATTCAGTTAAATGATTGACTCTTGCAGAACCATTACTATAATAAACTAGTAGTTTTCTACTAGCGCCAAAACGGTGAATTTGTAAACTATTGAAATTTTACAAAATTGAAATTTTTTAATAAAATTTCATGTGAATTGCCACAATATCATATCGGAATAGGAGAACATGTATCTATCCAGCGCCAGGGCGGTAGTTTTTAATACGAAGACTAGTTAAATCTGTAACATTCTTTAACACTCAACGTATACAGGCTGTCTGGGTTTGCTTTACTAATCCGTTACTGGGTGGTCCTTTTTCAACAGGTTATTACATAAATTCTATTCAAAAAACATGCACACAATTATCGAATTATCATTCCAAAATTATGTAACGTAGAGCAATCTTAGTCTTATTATCTTGTTTTCCATGTTTTTGAAAGAATACAATATTAGGATACAAAGAAAAACAAAAAAAACTAATTTCTAAGACTAGTCTAATAAAACTAAATGAATATTCCAAATACGAATACCCGGGGTGCTTGGAGGTGGCTATGTGGGGTTGTCTAGGGGGGGAAATGGTAGCATCCATGAAAATCACTCCAAAATCGTTACTCGGGGGTTTTCGGGGATGCCGAATTCAATTTTAGCATTAGACTTCCCTGGGGGCGCTCGGGGGTGGCTCTGTGGGAAATGGTAAAGGAGAAAGTGAAAAATCACAAATTATGAAAATAATACTTTATTCAAGTAACAAATAGGAGTTTTTATTATTGTTGAATTATCCATTATAAACTTAAATTTTTAACTTAAATACTAAACATCTTGTTCAAACTCTTCTTCTTCTTCTCCTTCTTCATCTTCCCTTTCTTCATCTTCTCCTCGTCAATATTCTCGGCTCCGTTGGAAGTGCCTTTTTGGTTTGAGCAATTGCCATTGCAATGCTTGCATGCAAGTGAGCACTCCAACCCACTTCGGCGGCACCCACACCTCGTGCCACAGTCGGTTTCACAAGAACAAGAAATTTTGCTTAAAATTTTCCTCGGGACCGGCTTCCTGGGTCATGGTGACAGGACCGAGCTCTCCATCACCAATTCCCACTCCCATTCCAACGGATCTAAGGTCTCGTCTTGACCTTGTGAACCATACCAAGCCTGCACTTGGAAATGGACACGCTTGATATGCTCGGTAAACGCAATGGTAGTCGGGATATGCGTGCAAGATCGACTTTTTTAGAATTGGTGGCTTCAGCATACATTTTTGCTCTGCTACACCCCAGACAACCCCACAGAGCCACCCCCAAGCGCCCCGTGGGAAATCTAATGCTAGAATTGAATTCGGCATCACCGAAAACCCCCGAGTAACGAGTTTGGAGCGCTTCCCATGGACTATGCAATTTGATTGTTGGTGAACCTGAAAAAGATATAGTAGAATCAAATGACACAAATTACCAAACAGTTACGCCAAATTACGTTTTTTTTTTATTTTAGTTGGTTCCCGTGCGCTACTTGTTGCTCAAAGTAAGAACTTTTTCAACTCAAGCTTTCTCCATGCGGAGTCTACATTTTGAAGCGATTTGACTAGTGTAGAGCATGAATATCAACTATGGTATTTTTCCCTATGTTATGAATAAAGTTTCAGCCGATTAGATACTGTGAGATTTATAAACAGTGTCGGCATTTTTAGGAAATTTATTTAATTTTATTAGACTGCCTAGTTTACAGCTGAAAGCAAATAACAAAATAAAACATTTTATTTTTCGTTTTCTATAAGCCGTTTTACTTCGGTCCATTTCAATCCTTTAAGAAGGCAATGAATTTTGTGCTTGAATTGAAATTATTTGTATTGAAAATATATGGAATTCGTGTTGTAAAGGAGTTTTCAATTAGAAGTTTCATTTTGAATAGCCTGATATTTGGGCAGCTGTCAATTTTAAAGCTGTCATCTTTTGACAGTTGACAAGTAAAAACTACGCCACTATTAAAAATGGTATGATACACGCGTTAACAACGCATTGAAATTCTTAAAATGCACTACAAAAAAGGTGAAAACTTTGCAGTTCGCAAAACTAAAGCACTTTTGGGTCGTCGTGAAGCACCTTCTCGGTCCGCAATAGTGAAACTGGTGGAAAAATTTGAGCTGTTGGGACAAGTTGGTGATGTGAAGAATCGAAACCATGTGCGTCGCTCAAGAACAACTGAGAATATTGCTGCTGTAACCCGTATAGTGTTGACGAAAACTCAGGTTTGTCGATTCCTCGTCGATCTTTGGAATTAGACATTCCACAAACGACATTACATCGTATTTTGCATAAAGACTATGGTCTTAAGGCTTTAAAGTTCAGTTAACACAAGAACTCAAGCCGGCCGGTTACCATAAACGTCGTACCTTCGCTGATTGGGTCCTTCAAATGCATCAAAATGATCCGGATTTTCATCAAAAATCATCTTCAGTTATGAGGCCCATTTCCACCTCGGAGGCTACGTTAATAAACAGAATTGTCGCATTTGGGGCTCAGAAAATCCAAGAATGATTGTTGAAAAGCCTCTCCATCCTCAACGTGTCACTGTTAGGTGCGGTTTTTGGGCTTGATTGGACCTTACTCGAAAATGAGGCTGGTGCAACTGTTACGGTGAGAAGATTGCGCTACCGAGCTGTGATTAAACATTTTTTTTGCCGGAATTGGAAGATATTGATGTGGACGACGTTTATTTTCAGCAAGACGGCGCTATGTGCCAACAACGAAACAATCGAAATTTTGCAAGAAAAGTTTCCTGGCCGTGTTATTTCTCGAAGAGGTGATCACAATTGGCCATCGAGATCTTGTGATTTAACACCTTTAGACTTTTTTCTTTGGGCCACGTGAAAGATAAGGCCTATGCCAATGCTCCACAATCGATTCAAGACCTTAAAGATGGAATTCATGAAGTTATCGAGGACATACAGCCGCAAATGTGCGAATGGAAAATTTCATGAAAAGGAATGGTTCTGCAAGCGTAGCTGTGGCGGCAATTTGGCTGATATCGTTTTCAAATGTTAATGGCATACCTTCCTCTTTACAATGAAATAAACATTCATTGATTTCTCTTAAAAAATACTCATTTTTTTAAATAACAAAATGAAACCTCTTATTGGAAAACCCTTTACAATTACCAAAGTATGACGGCATATTATAGGCTAGGACGCAGCTGACGTGAAATAAATTTTTCGCTGGTCTGCAAAGTAGATAAATTATTCCACGAAAAATTAGTTTCCCGATTTTAGTAAAATTTTAATTTCATGTTGAGTTATTACTTTTTTATTACATAATGTCAAGATATTTTTTATGCAAGTTCGTTTAACAGAACATAAAAATTAATTGAATAATTGTTAAAAATTTAGCTTGTTTTTATCGTACCTGCAGTTAAAAATGCAGTGAAAAATGTATATAGTTAAACAGAGACATCTATATTCTAACGCAAAAAATACCGATTTCACTAACTAAACTGCGTACCGCAAAATAAAATTCAGCGGTGAAATTTTCTAGGGATATTTATCAATAAATAGCGCAATTTTTTATAAAATATCTCAGCGGAATAAAATATTAAAAGTGATCCTTAAAATGGCAAATTGATTGATCTCCGAAGTAAAGGAACTCGATATATGAAATCTTGAAATTTAATAATATTCCGTCCTTCCACCATTTCTTAACGAATTACGATAAAATTTGGATAGTAGTAGATCAGTGATTTTAAAGTAAGTTTTGGACAAAATTCTAGACTCTGTTCGTGCTGGACTAAACTGGCCATTTTATAACCAGTCCTTATGAAAAATGGTATCTGTACATTTTATACGATATGAATAAATTTTAAACTGGAGGGAACTCGGCTATTTCTTCATTAAATTCTGTAAAATTTGTATGCATACAGTGACAATTCGGAACAAATTTATGGGTTAAAATTTGCACTTTAATTTTTTGATTTTCTGCGACCATACAAGTTATTTTCAGTTTTTGGCCAATATCTCAAAAACTTCCACTAGTAACCAATACTTACTCAGAAAAACGAGTGCTTAGGTCATGCTAAGTCTATATGGGAATTTTGGGGAAAATTTATGGATTAGAGTTTTCACTACCAATTTTTGATTTTCTGCGGCCAAAAACTGAAAATAACTACATATATCCCTTTTACTACAAAAAAAAATTTGGCTTAATTTAAGTCCAAACCACACAAATGTGTGAGAGTAAAACATAGTATGTAATGGCGTTTTTGATAAAAAGTTTCGCTTGTTTTGAAGTACAACCAACACAGTTGTGTGTATAGCTATAGTGTTTTTTCGGAAAAGGAATACACAAATGTGTAAGTTGGTTCAAAACACATACAAAAATAAATTTTTGACATGATTCTTTTGCCTTACCCACACAATTATGTGGACAGGCAGGAAAACGGATATGGCCGCAGAAAATCAAAAATTTATAGTACAAAGAGAAAATTCAATTGCAATTGCAAAAATAAACAAAAAATAAATAAACAAATCAGTGCATCTGATTTTTTACCTTATGCGTATAAAATTTTTGGATTCTTATAATGATTTTTTTTATTAATTATTCAAATTGGCGCTCGAAAAAAGTATAAATTTCAATCCCAGTAGGATTATCACAGATTTTGAAAAAAAACATTTCGACTGGCGCCAAACAATATTTCCATGCAAATTGTTCCATGTCTAAGGTCTGGCCTAAAAATGTGGCAATTGTGAAAAGTTCAACATTCATGTCCGAATGCTTAAAAGCTTGTCATTTGTGCCTACCGAACATATTTTAGTTATAATAAGTTGATCACTAAGTATGATTGAAAGGAATTCAAAAAGTTAAGCGTATGTTTTAAACAACACTACATTTATGGAAGAAGTCAAACAAAGAGCCCCAAATACAAGCCAGAATTTTGGTGAAACGTAAATTCTATTGAAGACAATTTTTGCTCGCACGCAAAAAGCTATAGAAGCTTGCCATCGTAGACTTAAAGTTGTAGTTGGAAATTTGTTTGGCTTATTTGTAATCATAAAAGAACTTTCGAAAGAAATGATTGTTGTTCAACCTAAATTGGAAAAAGTCCAGTCTGGTACAATACAATACAAAGTACAATTCCTAAGAAGACCAGTCTGGAAAGTTATAAAAAATATGAAATGTCATCAACAACTGCGATAATATGGGCAAGGTGGATTATTTAAAATCTATCGCTTAGAACATAACACTGTGCAGTGAATTATTTTATTTTGTTAATAAGGTACAAATCCCTAAAGTGTCCCCAAATTTTGCTAAATAAGCTTGGGTTAGATTAAAAATCATGGCAATTTTTAACCTAACCCAAGCTTATTTTCCAAAATTTGGTGAAATTTTGTGCTTGGGGATTTTGTGCATAGGGATTTCGAATTTGAGAATATTTATGTTGGGGATTATGATTTTGAGATTTTGGTTTGAGGATCTTGTTTTTGGAGATATCAGGCCCAACCAGGATTAATGTCGAATAACGTAAAATTGGTGCGAAATTTTGTCACAATGATGGCTTGAATCTAGCTCACGCGTGTGCGAAACACATTTTTCACTGCACATTACGAATATTGATAATAAAATTCAATAATAAAAAACGTTGTAAACGTTGTTCGGGTGGCAATGCTAACTGAGAATAATTAACTTTGTTAGATGTCGCCAATCACTCGTGATATGTCAAAAACATATACATATACGGAAAATAAAAAAAATCACCTTTTATTTTGTGAAATGAATTTTATCGATATCGTGAGCTTTCGAAAAAAAATCGAGGCGAATTTTATTTTTTATCTCATACTAGGGAGAATTTTTACCAAATTGAAAAAATCCAAATAAAAAAATGTAATTAATAAAATAAATAATAAAATATCACCAGTTTTCCTTTTCAATCATTAATGTTATCTGAACAAATAAATGAGGTGCAAATTCCATATCATTATATTGTAGCATTCAACCTTGAAAGTAAAAAAAATATATTAAAGAAGTTGCATTAAAAATAAGTAGCAAAATATTTAAACTAAGCAATACGGTAATAAATCCAAATTGAATTTTACATTCTGTACAATTTCAAAAAGAATTTCCATATGAAAGCGAGTTTATCACCTGTCACGGAAACGGACTTTGTCATGATTAGGGGATGTGTTTAAGAGGAATGCAGCTAGAGCGAGTTTACAAAGAACATGGGTGTTAAAAAAAAATTTGCTTTAAACAAAAAATAAAAATTAGTTAATAAGTCGAGTCATAATTCAAGGAAAACTGTGTTTTTAGAAAAGCACTCACTTTTATATGGCAAAGAATAACTTCAAAATAAAAATATGGCTTGAATAATTTAGAAGTTATAATTAAATTTTTTGAACCTTTCGAAAACGAACCACCCTGTGCTAGGCTTTTAATTTATGTAAATTAAATTTATGAAAAGTTATTTTAATCTGGCTCACTGGCAAAAAAGCTTATTATTATTTAACTTTCTAAAATATAATTTAATACAAAATTAACAGAACAATTTTATACTCCAGTGGGATTTATTGTGATTCGTTTACTTTGTATACCTTTTACTGGTGGTGATGCTTAATTATCGAGGGGGGAAATACTTTGTGGTTTGTAGGTAAGATTGTCTTTCACCGATATGACGAAAATGTAATATGTATATTTATATCTCAAAAATGTATGTTAAAATTTACAAAACATAAAATTACAGGCCTAACCAAATAATAAGGAAATTACTGTTTTTGACATTTTCCCAAATTGGATACACACAATTTTTTTTTTGTATATTTTTAAAATTCAATAAGACAAAATTGTTTGCTTTGGGGATAATTTATATCTTATATTTTATGTCAGCTATGTATACATAAGAAATAAAAATATTGGGTTTCAATAAACCCCCAACAAAATAATAATACGCAGCATATGCAACCGATAGGTTTATTGAATGGTTTTCTATATAGGGTTGGATTGAATCTCTTTACTGTACTGTATACATTAACAGAAAAAAATATTTATCAAATGGAATATCTTAATTAGTCCAAACTAAATTAATGTAAATTTTATACCGTAATATTAATGTTGGTATGTTAAGCAAAACGTTGAAGTCATAAACGTAACAGAAAGTAAATTAATTATCCTAAAAAATTCTGCGATTTATATTGATATCACGCACATTAAGGAATGAAAATTAATCACTTGACCATGCTAGAATGTTATAGATTTTAGTGACTTGGGGATCATAATGATGGATTTGTTGCACAATATTCAATTTATATGTATATAAATTTTAAGCCATCAATGGAATTTCAAAGCCTTTTATATTTTCTTTTTTTCGTTCATTGAAAGAAAATTTCTCTACGTACGTTAGATAATAATAAATTTGAATCCCTTATGCGCACAATAGGATGGCATTATCTATATTATATCTTATCGTATCCCTATTATCGTCTTTTATGTTTGTATATACAGATATTGTAAGAAATTTTACTCTTATCATGAAGACGAATGAATATAGAATAAAAATATTAATCGAAATCAAAATCAGCTCATTTTCAATAAAAACAGCCAAGTTTTTTTGAATTTTTGATGGTGTAAAAGTTATTCCACTTTTTGTGTTCTTTAGTAAAATCGCATGCGCGTTCATCAAAAAATTAATTAAAAAAAAACCAAGAGCTCATTTTCTTTATTGATGATTAAGTGACGCCAGTGGGGAAATAATGTGCTACAGAAATTTGACCCACAGAATAATATGCGGCACTAATGCAGATTTTAAAATTATATCACACATCGGGCTATTCACAATAGAATGTTTATTATCAATTTTTTTCACAAAGTAAGTCGTGTTTATTAATAACATAAAATTAATAAACAAAAATTATTTTATTCATTTTGTTTTATTTCTGACAAAGCATTAATTTTAGAACTCGAAATTTTGTTAAGTGCGTTTTTTAATAAACACGACTTACTTTGTGAAAAAAAATTGATAAAAACATTCTATTGTGAATAGCCCGGTGTGTAATACCATTCTAAAATCTGCATTAGTGTCGCAAATTTTTCTGATAGTGGGTCAAATTTCTGAAGTACATTCT
Source organism: Nephrotoma flavescens (assembly GCA_932526605.1). Classification (NCBI taxonomy): domain Eukaryota; kingdom Metazoa; phylum Arthropoda; class Insecta; order Diptera; family Tipulidae; genus Nephrotoma; species Nephrotoma flavescens. Next base: position 234,972,918 of record OW052220.1, read on the forward strand.
TTTTCCGCTGGCGTCACTTAAACATCAACAAAACAATTTGAAAAACAAAAAGACTTTACAAAACCATTGTTTTTATTTGACAGAAGATAATGCAGCTTATGAAAATCGTTTTATTGGAAAGGCACACTGTTCTAGATCGTGTGAAAAAAGAAAGCTGAAAAAAAACTTGATTTCTTCTAAATTCATTTGTTGGTGAGCGTGCATGCAATTTTACTAAAAAACACTAAAAGTGGAATATCTTTTACACCATTGTTGATGGTCAAAAACACTTTACTTGGCAGTTTTTGTTGGAAGTAATATCCACTATCACCCTGCTTCGTTTGATTCGCGAATTTAGGGACACCCTGTATAATGATTGTTTATAAACTTGTAGTTTTTATATAAAAACATTTATCTATCATGTATATACGATAGCAATATAGTTTAGTAACGAATTGCCAAGGTTCAAAATAATATTTTTCTCCGAAATTGTTGTATATAATAATTTTAAATTTACTTAAATTACTTAAACATTTAAACAGAACAATTTAATTAAAATTCATGGGATTTTGAATTACTATTAATCTGATGTTTAATTCATATTTCGATAGAGCATCTAATTAGTTTACAATCATTGTGCACCGGAGTATTTTTTTTGCAGTTTTAAATTTAACAAGGCCTTTTAATTTTTATAAAACACAATTTTTTTATAAGCAATACAAATTATTTTGCGTGCTAACTTTTTGCCTCTATATATCTGAACACTCGTGTAAATAAAATGCCAAAAAGTATTTGTATGATCATTTTTTCCATAAATCCCACCAATTAAAACCATTAAATTATTATACGGTTTTACCAAAATCGTTTTGGTTGTAATGTGACCATCTCGACCCAACCAACAAAATTTGTTCATACTGAATAAAGGTATAATAACAAATAATTTCCAGGCCACCATTAATTTGGTTTTGTTATAAATTTAAAAATTTTTTAAAAAAACGAGAGAAATATTTATAATTTCACGCCACAATATATATATATTATGCAACCCTCTAATAACGCGGTAATTATTTAATATTGGAGCAAATTTTTATTTTAAAGTTCGATAAAAATATCATTTTCTATAGTGTTGGATCGAATTTTTCTTAGGTAGAAGTACCGAAATAAATTGCAACTCTGGATAAAATACAATTTGAAACTTTTAATGTTTGCCAAACTTTAAAACGTCTCAATTTTGGATGTTTTTTGTATTATTTAAAAATGTCAGAAATAAATTTTGTAGGATATTATTTATTCCATAAAATATTGAGCTTTAAATGCTATAGTTAGAAGATGATTTAATATCACGCTATACCGAGGGGTAATCTGTAAAATATACTGATATATCAATGAAAATATACACACACGCTCGCGCTTATCTATACGATACGTAATGCGTTTTAAATTTTTATGTTATTATTAATAAAAATTTTAAGTTGCAATTACATTTTTTTTTTAAATATAATTTAATTAATTTTAAAATATTATTGTCTATTATTTATTTATATTTTTAATTTAATTTTTGTTTTATTTTATTTTTTGGGTTTATGATTTTTTTATTTCTGTACACCAATAAAAAAATATATATTATAAAATTCTGCACATAAAGAGATGCCTCAATCAGATGGGGTGTATTTTTCATTGGATAATAATGGCCAAGAATCTGTATACAATTCGACGACAGAACCAGCTAGCCCAAATTCAGCATTTGAAACAATAAAACGTGTTATTGGGCATGTTATGGGCGGGACACAGGACCAATCATTATTAATTGAGTCGTCGATGCAACCAAGCATAATATCGCAAAGGTAGGTTTATTTACTAGATACTACATTTTGTGTAGAGGTACTGCGTAGAATTGAATTTTGTAGAAGATACTCATAACAATATTTAAAAGTTCATAATTTTTGTTTTTTTAAATTTAATTACATTAATTATTATTTATTTTATGTCACGGCAAAAACATTTCGTTACATATTTTAATTTAATTATTCTGTGTAAAAGCCTTTTTATTTTAAAAGATTCATAAATTAGTAAAATGTCTTTCCTCCGCTATTCTTATAATACGTAAAATAACCTTTATATTAATTAAATTTATTGTTGTTGGTTGGTGATGGGGGTGGTGGTGATGGTGAATAATTATCTAGTCTAACACACTTACGTTATGTTGATAACAAAGAAACATATTGATAATAAAATTTATTGATTTGATTCAAGTATGTAAAAAATCAAATTGCAAATGACAGAATTATTATTTTCTTGTTTGATTTTCCTGGAAAATTGGTTTGGCATTTATAATAATGACTCTTATGAAATTAATAATCTTGAAATATCATAATATAATATACTTTAAAAAGGGATTTATAACAAAGTACATATCTAGAATTTTATATTTCCAATACTCTCTTACATCATAATACACAAAATCAAATTATTTTAATGATATTATAAATTTATGCCATTCAAATTTTTTATTTGCTTTCTACATTATTTTTAAAGTTCATGGTACTACGCGTAAAACATGATTGGCAATTTTAGTTTACTAGAGCATATTTAATGCATTAGCTATGAGCAAATTTATCGTAATTGAGTAATGTTGTAGACGGGGGTTGCACATTTATCGAATTTTAGAAATATTGATTTCCGATAATTTTAGACCGAAAAAATCACCTCTTTCACATTAAAAAATTAGCGTTAGTTTCCAAGAATATAATTTATTTTCAAATCCTTCAAAACGGCTTCATAATTCGATTAGTAGCATTCCTGCAGATGTAGAACTGATTTTAGAAATTTGTAGTACTTTTATTTAATTAGACCCACCAGAAAATGTTTTAAAATATATTTTTGACACCAAATTTATATACTTTAAAAATTAATTTATTCGTTCAGAACAGATTGGCGCTGGTCATCGTTGTTTGATTTCGGCCGTAGACAGCACAATGTACTTTGTGTTTCAAGAATGAATTGTTTTACATTATTTAGGCTACGTTAGGTTACCATGGCTTCCGCACGCCTCGACTAGTCTCCTGGCCCGTCTTGATACTGTACTATATTTGACGGTATTTCTCCTTTCATTCTAAGAGATTTTCCTACCCACACTTGTTCGGTTCGTTTGCAGCTCGAAAGTACCTCGAATTATTCACTCATATAGTTGAAAGAACCTTGGTACTTAAGCGTCCCGCTGGACACCAGATAAACTGGTTCCAACGGTTGGATTGGCTCCTGGCCATTCTTTGCACTTCTCTAACATTTTACTATGTGTTTTTTTTTTTTGTTTAATAAGAGTGGATTTGGTGGGCCTTGCATCCCATTTGGTGCATCTCCTTTACCTTCACGTAATCTGGGATCTATTTCCTTGATCAATGCCATTAATTCAGGCAAAATAATGGATGGATTTGGTGTTGGACCATTATTATATAGAGAAATTTGAATCTTTAAAGAGCGAGGGCGCCGAATGTGACATGCGGCTGAAGTGCATTGAAGATTTCTCAATTTTTTCAAGTGGAATGGGACATGATCATTCATTTACCATAATTCTTTTTTAATGCTCTTGGGATAGGCAATGCTGGGGCAAGGGAAGGTGCTATCTATTCTAGGGTGGTCCTTGTTAGAAGAATGTAGAGGTATCTTACGGGATACCCCCTAGAAATGTGAGGTTATGCTAAAAACTTAAACAGAACAAATATTGGGTCAATCGAAGATGGTTTAGAAGTCGTGATTTGAGCGCGAAGCGAAGTTCGATGAAAACGGTATTTTATTAAATTTTTTTCTTTCAAATGAACAGAAAAATTATTTAAAAAAATTTCTCGGCCTAAATGAAAATGGTGTTGAATTAAAGAGATAATTACCTTTCCAAAACATCAAAGATATCGAAAGTCGGTTTACAAATAGCGACTTTATTGTCAAATTTCCAAAATACAAAAACAGTGCAAATTATTACTATTGTTTTGTATTATAAAGGCACAATGATATTAAGAATTAATTTTTATGAAGTAAATAATCAATCTAGGATGGTCTTCTAAAAACCCATTAAGAATGTTTGGTTTATGTTGAAAACTTGTGTGTGTAGTTCTTTACGACTGGTTGTAAATGCATGTCATCTTCATTTTTTGTTGATTTCTTATTTTAATGTTGTATTAACTTAACACGACGTTCTGCGATATCATTTACGATTTTCTTTGACTGATAATCTTCATTCCGTTCTTGAAATTATCATCCTGAGGCCACATATTCGGATCTTTGTTTAAGAATTCCATGTCAGTTTTTAATCGACATTACTTATATGAGTCTGAAATAATAGCACGGGAATGTGTAAAAACGTTCCAATTTCGCAATCCATTTCGCCTAAAGTCCAAAATATAAGTGATCTAATTCTCGACCTGGATGAGCCTAAACGACATCAGCTAACATCGGAGCAAAATCTTATACTCGAAGAACTAATCCAGCAATTCCCCTCTTGAAGTGACTTGGGACTAGGGAAAACCACGTTGATATCCCATTCCATTAAGATTCGTGAAGGGGGTGAGCCTGTTAAGAAGCGCTTTCATTCAATTTCATCCGGCAAGCAAAAGCTCATGTATGACCAATTAGATCGGATGCTGGATCTAGGCGTTATTGAGGTTAGGCAGAGCTCTTGGTCCATTCGTCTAGCCCGTGAACTAAACAAGTGGACAGTGAAAGATGCCTATTCATTGCCACTTGTCGAAGGATTACTGGGTCGATTAGAGCACACCAAATATATAAGTTCAATTGATCTCAAAGATGCCTTTTGGAAAATTCCTCTTTACCCGGAATCCCGCGATAATACGTCTTTTACAGTATCCGGACGTCCCTTATACCAGTTCACGATCATGCCATTCGATTTATGCAAGGCGCCGCAAACAATGTGTCGCCTGATGCACAAAGTAATACCGTCAGAGTTGCATGAATGTATCTTTACGTATCTTGATGACCTGCTTATAACTTCTGCAACCCTTGAGGAACATTTCCGTTTGCTGAACCTAGTGGCACAATTATTGAAACGAGGTGGGCTCACAGTGAACGTCTCCAAATGTAAATTTCTTCTCAAACAAATCGTATATCTGGGAAATCTGGTTGGAAACGGGTGTTTAAAGGTTAACCTAGGGAAGATTCAGGGCATTTTGGATTATACGACACCAAAGACTGTGAAGCAGATACGTCGCTTTTGGGATTTTGTGGGTTGTATAGAAGATTCACATAAAATTTTGCAATCCTCGCTGCTCCAATAGCCGATCTCCTTAAGAAAGGTAAGAAACTAAATTGGTCACCTCGGGCTCAACAGTCTTTCGATAATCTCAAAACAGCTCTTTCTACTAAACCTGTTCTGGCTAACCCAAATTTTAATCGGCCTTATCCAGTGTGATGCTTATTCAGATGGTATTGGTAGCGTTCTGTTTCAGATCAATGATGAGGGAGCGCTCACGTCCAATAGCTTTCATCTCCCAGAAGAAAAACCTCGCTCAAAAAAAGTATACCGTCACCGAGCTTAAATGCTTAGCAGCCGTAACCAGCGTCAAGAAAGTTAGGTGTTATATCGAAAGTTACAAATTTATACAGACTATTCTGCATTACGTTTGTTAATGTCTCAGAAGGAGCTCTCAGGCAGATTATTCAGATGGAGTTTGAAACTTCAACCCTATAACTTTCAAATTGCTTATCGAAAGGGTTCGGAAAACACTGTGGCTGACTATCCAGAGCTAACCAAGTACTTAACACCGACGAAATGCTAGATTGGGTGAAACCATATAATGGCACCATTGCATATTGATTTGGCTTCGGAGGCTTCTTATCTACTGCGTACGTGGACCAGATTAAAAACATTGAAAACTTAAATCCGAATTACCGCAATTATTGTGTTAGAAATGGTAAAATTCTGGTATGTCTTTCCTATGGATCCAAATACGAGGATACAGATATATCGGAATAGAAATTTCGAGTTCCAGAGGAAATGACATCCGAATTGATAAAACAAGCCCATTGTCTCCTTCTTCGGCCCATATGGTGGTGCAAAAAATCTTGAACACTTACAGCGGCAGTTTGTAAGGCGGTAGACGTCAAACAGTTTGTTCTTCAATGTAGCAAATGTAACCCCGTATGGAAAACCAACCTGAATCATGCGGGCCATTTCAGCGTGTCATGAGGGTATTTTTTATCTGAGTGAGTAATTAGTCCCTACACTAGCAGCAATAAAGGAGGTGAGTGGACTTTCCCTTACGACAGCTCCCAGTCGTTGCGAAAGTGATGGTTTCGTCTATGAATAACTCTTGAATCCTCCTGATTCTCAACATACAGTAGTCCATTCTAGGATGGAGGAGTCTAGACTCCGTACTCTAGCTTGTGCTTGAATTACTTCGAAATTGGTTGAAAGTACGTTGCATACCAATAAAGACGCACACCAAAGTTTCTTTATTCTGAAGTGTATCTTCGATTTCTGTTATCAGCTCGTGTTGAGTTACTTCTGTTAATTTTCCAGTCTGAGGGTAACACTGGATTTAATGGATCTGAGTGAGGCTAATATGTCTGTATGATCTGTTGTTCCTGGGATTTTCGTTTGCAACTTCGGTAAGAAAATTTCTCCAACTGGAGATGTGTATAGACTGAAAAAATGTATAACCCAGCGGATTCCTTCAGAGATGAACCATCTTTAAGCTTCTGATTAATAAAAAACGGATTTGAAGTTATTGTTGACTTTCTGCTTATCCAAAAGTAAACAGTCGAACTCACCACTAATGAGTTGAGAGTCTCTAATTGTCGGAACTATATAGTCCATATTTTGGGTTCTTGGCTGATTCCACTGGATAAATATGTTCTAATGAGATGGCCTTGTATAGCCTACAAGTCGCTGAGGGCTTATTAATTTTTTGTGAGAAATCTCGCTAGGTATTTCTTTTCCTTCTCCTTAGCACTGTGTAAAAAATAATTAGAGAAGCTCGGTAGGCCATCTATTCGTTTGTTCGTTTGGTCTTGCTAATCAGTTTAGGAACTTCTCCCCTCCTGAACCCACGATTATGATTCCACCAGAGAACATCCCTATCGCTGCTGAAGCACATCAGTTGGACTTGTGTGGTATATATTATTGCCTCAGTAAGGTCATTTGCAGTGCTGCCAAGATCTATTATATTAATGACAGTTTAAGTACCGGGTTACATTATTTTGAAGTCTATCGGTATAGACTTGCCATTTGATGTTTTTGGTGTTCTTAACACATAGACGCACACTTTCACTCTCTTCGCACTACATTTCTAGAATTGTTCCATTTTTGATCATAAAGGCTGTTGTGTAAGTACCATGGCCCATTTATTCGTAAAGACGAAGAAAATTTCGCAAAATTTCATCTTTTCCGATAATTGTTAAGCTTACAGTGATCCTTGGTTTTTTACATTGAAACGGCCAAACAACCATTTCGCATTCTCTTTTGAGTTGATTAACCGTTAACGGACGTTCAAAATTTTTGATGACTTCAACTCGTTCTGGAACAGGTAAAATGCCATTTGCATTAACGAAACGTCCTAAGAATTTAACGTCAGATGAAGCGAAGACACATTTTCCAGGATTGGTTATTAAACCATTGTCTGACAATTTTTGGAAAACTATTTCGAGATGCGCGTGATGTTCCTCGAAATTTTAGACGCTATCAGAATATCATCTAAATAGACGAATGCGAAAATAAGTCCCAACAATACGGCAATGCATGGGTCTGAAAAGTTTGCGCTTTATTCCTGAGACCAAAAGTCATTTTAGTGAATTCAAATAAACCGAAGGGAGGCACGATTCAGACTTCGGTAATCTTCACATGGTCTCCAATCTCCATTTTTCTTCAAGACAAGATGCAAAGGACTAGACCGTGTACTCGGATTCCTGTTTTGCAATCGTTAATTTATCGGGTGCCAAACGTCTAGTTTTACAAGAAGTTTCCAGCCGATGAGTGATCATATGCTTAACTGGTTTGACGTTTAGGGAATTTGTCATAATTTCTGAGAATTTAGAAAGAAGTTGCTTGATTTGATTATTCACCTGAGATTTGTCTAGTTGAGACAGTGTTGACTCGGCTATGAGAGTGATAGAACCAACTGTAAACAAAGATGTCGTTGGATCTAGAAGACGATGTTTGCCGAGATCAAATATCAAACCAGAACTTTTAAGAAAATCAGCTCTGATAATGGGCAACAAATTTTGAGTGGGACAACCGAAACATCAGCACCTGTGTCTATTAGAAATGCAACTCTTGAATTGGCATCATGTATTAATAGAAGACTGTTAGTAGGTTCATCAGTGACTGTCGTCACGTCCTGATTAGCATATAAAAATCCTTCTTGATCATCTGACCTCCGCAGCTTTTATCATAAAACTTGCATTCAACCTGACATTTCTGTGCTTTGTCCCGAATCTAAAAACACAAATGGTATTTTGGGTTAACCCGACCTCTAGATCACGAACGAGAATTAGTTTGATTTATATTATTAGAACGAGATCGCGATCTAGGGTTAACCGTAGATTTAATTTCAGCCAACATTTTTATTCTCAAATCTTCTAATTTCGTATCTAAATTAGATGCATCAGAAATGCCGGTTGGGTTGACATACCCGTTAGATGCTGCAGACGAGGATGGGCCGAAAGGGTTGCACGATTTAACGGCATTTAACCCTAACGGTGGCATCACCTCCATCATGCTATCTGCACGTGCTGCCAACACATCTAACGTTACGTCATTCTCAAAAGTCGTCAGGATAACTTGAACCTACGAAGGCAACCTCTTCATCCAAAGTTGTCTGAGCAACTTGTCATTAAAATTACTGCCAGCGTTCAAACGTATCTGACTCAGTAACTGCGACGGTTTTTTATCACCCAAAGTCAGGTTTGTCAGGACGTTATTTAGGCGTGACATCTCCGACTCGCCAAATACGCGAATTACTTCCTCTTTAAATACAGAATAAGGAAGTTTACCCTTATCGCAGAGAATTAAATTCGCGAAACGATCATGATGTCTCGCGTCCAACGCCCCCACTGCATGAGAGAACCTGGTGGTCTCTGACCTGATGTTCGCGACAGCGAACTGTGATTCCAAAATCGTGAACCAAACGGCCGGATTCTGGCCGTACAACGGTTGCGGAGGTCGGAATCGGACCGCTCCAATCTCCAAATTTGGATTTTGGACCACAGTCCAACCAAGTCCTGAACCAGACTGCCCAGACGACTGAGCAACTCCTAGATCCCGGAAAAAATTTTGTGTTTGCAAAAACAATTGGAATTGTTCCGACAATAAATTTTGTATTTGCGAAGGACTAGATGTTTCTACAGAACTTGCATCCACGAAAGCGTCGTTATTGACTGGGGTGTTGATATTGGGCTCCAGTTACAAACCTGAATGACAATGCGAAACCTCGTAAATAAAATTTTATTTGTGAATTTGAAGCAATGAACTCAATAAAATTAAGGAAGAATCAACTTACCGCCGATCTACTCACGTTTACAATTTCGCCGATCTACTCACGTTTACCACTGGAATCACCACACTGCCGTTGAATCGTACCGTTGGAGCGATTAGTGCTTGTTGAGAAACTGCTGCTCAAAATTACTGCCAAAGTCCCGAAACGGTTGCTTAGTTGAATAATCTCGATACAATGATCTCAATAACTGCAAATCAATTAAAATAATCCTGCCCACGATCACGTCGGGGTCACCAATTTGTGGTAGTATGGTTTCCTACCCACTATTTTAATTATATGATGCTACGTATGCAACCCTTTTCTATTTGCCGTATGAAGTGTACTATCACTTGTAAATTGGCACTTTAATAACAACACTATTTCAATTATCACAACTTTTAGATATATTTTATTGTAGAAACATGAATATAAATATAATTTGAGAAAAAATTTAAATAATACTACTCGAAAATAATTTACTTGATGGTTCGAGTTTTTCTTATATTAATGTGAAAAAAAAAATAGAACATAAAAGTTTTTTTTTTTTTTGTTAAGTTACGACCTACGATTTTAGACCGGGTTTTTTTTCTCTTCCATAATTTTAGAGTTCATTGTGTTTTCTTCTCACTCGCCATTTTTAAACTTGTCAATTCATTTCTGATGGAGGTTATGCTAAATTTACGTTGGCACTTTGTGCTTGTTCAAAGTTCACGATGCTTATACAAAAACCGGAACTACCTTAACCCACAGTCAGAAGTCATACGAGTCCGTGGGTTTAAAGTGGAACCCTCATGGTTTATTGGTTATACGAGCTCGCATTGTCTTGGTGAAGAGTGATCCGTCTTCGGCAGTTGGTTTTCCTGATTTCTTGGAAGACAACTGGCAAACAAATGGTTGTGTACCACTCAAAATTGACTGTTCTGCGTTGTTCTAGTGGTACAGTTGCGACATGTCCAAAAACAGGCGATCATTTGCTTGCAAGTGCTTCGTGCGCGAACAACTTTTGTTGGATTCGGCTCATCTTGAAACACCCATACAGTCGACTGCTGTTTACTTTCGGGCTCATACGCGTAAATCCACGATTCATCACCTGTCACTATGTCATAGACGTGTTTTGAAGCACCGCGATCGTATTTTTTGAGCTTTTCTTTCGACCAATCGACACGAGCCTTTTTTTTGAGCAATTGACAAATTGTGTGGAATCCAACGCGAAAATTTGTTTGAAATTCAAATGTTTATGCAATATTGAATGTATGCTGGTCCCACTAATGCCTAAAGTTGTCTCAATCTCACGATAGGTCACATGACGATCTTGCAATATCAGTTCGCGCACAGCATCAATGGTTTCCGGAACAACAACTGATTCTGGACGACCTTTACGAAATTCGTGTTGGAGTGAACTACGACCTCGATTGAATTCACCATACCATCGATAAACACTAGTCCTTGATGGAGCTTCATCGCCAAAAATTGAATTAAGTTCATCTATGCACTCTTGCTGCCTTAATCCACGTCGAAAGTTGTAAAAAATAATCGCACGAAAATGTTCACGATTTAATTCCATTTTTTCGCCGAGATGTTGAGTTAATGAGTACTGTAAACAACACAAATAGCGCTCGAATGTCAAAACGTTCTGAGTACGTATAATCTTAAAAATGTCAAACTTTACGATAGAGCTGTCAGTTGCCAGATTGCAACACTAGGGTTGTCCAATCCCGAAATATAAAAGGCAGCCCTCGTATACTATCACTGCATGGATAGTATACGAGGGTTTGACGAGGAAAGTAGGTCCGCCAAAGCGGAGCCTCTTACTGTTGTAGTAAGGCAATTTAATATCGGGGTCGCCAGATATCTCGAGTTCCCGGTTAGCGATCCTGTTCTCTCGAGTTCCCTGTTAGCGATCCTACTTCTCTGAGACCGGAAGTACTTCCCTAAATTTGTCTTCCCTAAATAGTTATAAGTTTAAGACCTTTGGGCCTGCTTTTAGGGCCCAAAGGTCTTAGGGCCTATAACTTTCTATCTTTTCTTAGCAATATATATCACTTTTAATTGTCTTGCAGACATTCTCCATTTTATGACAGAATATTCTCCAAGATTATTTCTACGCTTTCCTTAGTTGCGAATTGCACATTATTTGGTTCTCTCTCCTTTTAAAAGTTCTAGTCTTCAGCTATCACGGTGCTTTTGACTTTATTAAGGGTAGTCTTGCTGACTATATACATTAGTCAAGCAGCATTTGGGGGTTTGTGGGTGTTGCCATAGTATCCACCGTAAAATTTAGTTACTTTATAATCTTACTCTTATAATTGCTAATGGCGTGTTCCGTAAAAAAAATAAAATCAGGCAAGATTCACATCTAATATCTTTTACTTGTTTTTAGTAATAAATGTCGGTTCATGTCCAATATATGTACATACAATGCGAGTATTGTAAACTAAGAGGTTAGTGTGTAAAAAATTTCAAAAATAACTTAATCCTTTCGTTGATGTTCAGAAATCGTTTCGTTTACATTGTGTAATGCGCGTCATATATAAAAAATATTTTTTTTTCTAGTCTTAGAAGGAGGGATACCGAGACAGGTTTATATGATGCAGGTTAATCTGAAATATTGAAGGCCCGCGTGGTTGATTCTTCTCTTGTTCAGTTTGTCTTTCTAGGTCCTTGTCGATCTTCTGGACTTTTAAGACAATTATATCAACCCGAAGTTACAGCTACATTTGTAATTGCTGGAGGAGCTTCGGATTTAATGTGGATTTCCATAATGCCCAATCTCAAATTCTTACCTCCGACTCCTGTTTGGCCTAAAAACGCCATAGTATTTCATTAAGACTTGCCATATCGGTCAGTAGCTAAATGCATTTCGTTTGCTAGGAGTAACGTCGACCTTGTTAACCTCCGGAAGTTTAGTGTCTCTCATTACCGAAGAAGCAGCTACAACTCTTATGATTCGAGTTACTCGCTGGCTAGTTTCAGTCTTTTTTGTGCAATATAAAAAATTTCAGGATAATCAGTATAAGAAATTGGTTTTGTATTAAGTGACGAGGTTTAAAATTGTTTCGTCAGATGTCAGGCACTTTCCTGTAAAAGGCGAATAAAATTTCTGATTTTTGTCCCGATCCAAGCACTAGAGGTAGTATCGACAACAATTTCCCGGTCGTTTTCATGATTCCGCCTCTGTTTTATGCGAGATATGCCAAAATTTCAGTACGATATTTTTCTGTCTATCTTTGTATGCCATGAGTCAAAGGTCAAAATTTATTTAGAAATCAATGAATGAAGCATTGGGCTCTTTCAGCAGCTCGATTCAAAAATATCATTTTCTGGCCTACTGAGAAATCATGTTTGATCTAAAATTTTATAATTTATGAAATATTTTTTCCGGATCGAAATTGGATAGGAAAAATATTCCCAATTTAACGTTATTTTTGAAAAAATGTACATTAACTGTTTGCCATAGTATGCCAAAAAAACAATTTTTGTGTCAAAAATACTATGAAAATATTTTTCCTAATTCCTTTTCCTATAGAAAAACCAGAATCGAGCTGCAGGACATCCAACAGTTGGGAACATGTTGAGTAAAATCGTGATCAATGTTATGAAAATGTATAGCAGATATCAATAATCATGATGGGGGACCTGAAAGCCCAGAATGATCTTTTAAGTAGTACAAAAAAGAACATTCATTAGATGAAAACAATGGAGACATCCTAAATATCCACCTAGTAGCAAATTAGGTTAAAAATGAAATGTAGTTAGTCAATTTTTAGGCAGAGTAGGTACATTGTACTCATTTTATATGAATAAATCAAATTAACAAAAAAAAAATTAAATGTCAGAAATTTTACGTTAATTAGACGTAAATGGAGCATATTAAGGAAATAGCGAATGGTGCTGCGTTTAAAAACGGGGAGTCTATGTAGTTTTATGTGCGTTCAATTTTTGAGATATAATCCTTTCCCGAACAAATTTTCAAAAGTTCCCGCCCACCCTAAAATAATATGTAAACATTCTTCCTAAGTTTTACTTGTTTGGCTCGGGCAGAACATGTGAGCCGCCAAACGTGTTTAAATCTTGAATCTTACATTTCTGATATAATTTCCCAATCTTAGTGGAAATTATTATCTTACAAGTAAATTATTTGGCCAATTCTACCGAATAAATTTTACAACTCTCAATTTTATAAGATTACCATAATGCAATTTGCAATGGTGGGCAAACAGTAGAAGAGTTTGGTAAAAAATTGAGCCAGGCCACGCCTTATTGCAATTTTGTCAGATAATTGTGATAATAACACCTTACATTTATAATTTTTTAAATAATTTTGTATATTAAGGTTTATTTCTTAATCTTTTACATAAGACACAATTCTTGAAGAACAATTTACTTGTTATTCATAATTTAGATACAAGAAAGCTTAAAATTTTAATCAGCTCATGATGTTTGAATAAAACTCAAAAATCTTATTAAAATTGAATGTTTTTATGGATATTCCCTGAATTATATTTTGCTTTATGCGCTAAGCTAGTAATATAAAAATGTTCAAATTTTATCAAATCGTGTTTCAAGATGTTTTAATCAAATACAATTTTTTTTAATACAGTTTTTCTATATAATGATGTATATATGTAACTAGCATACTTATACGCGAAATTAGGCACGAATTCGAATGAAAACTAATTAATTTCATTACCATGACAAACAGAAAAACATCTCGTAAGGCAAGATCGATTAGTGCTATAAATTAAAAATGTGTTATAATTATTTAATATGAATATATGCGTAGGGCTGTTTTTAGGCGAAAGAAAAGTGCTTACGAAAAGCTTCTTTTGTTTTATGTTTCCATTATTAAAATCAATAATGATTTATATTTCAACACAAGTGTCAAATATAAAAATATTTTGTTGTGTAATATGCTGCTGCCGGTTGATTTTATATTAGAATATTTTTCGTCCATCCAACTCTATAATTTATTTAATAATATTTTTAGAAATTATTAAAAGTCACTCAGGGGGAGTATTTTTTTTTTATATATACAATTTATTTTCCATGGTATTTAATTTTAGAACACATTTTTTTTATGTATGTAGGTATATGATTTTTTGGTGTACCTAAAATCACTGTAGCGGAATGGTGTTAAATTCGGAATTTTGTTTTTATATTCCGGACCGTATATTCGAAGGCTGTATAAAATAATTATATTTCTTAAATATTTCCTAAGCACCATCATATCTGTTGAATTGTGTATTGCTTAATTTTTTGTGAAACGAAAATCTGTTTAAATTTCAATAAACGTTGGCTGAATTATAATTACTAATTAGTATTGCTACTGGATTAAATATAATCAATATATGGATAAATAGCGACCCGATTTACGTGGGTGATTACGCTTGCCTCATGGTCATTAAATAATTAATCAGACAATTAATCACTGTAAATTATCGTCCCAGACTAAGTGCTTTTAAAAAAATGTTTCTATAATGTAATTGAAAATATTTTATTCAGTGCGTGAGGAGAGCTTTTTTTGGGGGGAACCTGTATATCGCTCTGTCATTGTTGGTTGTAATAAAATAGAAATAGTAATGATTTCATACTCTGTAGCTGGGTTTAAATTAAAGGTCAGGAAAAATATTTATATAAATTTTATGTTTGTGCTTTTTTCTCATTTTCATTTATAAAGCTTTCTTGAAAAGTTCCACAATGAAACAAAAAAGTTCATAGCATGCGCGCGCATTTTCGTTTTTTTTTTTTCATATGCTAACACAAACATATCAAATACAACACAGGGCTATACTAAAAACAGGGATTGTAAAACATACTAATATACACAAAACTAAATGTATGACAAGGTCCATTAATAAAAAAAAAATTTGATCACACGGGAGCTGCATCGTATCATTATAATTTATTACTTGGTGTAGTTGTAGGTGTTTTTGGTATTTGAGGCGAGGAATCGAAAATTTCTAAAATTAGATGAATGAGTGAAACGGCAATATCAATCAGGAGAAAAGCACGCCGTCGCCTTTTTTATTTTTTCTTATTTTATTTTTCCATTTTCCTAATTCATATCAGTAGAAAATCAGAAAAGCTTTTTGTATTCGAGGGAACAGTTTTATTTGAACTCTTGGTGATGTTATTTGAATAGTATTTCAAAAATAAAAGTTTTAAGTTTTTTTTTATTTTATTTACAACGTTTAAAAGTAGTAGTTACTATAATTTAAATCGGAATTAATTAATTTATTAATATTTATATAAAGTAAAGCATATGCGCACATAATTTATTTAAATAAATTAGATTGATTAGATTTTGTTTTTAGTTTCACAACTTAGTTATTTCGTGTGTGAAAGAACGGCACACCTTTTATTATAGAAAAGATTATAATATTAAAAGAGACTTTCGATTTGTTTTGTTGTGTAAGGTTATTTATTTCTGTTATACACCTTAACTTAAAAAAATAAATAATAGGATATAAAATTGTGGAAAATTTGCAGTGAAATACCGGATAATTTTGGTTTCATATTTTGTAAACGTTACATAAGAGTGAAAAATATTGTTCACGATATACTAACTAACTCGTACATACTACATTCTGCTATTTATTTATTTTTTGTAATATTGTTTTTTTTAACACAACTAACATTTAACCAAGAAAATGTATAACATAAAATCGTTACAGTTTTATTAGATTAGTGATTGTTATTAATTGATTTTTGATTGTGTACAATTTAAATTAGTTTTGTTTGTAGCAGTTAATTACTCGTATTATAAACTTTAAAACTTGTTAAACAAACAAATATAATTTATTTCGATTATTGAAACCTTTTTGGTGTTAAAAATGTGATTTTGATTTTTGTTGTAAAAAAATTATACATTAAGATTTTCAAGAATCGAAATAAATACTTTTTTTTTTATTATACATATATTTATTGTATAATAATAATTATTATAATAATTATTATTATATATTTTATTTTTTGAATATTTTTTTTGCGTGTTTTTTGCCTGCATGTAAATAGTATTTATTTCAGAGATCGGGATAAGACAAATCGTTCAGCAACGCAAAACAGGATGCCGTCCGCACCAAATAACACTGCCGAAGAGGCACGTCTTCTTGGGTAAGTTGTTTTATGTTAAATTTGTAACTGTACTATAATTGTAATAAATAATTTGTGGGACAAATTTGTTGTTTCTAAAGCAGTGGATACCCAAAACAATCCTAGCACGTAATGTGTCTTTCAAATTTATTGTACAGCGTCAATTAAAATTCTATACTTCTTATTTTTTGCTAGCGAATTTTTATCGTCGACAAGTTAATTAATGATTGTAATAATTTATGATATAATATAAGTAAACTTTCTACGGAGTTTGGTATTAATTTGCAACAAAAAAAATTTAGTTTTTCGTATAAATTACATAGATTTTATAAATTTCCAATATATTCTCAACATGTAATAATTTATGAAACATTAAACACATAAAATTTATCATATTTCCATTAAATTACACTTTCAAAGATAGTGGAATAGACAATAGAGGAAACAAAGAATGTATGATATGTAAGAAAACATTTAACGGCGGAACATTGAATGTAAAATGTTTGTACATATTTATATTTTATGCAGTGGGCGTAAAAGTACCATCATTATCTATAATTACGCTAATAGCATTTAATCGGAAACTGTTTAATTCCTTAAAATATATAAATGGATTTATCAGGACATTTTATGTAGTTTAATATGCATTTAAAAATGCTCAAAATGCAAGCTTCATCGACAGACTGAAGTTATAAATCCAATTTACTAAATCTCTTTGTATTTTATGAAATAACGTTTGTTAAATTGGATTTTTTAATTCACAGTGTGTCAACGACATTGGAATTGGCGGAGAAATTCCTTTTTGCTCATTGGTTTTGCATACCGACAGGGGGTTATAGATGTTAAAAAAAATTACTGCCTAAGCAATGAATATCTATGAAATTTCGTGAAAATTATTTTTTTCCTCTAAGATAACACTACAGTAATTTTTATGGGAGCACATCGTTTGCTCGGGTTGAACTTGCAAATATAACTTTTAGAAGAGGTGTCGTTTAGTAAAGAAATTTAACGTATGGCTACACGGTTTGATTTCATATTTTCAAAATAAACAACTCAGCTAGATTGCGAATTTCGAAATAATTAAATAATTATTTAAATATGCCTCTCATCTATTATTTTTTAAGATAAAACTATACTTTTTATCTGGAATAAAACAAAGTAGCACACTTCCTTTGTTTTTTAGCACAAGACAATTTTTTAGAACAAAATATTGCTCTTAGATCAAACAAATGACTTCTAATGCAATAAATGTACATGAAGTTCCGAATTTATTGCAACCTTACTGAATTTTTTTTACATTGCAATTTTTATGTGAAATTGATTCGCCGTAAATTTAAGCCTAAGTGAATATTCCAGCCCAAATTTTATTTTCAAAATTTATAGACGCCCAAAATTTCACGATAAAAATTCTAATGGTAAACCGTAAACAAAACTAAAAAGTTGCTTAGACAAAATTGACTAGTATTTATGGACCTGTAACTGGGCCATATTTCTAACAAAAGTGTGGTATAGATTAGGGACAGAACTAACCGAAAAACATAATCCCAGGCCAATAAACTTAGAAATTAAAAATATTAAAATTTTTCAGATTATTAGACGAATTTTTTGGTTATGCCACCAGTTTTTGATTACATGGATGTGTCTTTAATTTTAATTTGGAATTTATTTTTAAAATTATTTTTATTTAACTGCAGTTTTATCTTTTGTGAAAATAAAGTTTTTTTGGCCGACTTCGAGAAAACGCTCACGATTTTAATTTGTTTTGGTCTGAGAAAGTATAATTTGAGTATTGCCATTGCATTTTTAGCCTGAATTGAGGGCTACATAAAAGATAAATGATATCTAATTGTTTTGTGACTCATTTATACGGCTTCCGTTATATTATAAGGAATTTTCCAATCAGGCATTGTTTTTTGAATTCAATAAAAATTCGTTATTAATATAAATACTGTGAGTTCTGTAATAAATAAACTTTTCTTGTGGGTTAAAACTTACTTCAATTGTACATTTAATAAGAACAAACCACTTATTTTTGTGATTTTCCAATAACTGAATATAATTCAATACCGCATCGTTCCTTCTGTAATACCAATCCTCATTGCTTCGTTGGTTTATTGTTAAATCATACCAATGAGCCTGTAAATAGTTTGAAAACTAAACTAAATTTTCTTGTTTAGGTAAATGAAATTTCAATGCTTGATTTTATTGAGTGACCTCTGATTAGAGAAATTTTTAAGTCAAATCCGGAAATTCTTCGGCAATGAAGGACATTCTACTTTTCCTCGTAAATTACAGAAAGACAAATTATCACGTTTTCATGTCTGCCAACGTGTTGTTGTTCCATCATGATTACGATCTGAAAACTGATTAAACATTTTTTTGGAATTGCAATCAAATTTAATGATGGCAAAAATGACATTTAGCTTATCAGTGTTAAGATATATTGTGTGTGATGTAGCGAAAGTATTCAAATCGTCGGAAAGTGTCGGATCCGAAAGCGCCTGTCGGATTCGATTTGTTAACTACAGTACTAGAAAATGGCCATAATATACTCGTATAGGCTATAAACTGAAACCCGATTTTTTCGAAATTCGATTAATTTTTTATTCCATCTTGAAAGAGTATCGTAAATTTCGCCATCAATCAAACAAAAAATATTTAATTGGATCATTTTGCTTGGCTAATTATATTTCTTATTGTATTGTTAGAACGTTTTTTGTGTGACAGATGAAATGTTTTGTCAAAATCGACATAATATGACAACACAATACAAAGAAAAAATAGTTAAAATACAAAACATTAAAGCAGTAACACTGTAGCTTTATTGGCTCGGCATATGCCGCACTGTTGGAATGAAAAAGAATGAACTTTTTCGAATTATATAAGTTTTGGCCGAATATAAAAAAAATGATAAATTTAGTTAAGATAATTAAATATAAATATAAAATGTTTATTTTAAACTGAGTTGATTCAAAGGAGACATACCTATCATCAATTCTTCCCGTAAGTTAACATATAATGAATTTGTGGCAAAAAAAAAATATATTTCATACATTTGTAAATTGTTTTGACTCTTATGCATGTTGAAATATTTATTTCTGTTGAAGTTCAGTGTTCAAAGGGTGGCTGAATTAAAGCACAATTATTTACTCACCAGAGTTAATCCACACCAAATCACCTAATCTTTTGCGAGTATAAGAAAATGCCAAAGTGCAAAAACTGTTGCTCTGAATGCGGTTTTTAACAACCGAGTTTGTTCTGACGGCAACGAAGCATACATTTTGCTCTCAGTATATTTTGTTTCTTTTATTAAATTTTACATAGAACCGTTGCACACTTGAGCTTTTCGCAATATGAGCGATATTTCGAGATTACAGGTTTCCTTTTTACATTGCAAAGCCGAAATATGTAAAACCGATTTCATGGCGCTTAGCTTTTAGCGCTCGTATGCACAGATTTATTTAAATGCTTCATTTAAACCTGTTTCTCATCGATGTGAGCTAACTATTGATGTCCTGAATATTTTGCAATTTTTGAAATCAAAACGAGAAAGTGTAGGACAAAATAGCTCGCCTAAGCCAAAACATATCCCAAGTGTCGCATCGGGCTTTAGACTGTCTAAGCAAATCGGACAGTAGTTTTGGGTAGTGAAAGATTCGTTAAACCAGTAAGTTCTAATATTACGTGCGTAACAATTTTCTTTTTTCAAAATATTATGTACATCGTGAAAATCAAAAATTATGTCCTAAGTTACCAGAATTGGTGGGTGAAGTTACCATACCGTCGACTGTTGTTTGATTTCGAGGTCATACGCATAAATCCAAGATTCGTCACCTGTGACGATGTTATAGACATGTTTTGGAGCACCACGATTTTTTGAGAATTTCTTTCGACCAATTGAAACGAGCTTTTTTAAGCGTTTGTCAAATTATGTGGAATCCAATGCGAACAACTCTTAGAGTTCTTAATGTATGCTGGCCCCAATAATACCCAAAGGATGCCTCGCAATCTCATCAATATTTTTCGGGACAACCGATTTTCGACGACCTTCACGAAATTCGTTGTAGGGCAAACTACGGCCACGGTTGAATTCTGTAAACCATCGATAAAGACAGGTCCTTAATGATGCTTCAGCGCCAATAATCGAATTAAATTCATCAATGCAGTGTTGTTGACTTAATGTGTAGATTTAGTTCCATTTTGCACTGAAATCAAATTTCGAAATCACGAAATTAAAAAACGTTGTGACTAAATATACCGTCTAAAATGTCAAACTTTGCGAAATGGAGACGACAGTAACCAGATGGCAGCACTAGGGTTGCCCAATTCCGATTTATAAAAGACAACCTTCGTATTAATCTTGGTAAACAGTGACACCCCATCTAGACATTTCTAGGTAGGACTTCTTGATTAATAAATTAATTCACAGATTTGAGATAACTAACCACGTAAAAAGTTTGAGTGAGCAAGTTGGAAATCCCTTCGAAAAATTATTTTCAGTCAAATTAAATAAAGCACGTACAAACTACATTAAACGGTTATCTTTTATTTAACTCCCTTGATTGTCATCTAAAATATCTTGATACGACAATACTTGTTTTGATGGACACATTTATGATGTAAGAGACCCAATCAGAAATAAGAATGGAAGAACAATGAGCTGATGTTTTGTTAACTTAGGTCATGATTTTGATGAGGTATGCATTTTCGATAAGAAAAGACGTTACAGGATGTGTTGATGCACGATTCGCTAATACGCACATAATTTTATGTGTGAATAATTTATATTTTGCCCACAAAATTCGATTAGTTTTATTCGATTAACGTTAAAAAATATTTTTTGTGTATAGGTTAATTAGGTAAGCGAACTTTACACGTTCACTAAAAACAGTGCCCTCATTTTGTATCAGTGGAACAGAAATGACCTACACTGCTTTTAAATGTCAAAACAATATATTTGTTTCGCCTTACCATGAATAACGAATTCAAAATATTTTGTTTTGACAAGTTTAGAAAAAATGGCGTTTGACAACAACAAAAAATGGTTTACTCAACCAAGAAACCTGGAGTAGAGAAAATTACCCTAGGTGTAGCAAAAATTACCCTTTGTGGTATTTTTTTTTTCAATCAAACATTTTACAGTTGGAGTACCAATTTTACCAGTGTACCATTTTTCTTTCAATCGAAATCAACATTAAAAAAGACGTCTTTCCACTAAATTTGCTTTAATTGTGCAAGTATGTTTTCAAAAAAGTTAAATGTTAAGATCATGCCCAAGTGAAAACACATTGTTTATGAATATTTTCTTACGTTTTTAGAAGTTTTTATGTTGTCAATAGTTAGACGTTAGGGTAATCAGTTTGGTATCTCTCAATGAATGAATTTTTCTTCAAAAGTTATAAGAAAGCGGATTTTTTAGAAGTCTAAGCAAGCAGCATATTAATTTTCATTCGATCAAGCAATTGAGATTATGGTGCCCCAAACGCCAATTTTAAAGAAATTGCCTTGTATCGTTAGTTAACTGGCCAATACCTCCCTTAAGAGGCATTAATTGTCAATAGTTAGTAACAGGCGCGATTTTTGAGGTAGAGATTTTCGTGTAATAAAGACCATGATTCATGCACAAATTTTGTCTGACAGACATAAATAACAATCGCTCTGATAAGTTGAAGTTTGGCCATATTTTTTTTAACGTACGGCAAACATTTAAAATTGAACATTGCTCAATTTTGTATAAAATTAAAATTTGTGAGAACAAAAGAATACATATTTTAAAATATATCGAAAAATTATTAGCATAGTGTTTTATGGATTATTAATTTGTTTTCGTATTAGTATGTAACATATACAATTTCATACAATTTCAAAAGAACAAAAATAAAAACACTTTTTAGGTTATGCTTTATAAAATGTCAAAAAATATCCATACGACAAAATTTTATACATGTGTCGCTTAAGTGTGAATTTAGTTTTTATCGTATAAGACAAAATAATATTAACCAATCAAAGCGATAATTATTTATGGTTGTTAGACAAAATTTCTTTATGAATCATCGCCTTAAAGGCGCCTTTATAGTTGCGTACGTTCGTTCATTCAAACAATTTTGTTCGTCCAATCATCACTTGTGAAAAATGCAGAAGAAAACAAATCGTTGTTTCAGAGCAATATCATTGGTCAAAAAACATTTTTTGAATGAACAAACGAATGCAACCATAAAGGCACCTTAAGTGTCATAAAACATATTTCCAAACTAAATACACTCGGAATTCAATTAAAGCCACTCCTAATTTTTTTAACATGAAAGAAAGACTTGTTTAAACTTTATCTGTTATCTATCAGGTTTTATTTAGGATGTCATACACATTTTACAATGAAAACATAATTTTAATTGTATTTTTTTACTAATTTATTATAAAAAATAGATTTTACACTGCGAAATTCAATTAAAGCTATTTAGTGTATCTTAATTAGCTTTTGATTTAATTAGTTTATTATTAGTGTATTTTTAACGTGTTTTCTAATTAGCGACATTATTAGTTTGTATTTTATTAAATTTTGATAAAAATGGGCAAAGGAAAACACTAACAACTGAATATGTTAAATAGGAAAAATTCGACCCTATAAGGAATGTAAGCTTTTCAACCAGCAAATCTATGAATGGAAACGAGAAATTTGGAATAATCAGAAGCTTTCATCGCGCCAGATTACACGATTCAAGGATTACTGACATGATCAACGATCCGAAACTTGGAGGCGAGCTTGGATCGCATTTTCCTATTTTGGGAAAACCCCTATGTGTAAAATTTCGACTCGAATGAAGTCCAAAGATTACATAAAGTTGATAGATGAAATTTTAATAGATTTTGGTGAAAACCAACCAACTTCGAATTCAAATTTTTCAAATCGAAGGAAACGGTCGATTGGTTTAGAGAGCGACAGATTAAGTTTTAGACTGGTCGGCGTGTTTTCCTGATTTAAATAAAGATTTAATGAGATAATGTGTGTTTACTAATGGTCTATGATAATGGTAAGCAATCAACAACTTAACGCAGCTTTTACATCAAGTAAAATTTTTGTTTGATAAACAATTTTGTTATCCGAAAATCATATTTTTATGTGTTTTTAATATGAACAGAAATTTTTTTTTAAATTTTTAATCTTATTTAAGCTATTAAAAATAAAGAGAAATTTAAAGCAATGCGATTTATGAACTTTATAGCGAATTTATTCTTCTACAAAACTTCGATAAAGAATTAACTTATCGAACTCAAAATTTTATTAAAGAAACGCCAAATCGTCAAAAAGGTTGCGGTTGTTGATAAAACTAAAATTACTTCTAGCAGACTATTTCACTTTTAATGTTAGTGTATCGAGTAACAGGGCGAAGAAATTATATTTTTTTCATTCTATTATTTTTACAGATTTTTAGCAATAAGCTGATCATTTAATCGAACAATTTACGCAATTGTTGTTTTAATCTAACAGTGTTAAGTGGTTGCTTTTTATATGTTCTTTCTATTTGATAAAAAATTCTATTCAAATTTAAATGGATCCTCTAAGTCCAGCCATTAATGTGGCATGTACAGTTTTCATGTCTATTACAAATTTAAAATCGAGTCAAACGAATCTCTTTGAATTTTCCGTTTCTACAGTCTAAATGAAATTATAAATTTTCTTTTTATTCGTTAAATTTTATTAAGCATAACTGTTTAATAAAACTGTCATTTCCAATTCAAAATTCGTACAGGTTTACAGTATTCACATTGCGCCATAGATGTCGCAAGAATCGTAAACAAATGTATCAAATATATTTAATGCATATTCGTTTGATGTAAAAGCCGCGTTAGCTGAGTTGCACAAAGCCATGGTTGTACAGGCATCGCGGAAATGGAGTTGCAAGGATTGGTTAATTTCATTCCGAGTAGGGTTTTTGAAGTAATTAATAAAAATGGAAGGTGCGCATTTCAATTAAAAAATTAATTGCAAATATTTGAATTTTTATTGAAATTATTTTATTTTAAAATTACTGAGTTTAATTGAATTTCGCAGTGTAAAATCTATTTTTTATTATAAATGAGCAAAAAAAAATACAATTTAAATTATGTTTTCATTTTGCAATGTGTATATTGACATCGTTATTAAAGCCTGACAATATACCCTGAAACTCTGAGCCTCACTTTCATATCAAAAACATTTAGGGTGGCTTTAATTGAATTTCGCGGAGTGTAACCTTATTATATTTTTAGACATTTTTGTGATCCCACGCAATCACTCAAATTTGTATTAACCTTACCAATTCTCTCGATTCTGCTCCCCCTCATTTTTTATTCCTTCCTTTGCTTTAAGCCAAACTATTAGATGTGCTTCAAAAATTCCCTCATTGGCGCATACACAATTTGGTTTTAATAGTAATCAAGATACATTTATTCCTTCTCCATTTTCTTAATAGCTTAAGGTTTCTTGGAGAATTTTGATTACTTTGTTTTATACCATTACAGTAGAAAAAACGAAACTCAATAATTGTTTACTGTTTAAATATACAACAACCAAATTTAAAACCTAATTTTCTAAAACTAGACCTTTTTAGAATCACACATACCTACACAGTTTAAGATGCTCAATAAGTAATGAGGTTTTGAATGCTTGCAAGAATTGTATTTTTACTGGCATATCGTCCTAAAGCGAGTTCATTAAAACAATTTAGTTCTCATTAATTATTTAAATACATTGTGAATAGAATTGTTTGTATATAACTTGCCTCTATGTATAGGCTAGCAAACAGTTTTAATAATTTTATTCAATTTTCCTTTAATTGTGTTACTTTTAATATGTACACCATTTACTGTTTGTCCCTTCTGGGTATGGGCGTCGGTTGCTATATTTTTCAATTGTTTGGTCCGTTTGTATCATCACAATCTTATAATATATTTTCGCCCGAAGGGAATTTTAAAATTCAGTATTTTATTGTTTCATTTTAATGAAATTTTTGGATTAATATTTAAATTGAAGAAAATTGTCTATTAAAATTTGTATTCATAATATACAATGGGATTACAAAGGAAATTTTATTATATTTAGACAAACTTAAAACTTATTATTTAAGAATAACATAATTTCTACCTACTTACTTATAGATAAATCAAAAACTCTTACATAATTAAAATGCATATTTAAAATTTTATTACTATTTAATTGTTCAAGTATAGTATATAAATATAGTAGTTCTCAAAATGCATGCTTTATAAATAAAAGTTGTAATAATTGTTAATTAGCAGTTGTAGTATCGATTTGCTTAAAATTTTACACGTAGTTTATATCCACACTAACTGTTTTGAGATAATTGCTTTAGTTTATCATTTATCAAATTAAATTAAAACTGAAAGTTTACCACGAGTCGGAAATTATCAACGGAAATATTAATAAGTAATGTTCGCTGGAAATTGTATATTGAAACTACACTAATATTCTAAAACTACTTAGGTATTATTATGTAAGGTGACGACATAATGGCTGGCATATAACTATGGCAACTATTTTAGTATACACACAGTTATTTTCTTATATTACGATTGTGTCATCACTTCATCAGGCGGCGCTTATCTCTATTTAATTATATTACAAATCCAAATGCACGTCGATTTTGTTGAATGCATTACTAATCTAGACCAGCAGAATATGCATTTATATGCGAAATCAACATCGAAAATTAGAACATAAACCTTGAGGCTTTTTTGTTTCTAAAAATTAGTTATGTATGCGCCATTATGTCTGACACTTTTTGTTATTGCTATACTCGTTGGTTATGTATATAAAATGAATATATTATTTGCATTTTATAGAGCATATTTCGAATAAAGTGAATTGGATAAAATGTACTCAATATTATGAAATGAAAGGAACATTATTGCGAAATGGTATTGAAATGATAAATTAGAAATATTACAGTATCGTGCAGTGTACTACATTTATTTATAATTAAAATGCCAAACGATGGGATCGGGATATGTCAATAGTCAGTTAAGCGTGAAATACGCTTACCACAAAAAAAATCCTATCATTTTGTAATTACGATTAAATTAGCATTTCAAAATAATTAATTGTCACAAGGGGCAATATATGAATGTAATCGTCATAAAAAATGTAAATCGTTTATAACAGTAATACTCTAATTTAAAAAATAAATATGTCGAGTATTGACGTTTGAAATACCAAATCAAATATATTATATTTTTAAAGTGTTAGGCTGATCTGTCAATTCAAATTCGAAATGTTTATATACGGAAGAAATATTTACCAATTTTTTTTCAACAGTTGCCATAAATCTTAATTTTTTGATCTAGAATAATTTATTTAAACTTTTGTTGATTATTTAGAAATACAAAAATAATTATTGGTAATAATTATATTTAGTTATTTGCTAAATTTACCTATAATCGAAACCCTGCATTTAATAATGATTCGTTCTGCGAATAACGATTGCTTATTATTAAAACGTATTGTGAAGATCAGTCTTCAATTGGCCAAATTAGATCAAGGTCCGACACACAATCGAAATGTTAAAAGGTTCTCGTAAAAAACCAATTACATTAAAGATTCACATTTCAAGACAGGACGTCACAATACAGGCCATGATACAAACAAAGATGATCAATATACATATATAGAAACCTGCGAACTAAATGCATTTTTTATATCGAAATCCGCGAACTAACCCACATCGTAAACAGAAAATCATGTGAAGTAAAAAATTTGAAAAATTAACATACGATTATTCTCTGTTGTCTGTTCTCTCTTCACATGATTTTCTGTTTACGATGTGGGTTAGTTCGCTGATTTGTATCAAATTTTGTTCACAGGTTTCTATCTATGTATATTGATCATCTTTGGTACAAATCAGGACCGACTAAAACAGTACATCACAAAACAGAGTACACGGGTTTCATATAAATTTCAATTAAATTGGTTTTAAAAGTTACCAATTAAATTTAAAGCATTGTAGAGGTTGGTTTTTTTAAGCATTTCATACTAGTAGTAATCCGTCCTTGTTACTTCCAAAAAGGCGTCTCAGATCTATATTGTTATTGGTGCGATGTATTATTCTACAAGTGGTTACAATTTGATCGCCCCGGTAGCAAAGTGGTTACTATTTTATTTAGTACCTATAATTACTATTTTATTTAGTACCGCAAAATAGTAAATTATTTTACGAGAAACGAAAATAAATTTAGATCAACGGTAGAGAACGAACGATCACATTAATTTAAATCATAATCCGTAGTTGGTGCACGGTATAACGCGTCGCAGTTGATGGGTTCGTGCTAGGTCAAGAAAGACATCATATACAAAGGTGGATCAATAAGTACTCGCATTTGAAAGTAGATGGCGTTGCTAACGAAAATTAACATTCAAGCTATACTACACTAAATTTTAGCTTGATTCATAATTTAATTTTGATTGAACAGCAATTTGTTATGAACTTGTTTTGTGTATTTCGATACAATGAAAAGAGCAGTATGTAGCCGTAATTCGCTTTTTGTTTTTGGGTGGAAAAACCTGCGGAAAAGCAATACATTGATAAAGTTAGACGTTGTTTATGATAATCCTTTACCATCTCTAACAATCGTGAAATATTGGCTCAATGAATGTAAACCTGTCCGTACATCAGATTTTTTATGAGGGACACCCAAATCGCAGGCGTGGTTTCTGAGGAAATCGTCCAAAACTGCGCAAAGTAGCAGAGGTCGTCGGTATCGCATGGGCCGATACTAAATATTTTAAGTATAATGGCGTCTGTTCAATGAGTACAGTGATTGCTTACGGTGGACAACAAACAGATACATACGGCGCTGTCAATTTCAAAACATTGTTATAGGACCACCTTAAGTGATATTTATGACTCGTTTCTCTAGAATAAAATTTGGCTCCGTTTCACTTTTTATATCAGATTTCCATTATTTTTATAATTAGTTTTTTTAAATCAAGAATTTTAGTAAATTTTTAATATATGTAGTAACTACTTTTAAAAAAATGTGCAAGATATCCTCCACCCTCGTTAAGGCACACCTAGCATCTGGCCAAAACGTTGTTCATTTCCGCTGTTAGTGTTGCCCGGAGTATTGCTTCATTAACGGCCTTTATGGATTATTATAACTTGTTTTTATTGCATGGCTTAGTTTTATCAATACACCTAGAATACCAGACAGTACTCCTTGATACGTCATCAAATTTATGTCTAGTTTTTTTCCTGAATTGTAGATGGCATTAATGTTCGTAGAACGTTTTCGAGATTTAGAGGTTTAACAAAATGCATAATTTAATAATAAAATAATGAATTAATTCTTACCAATAGCCTATAATATAATTTTTAATTGATGTTATTGTAGAATTTTTTGTTTTTTCATTGCGAGGAATGTTTCAAGAAACCAATTGATTATACTACCATCTAAAAAATTTTGTTAAAACCATACACATTTCGGCGAGGTATTCGTCGTTTATGAAGGTAACATCGCTTTCAACAAAACAGCAACAACTTTTGGCAGAAGTCTAGTTGAATTGGTAGATCATCCCGATACAAGTTAAATGTTTGAGTTTAATCAAGCTTGTTGAATTTTTTATAGAAACAAATTCAAGTATTTGTGCAAAATATGCGAGACACTCCTTTGACTGGGCACGATTGGCCACATTCCGATTTAAGTCCTAAATGGTCTCTGTATCGGAATTGGGGACTATATAGATCGTAATACAGTTGCACGACTCATATTTTATTTATTCATATTTGGTTTTGGCAACATTCGTGTCCCATCTTATATATGCCAGAGAATAACCGACAGTCAAAACAATGGATTTTTCCGAAAGGAATTTCGTTTTCATTCGAAGTGATAAATTTTCAACAATTTTTTAAAGAGGAACTAAAATAAACGCATCTACTCACTCATCGTTCCAGCCAAATTGGGCGAATTTGGTACGAATTGCTGTGGCATCCACCATACTCACCTCACCTCAGGTGGCTAGCCAGCGAATTATTTCTGTTCCCCAATATGAAAACCTGCCTCGCAGGAAAAAATTTCGGTCGTCTATTTTAAGGAGTTTGGTAAATCATATTTTTTAGAGTTTAAAAAAATGGTAGAGACTTTTGAAAATGTTGAAAAATAAAAAAGGGATTACGTTGAAAAATAAAAAAATGAGATAAAGCTGTATATCCATTCCTATCATCTCGCACCTGTCCTACTGTTTAATATTCTGATATTTAATAATCAACTTAGTTCCGCTAAATCAAACAAGTAGGCTTAGAGAAACGTGAATTTTAAGGTCAAACAATTCAGAAGATGATCAAATTAAATTAATCTAGTTTAGCCTAGATTTTCTCCCTTTCGCTTTTCCATTCCATTAAGGAATTTTGCCGTCTGCACGATGGTCCTCTAGCTTCGGTTTCGATTTACTCACACAAAGGACCCTCTTAAAAATCTGAAAAGAACTCTGAGACTTGTCTTACTAAGTCTTGTTTAGTAAATTTTTTGGACATGACGTAAGATATCCATATTTCCAAAAATTTATGTTGTGCACTGAATTTCAAAATAAGTAGATGTCACTAGGTCTAGCATTAAGAATAAACGCCAATAATAATAATGTGGAATTTATATTTTGCATTTTGTCGCAATTTCACAATTTAATCTTGTATAAATTAAGAGGTTTGATTTGGTGGATTACGAACGGCAAGAAACTAAATCAATAATCAAACGCACGCCGACCGCAAAATAATATAGGATTAGAGCACTAATCTCGGTCATAATCCTTAGTTGGCACACGATATAATGCGGTGTGCAAATTATAGAGCAATGTATTCAAGTTCTTCAGTTCCTTTCATCAAATAGTGTTAGATAAGCAGAAACAAACTCATATTGAAAATTATTATCGACCATCCTAATTTGATCAGAGGAGTTTAGTTGGAAGAACCATTAAGACGATCGACAAAACACCTCAGCGACACTATGAAATATTTTAATTGTTTTAAAATATTATTGAGCTGTGAGAGGAAAAAAACCCCACGAAAAATCATCGTAATATAATACGAATACAAATAAAAGTCTTGAAGTTGAATATCAGGTTCCTGTTAATCTCTTTGGCCCGTTGCTATAAAACGAATTTTTATCATAGTTTGTAGAGTACCCTAGTTTACCTTTATTTATACTTCTATTAATAAGAAAAAAAACCGTAACAAATCACATTCCATTCGAATCCAAATAAATACAGGAACAAGTGAAGCAATGGAGCAAACTCCTCCAGCCTCTAATTTTCGGGATGGTTGTGAAAATGTATGGGACATGTTCAATACAAGCGACTCTCGAAATCGTAATTTTTTTATCGGGAACCACCGCCTTACTTTCATACATTGAAGAAAAATCCGATTCATCGAGAAAATGGTTTGGTGAATATTGGTTAATACAGTCAAACCTGTTTTTGTGTGGTAATAGAGATCGCATAAAAAAACGCATACAAAAAAAAATTTCCGAAACAATGAGTAGGTATAAAAAATAGTTGCCGCAACACATTTAAAAAGTTTTTTTTTATGCGGTGAATAGGGACCGCATAAAAAAAGTTTCACGTAGAAAAAAAAAATTCAAAACATTAAGCAACCTGACGCAATACTTACTTTCATTACGCAATGAGCCTCGCCACACTATGATTCTTTCGTCGTGATTCATTGATTTCAAAAAATCAATCGCCATCCACATTTGATTTCTTTGTGCGTTTCTTTTTTTTTATGTATGTGCGTAAAATTATGTTTTTTGATTTATTCGTATAGTATTTTTTTTTATTATTACAGACTATGCGATATGTTTTGGGGCTCAAGGGCTCACACTGCTCTTGCGCGGTTATGCTTTTTACGTCCTTACTTTAAGCCTTCCAGCCAACTCGAGGTCGTACGGCTATAGAACCGATTTAAGACCATCTGCACATTGCAAGCGCCATGCCAGCATATTCTGGCGTGGAAAATGGGTCAGCCCATGGGCTTTGCTCACCGTCAGCGGGTCATAGATGTGTTACGTTTCACCACAGATCGTAATCTATTTATGAAATTTCACTTTGCATCCTGCCCCTATCGGGCCCCTATCCTGCCGGGTACCTCCTGATCCAAACGCCAAAGCTTTAACCACTGTGCCATTTGGTCGGTAAATGTTTATTATTTGCTGCGAAAACTGTTTCCTTGGTTGAAAAAATAAATTTTTTCCACTCGAAGCAAAAATTAAACTAAAATTGACCCGAAAACGGCAAATAAAAAAGGTTTCCTTGAAATATTTATCTTCGCAGTAGTGCGAGAAATCAGTGAATCAAAAAACATGTTGCTGAAAAAAGAATCAAAAATTTCCCCGCCAAAAAATTAGTTTGTAGGTAAAGGGAAAGAATCACGACGAAACAATCAAAGTGTGGAACCACGGGATGTGATGAAATATCAAAAATCGAGAAAACAAAATGGTCAACGTCAATTGGGCCAAGTTACACACGGTTTCTATTATTAAAACACCAAATTTTATTATATTGTTTTATTCTGTTCTTTCGAAAATAAAATTTAAAGAAAAATCTTCATCTCAAAAATGGCCTTAAATTTTTTTATTTTCATTTCTATTTTTTCATTGCTGCTTCACCATCAATCTTACTGCGACATAAAAGTTTTGTCCTTGAAGCCGAAATGAAAAAACTTTTTCGTGTTTACGAATTTATTATATTTTACTTTGGTTTTTCGATTGTAATGGTGTTTGTGAATGTTCCGTATATTGGTCTATTTTCAGCACTCTCGAATTATGCTTTAATTCCGTGGAACAAATTTGCTGACAGCAATTTCTTTGCTGATAATACGCAAAAAAAAAATCTTTTAAAATTTCATAAGAGTGACAAAGAACAGAAATATTTTTTATTTCATTTTATAGAAAAATTTTATGGTGTTACATTTTGGCATAACCTAAAAATTTCATAAAATTTTATTTCTACATTTTCGTACAATTCGATTTTTTTTTATATATTTTAATTTTGTATATGTACCACAAAAAACCACTAACGTTAACAAATTTCAACATGAAAAAAAAATCAAATCGTCATTTGACTATAAAAATGGCGAACGACTTATTTTGTATGAGTGTGAGAAAAATTTCTTATCTTTACATACATTTTTTGTAGATGTGTGAAAAATGCTGCCATAAAAAATACTCCAATTTACTTTTTTTATAGCAGCATTATGGCAGCAAACTACCACCATCACAACAATTCTCTCAGTAAAATTTTACTGACAACATGTTCTGTTTCGTACACAACCAGATTGTTTTTACTGACAGCAGATTATTGCCATGGAATAGGTCCATTAAATACACCGTAGGAAAGTAAAATATAATAAATTCGTAAACGCGAAAAAGTTAGTGGTGTAAATAGAATATTCAAAAATTTCAAATTAAACAGATTGTACTGAATAAATTTGTTTCATACCGCATAAAAAAAATCGCACAAAAAAGACCGCACAAAACAGGTTTGACTGTACTCTTACTCATATTATTATTATCAATATTCTCTAGGCCGGTATTTTAAAGTGATCCTCAGAGGGTCACTTCGAGAATGCTACCGAAGTGTTGTAGAATTTTAAAATAAATTCCAAATCAATTTTCTTCTCCCATTAACCAGCACCATTGACTGGCGCTACTCGTTCTACAAATAGCGAATATTTATTTCATTATGCATTCTCGTCCAATTATTTTAACACAAAAATTTCTTAAAATATGATCGAAACGAAATTTATACTCGTTTGTATATCGTTACAGTAAATTTTAGAATTTCCCAGGAATGAAATGTTGCTAAATCACATTGTTCCGTGAAAATTTATTATGTAGGTATTATAAAGGAAAATATTTTGTATAATTTTTTATTTCAGTACGCCTTCGGGGCATTTTTTTTTTTATCGTGTCACTTGAAAGTTTTTCTCCTTACGCGACCCCTCTTTCGATGAACTTGGTTGAACATTAAATATAATACAGTATTTTTATTAAATTATAAATTTGCATTATAATCAATAATAAAGCGAAATAATAAAATAATGTATTCAAGAATCCTTGAAATATAAAATAATTTTATTACTTTTATTATAAACATTTTTTTGTGTGTTTTAGGAGTTTTATTTATATTATGTTGTCGAAACGAAAAAGAAATGTGTGCAAAAAATATACCATCAATGGATTATTATTTTACTATTGAAATTTTAAATTAATTATTATTTTTTATTCCCTTTAGCACGATGCCTATCGACCCCATGGATGATATTGAGCTAAGATCCGTCCAATTGCAATTCCCAAATTCACGGGGTTCAATAGAAGGATCATGCGATTTACGGAGAGTGCCCACCGATAAAGGTGACATACTTGTTGCAATTTGTGGTGATACATCGAAACCGGCTATCCTAACCTATCATGATTTGGGATTGAATTGTAAGTTAATAATAATTCCTGTTACTTTTTAGATAATTTATTTTTATTTTTACTTAATTAAGATACCACAAGCTTTGCTGGATTTTTCAATTATCCATCGATGCGTGGGCTGCTAGATAATTTTTGTGTGTATCATGTTACTGCACCAGGTCAAGAGGAGGGTGCACCAACTCTTCCCGAAAAGTAAAAACATCATTTTAATAATGTTATTAAATACAATTACAATGTATACTTATTTTTTATAGTTACATTTATCCAACAATGGATGAATTGGCTGCTCAAATATCTTATGTTTTAACACATTTCGGCCTAAAATCGGTGATTGGTTTTGGTGTCGGTGCTGGGGCAAACATTTTATCCCGTTTTGCATACACTAATCCGGATAAAATTGGTGCACTTTGTCTAATTAACTGTGTATCGACACAAGCAGGCTGGATTGAATGGGGCTATCAATCATTTAATGCACGCTCGTTGCGTACAAAAGGTATGACACAGGGTGTCGTTGACTATTTGATGTGGCACCACTTTGGACGGAATCCCGAGGAACGTAATCACGATCTATTTCAAATGTATAAAAGTCATTTCGAACGGAATGTTAATCCTACAAATTTGGCTATGCTTATTAATTCGTATATACATCGAACAGATTTAAATATTGCTAGAACGCCAACGGGTTCACCACAAATAAGTACGTATTGTGTAAAAAATATGGTAAAAAAAATATTTTTTTAAAATTATTTCATTTAGCTTCAACGACTTTAAAAATGCCTGTGATTAATGTTACCGGGTCACTATCACCCCATGTTGATGACACTGTTACTTTCAACGGAAGATTAGATCCAACAAACTCGAGCTGGATGAAAGTATGTAAAAAAAAAATTCTTTTAGGCACAAATTTTATACAAATTTCGTTCTTAGATTTCCGATTGTGCAATGGTCTTAGAAGAACAGCCATCTAAATTATCTGAAGCATTCCGGTTATTTTTACAGGGTGAAGGATACGGTAAGTGTAGCAACAATAATATTAAAATTTAAACGTTTAGTTTAAATATTTATAAACATCATTAAAGAAAGGAAATTATAGTTTTTAAGTAAAATGCATATATATTTCAAAAGATTAATTAAAACGTAAAAAAAATCATGCAGTGATATAAAATATATTTAAAAGATCATTTTTCGAATTAGGAAAAAATAAAAATATTTAAATTGGATTCATTAAAAATTTGATTTTAATCGAGAAATCGAATCGTAAAAAATCTAGATATGGAAAATATATGAATTATTTGCTTTAAAATATTTATCTCATCATCATTGCATTCTATTTGATAAAATATATTTATTACTGAGAAACCGCTACTACTGGTTAAACCGTGGGTGGTTCTTAACCGTCGATTATATTCCTAAAACGCTTAAAATAGACAAAATGTTGACAAATGAAATTATTGGATCTTTTTTAATGTTGTTGGGATATATAAACCGAAGGATACAAGTATCAATGGCTAAGAATCACCTATTTTTCAAAATTAAAAAATTATATTCATATTACATTTACAACAATGATATAAATTAAATGTTTAGGGAATCAAAAGAGATAGAAAGTTTTTAATTTTTATTATTTAATTTATATTATTAAATTTAAATAAAAACTTTAAAAAAATGATTGGAAAAATGATTGGTTTAATACTAACTTGATAAATAAACCCCTTTTTTATTATTCTGATACATCGAGATTATTCAGCAAAAAATTTAAATAATATCTACATATTTTTAACATAAGTAATCTTTAATATTTATAAATAAAGACCAGAACAAATAAATAAAATATAAATTAAGCAAAACACAAGACGGATGTAGGCATGTAGTAACGGTTTGAAAAAGGTAGTGGGATTTTTTTTTTTTTTTTTATAATCGAATGAATAACAAAGAAAAGTGGTAGGATTTTTATATAATTTTTCGTTTAGTTCAGTTTTATTTATTTTTTATTGTGTTTAAAACGATGGTAAATCAATTTATTCTGACATTTAATTCGGATTTAATACAAACAGTATTTTTTAAACATAGCGAGCTTCCAGGACTTTACATATATGTGTTGTTCGTTCTTATTTAGATGCGTTTATCAAACTCTTTAAACTTTCCCATCGTACGTACTGAAATTACTTATCTACGTATTTAGATGAAAAATTTAAATTACTTTCTGCTCGTTGTCAATGAAAATTAGAGGCATCTAGATAAGAATTTGTCTTTATAAATCTAAAACAAAAATTATATTAGAAGTTTTGGCAACATTTTTTTTTTATAAACCGCAATGTTATCATCAAAAACAGCAAGCACTATTATATTTTTTTCTACTCAACTATATATATTTATATATACAAAGCACACTAACAGCTGAAAGCTTTTTCTTATTTATTTGTTTAGAATCATTGAATATTTTTTTTTTGTTCATTCGAATACTTTTGTTTTACTTATTAGAATCAGGATTTAAGAAAATGTGAGTTGACAACTAAAAAAATTGCAAGACCAAATTTAAATGGGAGAATTTATATAAATTGCTTTAAATTAAACAAAAAATATATTAAATTAGATTTTAATAATAAAAAATATATTTTTTATTTAATAATTAATTTATTATAAAAATAAAATAATTTATAAAATTCAAATGTATAATTTTATCGCAATAAGAAATTTATTTAAAAAAGAAATGTTACTTCTATCATAATGTACAGATATATAAAAGCTTCTTGATAATATATTATTAAAAAAATAAATCAAAATTAATTGAAAATAGTTTTCATTAAATTTTATTTTTATTTACTTAATTTATTGTTTATGTTTTTTGATTTATTTTTTCATAAACTCTTAATTTTTGTAATTTATAATTTTCTACCCAAAATCTGCTTTTATTTATACACTTACGTTAATATATCAAAACAAATTAATAATGCAATTATTTGCGTTAAAATTAAATATATTGAAAAAAACACGATTTACGATTTGAATGTTCAAAAAATGCGACTATTATTTCACTGGTATGTATCATGAATTTAAGAGAATTTTTATTTGAAATTTTAGTCGTATTTATCGTAGTTTAGAGCTTTTTTTTTAGTAGTAGAATATTTGGGTAATCTAATTAGTGCATGATTTTCAATCAATTTGAGATTTTTGAAAATTATTGCTTTAAAGTAATTTTTAATTTATCTATGTTAATTATTAATTTCGAAATGATAAAATTATAAACGTAGACTCATAAAATTTGAGTTTTTTAAATGTATTAAAGAACGAATTCACCCTAAAATTAATATTTCAGCGTGTTATAATTTTGTTTGCGGTGAAGCAAATGATAAATAAAAATAGGAGTGGTCCTCCTGGCTTGGGAAAAATATCGATTATCAAAATCGTCGAATCATGACACTAATAGTAATTGAAAACGTTTTTAGCAGCTTTGGGGAATTATCTATTTTAATATTGAGTTGGAAAGAAATTTCAAAATGAAATAATTGAACTAGGGACTCGGGGAGATTTTATGCGACCTATTTTAAACCTAATCCATTACATTTTTTAATATTTTTTTATAGGTTTTTTAATTTTTATATGGGTGGAGAAAGTTTGAGGGTTTGGTTTAAATTTTACAAGAAACTTATAAAACATCTAAGCTACTATAGTTCTTATAAACTAAAAATATAGACTATTTTTAAAGACAAAGCTCTCCAAATCCTCTCGAGCTTTTGAGCCATTTGAAATAAAGATTCTTTATGGAAATCTAAATATCTGAATTAAAAAGAATCTCGAAAAACAAAAAATAATTCAATTTGTTTGTTTACTAGTAAAATGTTTTTTTAACAAAAATCGAATTTTAAATTTGTAATTCTTACACAAAAATTAACTACAAAGTAAAAAGCCAAAACGCAAAATGTAACTCCAAAAAATAGAATCGGAATAAAAAAAAATTAACTTAAAATTGATTAAAAACCACAAGACATTACGTTTAGATATTTAAATTTTGCTTATTTGCGTTATCATTAGATATGAAAATGACTGCTTTATTTTCTCCCCAACAGAAAATTGTTTATATTTTCGTGGGTTGGTACTGTGTTATACTTTACAATTTCATTGTGTTGAAAAAAATACTTTTAAAAAAACTTAATTTAGTTAGAGTTACATTCATTCTTTGTTCTCTTTGATTGCTCATGGAGATGTTTCTATTTTTATTTTATTTCCGAAACTAGATTAGCAATTGTTTCATTTTTTCTATAATTTAGGAGCTTTAGGTATCTACCAGATTGAACTACTTCATTGGTAGCCTTCTTTTCTGTTTTAGTTGTGGATTCCACTGTAATGCCTGCCATTCGTTAGTTTTCTTAGAAGCCCTTTTTTACTAGTAATATTTAGTCAAAGCCAAATATAGTCTTATCTCGTTCACAAATATCTCGATGGGCTTCTTAAAGCACAGGTCCTCTTCCACAGTTTCAATGTTTGATACATACGGCACCGCTGTAAAATAAGGAAGCAGAATTTTAAAGAAACTTCATTCAAATATAATTGGTGATAGGATTCAACCATCTTCTTGTTAAAATTCAATATTTGACAGTTAGCTCACTAACATTTTCGAATAGATTTTTATATTTCAGTAACGAAACAATTATAATTAAAAACTACCTAAGTTGCACTAAGAAAACGCAGTTTAAAAAATATAATACTTTCTCAACAATCTCCTTTATGCTTGATAACTTAATATAAAAGTCATTTTTTTGGTAATTTCAATTATTTTTCAAAAAATTTCACTAAAATTTGTACTAAACCGGTTTTTACTGTAATAAACGATTTACTTTAAATTACTCTATTTTTTTAAGCCATCAAAAAATCGGATTTGTTGAATTCTGCAGTAGACCTCTGTATCGGCGATAACTTCCTTGTATAACGTAAACCAGTATCCGCCAACCTATTTTTGCAAGCAATAAATACCCAACCTGTATGTAATCTCGCATTACAAAATCTCCCATTACAAAATCTCGCATAACAATTTCCCGGGAAATTGTTATGCGAGATTAAACGCATGAGAAATTGCAAAGCAAGGTAAACTATGTATGTATATGGGAAATGTATGATGATAATTAAGCAGAATAATATTTACATGTTATGTATGTCACATACATAATTAAAAAGCGAAAAGAAAATCATTAACAGATATTTAGTTTGAATTAGTTCCAGAATAATTAAATATAAATTTAATGTACCAAAAGCTATAAGGTGATTATTATAAATGAAATTTAAAATAAAAATCAATTAATAAATAAAAAATTAAATAATTTAATTAAATATATTACAAGTAATATTATATAAAATACATATATGTATATGTATGTAGGTTATTATGAATATTTCCATTACCACGTCACATACAAAGGAGGAAAAAAGTTGTTTGTCGACGGCTATTGCTACCATGTAAACCGAAAAAACGTACAATTGGATTGGATTTACAGCAACCAAAAAAGTCAGTTATGTAAAGGGCGCTTGGTAACTCGTGTCGAAGGAGAAAACCCGAAATAGTAAAATGTACCTCAAACCATTCCCATGAGCCCATAGCACACATCTCAAACAATGTGCTAGAAATACGGATACAATACCATCTTATATATTACAGAAGAATCAATCATACATACACCAACTTACTCACGTGTGTATCTTCCTACAAAAATGACCCAAAAAATTAAAATTAAACGAGTTCGTGCTAATAAACCTAAAGAATCTGCAACTCTTGAAAATATAATAATTCCGGAAAATCTTCGTTACATTGAAGGAGAATTATTCATATTAAATGAAGATTACTTTGATGTGAACCGGTTTTTTCTTATGGATGGAACTTTCGATGTAGCTCCATCTATAATGCGACTAATTTTTTCAATACGTGGACTTATTCAGTGAAAAATAGTTCCATTGATTTTTTGTTTAATGAGTAAAAAATTTAAAAAAGTGTACGATCAGTTATTTTTTAACTTAAAAAAAATATGCTTAGAATATGAAATCAGTGACAATCCGGAACGAATTATACCCGATTTTGAAAAGACAATTGTATCGTCGGCCAAAGATTTTTACCCAAACGCATCGTTTAAAGGATGCCACCTTTCACTTTGGCCAAATAATATCGCGCAAAATCCAAAAAGAAAGACTTTTGGCAAAATATAGAAATGATGAAAAGTTTTCAATCCAATTCAGGATGATTAAAAGTATAGCCTTTGTTCCACCAAACGAAGTCGATAATTATTACCAGAGCTTGTCTAGGAAATTTAATCACGAGGACATAAAAAACATTGAAGTTTGGTTTAAAAAAAAATATATTAGAGAAGGCAGTCAACGGCCCAAATGTAAACCTGAATTTTTGGCTATCGGCGACAACGATAATGGATCGGACACATTCCCGCGAACACAAAATAGCGTAGAACCTTGGCATCGCTGTCTCAAGGTAATAATCGGAAAACTTCCCCAGAGATATACAAAATATTAGACGATTTGGGAATAAATAGGTTGTTTTTACAACATTAACAAGACCCATCTTCCATTTCGGTATAGGTTGGCATGGAGCTTGCAATGTGCAGATGGTAACGTAAATCGGCCCTATAGCCGTACGTCTTCGATTTGGCAGATGATGCGTAAAGGAAGACGGAATAATAAACCGTGAAAGAACAGCAGCCCTATTCCTGAATACGATACGAAAACGAAAGTATAAGATTCCTATTCGATTTTAAATAAGAATCGTACGAATCTGATTCAATTCAAATATGATTTTTGCATTTTCGTTTTCGTATCGTATTCAGGAATAGGGGGGCAGGCTTTGGCCCCAAAACAGATGGCATACATAGGTTTAAAAAAAAAAACGCAAGATTTTTGAAAAATAATATGCAAGATTTTAGAAATGCACGATTTTGGAAATGCGAGATTTTAAAAATGTGAGATTTTTCAAATGCGAGATTTTGAAATGCGATATTTTGTAATGCGAGATTTTATAATGCGGGATTTCGTATCGCTCCCCAATAATAGTTAGTGGTGTTGCAAAAGAGCCACCCCAAAAATGGTGTAAATTATTATACATACAGGGTGTCCCCGACTGGGATGCTAATCCGTTAAGGAGTGATTCTTTGGTTCATTTCATGAAAAAAATCGTATGGTAGGGGAGGGGGAGTCAATTTTTGATATCCTTTGAGATACCGGGTGTTTAAAAAATTTGGTTCGGGAAAAAGTACAAGCGAATATTAAACTGTAACTTACAAAATATTTATCGGACGGCAACCAACAAAGCCTCACCAACAAGACCGCAACCAACAAAACGGACAATTGAATTGGCCACATTTAAAATCTTATTGGCTATCTTGCATCTATATCCATTTAAGAGCTATGACGTTTTAAAGTTAAAAAAATAAAAAAAATGATTTTTTTTATAAAATTGAGTTTTTTTTTCAAAAAAATCCCCTAGTAATTTTTTTTTACCTAATTTTAATCCGCTATGATCTCCTCTACAATCCCCCAATCCGTTATTTGTACCCACGTGCTATAGTTTTTTACTTATGAGATGAAGAATAAAAACACAACACACAAATTGTAGTTTAAAAATTGTAACAATTTTTTTCTTCAGTAAAATAATAGGCGACGAAATTGTTTTACACTACAATTTGTGTATAGTGTTTCCATTCTTCATCTCATAAGTAAAAAACTGTAGCACATGGGTACAAATAACGGATTGGGGGATTGTAGAGGAGGTCATAGCGGATTGAAATTAGGTAAAAAAAAAATTTATTGGAATTTTTTTGAGATAAACTCAATTTTATAAAAAAAAAAATTTTTTTTATTTTTTTAGCCTTAAAACGTCATAGCTCTTAAATGGCTATAGATGCAAGATATCCAATAAGATCTTAAATATAGCCTATTCAATTATCCGTCAAATGAGGCTTTATCGGTTGCTGTCCAATAAATATTTTGTAAGTTACAGTTTAATATTCGCTTGTACTTTTTTCCCGAACCAAATTTTTTAAACACTCGGTATCTCAAAGGATATCAAAAATTGACCGCTCTCCCCCCCCCCCCCCTACCATACGATTTTTTACCATGAAATGAACCAAGGAATCACGCCTTAACGGTTTAGCATCCCAATCGGGGACACCCTGTATAATGTTATAATAAGGCGCCAAACACGATGATCAAATATATGAAGGTTCCGTTCAACATCATTCTTTCACTAAAGAAAGCAAGGGGGGAAGATCAACTTTGACAATATGATAATTTTGTATTTTCATTGACTTTTCTTGTTGTCAGTACATTGCTTCAAATAATCACTGCACATTTTCGAAATTTTAATATTTTAATTAATTAAATTTTCATTGTCTATATACAAGTATTACTAAAAGTTTCAAATATTTAAAATTTTGTAGCATTTTTCTCGGGTTTTCTATTGAAAAATACGTTAAAATTCACATTTCTCAATTTAAATCGCATATACAGTGTGTCGCATAACTATATAACCACTCGTTTTTTTGATTTTTTAAAATAACGGATTTAAAAATGTCAAAACTTTTAATGCAAAAAGTTGCGTAAGGATGAAATATATAAAATACAAAAAAATAACCGTTACAATTTCAATCGTTTTAAACAAAAATAATAAATATTTGAATTTGCCTTGTTGCATAACTATATAACCAGTAGGCCTTTTCATGGTTTTTCTCGCTCAGTTTTATAAATTATAAAAATTTTAGTATTAGTTCACCTTGCTTCCTTACAACTACAGTCTTAGCAAAATAATGCCACGTGGAAAATATTTATCGGACGAAGAAAAAGGCAAAATCCTGGCCCTTTCTGAAGAAGGTTTTTCGTTAAGACGAATCGGGAAAAAATTAAACCGCAGCCATGTTACCGTTGGCAATTTTTTAAGAGATCCGGTTAATTACGGGACAAAAAAAAGCGGAAAGCCGCGAGTAATACTTTCAAGAGCCTTAAGTGCCTGAAAAGCGACCTTAAATTAAATGTGTGTCGGAGCACAATCGGTC
Organism: Nephrotoma flavescens; assembly: GCA_932526605.1. Classification (NCBI taxonomy): domain Eukaryota; kingdom Metazoa; phylum Arthropoda; class Insecta; order Diptera; family Tipulidae; genus Nephrotoma; species Nephrotoma flavescens. The sequence continues at coordinate 235,015,969 of OW052220.1, forward strand.
GGTGTTTGAAAGTTGCTGGACATCTGAAACACAGTAAACCGATATCAGCGCCTAAGTTATTGCTACGGCACAAAGCCGCCCGTCTTGAATTTGTTAGGGCAAACATGAGTCGCGACTGGTCAAAAGTAATTAAAAAAATAATTATTTCGTTTGTATGAAAACTATGCGATTTTATCAAAACTAACCCATTAATCAATTACAGGTGATTTTTTCCGATGAAAAAAAATTTAATCTTGATGGTCCGGACGGCATTCAGTACTATTGGAGAGATATGAGAAAAGAACCTAAATACTTTTCTAAACGAAATTTTGGTGGTGGTAGTTTAATGGTATGGGGTACTTTCTGTTCAGTGGGAACTCTTACCTTAGCGTTTCCATCCACCAAAATAAACAGCGTAGAGTACATTGGCGTGTTAGAAAAACATCTATTACCTTTCTTGTACATAAACCAAGATGAAAACTGGATTTTCCAACAAGACAATGCTCCAGTACATACGAGTCGGAGTACGAAATCATGGTTTGAAACACACTATATACCAGTATTAGATTGGCCGCTTGTTCGCCAGACCAAAAGCCGATCGAAAATCTTTGGGGAATATTGGTTAGAAAAATTTACGAAGGTAACCGGCAATTTGACACTAGAAGAATTAAAAGTAGCTATTCAACATGCTTGGGAGGAAATATCACCCGAAATTATCCATTCGTTGGTTAGAAGTATGCCGAATAGAATTTTAGCTATAGCGGAAAACAAAGGTGGACCAACGAAATATTAACATTTTTGTTTTTATTTATTTTTATTAATTTTTTATTGAGTTAAAGTTATTGAAATAAAAGTGGTTATATAGTTATGCAACAAGGCAAATTCAAATATTTATTATTTTTGTTTAAAACGATTGAAATTGTAACGGTTTTTTTTTTGTATTTTATATATTTCATCCTTACGCAACTTTTTGCATTAAAAGTTTTGACATTTTTAAATCCGTTATTTTAAAAAATCAAAAAAAACGGGTGGCTATATAGTTATGCGACACACTGTACATTCAAGCTTAATTTTATACATCACTAAAATATATCTCTATAAATTATACAGGGTGTCCCGTAACTGACTGATACGAATAGTACGGTTTTTTTCCTTGATGAAAGGGAATATGATTTTATTTACATCACTTCGGATATGATCCCTTGTGAAGTTATAAGCATTTAAAAACTGACTCTAGGGCTATTGTAAAATGGTATCATTTTTAACGATTTCTTAAATAGGATTCGTCCTTCGAAACGTAGCACAATATCCCACTAAACATGAAAATAACGAAAAAACTTATCCTAAACATATTTGTCCAGAAAAACTTTAATACCCAATAACAAAGAGGCACAAACTAGATAATCGTGAATGTTATTGATTATTACGATACTTTTCCAGTCTTCTATAAAACGCGATTATTACAATCGGGTTGTAGGAACATGATAAGCATGGAAAAATAATACTAAGAAAAATTCAATAGAATTAAATGAGGAAGGGCGGCAATACAATATAAATAACGATTTATATTGAATGTATAAGATAATGTTAGATTGTCGATTAAACTTATGTACATAATAATAAAACAATAATTTGAACATTTGTGGCAGGGTTACAAAATCGCGTTTGTGTGTTTATCACCATAATTTTTTAATCGCAATTTTAATTATTTGGTGTGTAATCGTGATCATTTTTGTGTTTCTCCACGGTATTAGGTTAGTTAAAAGGATCAAAGAAGTTTTAGATAGAGCACGATCTGCACGGGTTGAGTTAGAAAAAAATCATAAAATTTGATTGGAAAATTTAAACGGATTGTTATTATTAATTGGGAGATGATAGAAATACAATGTCAATTTTGTGAGCCAAGACTAATCGGTTTTATGATTTTCGATATTAAATATTTGAAATTTGATTTTATACAAACTAATTATGAGTGTAAAAATACGAAATGCACCCCTAGCGAAAAATTATTAATTAGAATCACTACTGAAATGACATAAAATTTGCGAACGGAACCTGAAGAGCACACGATATACGAAAATTTGAATTAACAAAACTGGGCAAAACATTAATTTTCGAAAGTGGTATTTGTATGGAAAATTGCCACTTATTTTAGTTCGTGCAAAAACCATTTTTTTGAATTTTAAAGTGATTTAAAAAATCTTAATTCAAAATTTCGGCACAGTTAATATACACCGATTGGAAATACAAATTGGGAAATAAATTTGTAATCTATTAAAACGAATTATAGAAATATATAGCAAAAACTCTATTCAGGAAAATTTTTGCAATTTTATTCACTAACATTTTTAATTGTTTTGCAGTAATCAAGTATCCAATATTTACTATCAAGTACCAATCTACCAAAATATTTAATTTAAATTTAACGGCTATAAGTTAGTCAAAAATTTCTAATTACTATAATAGTAGGATTTATGTGTTGTCATGTTTTACGTTTACGAGAACAATACATAAATTATATTACATATTTTCATTAGTGAAATGCACTTAGGTCGCTCGAATTTTACGTTCGTAAGATATGTTTCGAATGTATTCTCAATCTGTGTATATTACTGTGGTGAAAGTGACATTCGCAAATAAACGATATACCTAAAACGCTTATTTAATCCTCCGTTACTAACCATATGTACGCTTAAGTAATTACTAACCATGGGTGGGGGATCAACTCCAAACATTTCAAAAGACAAACACTTTTAAATTAAAAATATAGTTTATTTAGAAATAAACCAAGTTTTACAAAAAAAAATTAATTAACTTGCAAAAAATTGCATAAAAAAAAAGTAGAAACATAATATGGAAAAAATAATTAATAGGAAAATATAGAAAAAATCAGTTCACCACTTTTAAATACAAAGGCCTTTCCGGGATAAAAACCGAAGTAAACGCTATCAGCAGGTCAAGTATATATAAAATATTTACAAGAAATTCAATGCTCGAATCATCTCATTTTCAACGAGTTTTCTTTATTGAAAATTAGATTGGTTGGATTCCACCCAGTGGTTGGTTAGTAACGAAGGATTAAATTCAGAAAAAACAATTTTTTGATTCAATTTTTCGTAATTAGTGTTGCCTGCAATAAGAAGTCATATCAAAATTATCAATGCAATCATCAATGGATGACGTCGGAATGTTTATTTTTGTTCTAGAAATAATTCGTAATCGTTCGTATGGCGGAATTCGGAAGAAATAGGTTTATTTTATTAGTGTTAAGAATATCTAAATTGGATCTAAAACAAAATGTGTGATATTTTTATGGAAGCGATATGCACATCAAAAAAACGTATATCTTTTTTTTAATAAATTCATATATTTTTTTACATCTATAGTAGTATTTGATTTTTTTCTATTTTTAACTAATAATATCACATTTAATAAAATTAAAAAAAAATTAAAAATTAATTCATTTACTTAACAAAAATATAACAAAACGTACTCAAAGAAAAAAACATACAACCAGTTTTTTACCAAGTAGGATGCATGTTTGGGATCGTTGTCTTGAACCAAGCTAATATGTCCAGATATTTAAATTTTTGTGGCACTGCTTTTAAATGATTCTGTAAAATTTGCAAATATTGCTCTTTATTCATAGTAATCTCAACAAACTCCAGATTTCCGACCTCCTCGGTACCCATTGCACCCCATACCATGATGTTTCCTCCACCGTGTTTGACGGTATTTAGTGCAGTATCTTTTTGACGACATATAGTTGTGAGGCCATCTGATACGAAAATGTTGAATTTTCGTATCAGGGCACCGAGGGGGTCGGAGATCTGGAGTTTGTTGAGACTACCATGAATAAAGAACAATATTTGCAAATTTTACAGAATTATTTAAAAGCAGTGTGACAACTGCATCCCACTTGGTAAAATACTGGTTGATCTACAATCTCAAATACATTTTACCGAACCCTCCACAATCGCCAGATCTCAACCCGATTGAACATCATTGGGATAATTTGGAAAAACGAGCGCGACTACATGATGTTATAACCAAAGACGATTTGAAATCTAAATTAATCGACGAGTGGCACCAAATTACGTCGGAAGAAACAGGAAAACTTGTGCATTCAATGCACAAGCTTTACCAAACTCAACAACAAACTTTACCAAATTTGCTCTCAAGAACCTTTTTTCTGTGATGTCTTTATTGATGGAATCTGGAATTATGGTTTTCAACGAAATCGCGAAAGACAAAATCCCAAAAAAGAAACTCAAAATATTGCTTTTCCGGCCAGATTTTTTTTTTCATGAAGTCCATCATACACAAATGTCTATGTAAAAAATGACTGGTTGTAACATCTTCCGGATTTTAACTGATATTAGTTAAACCGGAATTCTTTTTGAAAAAAGCATTATAATTTGATAACATATAAATTATATAATTATTTGTTTTTAATAACATATTAATTATTTTATTATTACTATATTTATAGTGTTATTTTTCGGACGAAAGAAAATTAAAAATGATTTGCACAAATGTGCATGTTGGTCCAAAATACATACAAAAAATAATTGTTGACATGATTCTCTTTCGTAAACGATTTTTACGATCCCTCTACGAGGTTGTAATGTTAGTTGAACATTTTCAGTTCAGATAGGTATTTTGTGAAAAATGATAATAAAATTTTAAAAGCAGATATTTTTTATATTTTAGTTAAATTTATATTTCTTGCAAGAGTTACTAATAGGTTGATTTTTACAATTAAAAATTTAATCTAAAAAACTCTAAAATATGTACATTAAATCGCCATTTCAATATTTGCTGCATTTTTCGGGATTTCGTGTTTCAGGATTTCTTTTTCGGGTTTTCATGATTTGGTATCTCATTTTTCTGTCGGAATAGTATTTTTTAAATTTTAATTCAACCTTTTTTGTCAAATTTAGCATCATTATCCTATTGAATTGTAATAATATTAATACCGATCTAAATGGATTTGATTTATTATTTATTTAATTGGAATAAAGTACTAAAATAATAAAACATTTAGTTTTGATAAAATAGGCAAAAATAAGTTAAGTAAAGTAGTCGTTTTCGATTTTAGATATATTCAAAAAAAGAAAGTTCTGTCGATGTTATTGAATAAGTCGATATAGTCAAAGTTTTATTTTAGGTACAAAGGGCCGATTTTCAATGGGCCGAATGTCGAGGGGCCGAAAGTGTCGAAGGGCCGAATGTATCAATGGGGGGTCGAAAGGCCGAATTTTTATTTTGTTTTTTGAAGTATAATTTTTTAAATTTGTGTCCATAAGAATATTTTGTAAGTTTTTTTTATTAAACATAAATGAATTTCTTATGAATTTATGTATTTTACAATTTTTCATCTTTGGGTATTCATGAAATTCCACGTATCCAGTCAGTGATACATTTTGGTGAAGTAAAATTTTGTCATGCGCCACCTGAGACATTCGGCCCTATGTCAGTCTTCTGATAATAGTTATATGGTGCAAAAAAATTATAAAAAATTAAATAAATAAATAAAAATATACATACACATATGTCTAAAATCAAAAAAAAAAAAAAAAAAAAAAAAAATCGGCCCTTCAACCCATTCGGCCCATCGACACTTTCGACCATTCGACACATACGGCCATTCGACACATTCGGCCTTTCGATATATACGGCCCTTTAAAATTCGGCCCTTTGAAATTCGGCCCTTCCACATTCGGCCCTTCGACATTCGGCCTTTTGATATCATACCGATAAAACGATATCGAATATTTTCGGCATAACAGCATAAATGTAATTGTAAAAATGGATGGAAACGAGATCATTTGTACCAGCACAAATACCTATGTATGACTCGATCTTATTTTTTTATAATTCAATATTTTGAGTAAAAAATATATATTTTAAAATATTTTTAAATCAATTATTGTATTATTTTTATAATTCGATGGATTCTAAACTGCGATTCCGATATTGTCATTGTCAAACTTCTTCCAAATACTACAAATTTTAAAAGTGTCGAAAAATAACTTTCAAATAAACTAAATTTGAAAATTATTTTTGAATGTAGAATACCTATTTCGCGTAGAATCAAATTTTTCGATATCAATCACTATATTGTTTGCATCCAAATTACCTGCTCCGATCCTGTGCCCGCCTAATTGGTATTGCTTTCGTCTAACTGATGTTTCGTTCATAACATTTTCTCAATTGCGCTGTATATGTATGTAATATTAACTTACGTCGAAGCGATTTCGAACTAAATTTAAATATTGACGTTTAAAAATCGATAAACTACTAGAGTTGAATATGGTTTCGACTTTAAATCACGATAGAACGTTTTGTTGTTAAATAGTATTTTTTTTTTTAATATAGTTTTTTAGAGTAGATATTTCGTTTAAACACCCAGCTATCAAATATAAATTTATATTGATTTAATATTAAAATTGGTATGTAGCAAATTAAGCTTGTAGGATACATTTATATTAATTTTAAATTAAAGCACTAAATTTAGTTTTGTTTCTGCTGTTTAAATTAATTTATTTTACAAATTCATTCACAGTGTATTGTATCTATTATTTAAGTGCAACAATATTTTTTTTTATTTATTTTTGTTTTTTTTTTTATTTAAGCTGTTGGCGCGTTACACAAACTATCAAGAGCAAGCACAGTGGAAAGCCTTAACTATTAAAAAATATATAGTAGTTAAAAGTTCACACACCAAATATTTTTACACACTCAATTTGGATTTAGTTTTATATAATTTTATTTTTTTTTTAGCTTAATCATTAATAGCGGGGATCTATTAAAAAATCCAATCCAAATTTCTTTTCCTAATTTTATTATTGCATTTAATAAAGTTTTATCCGTTTTTAATCCGAAATGTTCTCCCAAAAACACAATCACAATTAAGTTTTTAATTTGTAATCTATAATTTATTTACAAAATATATTTAATGTTAAAAATTTTATTATGTATTTTAGAATAATATATTATATATATTTTAATTGTTAATTTTGTACATAATAAAAATTATAAATTTAATTAATTTTGCATGTGTATTGATTATTCCACAAATTTTCGAAATATACATACAAAGAAAACATAAAATATATAAAATGTTATAGAACAATATTTTAAACAAATCATAACTACTTTATTCATATTGTTATACAATATATAAAAAATAAAAAAATAAATTATAGTTAAAATATTTATTTTTATTCTTTATTTATATATGGGGGCACTTAAAAGTTACTATTTTATCCACGAAATGTTTTCCAAAAGTTTAGCCTAAATATACAGAACACAAAATTTCATTTTTTATCATACTCATTTTCACTATTTTTGGTTTTTGAAAAAGCACATCAGAAAGCTTCAATAAATGATTTTATTATTTATGTTACGTTTCATATGATAGTCGAGATAGTTTAGCCAAAACTTTAAAATATTTATATAAAGCATATAAAAAATGATCGAAAGATAGAAAATTTCAATTGTTTTATTTTACATTTTTTTTTTATGAGATTAGAAAAATTTTAAAAACCAAAACAAATTTTTTAAATAATCAGAAAAGTTCGTTTTTTCGATTAGAACAAATTAATCCTAAGTGTAATGAAAGTAAATTAAATTTTCTGCCAAAAACAGAGAAAATATAAAAAACGACCAATTATAACAACTAGCTCATATGCGAACCATCATCCCACCATCAATGACACGTACCATCTACAATTCCACTACTACTACTACTACTACAAAAAAATTATCAAATATCACCATGAAGAATAATTCATCTACTAATAACATTGGTTTGGGGATCGCAGCATCGCCGAATTCACCAACAGCAACATCAGGAGGACTATCAACAGGCGGTGGCTGTAATTTCGCTGTGGATAACAATGGGAATGAAACATATGCTGATTTAATGAATCGTAATAATAATAATAATAAAATGAATTCAGGTTCATCAATTCGTATTACCGAGAATCCTCTACCAGAAACAGTTGCTTGTTAAAATTAAACGTAAGCATACAAGAGAGACACATCATTTTTAAGAATAAATATATATTTGTATGTATATATTTTTTAATAAGTACATAAGATTTATATAATTTAACACCGAATCTAAATTGTAAGCGAATTGTGAACATGATCTAAAAACTAATTTTTATTAACACAAAAACAAACTAACAAAGTAATTATTGTGATCCAAGCTATATGTGATTAAGTGGTAGGAGAATTTGGTAATAAACCCTCTATTAAGCGAACAGTTATATGCGGTTTATAGAGGTTATATAACCTGATTTTGTTCAGGAATGTGTTGTTACACTAGTTTTGCACTTTATATAAAATCGCGTTACAATTTTTTTTTTAAATAAAAACAACAACGATACATGCACATAACCTAAAAATGTTAACCGTACCATATCAAAGCCTAGACTAGCAATATAACTAACTAATTATATAAAGTGCATTCCTAGTGCTAATGCTCTAAATATTTATTATATTATACTGCCAAGACATTTATTTTTATTCAGTCAACTAAACAAAATGATGGTTCCATGAAAAAGCAATAATGTTTTATTTGCTATGAATATAACGTAGCTTTAAAAATTGATTTAACTTGAATGAAAACAAAAATTAATATGTTATGCTTTAAGTGTATAAAAAATGTTTTATAAATCGGTTAATTAATTAATCGACCTAAATAAAATATATTTAATATGTAAAATAAATATTTAAAACAATGCCTAGTGCCGACATATTAGAGGATATATAATATACTTACCATTAAATAGCTTCTTATATTTAAATTTTTAAATTGAATAAATCCTGAATTGCCGAGATCTTAATTATTATTAATAATATTAGTGAATATGTTAAGAATTTATCAAAAAATATATTGTAAAGCAAATGACGTTACCACTCTGTAGTTAATTTAACAGCGTATAGTTGAAAAAGAACCATATGGAAATATTTTAATAAATTAATTCTAATTTTATTTTATTATATACATTTAAGTTTTTGCAAACTAATTAAAATAGTTATAAACAAACAAAATGTATAACATATATTATGTAGTGTTGTTTTCTAGCAATTTTAGATAAATACTATTTAATTTTAATTTAAATATACTTACATAATTTTAAAAAGAAGAACGTTTTAATACATTATTTTGAATTATCACCAAACTCCACATTAAAGTAATTATTTTGATTAGGGCAGATTTCTTAGTAAATTGTATCGATTTTAAATTTTGGCGTGACAAACAAAAAAAAATATTTTAATAAACCAATTTATTACACAATTATAATTATATATTTTTTTTCGTTATTTAAATGTAGTTTTAAAATTATTTAAAAATTGGTGTAGAATTGTATAACTTAATTTACAATTTTGTTAAAACATAATGTGTAATATAATGTCACACTTTAAGCTCGTTGAAATCAAATTATCTTCAGTAGCAATAAATAATTAAAGAAGTAATTTGAATTCATTGCAGCTTCACACATTCTAATATGTATGATGCAAGGCGAGTGCTTCACCACATAAACCTATATACCAAATAACAAAATCTGGCTTAAACAAATCGCGCATTTTTTATGATTATTTTAATTTCCAATAGGAGATTTGGTCAGACTCTAAAAACTGGCATAAAAAAAATTGAACAAAATATTGTGATAAAAAAAAATCTATTTAAATAAATTTTTAATTTTATTAATTTAATTATATTTTTTACTTATTTGTGCTAACTGAAAAAAATTCATTGAATAATTTTAAAAATTATTTAGTATATTTTTTTCATCACCTGGTGCCTAATAATTTATTTAAATAAAAATTATTTATCAAGAAAATATAATTAATATTAAAAAAAAAAAATAACAAAATTTTTTAAGCTAAATAAAATGTTAAACATTTTAAAAATAGCCTCAGTGCACACACGGACAGCCTAAATCAAATATAAATAATATGATAAACATAAAATTATGTATATTTTTTAAAAACACTAAACCTAATTTTTATTAATCGATTATAATAATGAAAAGGAATTGTGTTTGATTTGATGATTATTTATTTATCGATAATTATGATTTTATATTTTTTATTAATGGTTACTCAAAAAATTGGTTAATTTCTAATATATTGCATTTTTAATATGTGAAAATTAATGGAGAATGAATAAATAAATAAAAGAAAAGAAAAAAAATTATTTAAGAAAATTATCATTTAATGACGTTTTTATTTCTAGATCTTTATGATAATATGATGTGAAGATGGTGAGTTACACAAATAATACACAGAAACCAAGATTATCACAGTCACAAATACACGATATTACATTACTAGATTATTATTTCCGGCAGTCCAGAATCGATGATAAAAAAAATATAAAAGGTAAGATATTTTACGTTGAGGTTACCAAAACATTTGTAATTTTGGTTTCGAACTAATTAAACTGAATTTTTTAAATCAGTGTTTCCCAACCTTATTTTTTACAGCATCATTTCATATATATATGCTCAAATATATGGTATGCATCCCTGGGGAGCCGTAAGGCTCGCGTTGGGAAACACTGCTTTAAATTAAACAAAAATTGGCCATCTCATTAGACCAAACTACAAAAATATTGAAAATTCTTTAAACTTACAGTGACTAAAGAAAATGATCATACACGCTGATTTTTGAGAAAAATTTATAAAATATAAGGATTATAGTTTTTTATGAGATTTAATTATTTTACAAATTAACAAATCCAAAAATATAAAATGGAAATTCATTAATCGTTAATAATAAAAACATTAAAAATCAAGAATTTTTTGCAACGAAAATGATACGATACACTTGTAGTACGACCCTTGATTTTTTTTTTAAATCACTTAGATAAATTATGTTTCATAGGTAATTATTTTAATATCGAGTTGGTCCTCCTTTATATTTAAAACCTCTTTCATATTGAATATACGCGTTTACAAACTAACATGTAATGATTGCTAGGCGTTCGGGCGGTGTTAGAAATGAAACTTCGAACGAAGAATGCCAAATAATAATTAATATGAAACCTATTGGAAAATCTGTACGCGAAATTCGAAAATTTGTTGGCCAAAGTCATTCTACAGTGGCCCAAATAATATTCAGATTCAAAGTCACACAATCGGTTGAAAATAGGCAGCGAACAGAGCGAGAAGCAACATTTTCCAATCGGGACGAGCGATATATTTTGGATTTGGTGAGAGAAAATCCAAAAAGTAGCTTCAGAAGTGGAGAAGATACTTAATAAAGCTCACTAACCCCCAAAATATTAGAAGGGTTTTGTGGAAACATGGATATCTTGGCCGTGTGCCATGCAAGAAGCCATTAATCTCGAATGTTAATCCAAAAAAATAATTGAATTTGCAGAAAAATTGAAAACAAAAGACTTCAACTTCTGGAGGACGGTTGTCTAACGGATGAAGGTTAGGTTAGGTTAGAGTGGCTGCTATCGCACATTTAGGCCAATAGTGGCCCATTGTGGTACCACAGGATCCTATCTCCTCTTTACTCCCGCTCAAACCATCGAGAGCTACTTCTGTATGATAGTGCGGGACACGAGCATAGGAAGTGATCTAAAGTCTCTTCGTCGACACAACTTCTACAGAAGTCATTCGTCTGTAGACCCAGTCTTCTCGCATGTTCCCCAAAAAGGCAGTGCCCTGTCAGTATCCCTACGACCAAACATAGTTTTCGTTTTCCCAGGGATGCTAGTGCTTTTGAGCGCCGCAAGTCCAGTTTTGGGTAAACCTGTTTCGCTACCCTGCACGTGAGAGTCTTGGTCCACTTCTCGTTTGTCAAGACGATTCCCTTGTTACTGAGCGCCCATTTGAGCGCTGCTATACGTCTCCCAGACCTACATTTTCCTGCTGCATCTGGAGAGACGTCCCGTACCTAGCTAGTTCGTCTGCCCTGCAGTTTCCCGTCACATCCGAGTGACCAAGGACCCTGATTATCGGGATGCTGAAATACTCGCTCATTTCATTAAGAGATGATCGGCAATCCAGCACCACCCGTGACTTCAGATAAACCGCTTCTAGTGACCTGTTCGCCGCCTGACTGTCCACATAGATTGCGATATCCCTCACGGATACCACGTTATGCTTCAACCATGTCCCGACTTCGCCTATCGCCACCACTTTAGCCCGGTACACGCTGCAGTAGTCAGGGAGACGAACGGAAATATTAACGTTAAGCTTTTCACAGAAGACACCAGCTCCTACCATGCCGTCTAGCTTAGAACCGCCCGTGAAAAATTGCAGTGCCTCGTTTTCCAGTATTGATCTGTTCCTCCAGGATTCTCTTGAAGGACAGATGGCCCGGAAACCTTTATCGAAGCACAACGTTGGTTTAATATAATCTAGATTCGCCAGTTCTTCCTTTAGCGATCTAAATATCGTCGAGTGTCCCGCTTTAAGTCACTTTCACTGAGAGACAGCCAAGAGTCTCGTAGCCACATTGGCTGCCATCTGCTTACCAAAAAATTCGATTGGAATAAGGTGGAACATAACCTCTGAAGCGTGTGTAGGTGTTGTTCTAAGCGCCCCGTTTATAAGCATACAGGCCGTTTTTTGCACCTTCTCCATCAACCTTATATATTTATATATATATTACCTTCTCCAGAGCTGGCCACCACACGCCCACCTCGTACATTAGCACAGGTCTTACCACTACCATATAGATCCAGTGTAACAGCTCTGGTTACAGACCCCATCTCTTACCTATGGCGTTCCTACACAAGTAAATGGCTGCATTAGTCTTATTCACTCTTTCCACAAAGGTAGGCTTCCAGCTGAGCTTACTGTCCAATATTATGCCCAAAAATCTCGCTCTGCCAGCAAAAGCCAGTCTAATGCTGTTTACGGTAGAAAGGCTAACTACCGGAATTTTATATTTCTTAGTAAATGGTACCAGCTCTGTCTTAGAAGGGTAAATCCCTAATCCGCATTTGCCGACCCATTTTGTAACGATTAGAAGTGCATTCTGTATAACATCCCTAATCATGCCCAGATATTTGCCTGAGACAGCTAACGCCACATCATCTGCATACGCTACAACCCCTGGCCCCTCCCTCTCCAGTTCCAACAGCAATCCAGAAGAAAGGAGGGCATTACACCTCCTTGCAGGGTTCCTCTACCCACCCGTCTTCTAATGGTTACCTCCCACAGTTCCGAGGTAATAATCCTGCTTACCAGCATTTGATTTATCAACCTATTTATGGAAGTCCACCTTCCAAAATAACAATCCTTCTATGATCGCCACAAAACGCTTGCGAGTAAATTGACTTCTGAATCATGCGTATTAAATCGTGCAGAGCTGTGATCACCGACTTTCGGTGGACAGGATAAACACCACTCTGACCTCCATCCATTTCCTAGGAATTTAGACCAGTTCACACTTCCCCTGAAGGTACCCTCCATACAGGGGAGGATGACTTCCGAGTTCCTTTGGCTCTCTACTAGCCGGCTATAATCCGATCCGGGCTCGCCAATTTATAAGGTTAAAACCGTTCAGTGCCCACAGGATTCGTTCCCCGTCCACGATGCGCCTCCACCTCTATTGAAGGTGTTACTCGATGAACTGCAGGCTCCATCGAGTCATCAAAATTTCCCGGAAAATAAGAGGTACGGAGCGATGATTCCGCCTGGCCAAAATCCGCACTTATCAGTGACTTTCTTGGGATGCATTTGTGCTGGTGTATCACATGATGGGACGAGGTATGGGCACATGGGGCGAGGTATTTTTCAAAATTAACATTTTAACGAAAATTTTCTTTTTTATTAAAAAATTATTTATTTTTTCTGAATATTAAATTTCCATAAAATTTGATAAATTAACCTACAATAAAAAGATCCAGCACACTAGGTCTAGTGATTAATAAACTCGAGATAACTTCTACTTTAAGTACGCAAAAAAAAACATTTTCAATTATTCTTTGCAAGATAAATTGTCAGAGACATCTCTAGGACTTAAATCATGGTCAATGTTTAGTCTGATCCCAACATGTTCGCTTTCCACTGGAAATAAAAATACCCTCATTCGTGTTTTCATTGGGTGTGTAACGATATCCCGGGTTTCAAAATTCCGGTTTTGTACAAAAAAATCCCGATTTTTAGGAAATCCCGGTTTGAATTTTTAAAATTTGACATGTGGGAAAATGGGACTCTTAAATGAATTTTTGACAAAGTTCAAAAATGAGTTTGCGATAAAGTTCTAGAAAATGTCTAATAGGGATGGAATTTGGCCATTTCTAAGCCGATTTTGTTGAAATTTTACAGGTGCGATGGAAATGAATTTCAAAAAAGATTTTTTGATAAAGTTCTGAAATATGGCCATCGCTATGGAACTAGGCCATATTTTAACCGATTTAGCTGAAATTCGACATGTGGATACTAAATGGGATTCGAAAAATGCGTTTTTGATAAAGTTCTGGAATAAGGCGGATACCGATGAAACCTGGCCATTTCTTAACCGAATATGTTGAAATTCGTCATGTGCGATGGAAATGGGGTTCTTAAATGATTTTTTTGATAAAACTGTGGAATATGGTCAATATTGATGGAATTTGGCCATTTGTTAACCGATTATGTTAAAATTTGACACGATCTAAATCGGATTATTAAATGATTTTTGATAATGCTCTGCGTATCTGGCTTTTTGTCCAAATATATTTCAGTACTTAGTCACAAAATCATTTTATTATCCTATTTCCATCACACATGTCGAATTTGATCATAATCTGCCAAGAAACAGCCAAGTTCTGTCGCTAATGACCATATTGTAGAGCATTAGCAAACAATCATTTTAGAATCCCATTTAGTCCTTACTTGTAGAGTTTTAACGAAATCAGCAGAGCAATGGTCAAGTTCCATCCCTACCGATCGTATTCTAGAACTGTATCAAAAAATCAGTTTTGAATTCGAATCGTTCACTTTGAATAAAACTAGTAAAACTGCACCTCGAATAGTTTACGAAGCCTTTCTACTTTGCTTTCATATGAATCCATTACTAGTCAAATTGAAAAATATATTATTATAAATAATAATTTAATAAAAGCACTAATTATTTATGTAAGATCAAAATGATTTCTACTCGACGGTTTTTATTCAAATAACTAGAAAGACATGAACGATTTTAACGCTATTTTAAAAACTATCACGAAAATTGTTATTCATGTAGCTGCTCATGATAAATCCTAAATTCTCCGCGCAAAAATTATAAGCTTTTCAAATGGCTTAGAATATGGTCCACTAGTACCGTGGGACCTGTAAATCCACAATTTATGTGTACGTCGTCGAGGGAATGGAGAGTTGAGAACAAACGTGGCTGATGTTCTTTCAGTATGGCAAACCTACTTTCAAAATCTGCTAAATCGGAATGACGACGTGACCCCCATTAGAGCAATAGCTCCTCCAGGTGAAGAGGTCTTTGTCGAATATCCCACAGTGGAGGAAGTAGACGCAGCTATTAGTCGATTGAAAAACGGAAAGGCACCCGGTCTCGCTGGAATCCCCGCAGAATTGATTAAACTCGGAGGCGCTACTCTTGCAACAAGTCTATACGACCTCGTCGTCTGTATTTGGGACCAAGAAGAGCTGCCTGAGAATTGGAAGACCGCGCTCATATGTCCGCTGCATAAAAAAGGCGACCGTGTTAAATGTGAAAACTATCGTGGCATATCTCTATTGAACGCTGCTTACAAAGTGTTGGCTAATGTTGTACTTGCCAGACTCATCCCTTTCGCCGAAAACATCATTGGCGACTATCAATGTGACTTTCGACCCAACCGATCAACCACGTGCCAGTGTTTTACCATGAGGATAATCTTGGAAAAATGTTGGGAGCACAACATAACCATACATCAACTATATATAGACTTCCGACAGGCATATGACAGTATAAACCGCGACAATCTATGAGCCGCGCTCATATGCCTACGAATCCCAGAGAAACTCGTTTCGCAGTGTAAATTAACAACGTCTGGGTCTGTATGTAGAATCGTAATCGAAGGAACTGTGTCAGGCTCCTTTGAAATAACATCTGGCGTTCGACAAGGTGATGCACTCGCGCCTTTGCTGTTCAATTTGGCGCTTGAGTATGTAGTGAGAAAAAGCAACATCGAAACTTCGCGCTGTATATTCAATAAATCAGGCCAAATTCTTGAATATGCAGATGATATCGTGCTTCTTGGCCGAAGACCTAGGGGTATCAAAGACAGTTTCATCCCGCTCGATCGCTGCGCAAGAAGACTTGGTTTGGAGGTGAGCAGTAAAACCAAATATCTAGCAACACCCAGGAACATCTCCATGGAAAATCTCGGAATTGGCGACCAAAATTTTGATGGTGTCGAAAACTGTAATACCTCGGGTCAGTTATAACATCACTGAATGAAATGCAGGCAGAAATAAAAGCCCGAATCGCTGCCGGACAACGAGTTTTCTACGCCCAATCAAGATTATTGCGATCGAAACATCTATCGCAGTCGTGCACTTTATAAAGCACTAATAAGACCTGCGCTGACTTTCGGAAGCGAGAGCTGGACCATGACCTCTAACGATTGTAGATTGTTATCTACATTCGAAAGGAAGGTCACCCGTTCAATTTTTGGTCGAATTAAAGTTGCGAACAACGAATATCGGATTCGTATCAATCACGAAATAAAGCAACTCCTCGGAGGCAGCGATATCATCGGATTCATTAAATCCAATCGAGTAAGATGGCTCGGCCACGTTACAAGGTCTCCACAACAACGGATGATAAATAAAGTGTTTCACCAACAACCAGCCGTAGTACGTCGTAGAGGAAGACCCCGACTAAGCTGGCGTGACGACATTGAACAAGATCTGCAAGCATTAGGATAATGACAAATCCGCAAAAAAAATAAAATTTGAATAATAATAAGAAGGAATTGTAAAGATTAGGTTCTAGGGACGGTGAATCCGTGGTCAACTAGTACCGTGGGACCCGTAATTCCACAATTTATTTAACGACGGAGTAAACGAGATACCACGGAAAGTGGCACCTTATCGTAACCTCCTTTGGAGGGGCTCGTGTAAAATTTTAATATAAAACGATACGAAAAAATATAAAATGAAGTACTAATCAAACCGTGGATTCCAATACAACCCAAAATTAACTCAAAAAAATCAAAAATATCGAATAAAATCAAACAAAATTTAAAGAAATATAAATTTTTAAACAAAACGATACGGATGGTATGATGAGAGTGGAAATCCCACTCCGTATCGTGTAAATAAAATAATAATGTAGTAATAAAAGCTAATAATACCACAAGCATTTGCCTGGGTTGGGCTCGAGAGGCATTAATAATAAAAGTTGTGGTTTCTCAAATTTCGTTCAACTCAGGACAAATGATATTAGAGCTCCCCACAATCGAATACAACATAGTGGAAATGGTAAGGGCTCTTCAATCAAATGCCCTGAGAATAGAGGTATGGGATCCCCATCTACGCATAATCACACAACCCGTGCTGCTTACTATCGTAGATGAGGATGCCAACCGGAAGGAAGGCTTTGGTGTGCGCATCCATGCGAATTCACACAGCGTCACGCGCTGGTTTCGACACTGGATGTAAACACCAAAGTGACTCGATACTACGTTAATTTAAAAAAAAAATAAAATTTGTTAATTAAAATGAAAAAATTGAAAGCTGAAATAAAAATTTAAATTTAAATAAAATTCGCGAAGCTTGGGTGCCACTGTTATGGACGGCTCAACTACCGACCCGCAGTGTTCAACTAATTATGCAGTGGCCTCACGCACGGCGATTTTGCCAGCTAAAGGCGGCGATACATGTACAGTTTTGCCTTTAAGGCAAAACAAATTGCCTTATACAAAATTGAGAAATGTTCAATTTAAAATTTTTGCCTATAAGGCGATTCAAGATGGCCAACTTTTAACCAATCAGCGCGCATAATTTTTATGCCTTAAAGGCAAAATCTGTGCATGTATCACCGTCTTAATACTCAGGGTATTGAGTCGTAGGGGTTTGGAGGTTTGCATGACTCTGGCCTACACCGTGCTTACAAAAATTTTAAAACAATATAACGCAAATTAAAAATAAATGAAAAGCCGGAGGTTCCGCCGAAATTTGTCGGACGAAACTTGAGGAACGGAAAAAAATAATGATAACCTCGTGTGCTGATCCGACGGCGACCGGATCTCCTCGAGAGACAAGTACCCAGTCTGCTGAAGAGACCACCAGAATGACCTATCGACCCCGATAGGCCAACGCCCCGCTGTAACGAAGCAGCTTTAGAGGATACGGACGTCTTCTCAACAGACCAAGCCTCTCTTCACCCGGGGAGACAATGAATTTCCATTGAATCTCCCACAATTCACGCTGGATTTTACGGTTGCCCCCGAATGGACGACACATCTGCTGGACTCGCCGCTCCGACCCTGTGGATGTCCTGTCCAGGGGATGTGAATGGGAGTGAGCCTGTACATATGGCACCGTTACAGAATGAGGATTCGCCCTCCCATCACACCAAACCGAAATAAATTTTTAGTAATTCATCTTATTTTAATCAACAACAAAAAAATTTACAAACATCACGAAATCGCCGAAAAATATGCGACCGTAACAAAGTTAAATCAAACCAAAAATAATAATTGAGTCGCTGAACGGGAAAATATGCGACCGAAAGAAAATAAAAATAAATCCAATTTGTCCAACAATCGTTTGCCGCTAACCAACAGAAAATCGCATTGCCTTCAATTTACTATACGAAATTTTATCACTCAGATTATACCGTCGACAACCTTTATACATACTTTCCTTTGTTTTCTGTTCACAAATCCTAATTTTCACTTAAAACTAACCTTAGTACAATTTTAATTAACCTTAGTACAATTTTTTTACATCTATCTTTACATTTCAACGCATAAAAACCAAATCAAATTTTAAACTACTCTTTATACAAAAGAAAATCGAAATGTACTCAAAATAAAAATTCGACTCTACTGTGTATAATTCAACACCAGACTATTCTACCCAAAAAAAATGTCTCGTACCAACAAATCAAAAATGCAGAAAAATATTTTCCCTTCTATTGGTTTCTCGTTCTCGCCCATGCAATTCATGAGCAGCGCAAAACGAGAACGAACGTGACACGCCAAAAACACAAAACAAGAAAAAGCAAAAAAATATTAGTTACATTTTAACCGCTCGTACACACGCACATGGGCCCACAGTGGTCTCGCTCCATCATTCATTCGTCGAACCACTAAATAAAAGGGATGTACAAAAAAGAAAATACAAAAAATGTATTACAAGTACAACATTGTCACAACGGCACAAGTGCTTTTAGACGAGGCATTAATCAACCGATTACAATGAAATTAAAATCCAAAACAAAACTGGACAACAATGTTTAGACCATGAAGTTCTAACAATATTTCTAACCTAGACCATCCAGAAAATCATAATAACATTCTCTTGATAAACATATTACGTCTCTTAAATACTAAATAAAATGTCAATTGTTAATTCGCCTAAATGCCATTGTTTGTTGTATTTACCAATACGTAAGAAATTTCTTACTTTTAAATCTCGGTTATTGACATTTTCGCCAATTTTGATAATCTGAACCTATTACCGACACTCGAAGATAACGACTTTCGGCTAACTTTAACGGTATTGGGAGCAATGCATTCAACATGGTGGAACAACTGAATGACAACCGTGAGTTATCAGGAATATAATTCTACCTCATACTCATTTTGGGAGCCTTTATTCCGAACTCTACTCGCAATTTTTTACGATCTGTTACGAGGGGAAGGGAGGGGTTAAAAGCGACAAAAAATGTACGTAAAAATTTTACTTTTTTAAATTAGTTGTTTTTAAAAAACAAATGTATATGAAGGAATGAGCGTTTTGTTTCGAAACGACACAATTATAACCCTCTGCTCTAGTTATTTATAATAGAGATTATCCTCTAAGTACCACTTGCTCGATATGCTTATTTTGCAATTTTAAATTTGTTACATTTTTTTCAAATGTTCATTACAATACCAAGATATTTAATCCAACCTAATAAAAATTTAATCGATAATTTTATACCAAAATGGTATAAAAATGGTATAAACGTATATAGCCAAGACACAATTTGTTTGATTTAAATCCCACAGAGGTAACCACTGCTAACTAAAAAGAAATATTCAAATCTTGATTTTTGATCGTTCTTCTGTGGTTTTTTTACTTTTTACATCACATTTGTATTCGCATGCATTTAGTCAGTCTTCTACCAGCGATTGTGCGAGTTTGTTGTTTTGAAATATTTAATTTTTTAAATTGTTTTTGTTTTTTTGTTTTTAACTTATAAAACGCGGTTAATTATTTGTGGTTTCTTGTGTAATTTTTTAATTATTTGTTTATTTTTATTTTTGTATTGTGTTTATAATATATTTTATTATTTTGTTCAAGTGAAATAAAATAAAATGAAGTTTTCTTATCAAGAAAAATCTTGTGTGGATTTAATTCGTTACGTAGTTTGTTTAAATTAAAATTATTTAATTAAAAAAAAATCGATTTTATAAGAAAATTAAGTGAAGTGAATTATTTGCATATTGCGAATTGTGAAGTGAATTTTGCAACACGAAATGTCTAATTATGATCGTTTTTAAATTTTTTGTGCTTAATTAAAAAAAAAATTATAAATATTTTTTTTTTTTTTAAATTTGGTTTGCTCCTGATTTGGGTATAATTTATAAAATCATAATTTTTTAGTGATTTAATTATGAACGAATTAAAAATGGATTACTATAAATTTTTATGTATGCTGATATTTTTGCTGCACTCACTCGGGACTATAAATGGATACATTGAAGAAGATGATATGAGAGGTATGTTTTTTTATAGGTGGCGACCTAGTTGCGCATTATTTTTTTTTTTAAATATTTTGTAATTCATCATGTAATTCTATAATTATCATCATTAGTGGTGCTATATACGATATCTTATAAATCGTAAATTAATTAAATTTTTATACTAAGCGGATTCCCAATGCTATTTTAATTATGCAATTGAATTGCATCGTTAAGTGTCGCTACATTTTGTTCCCATATTTCTTGAGTTGTCCAGGTAAGAAACAAAATTATTATTTTGTCCGTTAATTAAATCACGGTTATTATAGCGTATCTGGATTAAAAAATTTGGCCTCGAACAATTAGTACTGAAAACAATGACTCGTACCTTTGATCCGTAGGCGTTACATAATTTGCACATATAAGCATAACATGCAAAAAACCCCTTTTATAAAGATAGACATATTTATGCGAATCAATTTCCTTTCAATGCAAATGAATTACAACTTCTAAATAATCGTTGAGGAAGGAATTTATGAATAATGAAAACATTATAAACTATTAATAATTCAAGCAAACTATATACGTTTACACGTATCTGTAGGAAGTAAAATTAGATCAAAAGTTGCCTAGCTATATATGAAAGTTTGATGTTTATGTTTTTGTCAAAACATGCAGTACAACACAGTCATAAAACATAATTTCGAGTTTACCAGGAGAATTTATTTAATGATTTGGTCACGGTTGAGATCGTGGCCAAAACATAAACGTTAAAATAAACCATAAATTTATTGTTATTATAGCAGAAGTAGCGATATAATAAATATATACAAAAAAAAAAAAAAATTATAATTTTCAACGAAATGAAAAATGATGAATGTTTTGAAATAATATTAAATTAATTCCACCTCCGGCTGCGCACTTTTTTTGTCCATTGTAACATCTTATCTAGTACGTAGGTGATATCATTTTGTTGCTTTATTATTTAAGATAATGCAATAATTAATTTGTTATCTTTTTGGGTATAAAATCAGTGCCATATAAAAATATTATCCAATTCTAGTAATAATAAATATTTTTATAAAGACAATTGATAAGAGGTTCTATGTCTATTTTGTAGCGTTGTTGTTGTTTGCGTTGCGCTTACGATGCGTACAGACTATAGACAATAAATATTTTAAATAAAATCTATTTTCAAGACGTGATCAAAGTTTTCAATTGAGATTCTATCAGTATTAAGGTACGTGATACAATGTGTTTAGTATATAAAGAAATGTGAATGTCGAATTAATATGAATCGAAAGCACAGTGCATCACTAATCGAAATCTCTGCATATTTAACAATATTAATCAGATTTTTTTTTTTTTTGTATAACAAGAGATTAAATCTGGAAATGTTGTTTGTGCAGGGGTGGTATTTTGTAACATAACATTTTCGATACTTTATCGAAATCTGTGTCTCTTTTTCCTAAACTGAAATTGGCGACTATTTCGTTTATAAATTATTTCTTTTCTATTGATATCACAACCTACTAACATAGTGTAGGCCTTCCTAGTAGTAGAATTAATGTGTCTTGTGAAGGATAGGTTAGAAGAAAAAATTACACTCAGGTCAGAAACGTATACTCTGAAAGAATCTTACACTTACCTGCATTCAAAACCAACTTGTTGTTAGTTCATTAGTAAGAAAATCTGCCCAGATTCATATTTCCATGTCATCGGCCAAAAGGATCATCATCATCATCATAGAATATGAGGGCGATGAACAATCATGTCATTTGGCAGAGCATTCTTTACTGCAATTAATTCTCCTCCATGGTGTAGCTAAATGGAAAATATTCTTCTGAGTTCGTTCTTGGCGTCAACATAGGTTTCGCCAATGATTATAACATTGTCGTCATTTTCTAAAACACCTATACGGAATATCATAGCTTTACCTCGCATACCAGAGGCGTTGTGGTAGTAAATAGAAATGATTTTAGTTTGATTCGTATAGTTAATTGCTGGACTGATTCGGTTGGCGATTGGAAGCTACCAATCAATCTGTTTTGTACGTTATGGTAGTAGATCCCTGCTCCTCGACGCGGCCTAAATTTGGAATTGTCATATGGTCGGATGAATACATCATTAGGCCAGCATTCTTTTGATGAAGCTTTTGCTTTAAAAACGAAATCCACTCCCACTTCAACATTTACAAGTATACTAGCGGATACCGGGCATGCGCTGCAACGCCTTTTTGTAGCAAGGGGTATTTACATTTGGGTAGGTTTGTGTTTTTTTTTATTGAATGGACATTATATTTCAATGATAATTATTTGATTGTAATGCTCCTGGGTAAATAATATGTTTGTCAAATAAGATTTAATCCACAACTAATAGTTATTGCGAATGCAAGTCTCACTGGAAATTTCAATCTTTTAAATTCGAATGGCATATCGGTCGGTAGCATTGGTATTCGCGGACAAGTACTCCTTTGAATTTGCCATTCAATATTGTTGCTTCGATAATGTTATTTATAAATTTTTTAACTGCAAGCCTGGTGCCATTGCACAGTTCATCGATATTTCGAAGCATAATGATCGGTTCACCAATTTTCTTGTTATGACTTCTTATACGTTGCAAATTTTGTAGCTAATTGATTTTGAACGGCTGTTTTAATAGTATTGACATCATTGTTTTTGACCGCCACTAATGCACGTTCGCTTAGAACATTGGTGATTCTTTTAATTGCAATCAATATTTGGGAATACGCTGGTAATAAATTCGTCAATTGTCTGTGTAAAGTTACAAAAATCTGATGGAATAGTAATTCAATTTGTAGTGTCATCGATTGGCATTTTCCCGTTCCAAGATCTAAAAGTTGCTTGGCGAACCGAGCAGCGGATTCATCTTGTTGCAGTTAGGTACGCTTGTTTGTGGTCAATATAATTTTCTGAACATTTTACCAAAGAACAGATGGTTAGAAACATGCGTTTAGTTCATCGGCTGGTATGGAAGTTTACATGTTTGCAAAAATTTTCCCATTCCTGAATACTTCATTGTGTTGCATGTGGGTATTTCAGTAAATCGCATGTTCAATGGCAATTTGAATGCAGAGTGCGCTGTTTGACCTCCATCCAAAAGAGTTGCGGCAAATGCCAGAAAATGCGACAGCCAATGCAATGCTATTTTGTGAGCGAATGGTCGCTAACATCAATGAAAACAGAAATGTTTTGCCTGTTCCACCGGATGCATCGAAGAAAAACAACCGCCAATTTGTTGTGAAATCGTATTCATAATGCGGTTATATCAATTTTGTTGTTGTATACTGTCAGTTCTGACAGATTTGTTTGAATTAATGTTTGCCACTCATTGACATTAAATTGCTGCTCTCCGTGCAAATCTCGATCATATACATCATCTGTTAATCGATTCGATGGAACCATTTCTAATTGAATGAGCGTTCTGTTGACGATTGATAAACACTTGTCCTCAATCAATTAGCGCTTCGTTATAATTTGCCATCATTTTTCAGTAATTTTAATTTCTGGCATGCTTCACGTTAATTTTGGCATAATTGGGCACCAACTGATCTCAATTGTTGAAACGATGCGTACAACCCAGCGATTATCGATGTCGATAAAGTGGATAGCCATCGTTGCCACTGATGGTTTCTTTAATAATTTGTTTGGGTATTTTTTGAGGCATTTTCCATCTGTCATACACGGAGACGTTGGATTGATGATTCCGTGTGGTCCATGGACCATATTTTTGGTGACTACTTCAAATAAGTTTGGATCGGTTGCATGGATTGCTTTCTGAAGTTATATTGAAGTTGTATATTTTAATTTTTTTATATTAATTTTTTATTTGCTAAAATAATTAGAAAATCGAGTTAGTCAAATATTTAGTCTAAAGTATTTTTTTTATTTCATTTATTTGATTAAGCTTCACCGTTTTAAATGTCAAATTTAAAAATGTTAAATATAAAGTTTTAAATTCAAATTAATTAATTGGAAATTAATAAATATCTTTTTGAGTCCATCAATTTAATTGGACGGATCGATTCAATTGATTGATAACGCAATTCGTTTCGTACAATATTTCAAGGTCAACAGTATGCTCTTCTGTTCACTGAGACTTTCATTCCCAATTCCTGACAATGACATCCTTGTAGAGTTAAATCGTTTATATGTGCTCCATTTATTTAAGATATAAGTGCAGTAACGAACAATCATATTATTATAAAATACAATTTCTTGATAGCTCTGGTTAATTTACCCTACAGTATTTTTTTGCGTATTTTGGAAAAGACTTGTATAGAGCACCAGACCCAGGGACCCGATCCCTTCAAAAAAATTATGAAACCCTGCTCATTGGTATAAAATCTCTATCCAATGTTTGAAACCGATTGGATAAATGGTGTGACAACTTATAAGGAGCCCCTTTGGCCTATGGGATGGACCCCTTTGAATTCAAGCATGGCATTAATTTCAAATAAGCTTTTTCTTTAACTCGTTCCCGTCAAAGAATTAAAAAAATAATAATTTTAGATAAATTTGTACCGATTCTTTAGACCCCTGCGTTCAACCCCTTCAAAAATATCGTAAGGTTGGTTCTGGACATGCAGCTTATTCTCGGTCAAAATTTCAAGACGATTGGTTGGTACCGAAGCCCCTAGACCCCGGGGTTCAACCCCTTAAAAATTATCGTAAGATTAGTTCTAGACATGTAACTTATACTGGTCAAAATTTCAGGACGACCGGTTGAGCGCTTCGCGATATTTGGTAGTGTTTTAGATAAATTTGTACCGAGGCTCCTAGACCTCGGGGTTCAAACCCTTCAAAAATTCCGTAAGGTTGGTTCTGGACATGCAACTTAAACACAGTCAAAATTTCAAAACGACTGGTTTGTGACATTTGGTTGTGTTTTAGACACATTTGTACCAACTTACCAAGGCCTCTAGGCCCCGAGGTTCAACCCCTTAAAAAATATCGTAAGGTTGGGCGTTTCACGGTATTTGGTAGTGTTATAGATAAATTTTTATCGGGGCTCCTAGACCCCGGGGTTCAACCCCTTCAAAAATATCGTAAGGTTGGTTCTGGACATGCAGCTTATACTCGGTCAAAATTTCAAGACGATTGGTTGGTACCGAAGAACCTAGACCCCGGGGTTCAACCCCTTAAAAATTATCGTAAGGTTAGTTCTAGACATGTAACTTATACTGGTCAAAATTTCAAGACGACCGCTTGCGCGGTTCGCGATATTTGGTAGTGTTTTAGATAAATTTGTACCGGGGCTCCTAGACCTCGGGGTTCAAACCCTTCAAAAATACCGTAAGGTTGGTTCTGGAAATGCAACTTAAACACGGTCAAATTTTCAAAACGACTGGTTTGCGATATTTGCTTGTGTTTTAGACACATTTGTACCAACTTACCAAGGCCTCCAGGCGCCGAGGTTCAACCCCTTAAAAAATATCGTAAGGTTGGGCGTTTCACGGTATTTGGTAGTGTTATAGATATATTTTTATCGGGGCTCCTAGACCTCGGGGTTCATCAAACCCTTCAAAAATACCGTAAGGTTGGTTCTGGAAATGCAACTTAAACATGGTCAAAATTTCAAAACGACTGGTTTGCGATATTTGGTTGTGTTTTAGACACATTTGTACCAACTTATCTGGAGGCCTTGGTAAGTTGGTACAAATGGCCTTGGTAAGTTGGCCCCGAGGTTCAACCCCTTAAAAAATATCGTAAGGTTGGACGTTTCACGGTATTTGGTAGTGTTATAGATACATTTTTATCGGGGCTCCTAGACCCCGGGGTTCAACCCCTTCAAAAATACCGTAAGGTTGGTTCTGAACATGCAGCTTATACTCGGTCAAAATTTCAAGACGATTGGTTGGTACCGAAGCCCCTAGATCCCGGGGTTCAACCCCTTAAAAATTATCGTAAGGTTAGTTCTAGACATGTAACTTATAGTGGTCAAAATTTCAAGACGACTGGTTGAGCGGTTCGCGATATTTGGTAGTGTTTTAGATAAATTTGTACCGGGGCTCTTAGACCTCGGGGTTCAAACCCTTCAAAAATACCGTAAGGTTGGTTCTGGACATGCAACTTAAACACGGTCAAAATTTCAAAACGACTGGTTTGCGATATTTGGTTGTGTTTTAGACACATTTGTACCAACACCCCTTAAAAAATATCGTAAGGTTGGGCATTTCACGGTATTTGGTAGTGTTATAGATATATTTTTATCGGGGCTCCTAGACCTCGGGGTTCAAACCCTTCAAAAATACCGTAAGGTTGGTTCTGGACATGCAACTTAAACACGGTCAAAATTTCAAAACGACTGGTTTGCGATATTTGGTTGTGTTTTAGATACATTTGAACCAAGGCCCCTAGATCACGGTCTTAAACCCTTTCAAAAATTACGTAAGGTTGGTTCTGGGCATACAACTTATACATGGCCAAAATTTCAAGATGATTGGTTGAGCGGTTTGTGATATTTTGTAGTGCGACTCGTGCAACACCTATTGTAAAAAAATCGCACTAGGCATATAACCACCTACTTGCAAAGATACACATTGTGTGAAAGTTTCATGTCCATCGGCCGTATAGTCTATAAGATTTTCGCGTACAAACATATATCTTTTGACTTATATACATAGATTATCACTAAATGTTAAAACACAAATAAGGGTTTCATATAAGGATATATAAAATGGTCAAACAAGTTAATCTAAAACAACACAAATACCCTACAATTATTGCTATATTTTTGTAGTTGAATCATGAAGTTGGATTTGGCAAAACCAAATTGGTTGAAAATAATTTTGATATGAGGGTGCTACATCTGTATCCCGCTGGCGTATTTTACAGGGAATTTCTCTTGTAGCTGATTTTCACTTGTATATTTAGAGTTAAGATTATCAATGATATCCATGAAGATACATTATATTACAGTAACTCAATTATAACCAGACCTGAAATTTATATTTTCTATCAACACACGGAAAAAAAAACTGGTTACAACGAAGAAAAAACTGAATGATTCAAGAAAAATGAGCACTTGATTTTCAGCTAAGATAACTTTTTCATAATGCAAACTTCCAATTTCTTCATTTGATGTTTTTATTTAAATATTAAAACAATATTTTTTTTATTGTTGAAAGAAATTCAATTTCTTAAAGTAAGAAAATATTATTTTATAGAGCAAATCGTTTTTCTCAATTTTTAATATCTATTTCCTCATTAAAGATAACAAATTCATGTTTTAAGGTAACCGTATCTCAAAATGCAATAAATTGAGGCTTGTATTAAGAAATATTAAATATAACTGTATGATTTATATTTCTTTAGTTAAGAGACATTTTCTAATAAATAAAATGCATTTTCTGTTAGAAATCATTTTTTTTTCTTGATAGAAGAACGAATTTATAAGTTGTAGAGAAGGAATTGCTTAAATACTTCAAACGCATTTCTTGGAAAAGCTTTTGGATTTCTAGATTGTAGAAAGTAACTTCTTGAAAGCTGTAGTAGTATTTCTGGTTTACATCTTTTTTTCCTGTTTATTGGAGCAACATTTAATATAATTTCCAAAATAATAACGATAAAAATTTATTACATATTTTTTATTTTATTTTATTATAAAAAATATAAAGATTCAATTTAATATAATTTAGCTATATCATATTACAAATTACAATAATAAAATACTAACATAATTAAATAGAAGACATAATTGGCTTCAATATTTTTGTTTCGTTGGGAAGTTTATGAAAAACTAAGGGTTTTAAGAGAACTTTACAACTAGTTTTTACAATATCAATAATGAAAAGTTCATTATTTTGATAGCATAACTCACACATAGTTTTAACATGCAGTAACAAATAAACATCGGTAAGTTTTGAAAAAAATTATTAAGGATGAAAAAAATACAAAGTAGGTTTTAAAAAATCCCAGACTAAACATTAGTTTTTTGTTAATACTCGTACCTGTAGTTTTTGCAGTAAATTAAATATTTTTTGAAAGGAAGATTCCTATTTTAAAATTTATTTTTCAAGAAGCCGATCTTTCAGAGCTTCCATTAGTGATTTTTATGCTTGTTGAATAAGCTTTCTACCCCCTTTACAAAAGAATTCCTGAAAATAAAACAATAATTAGCAATCATTTTTATATATAACTCATTCTTAGTTACCTTTCTTTCTCCAGAAAAAAATGCTCGATGTCACTAGCAACTGTATTAAATAAATCAGCCGATGCAGCAATATATCCACAACTGTAGATACTAGTAGATTGCGGGTCCTTTCGTCGAGCTGTGGTTAAGATTGTAATCCCTTTGGTTGATGCGAGAAACTGTTGAAAGTTCTGTGAAATAAAATCAAAATCAATAGTAGCTTTTTACTTTATCTAATTGGACCGTTCTAACAAATTCTGCTGATTATAATTGCCCACTTGACGGAGAAGAAGGGGTTGATTGATGATGTGATTGATACACTCAGACAACGATGAACTAATAGAACCAATTACTGTTGCCATTTAAATTTAGCATTTTTGTCAGCGATTTATCTAACTAAAAAAATTAAAATAAAACTATAAAATCATTACGCACAAACAACTCACACAAAACACACAAAATAGAGCGATCACTTGTTAATTTAAATTAAAAATTTATGTAATACAAATATAACTTACATTTAACTACTTAGCTTCACTTTACATATTTTTCAAAACCACTTGGAAATATTTAATTTGACAATCACAAAAACACACGTTGTTTTTATTAAACTGTTCACTTATTTTATATATTCTCAAATGTTTCACTCGTTTTCTTGTTTTAAAAAATTAAGACTATACATTGAAAAATCATTTTCTATAATTAAAAGTATTCTCTCAGCTTGAGACATACATATTAAACCAAAAAATATTATGTTGAAGTTTAAAAAATTACTTTTTTGTGATAAGAAAAACTTTTCTCGAAGTAACATGGTAAATTGGATTTGAAATTTTTGTCTTGATTAAAGAAAACTTAGAATGACTGAAGATTTATTATTTCTTAAATTAAGATAACTTTTTTGCAATTCCTAGAATTCATTTGTTTATCAGAAAGAGAAATTACTTTTTTATTATCAAGAAACGTTTTCAATTTTAAAATATTGTATTTTAATAAAATTTATGTTTTTGTTTTAAGAAAATATTAAATTTCTTGTTTTAAGAAAATATAAGATTAAATTAAAAGTATTTTTCTTCAAACTAGATTTTTTCTCTTATTATAAAGAATTTATAGCAGCGATAAATACAAGAAAAATAATTCTCAAGATGGAATTTAATTTTAAAATTTCCGTCAAGAAATAATTCTCTTCGTAAGAAAACCATTTTTATAACTAGAAAAACTGGTATGGACATAGAAATTTGGTTTTTGAAGTAAGCAAAAATACTTTTTATTAAATAAAGAGAAAATTTTCTTTAAGATAGCAAGCTTATTTTTTTCCGTGCACAGCGTAGAAAAATTGTTCACGGCGTTCCTATATTTTCCGGATTCTCCTAGTTGTATGATTGAGTGTCCGAAAAGCGCTAATTGAGCGCGGTCAAATTGAGCGCTCGAGAACACCTCAATTTGAGCATAAGTTTATACGAAACTTCGTTTAAAATGCACGAATGACAGACGAACACCATTGAAAGTAGCTTAAAGTAGTGTTGGTATCAAAGGAAGGAACGTGTACGCAATTCAATTGAAATTGAACTCTGCGTCTAAATGCCGATAAAAACAAAATTAGTGTGGAATCCTTCTTGCGATATATATCACATAGACATATTTCATATGTAGACATATGTCTACTGAAAGCGTAATTGCGAAATACTATTCGCAAAGAGTTTTAATATTTAACGCTGTTCGATATAATTTCAGAAATTGTAATAAAAAAAAATCGCTAAGGCATTATGATTATACTTTGTATGTAAGTTCAAATAGTTTCAATCTTTTTGCAGTTTGGTCACTGCAGTCTGATGAGACGACCGAATTTTTTAATATAAAGAATTCAATGTTTCATTGTTCGAAGCCAAACTGCCAATGTCTTGGTACTTCAACCTCACCTTGATGTAAATAACACTATCTATCTGGCTATTATCCAGAAAGGTCCACAATTTCCTGGATATACTTTTCAGAATAACCAAATTTTAAACTTGAGGCGAATTAAAGTTAATCTAGCGACAGCGTTTGAGAATTATATGCGATACACGGGCGAGTATACGCAGGTTATCCTACGGATTTACGAAAGTTTCGTTCTAGGTTGTACCAGCGGTAAACTATTTACCATTGTCAGATTAGGTTAAAGTTATTCTGGCGATAACGTTTACAAATTATATGCGATATACTGACGAGTACGTCCAGGGTATCCTTAAGTTTTACGAAAGTTTCATTCTAGGTAGTACTAGCGATATTCGACCGATTATCTTTAGCTCACCTCGGACCTATTTAAAAAAGTTAAGCGCAAGATAAATTAAAGATAAATTTCATAGTTTTTCGTGCGTGGAGTCAAAGTTATTCATGCGACAATATTTGCGAATTATAGGCGATATTGCGATTAGCCGCTCGATGAGTATTCTACAGATATTGCACCGATAATCTGCGACCTTGCTCTGGGGGTAATACAATTTAGTTCAGAAATTGTTTGATAGATGGTTTATACATTTAGTCCTCACTACATACCACTAGATGGTATGTTATTTCTAATTGTTTATTTCTAATTGTTTAGATACAATTTATTAATAATAATCCAAAAAAACACAACTATCTAGAGCGGCCTAGCAACAACGAAGAAGCTCCTTCTAACATCCAGGAGCAGTGGCACACAATACAGTCAGCCATTACCACCGCGGCGCAAAACACTATCGGAAGAAGACCTCCGAGACCCCGCAATGATTGGTTCGATGATCAATGTCGCCTGATCGTCGCAAATAAACAAAAGCTTCGAGAAAAATGGTTGGCTCGCAACACCAGAA
Source organism: Nephrotoma flavescens (assembly GCA_932526605.1). Classification (NCBI taxonomy): domain Eukaryota; kingdom Metazoa; phylum Arthropoda; class Insecta; order Diptera; family Tipulidae; genus Nephrotoma; species Nephrotoma flavescens. Next base: position 235,047,790 of record OW052220.1, read on the forward strand.
GCACACATGCAGAATATCTCCGCGCCTGGAAAGCCACGACTAAATACCTTCGTCAAAAGAAACGCGATCTTATGAGATTATGCATCGAAAACATCAGCTTCCAAGCGGAAGTAGGAAATTCAAGGGACTGTTTTGCTAATGCCAGGAATCTCACTAAAGACTTCCACCCAAGAAGTACAGCCATCAAAGACGGAAATGGAGAATTGAGAACAAACGTGGCTGATGTTCTCTCAGTATGACAAACCTACTTTCAAAATCTACTAAATCGGAATGACGACGTGACCCCCATTAGAGCAATAGCTCCTCCAGGTGACGAGGTCTTCGTCGAATATCCCACAGTGGAGGAAGTAGACGCAGCTATTAGTCGATTGAAAAACGGCAAGGCACCCGGTCTCGAGGGAATCCCCGCAGAATTAATAAAACTCGGAGGCGCTACTCTTGCAACAAGTCTACACGATCTCCTCGTCTGTATTTGGGACCAAGAAGAGCTGCCGGAGAATTGGAAGACCGCGCTCATATGTCCGTTGCATAAAAAAGGCGGCCGTCTTAAATGTGAAAACTATCGTGGTATAGCTTCATTGAACACTGCTTACAAAGTGTTGGCTAATGTTGTACTTGCCAGACTCATCCCTTTCGCCGAAAACATCATTGGCGATTACCAGTGTGGTTTCCGTCCCAACCGATCGACCACTGACCAGAGTTTCACCATGAGGGTGATCCTGGAAAAATGTTGGGAGTACAACATAACCATACATCAATTATATATAGACTTCCGTCAGGCATATGACAGTATAAACCGCGATAACCTTTGGGCCGCGCTCATATGCCTAGGAATTCCAGAGAAACTCGTTTCTCTGTGCAAATTAACAACGTCTGGGTCTGTATGTAGAATTGTAATCGAAGGAACTGTGTCAGACTCCTTTGAAATAACATCTGGTGTTCGACAGGGAGATGCACTCGCGCCTGTGCTGTTCAATTTGGCGCTTGAGTACGTAGTGAGGAAAAGCAACATCGAAACTTCGCGCTGTATATTTAATAAATCATGCCAAATTCTTGGATATGCAGATGATATCGTGCTTCTTGGCCGAAGACCTAGCGATATCAAAGACAGTTTCGTGCCGCTCGATCGCTGCGCAAGAAGACTTGGTTTGAAGGTGAACAGTAGCAAAACCAAATTTGTATCAACACCCAGGAACATCCCCATGGCAAATCTTGGAATTGGCGACCACAATTTTGATCGCGTTGAAAATTTCTAATACCTCGGGTCAGTTATAACATCATCAAATGACATGCAGGCAGAAATAAAAGCCCGAATAGCTGCCGCACATCGAGTTTTCTACGCCCAATCAAAATTATTGCGATCTAGACATCTATCGCAGTCGTGCAAGCTCGCACTTTATAAAGCACTTATAAGACCTGTGCTGGCTTTCGGAAGCGAGAGCTAGACCATGACCACTAATGATTGTAGATTGTTATCAACTTTCGAAAGGAAGGTCATTCGCTCCATCTTTGGTCCAATTAAAGTCGCGAACAATGAATATCGGATTCGCATGAACCACGAGATAAAGCAAATACTTGGAGATTGCGATATTATCGGATTCATCAAATCCAATCGAGTGAGATGGCTTGGCCACGTTGCAAGGTCCCCACAACAACGGATAACCAATAAAGTGTTCCATCAACAACCAGCTGGTGTGCGTCGTAGAGGAAGACCCCGACTGCGCTGGCGTGACGACGTCGAACAAGATCTACAGGCACTAGGATGTCGAAACTGGAGGTCGAGAGCGATGGACCGAGACGGCTGGAGGACCATAGTGCGGGCGGCAAAATCCCTTCATGGGATGTGAAGCTAGAGAGAGAGAGAGAAAAAAACACAAATTACATTAAATAAAGAATAAAGAAAAAGTAATAATTTGCCTAAAAAGCAAAACATTTTTCAGAAGAACTTTAAAATAAAATAAAAAAGAGAAACAAAATCATCTTAATTAAAAAAGTTGGTTTTTTCTATTGTAGACTCAGTTATGAGCCTTCCGAAATTCCATTTTTAATTTATTCTGAAAGCTCTCCATACTATGGATGGTTTCACATTGGGTATCAAAGAAACGATTTTTCCCCGTTTCTTTCCCCGTTTACCTATGATACAGGGTTTAATTGCGACTTACTTAACACAAACATAAATGAAATAAAAAATATTTCAAGGCCATTTTTGGCTCATTTTAGTTTAAATTTTATTTTCAAGAGAGCAGAACAAAACACACATACATACATATATATTATCTATTACGACTAGTTGGCATTGAAAAAATAATCAAAAAACAAAAAATCTCGTGTGGAATGGGGCTATCAAACATAATTTGATTTAAACAAAATTTAATAAAGCGTATTTTTATGGGTGCCGCCAAAATTTTAACCCATTGATAGGTCGTCACTTAACGTTTGCTGAAATGCCACCGTCAGCCCCTTACCCAAACTCACTAAATTTGTGAGGTAATTCATTTGAAAACTCTAATAAATGTCAATATAAAACAATTTTACAAATAATCAATAATTACCCCTTACCACACCGTCTTTGAACACAGCTTGCATCCAAATCCTCCAGTTCTTTGATAGTCCTAATAAGAAATATTAAAACTACTTCCTTGCTGATTTCCGTACCTTTTCCGGAATCCTAGTGGGTAGTCCCCTCAATATATCTTTAATTAAATATGTCAGTTGTTCCACCTTCTTAATTTTTTTCATTCGTCCCTGCAGCAGCAGCTCTTTATATTTGGGCTTGATGGACCTAGTATTTTTACTGCACCTGATGAATTGATTGTGGTTGGTGTTGTTATTATGGCGGGATGGTTCTTTGGACACAATAATTTTATTTTTTTCACTAAATAGCATAATTGTTTGGTTTAACCCTATTAATTAGTATGGAGGTGGCAGTCCTCGCTTTTGCGTCATAGCTCGATCTTTAACGGTAATAACGGTAATATTGTTTTAAGTAGGTAAAAAATTTGATTGTTTTAAGTAGGTAAAATTGATATCACCTCCATTAAAGTCAAAATTTACATCAACTGTTTCTGTGCTTTTTGCTGATGCAGAAGATTTTCTGTTAATTTTCAAGGGCGGCAACGATGGAAATCCTTTTTCGACCATAAACGAATCTGTTAAATTAAAATCATCTTCAAAATCACAAGTGTTAGGTGGTATTTGGTCTAAAAAATTAAAATTATATTACATAATTATATAATACCCGGCGGCACAGGATTTAAACTATTTTGATGCGTTGCTTCGGACGTAAAATACTCTTGGAAATTCTGCTCCAGGCTAGTAAATTAAATTTAAAACTAATTACTGATTTGATGTACTAAAATATTTAATTTGTTTTATAAAATAACTTAACATATTTAAATTTAAACAGTGTCACAGGAAATATTTCGTTATTCTCCGATATACTGGTACATTGTATAATCCCAAGTGTTATTTGAAAATTCAATGATACTTATCAAGAAATATGGTGATATGTTCAAAAAGCGCCTACCAGTATCTATTGCTGTTCCTTGTTGATCTATGAATTCTGAAATTAAAAATGGTATGATTTGTCGATAATTTGTCGTATGATTTGTCGCAACATTTGTCGATATTTTTTAATATGAAATCTAAAGCTATTGAATTTTGAATCTGTGTGAGATAAATTTTTGCGTAAATTACTCGAAGTTTCCTGTTCGTCAATTTAGTTGGCAGTTTGTTGTAGAATTAAGTTAGGCTTCCTCACTAATTTTTTTATATCCTGCGTATATTTCTGAAATTTATAAGCTGAGAATGAATCAATGCTACCAAACGGAGACACACAATTTGCGATATGGAGGAGACCGTGTACATTGTAGTTAACCCTATATTTACCATAAATATTTGGAAATATTCTAACAAATTCTGGTAACATTTTACTGAGTAAGTTTATATGATTCCGTGCATCCCTTTGAGAAATCAATCGATATGAACAATGCAATAAAAGAAAATGATTAAAAATTTTGTCGCTATAGCAATATCTTTATAAAACAATAATATCGGTATATAAAATGAATTCCGTTAGTTTCGTAGCCTTCTACATTTTAACTCATTGATCGATCTGGGTTTACGCGAGCAAATTCTATTGGGATACTGCTTGTGCAGTTCAATATCTTTGAATCTTACTTACTTGTTGTATCCTGAGTTAACTTAAACCCCAGCGTTTCACTTTTAACAAGTACGGTTAAAATTTTACGAACAACTCCAAGATCAATAAGGTGCATTGGATCCACTACAAACTGTGAAATCATGCCTACATCTTAACCTTCTAAAATAGTTTCTCTCTCTCTCTCTCTCTCTCTCTGGCACTATATCCCATCAAGGGACTTGGCCGCCTCAAATGAGGTTTCATAATCATATTCTCATTTCGAATATTGAGTGATTAATTCATTGATCCTAAACCAGCCGTGAAATTTTTTCCTTGTCACCACCGGGAATCGAACCTCCGGTCGCTGGAGCAAGCATGCTGACCACTTTGCTACCGGGGCGGCTAAAATAGTTGGAGACAAGAAATATTTATGACTATGGAAGCTTTGAAAAATCCCTATTTTTAAATGTAGTATCAGAATATAACTGCGAAGCAGTTGTACTAAAGGCAACAGTTCTATTAACATATGTTTCGACTTGACTACATTTAGGACAACCATGAAAACTAGCATGACCCACTATACCCATAACATAAGATTTAGCAAGAGCATCGCAAATGAAACATCTAATCGAAAAAATATTTTGTTTTACGTGAATTTCTTGACTCATTAATAGCTGAACCTCATTTACAAAGTTCAATAAAAGTTCATCAATATTTTCAGGCTTCTCACTTCCCGAATAAACACCAATAATAAATGGAGAAACATTGTTTCTATATCAACAAAAGCTCCAAGAATTGGCCATAGTTGAAGCTTGAATGTCTATATCTATTTGTTCAGCACTATACAACAAATCATAATTTAATTTGATTAAATTTTTTTCTATTCCGAAATGGTAGTATTCCCCTGGGTGTTACTATTTTTCTACTAGTGGTCCTAAGGAGCGTTTTGGCAGTTTTTGAAATGTTAATTTTATATCCATTCAAAATATTTAATAGTTTGTTGATTTTGTGTCTACCTAACCCCGATTCAATTGCCCACCCAGCAAATTCTATCGTCATTTTATTAGAAAACTGCATTTTCAGAATAATTTCACTTATGTCTCATCCGAAACTAAAAATTCCTCATTAATATCATCGTCATCAAATTAATGACAAGAGCTGGAATCCCCTTCATCATTCAGCTCAATCTCGTTATCCATGGCCTGTTCTGAAGAGTCTAAAGCTGCTTCTTGATCGGCAGCCAATGGAATGACTACACATTCAGCTACCTGAGCCTGTAATCTTCTTCGAAGTTGATGGTTGGACAGCAAATAGGCTTGCTTTCCGCTCTCCATATTCTAAAACTTGTATAATTTAAAATTAGAAAACCTATTTTACTATTTCATGCAGTATACTTTTAAATTAATATGAAATAAATAAAATAAGGTAAAGAGTAGAACAAATATTTAATCACACAGAAAAAGTATTAATCCGCTTATAACTTAACAATGCAAAAATTAGAACGGATCCAGAGTCCGAAACATTGAAGCAGATAGTTTTTTTTGGCGCTAAATTGATTTACTGCGAAAAGAAATGCCAATAACTAAATACAAATTCGGCGATTTTTTCGGTCGTGTGCGATTTTTTATACAGTGATCAAATTGAGTGCTCGAAAAGCTAATTTAGCGATCAAACTGAGCAGTTATAATTATACACACACATACACTTGTAATACTTAAATTTTTTTTTTATACTTTGATACGTCTGTTTCATGATTTTTGTATGCCTTTTCACACAAATATTTCCGGCGCTCAGTCAAAATACAAATGGGCTTTGACGAAGAACTAAACACCTATGTCTATGTAGTATCGATACAAATAACGGGTCTGGAAATGTTGGTGGATCATATAATACCTTTAAGTTCAAAGTTACGAGACCATTACTTTATCGAGTGATATGAAAATAATAAAGTTTCTTTTAACTAAGTATTGATAAATCCAAAATTATCCTAAAAATACCGAAAAATTATCAAATCAGCTATTTTCAACCGCCGTTATAGAAAATAACCGGTTTCAAAATTTTTCAGTATTTTTCGCGATTTCGTGTTTGGGCAAAAAACACTAACCCCTTTAAGAGTATATTATACCTTATTATTTAGCGACTCCTTTTTAAAAACAGAATAAAATTAACTCAAATAAATATTTTTCAAAATAATACTGTTTTATTGGCAAGAACAAACCGTCCAAACCATTCTAAGTGGCTGTCCGGGCTAGCTTGCTAGTAGCCCATACTGTGATCTCAATTTTTAAGTACAGTTTTGATGGTTCGGTAAATTGGTTTGTAAATTGTTTGGCTGGGTGGATGTCAATTGGCGTCACAATAAAGGCAGATCACACGTTTGCCGAATTTAGTGCGCAAAGATCGATTGATTGATGGCTATAGTGTGGTATGTCGCGCCATCCTGGTTTGCACTGTTTTGGTACACTTTGGAAATAAGATTTCAGCATTTCCCAATGTTGATCAACCGTAAATATGTACATTTCGAACCACATTTTTGGTGCAAACAAAATTTAAAATGGTTTTACAAAAACTAAACGTTGTTTACCGAAAATTCCTGAAATAAAAAAGTCGTATTGTTATTTTATTGGTCAATTCGAGTTGCCAGCAACAGAAAAACTGCAATAAACAGAGGAAAGATTAGTCTATCTAAAATTTTTGTTACTTTTAACAAACTGGGACAAACTTTTAGTATTACACGTTCAGTATAACCCTTTAATTTAATCATCATAATCAGGCGATGAAAATCTTTATTAAGAATGTTTAACAATGTGGCCTCTTAATTTTTGTTGGATTGTCCGTGGAGCGTAGCTCTTTTACTTCTATTCTATAATTGTAAGTGTGGCAGTTTTAGCGGATATGTTTTTCTGAGTTTTGTTTCATACACCAAACAACTTCCGTCTTTATATATTATACTCAGGGTCGATTGAACTGGTGCTGCCACACTGCACTAATTTTAATTCATGAAGTTGATCTACTATCGGCAGTAGATCGACTAGTCAAAAAGCGGCTTGGTAACACTGTAACTGTTAATCTAATCTATTCAACAGAAAGAATGGAAATCTATTTTAAAATTCTTTCGGAAACAATTTCACGCCCAAACTTCAAGTACAATTATGGGAGATCGAGAATACCTTTTAGTTAAATTCGCTTTGGAAAAATTACAAGCGCGACAACTAAAACAACCCACATCCACTGAACAATTTTCAGGCCGCCAGATATGGGCAGTGAATCAATCTGAAGACGTCGCTTTTTGCTGAGATGTAAAATTAAAAATTTGTTGCAGAGTTTGCCAATAAAACTTAGCCTTGTTTACACCTGTAAAGGATCGATGCGATATACTTAGCAAAAGCTTATCAAATATCTATTGCAGGAAAAAATAAAAAAACGGCACATCAAGAAAAAGGAAAATGTCAACGATCATGCAATCCTTGTCACCTAATATACATGGTCCTGCATGAGGTAAAAATCTGTGCCCTGCTAAACTCAAGCAGCGCCTACTTTGTTTTAATCCAAACTTGCTTGTCCCAACTTTATGATCTACAATAAAGTAACAAGGGATGTCGTATGCAATTGGTTTGACGAAACTATCGGTGATTTACAAGCATCGGTTTTGCTTCGTTTTTTAATAAAATGTTAAAAAAACTCTTTTTTAAAGACAATGAGCTACTTATAATTATTTATTCCGATGGCTGTACGTAACAGAATAAAAATCCGATAATTTTAAACATTCTTTTAACACTGGCCATTATTCAAAAATCATTGTGACTAACTAATTTGTGCCAACTGTCCACCACAAGGTTTAGTTGCTCGCAAAAATTTATTTTGACGACGAATTAGTAGAATTACCATCGTGGCCTAAAAACAAATTATTAAGAAATATGTGGATGCTCCCAAATTATTTTTAATCAGGAAAATATACCGAAGAGAAAATTACACAATACATAGGGCAGAGTCTCCGGTTGTAAATAAAAATTTAGAGGCTTTAGTTAACTGTTTGCTAAAGTAACTACTTCGATTCCGTCCACTAAAAAAATTTTACGACCAATTTCGTGGTCATCTGTTTTGGGGGAAAAAAATCGTAACCGGTTATAGGAGATAATTCGTTGAAAATAGGAATAGTTGAAAGAAAACGCACCTAATTCTAAAAAAATCCAAGGTTTATTAATTTTAAAGGCCTTCAGTGGCAAAAATAACAGAAAAAAAACTTTTTTTTAAATCGTATTCCTCATGTTCCAAGTCAGGAAAACAATGTTTGCATGTGAAATGACTAGAATGCATGTCAGAGCACTTCAAATGCCGATCACACGTATTTTACTTGATGGAATTTACAGCGGTCAATTTTGATGACAGGAGCTTCAAACCTGATGATGCAGAAGCTCTTCAGATGGGAGACGGCCATCTTCTTCAGATGGGAGACGGCTGCTCGCTTAGCAGCTTTCTCCTTGAAAGCAGCGACGCTTCCTGGATGACTTTATTAGTGAAGCTGCTTACAGGGGACCAATTCGTCCAAGACTGCGATAATCGGCTCGTTGAAGACGCTGTAGATGTGGAAGGTTTTGGTGTGGTAACCACTTTCACTTCATATACACCATCTGTCCCAAGAAAGACGATTCGATGCTGTTCCTCTTCAGCAATGCAATCCTCGAAGCCAGCTTCTTTCACATTCCGCTCGACCGCTTGAATAAAAATAACATCAGATTAGATGACTGCGTCGTATGGATGAATTCCAGATGCTCTGAAGCCGGATTTAATGATTTTGGGCATCAATGCTAGATCAAGAGTCTTACAGACAACAACATTGACAATATTGACATTATTTTTATGTCATGCAGAACACTGTGACTTGTAATAGGTCTTTATCGGTCCGAAAATAGACATATCCAGTGTCTGTAGTTTGTGACTACAGTTCGGCGGAAAAGAAACAATATGCACTCCGTTGAGAACGGCGATATCGATGGCTTCAATTGATAGATGCAAAGCATAATTGTTGAGAAGCAACAGCACATGGGAAGCTAACGAAGGTTTTGTGAAATTTATAAAATGGTGAATATAGCGCACAAACTCTTGCTGGCATATCCAGCCAGAACCAATTGCATAACCGGCAGTCCCATCATAAACGTTATCGAAGAAGATGGCCTACATTTTTTTCGGGAAAAGAGAATGGTGGTAGACTGTTGCCAGCAGTGCTTACGGTTAAAGTCATTCACCATCGTTCCTCTTCCAGCGACTTCAAGTTTTTCGACACGTCGCATACCCTTGATGGAAATCCCCTTGCTAATTTTTGTCTGAACCGTTGAAAAGCCACTTTTCTCCATGCTATAAATATTCGTTGCTTCGAAGTGATATTCATCCATGAAATGTCCATAGTTTTGAAAAAATTTCTCGACATTTGATTTACAAAAGCCTTTCACGTACGGCGTGGATGTTTGTTTCGGGGTGCGTAAAACGAGCTCAGAGTGGCGACGCATAAAATTGTAATACCAATGTTTGCCCGCTTTCTTGTCGTCATTCTAAATCGAATTGATTCCAAGCGATTTGATACGCCTCGTGGATCGGTTTGAAAACCTTTAAAAAACAATCCAATCCAGCACAAAATGATTTTCAAAGAAGGAAAGGAAGAGTAAACATAAACTCACCATATTTGATGGAGTCCGTTGGTTGCATTCACGAACGAAATCCAACAATCCAAAGCATTTTCCACAGATGATAAGTTGCTACACATCCCATTCGTTTTATAGAGGTAGCGTTGCAAACTGCTCCGCGCAATTCCATAGGTTCGTGCAATCGATTTAATGTGCTTTTTTTAACTAAGCAATCCTTAATGGCACGAACCAGCGCATCAAAATCAATTGAAGCAGTTGACTTCTTCGGGTTGTCATTGCTAAAAATGCTTTAAAATACGTTAGATTGTTAAATAATATATGTTATGTCAGCATAAACGATATTATCAGACAGTTTTCCAGTCAAACAGACGCTTTAAATGAAAAACCCGAGGGCGCCCACAACAGGTTATAAATATTCAAAAAAAATGTGATGCGTCGTGATTTTGCAATTAATCGATGTGAAATCACAACGAAAATACTGTAGAAATCTGGTTATCACTCACCTGTTTGAGATTATTCACTTTGATTTATCACACTTTGGGTTATCACACTTTTAAAACATTGGAAAATTACAATTGCGTTGATTTGTACGGACTTTTTTTCAATATAATCGCACCAAATGAACAAGCTTGTCCATTCACTTCGATATTAGCTAGAAAACGTACTGCCAAAATACAAGTATGACAGCAGTCAGATCCGCCATATTTGCATTCTGTCAAGCGTTATGCAGGAATACCCACAACAGGAGAGTACCCACAACCGGAGACTCCCCTATTTATCAAAATTTGTGGGCCTTTTGTAGTATCTGTGAAATATAATTATATTTTGTAAAAGTACAAACTAATTTAATTTGAAGAAATTACACGAAATGCATAAGTTTCCTTATGGATTTTGTTGATACACGAAAGTTCTTTTTCGACTTAGTTTTAATTAATTAAAGCGGTTTTTTCATCTCCTGTAAATCGGTGACAATGTAGATACAAGATACACAATATAGAATGATAAAAAAACTGTCTGTTGTCAGCGCCACAATGGTAATTTGAAGTACTAATATAAATTGGCTACCAGCGCCAAAACGGTGGATTTATTAACTAAAGCGCAAATAACAAAATTGTTGTTTTTTTTAAGACATTTGAAATGATATGTCACATGATTATATGACAATAATAAAAGTTAGTAACTGATACCAGCGCCACAACAGTAGTTTTGAGTACTAAGGTGTTTAGAAAAATTTACGGCATTCTTCCAGACCTTTTCAATGATATACGAACAGTATATGCTCTATAATAGATACAAATTTAACTACCACCGCCCAAACGGTTGATTTATGAACTAAAGTTACATCGAAATTGTTGCCTGAACCTTTAAAACGATGTACTATATGAGTGTATGAGTAAAGCAAAATTGTGGTATTGTTTGGTATTTTGGATGATTTCCTATGGCACCCGATCCCTTTGAGTAGACATCCGAAAAGCTTTTTTCTCCGAATCAAAAATAGAAAAATAGAAGAAGATAGGTTCGAAAAAAAAAAATTGAGATGGATGTCTATACCGATGATATATCAAGAACAGCTCGATTTTTCTCGCTATTTTTTTTTTATTTTTAATTCAGAGGTTTGAAAAACTTTCGGTATCTCTATCTCAAGGGGGTTGGGTACCTACCATAGGAAATCACGCCAAATATCAAATACCACGATATTGCTCTACATTTTCCCCATATACTCGTGTAGTATATCGCCTGATAGGTCTTGGATCAGACAGCAATTTCGATCCAACTTTAGTTCATAAATTCACTGTTCTGGCGCTGGTAGGCGAATTTTTATGATAGTATATTTACTTGTGGTATATTGTTGGAAAGGTCTTGAAGAATGCTGTAAATTTGGTTGAAGTACTTTAGTGCTCAAAATTACCATAGAGGCGGCAAATACTGGCGGGAAAAGCAATACTTTTGTAATCCGTGATTCAGTTCACAAATCCACTGTTTTAGCGCTGGTATCAAATTATTCGATTATCATATAATGTATACGTGCCGTATATCATTGAAAAGGTCTTAAAAAATGCCGTACATTTTTATGCACTATAGTAAGCAGTTCAGATTTTTCTCATATCAAAAGCCTTGGAAAAAGTAGCAATTTTGTCATTCACGCTTTAGTTGATAAATCCACCGTTTTGACACTGGTAGCTGCTAATCATTGATTCATTATAAGTTTACCTACAAACTTAGTTAGTGGTGCTACTTGCTACCTACTAGAGCCCGTGAAGTATCTAACAAAAATAACAAGTATACGTATACCGTTCCAATTGGAAAACATGGTTGAAACAGAATTCTTATTGGATTCAAATAAACTCCAATACCCGCCATATTGAATTGTTTTAGTTTGGTGATTTACACTGTTAATATTTTATAAATGTAAATTAGTAAATTAGTGTAAATATATAAAATTAAAGCGTTAACAAAAAAAAAATATAAAATATGTTTATTGCAATTTTTCACTCAAAATATTGAGTATTTTATCATTCTGGGCTAATAACAAGCCACTTCCAGAGATAAGTGCAAGATACTACTATAAGGGTCGAATTGGCCTATTGATAGACAACATTTTCCGGTATAAGGTGTTCTCTAGCGGAAACAGTGTAACCTTATTATAGCAATTTTCCACCGTAAATTTTGAGTCTTTTATCAATCTGGGCTAATATCAAGCCACTTCCAAAGATCTGTTTAAGCTTTTTATTTGATAACTATACTGTATTTCATTAATATTTTATATTTTTAAATAAATTCTATTTTAAAAATTATAGAGAATAATTTAACAGTGTAATAAATCACACTCAATTTATTCTAATAAGAATTTAATATTGAGTGGTGCTAACCCAAATAATTTGGATTTTTTGTTAGAAACTTCACATCGGTACCTACTGCCTCAGGCATATTCTGATATTATCATGTCAAATTTACCAGTGTCATTTACCAGTTTACGTAAAGAATGTAAACAAATATTTCTTGATGTTGTTAATGTCATCTAATTACAGAAAAATCACAGTTAAAATGAGATAGTTCGAAAGCCATGCCGCGCCATTCACTGGGTTACGCCACGAAATGAATCACAATACAATAGTAGAGGAGTGGAGGACAATTTAAATATCTCCCAATAACTCATTTCGCTGATTCATGATTTTATTATATATAAATTTTAGCCGAACAAATTAAAGGCAGCAAAAAATAAAACGTAAAGAAGCAGGTGAATCACCTTTGCAGAACATTAGACTGGTAGTGTTGCAAAATATTCTTTTATATTTACCTTGGATTCTAAAAACCAAACAAATTTTAATTTACTATTCCAAATTGGACCGCGCATGTAAAAAAAAAATCATTCGTATGGCATAATAATTCATCTTTTTAAAGCGTGGGTTTTCTCATTTCCAAACAACCGCGAACAAAAAATTCTTAATACATATCCAATTTAAGGTATAAAACTACATATTCCGATTTACCATATCATATCGATTTATATATGCTTAGTTTATAATTTCAGTTCTTATGTATTTTAAATATACGTTTATACGAAACGCAAATACAAGAGACCATATCTTAATTATATAAAGACACAATCGTATATACAGCCAACCAATTAAACTTAAATTTGTAAATCATGCAGAGATGTAATCTATTTTCGTAGAAGCTTCGTTACTCTGTATAACATTATTAATTAAAAAAATTGTAATCAAAATATAAAATTTTTAATACAAGGTGCGCTTTTTACTTAAATCAGATGAACATTAACTGGGTATACGAATTTTAGGGATACCTCTCTACATATTTTTATGGTTTACCTGTCTCTCGAATGTTAAACAATACATTTTACCTTTACGTTATATACCCTCTTAAGACGTATATTGTATATTTATAAAATCCCTTTATTGTATATAATGGTTTTGAAGTACATGACAGAAGTACCTTACCTTTATATAGAGTTTTAGAAATGAGTTTCCCTAGAATTTAACCATTGGTGGCCCATAAACCAAATCTAATTTAATTACCTTATTTTGAGACAAGTGTGTAAAAAACTCTTTCCTTCCTCAAATTTAACATTTTTATTTTTACGTGTTGACCGACCGAGTACGTGTACCGTTCCATCTAAGGTTAATCTATCTTTAATTTCGTTTTTTTCTTATAAAAATTATTTGAGACTGTATTTAGCTGAACATTATATGTTAAAGTCGTGAAAAAACCGCAATCAAAATCATGATTTATCAATTATTTTTAATTAAATTAAGATTAAAAATGTATTTTTGCTTCTAACCATTTTATAATTTATACTTAGTACACAGTACACGCGGAGATTTATAGAAATTCGATTAAATTTTGTATACGTATGTAAAATAATGTCCATGTATATATGTTTTATGTATATATGTAAGGTTCGATAAGGTTCAGTGATTAATTTAATGTTACTAACTTTGTTCTCTTTGTTTTGAAACTATGCATAACTATTTCGTAAGCCCTTTGAAATATATTAAAAATTTTATGGTCCTATCTATATATACGGACTATAATTTTTAACTCGAAGGAGCGCGCACCTACCGTAATATAATAATTTGGCCAGGCAGGCAGGCAGGCGATCTCAACGGTATTGAAATCCGGGACAAATTACTCAAGCAAGATAATAATAATAAATATTATGCGTATACATGTTGTACACGAGAGACAGAGTGACATAGATTATAAATTTAGGCAGTCAACCGACGAACATAAACAAAAACGTATAATGAACCCATTTTATATGAATTGTTTTATATAAAAATGTAATGCAAATTTATTCAAATGACGCAGAGGGAGTTATTATTGCGCGGCTGGGAACGATTTTTTTGAATTTGACATATTGTATTGAAATGATCTTTATTAATTATACAAGAAGCTAATTGAATTTTATCTGGTAATCAGGCCCAGGGTGGAATATTTTTGAATTGGAAAAAATTGCGATTCAATTCTTGCTCATTTTGCTCAATTTTTAATTAATTCTTAATATTAATTCGCTTTGATTTTATTATTTTTTTAATTTGAATCAAATTATAGGGGTCTTTGAGAAATTGGGAAACTTTAACATCAACATTTCAAAATTAATTTCTGAGTTTAATGATATAAATCTGCACATACTAATGATGTTCAGTTTTGTCCACAATTCTCTAATTAATGAACCAACTCGTTTTTCTAAAATATCGGCTACATGTATTGCTCATATTTTTGTTAGACTAAAGCCTCAATTGAATCATCAATTGACAGCTGAAGCTTGAGTCTAACGCATGTCTGATCATAACTTGATATTTTTAAATTTAAATTTGAACGATCGAAGCACTCTCAACTCTTTCGCAGTTCGCTTTTCACTTTCTACATTACGCAGTAACAAAACCGAGGACGTACCCTATTTTATTGGAGCGAAAGTGCGAGAAAATAATAGAACGAAACACGAATGATGAATGTCGGATTTAACCGATGTGAAGTTTGTACTAAGTTTGTCCTAAATCAACAAAAACAATATAAAATGTTTGTGTGTGTGTTTGTGTGTATTTGTGATAGGTAAACATTTAGGCGATCACACGATGTATTTAAATTGTTAATAGAAATTTAAAAACTTTAGTATTAAGGTTTGTTCCTATTGAGGAATATTTAATTAAAGTTGGTAACTTTACCACATAACAATACTATAATAGACAGTTTTATTTTAATAATAGTGGAAAAAGGTAGACAAAATAAATTAATCACAAACCATAAAATTTAATCCACATACTAATTTAAAATAAAAGTTTCATTAATATGCCAAACAGCTTCTAGCCGTTGATAAAAATGTATGCCTTAAATCAACGTTTGAGTAAATTTACGTCTTAAATCGCATAGGGGTGCTACTTTAGGGTAATACTAAATAGGGTTGCAGGTTATTCTTATCGGTTTCACTAGTAAGGGAGCAAGACTGTAGTACTACTGACTCAATCAATAAGTTTCATAAATTTATAATGGAGATCACTTAGTGAGACAGACGTTTGAGTGGAATAACATCTTAAATCGCATAGAGGTGCTACTTTAGGGTAATACTAAATAAGGTTGCAGGTTATTCTCATCGGTTTCACTTGTAAGGGAGAAAGATTGTAGTACTACTGACTCAATCAATAAGTTTCATAAATTTATAATGGAGCTCACTTTAGTGAAACAAACGTTTGAGTGGATTTACGGTTTAAATCGCATAAGGGTGGTAATTTAGGGTAATACTAAATATGGTTGCAGGTTATTCTCATCGGTTTCACTTGTAAAGGAGCAAGATTATAGTACTACTGACTCAATCAATAAGTTTCATAAATTTATAATGCAGCTCACTTAGTGAAACAAACGTTTGAGTGGATTTATATCTTAAATCGCATAATGGTGCTAATTTAGGGTAATACTAAATAAGGTTGCAGGTTATTCTCATCAGTTTCACTTGTAAGGGAGCAACATTATAGTACGACTGATTTAATCAATAAGTTTCATAAATTTATAATGGAGCTCACTTAATGAGGCAGACCTTTGAGTGGATTTACATCTTAAATCGCATAGGGGTGCTGCTTTAGGGTAATACTAAATAGGGTTGCAGGTTATTCTCATCGGTTTCGCTTGTAAGGGAGCAAGATTGTAGTACTACTGACTCAATCAATCAGTTTCATAAATTTTTAATGGAGCTCACTTAGTGAAACAGACGTTTGAGTGGATTTACGGCTTAAATCGCATAGAGGTGCTACTTTAGGGTAATACTAAATAGGTTTGCAGGTTATTCTCATCGGTTTCACTTGTAAGGAAGCAAGATTGTAGTACTACTGACTCAATCAATAAATTTCATAAATTTATAATGGAGCTCACTTAGTGAGACAGACCTTTGAGTGGAGTTACATCTTAAATCGCATAGGGGTGCTACTTTAGGGTAATACTAAATAGGGTTGCAGGTTATTCTCATCGGTTTCACTTGTAAGGGAGCAAGATTGTAGTACTACTGACTCAATCAATAAATTTCATAAATTTATAATGGAGCTCACTTAGTGAGACAGACGTTTGAGTGGATTTACATCTTAAATCGCATAGGGGTGCTACTTTAGGGTAATACTAAATACGGTTGCAGATTATTCTCATCGGTTTCACTTGTAAGGGAGCAAGATTGTAGTACTACTGACTCAATCAATAAATTTCATAAATTTATAATGGAGCTCACTTAGTGAGACAGACCTTTGAGTGGATTTACATCTTAAATCGCATAGGGGTGCTACTTTAGGGTAATACTAAATAGGGTTGCAGGTTATTCTCATCGGTTTCACTTGTAAGGGAGCAAGATTGTAGTACTACTGACTCAATCAATAAATTTCATAAATTTATAATGGAGCTCACTTAGTGAGACAGACGTTTGAGTGGATTTACATCTTAAATCGCATAGGGGTGCTACTTTAGGGTAATACTAAATACGGTTGCAGATTATTCTCATCGGTTTCACTTGTAAGGGAGCAAGATTGTAGTACTACTGACTCAATCAATAAATTTCATAAATTTATAATGGAGCTCACTTAGTGAGACAGACCTTTGAGTGGATTTACATCTTAAATCGCATAGGGGTGCTACTTTAGGGTAATACTAAATAGGGTTGCAGGTTATTCTCATCGGTTTCACTTGTAAGGGAGCAAGATTGTAGTACTACTGACTCAATCAATAAGTTTCATAAATTTATAATGCAGCTCATTTAATGAGACAGACGTTTGAGTGGATTTACATCTTAAATCGCATAGGGGTGCTACTTTAGGGTAATACTAAATAGAGTTGCAGATTATTCTCATCGGTTTCACTTGTAAAGGAGCAACATCATAGTACTACTGACTCAATCCACAAGTTTTATAAATTTGATAATATTGCAGAATAACCTGCAACCCTATTTAGTATTACCCTAAAGTAGCACCCCTATGCGATTTAAGATGTAAATCCACTCAAAGGTCTGTCTCACTAAGTGAGCTCCATTATAAATTTATGAAATTTATTGATTGAGTCAGTAGTACTACAATCTTGCTCCCTTACAAGTGAAACCGATGAGAATAATCTGCAACCGTATTTAGTATTACCCTAAAGTAGCACCCCTATGCGATTTAAGATGTAAATCCACTCAAACGTCTGTCTCACTAAGTGAGCTCCATTATAAATTTATGAAACTTATTGATTGAGTCAGTAGTACTACAATCTTGCTCCCTTACAAGTGAAACCGATGAGAATAACCTGCAACCCTATTTAGTATTACCCTAAAGTAGCACCCCTATGCGATTTAAGATGTAAATCCACTCAAAGGTCTGTCTCACTAAAGGGCCAACTATAGATAGAATAAAAAAAATAACAGAAAAACGTAAGAAACGAAGACAAAAAAATATTATTCCAATTTGACTTTTCGGCTATAGATTACTTAAAATATTAAGTTCATTCTTATATTTCATGTAATATTTTTTTAATGTATTTGCTAAAATATTGAGTGAAACTACAATAGTTTTGAGTATAAACGAATTATATCTCAACAAATATATGTTTAAAACTATAAAAATTATTTATATGCGGTTTAAATTACCGCAATTCGATAAATTATTTTTTTAGGTCTGCTTTAAAAAAATACAATTATACAGTGTAGTGAAAATTATTTTTGATTTTATATTCATATTAGTATATGTGTACATGGATATTTTATAAATAGGAAACATAAAATACACCAATTATTCCAAATTCCCATATATAAATTAATAAAAATGCATATTACTTGTAACGCACATGTTTTGTTGTTGTAATTGTTAATTTTTTTATTCTTGCACGAAAATTTTCGCTCTGCTATTCTTTTTACGTGACAGCAAAATTAAAACGCAATTTCTCTTAAACTTTTTATTTTTGTTATTCTGAGTATGGTCGTATACATTATAATCCTATCTCTCGCTCTCTTACGTTATTTTTTTTATTTTTTTTATTCTATCTATAGTTCCCACTTAAGTGAGCTCCATTATAAATTTATGAAATTTATTGATTGAGTCAGTAGTACTACAATCTTGCTCCCTTACAAGTGAAACCGATGAGAATAATCTGCAACCGTATTTAGTATTACCCTAAAGTAGCACCCCTATGCGATTTAAGATGTAAATCCACTCAAACGTCTGTCTCACTAAGTGAGCTCCATTATAAATTTATGAAATTTATTGATTGAGTCAGTAGTACTACAATCTTGCTCCCTTACAAGTGAAACCGATGAGAATAACCTGCAACCCTATTTAGTATTACCCTAAAGCAGCACCCCTATGCGATTTAAGATATAAATCCACTCAAAGGTCTGTCTCATTAAGTGAGCTCCATTATAAATTTATGAAACTTATTGATTAAATCAGTCGTACTATAATGTTGCTCCCTTACAAGTGAAACTGATGAGAATAACCTGCAACCATATTTAGTATTACCCTAAATTACCACCCCTATGCGATTTAAGATGTAAATCCACTCAAACGTCTGTCGCACTAAGTGAGCTCCATTATAAATTTATGAAATTTATTGATTGAGTCAGTAGTACTACAATCTTGCTCCCTTACAAGTGAAACCGATGAGAATAACCTGCAACCCTATTTAGTATTACCCTAAAGTAGCACCCCTATGCGATTTAAGATGTAAATCCACTCAAAGGTCTGTCTAACTAAGTGAGCTCCATTATAAATTTATGAAACTTATTGATTAAATCAGTAGTACTATTATCTAATTAAGTAAATGAAACCGATGAGAATATCGTGGAAGTGGTTTTTCGTTTTTCTATTATGATTTCAATTTTATAATATTGTTTAGTTTAATTCAATTAAATATTATTTAATTATGTATTTAAGTTCGAGGTTTTAGCATTATATGACAAAATTTAAAATTTAATTTTATCAAGTGATTATTTTGTGTATTTGCCTGAATGTCTTCATTTCACAAATACATATAAACAAGTTACATTGTTTTTGTTGGTTTAGGACAAGCTCAGTACAAACTTCTTATCGGTATTATGAAGCGTGAACTTTTTCTTAAGTTTGTCCTAATTTATTAATTTTTATTTTTAGGACAAACTTAGTACAAACTTCCCATGCATCGGATTTAGAGGAAAGTTTTTCACATGGATTTGTCGATTTTGACAGCTATACGTAAAGGTGTTGTTCGATGTTTTGTGTTATTTAGGGTTGCCCGACGTTTAGTTTTAGGGTGCTCACCGATCTTTGAGCTGCCGTGGATGGTCCAATTCACGTAGGACCATCTTTACATTGTATAACTCCAACCCAGCGTATAGCATACTGACATGGGTCGGCCCATGATACCTGCACTACGACAAGGGTTATACTTGTGCTATTTTTTTTAACGAAAGTATTAATGTGGATTTAATGTCCTTTGAAGATCAAGTAACACCCCTCTTTTCATTCATGCACACACCAGCCATTCACACAAATACAGTATGCCATGTGCACATTGCAAGCTCCATATCAACCTGTACACTGACACGAACGGTGGGTTGGCGTTGAATTTTGCACTTCAACAGAGGGCCTTCATTTTGTTTCGATCGTAATCAACGACCAATGTACCTCCCGCTCAAGTTTTAACCACTGTGCCGTTTGGTCAATAAAAAAATAAAAAAAACTGATGTTTCCAAAAAAGATTTAAAAAGGCAATGAATGACATTTTTTAGAAGATATAAGCTGCGTTTTTCTGAAAAACACTCGAGTTGAGTTTGCGATAGATTTTTCAAATTAAGTAATTTAGATTTAACAATAATCTATGTATAAGAAAAAATACTGATCTGATTTTTTTGTCATACTTAGATTACTGTTAAATCTAAGTTATATTTAATTTGACAAAAAAAAAATTAATTTTAAATTGGTCACATTTGAAAAAGCTATCGTGAACTCAAATAGATTGTTTTTTTTAGAAAAACGCAGCTATAATTGGAAATTGGAGGTGGCACAGAATCATTTATGATGGTAAAAATATGAACAATTGCTTAGTAACTGAATCATTTGACATAGCAAATGTGTTCAACAATTGTTTGTGGGTGTATTCATAAGGAACTTAAATTCAAAATTTCGTACAACTCGCTAATTTTGTGCAGTGATAGCAAATTGCTGCGTTGAGAGTGCGTCCATTTATTTCAATACTTCCACTTTAACTTAAAAGTTATTTATTAAAAATGGTAAAATTAATATGTTGTATACCCGCACCGGAAATTTGGCAGCGAAAAATGAGAGATTACACTACCCGCAAGTGGCAGCACTATCACAAAAGAGATTTTTTGTTATATAATTACCAGCGGAAATTTTTAATTTATTTTGTATCTCTTTTATCACTAAATAAAACATCCCACTGAAATAAAATTTTAAAAATGATCCTTAAAATGGTAAATTGAATGATTTCCGAAGTAAAGGAATTCGGTATTTGAAATCTTGAAATTTAACAATATTCCGTCATTCCGCCATTTCTTAACGAATTACAATAAAATTTGGATAGCAGTATTGATCAGGGATTTTAAAGTAAATTTTGGACAAAATTCTAGGATCTGATCATTTTGGGCTAAACTTGGCCATTTCATAACCAATCCTTATGAAAATTGTTTTCTAGATTGATTCTTAATTGAAATATAAATTTTAGATGAAAAAATGGTATCTCTTCATTCTGAACGATTTAAAGGGTGTTTTAAACTAGAGAAAACTCGGCTAGTTCTTAATTAATAGTTGTAAAATTTGCAACGCATACAGGGACAATTCAGACAAAATTTATTGATTAAAACTTTCACTATAATTTTTTGATTTTCTATTCCCATATAAGTTATTTTTTGTTGCCATTTTAATCAATAAATTTTGTCTGAATAGTCCCTGTATGCGTTGCAAATTTTACAATAATTAATTAAGAATAGCCGAATTTTCTCCATTTGAAAATTCCTTTAAATCGCGCAGAATTTTTTCCACCATGTTTTCATCTAAAATTTATATTTCAATAAAGATCATTCTAGCAAACAATTTTCATAAGGATTGGTTATAAAATGGTCAAGTTTAGTCCAACATGATCAGATCCTAGAATTTTGTCCAAAACTTACTTTAAAATCCCTTATCAATACTAACTGCTATCCAAATTTCATATAATATGGAATATTGTTAAATTTCAAGATTTCATTTATACCGCCATTTTAAGGATCTCTTTTAATACATATTTTATTCTGCTGGGATGTTTTATTTAGTGAAAAAGAGATATGAAATTAATAAAAAATTTCCGCTGTTAATTATTTAACAAAAACAAATCTTTTTTGTGGTGTTGCTGTCAGTTGCGGCGACTACCTAGCGTAATTTCTTATTTTCCGCTGCCAAATTTCCGCTATCTTATACAGCATAAAAATAATACGTTAATAAAATAAATACTTTTATTAACAATACAACAATTTTAAAAAAACTTATTTAAAATCACGTAATTAATTCTTCTTTGACATAATTTGCAAAAATATTAATGTTTACCTTTTGGTAACTCGTTGGCCATTATGTAGGCGCTTCATACGTTGCCACATAATCCAAATTCAAAGTTTCATCATCATACCTTTCTCTGATGAAATAATATCTCGTACGTCGTAATACGTCTATATATGCTTGGTACTCTTATGGATTTCCGAGTGTTTGATAAGCCGAATCGAGCTTTGATTATCTATAAGGAAAATCTTCGTGTCAAAATCGTTTGATAAATTTCGGACAATAATCGATGCAACCACACTAAATCCTTAATTGCATACACCGCTGCCATGTATTCGGATTCTGTTGTCGATAACGCTACTGACTTTTGGCATTCCGAGCCCCAACTTATAATTCTATTGCCAACCATGAATATATCCCCGGAAATCGACCGCCTGATTTCGTCTCTTACATAGTCTGCGTTACTGTAGTTACAAGGACTCAAATTGATGCCACTTTTAAATCGTACACCCATGTACGATTCGCAAAACTGATTTCTCCTTCCGCAAGGAAATCGCCAATATTCTGTACTTGACCGATGGAGTTGGCGCTGCATTATATTTCGCCGCTGATGCACATGAATCGACCCGTTTGGTTGTTGTTCGATTTCAAGCCTCATGAAACATTATTGAGCTCGAAACTTTGACCTCGGATTCCCTGAACAACTGGGACCATAAAAATTACTCTCTCGTTCTCAAACGGTCACCACAAATGCAACGCAAACCAACATTACACACAAAATCACATGCACAATATTTTAACGAATGACGTAAACTATATCGTGTTTCAGCCACGCGATGCTTGTTTCAATCCGTACAAGCTAGGACAGCTTGTACACTCGCTGCCATCGTCATCTCCGAAAGGTCGACTTATATAAATGTTCTTCTCCAAATCACCTGTCAGACAAGCTTTCTTTATGTCGAACTGCTGCAATCTCATTCGTTTTGATGCCGCCAGCGCCAGAATTGCTCGAATCGGTGTAAACTTAACTACCGGGCTGAATGTTTATGTGTAATCAATATCATCGTACTTTGTGTCGATCAATGCTTCCCTCGGGAATTTGTTTTAGTTTGTTTAAACGATTATCTATCACCTTTTATGGCCGATTGGTTGCACCTGCAGCGTCGTCACATCATCTCTCACCTTTTATTTATTATCTGTCACACTCAGAAAAAAGATTACTACCAGATACTTAGTTAAATTAATTTGGTTGTTTTAACAGAAAATTCTGAGCTAGATAAACCAAATTTCTTTGGCACGTAGTTTTGTTTAATTTAACCAAAAAAAAATTGTTAGATGAACAATATTCATCCAAATATTTTGGTTTATCTTAATTAGTTATTTTGACCTATAAGTTTTGTCATTTAAACTAAGATTTAAATTCTAGCGAATCAATAAAATCGCTAAGCATTGTGATTTTACTTTGAATGTAAGTTCAAAGTATTTTCAATATTTTTTGTAGTTTGATCACTGCAGTCTGATGAGACGAGACGACTGAATTTTTTAATATAAACAATTCAATGTTTCATTAGTTCGAAATCAAACTTTCAACGTGTTGGTCTGATAACCCCACCTTGATATAATGTGTTCAACCTAAAACGTTTGCAACATTTACCGCCATTTTTGTTACATTTGCTAAGAAAATTTGGTAGAATTAACTAGTAAAATAATAAAAACTAATTATTAGTAAAATAATTTTTCCTCTTGGTTAATTCACAAATTAGTTCACTGTTACCAATTATTTTCCATTTCTATCCATTAAATTAACCATTACTTAACCATTATTAACCATTATATTACTAAATTAAAAATTAAATAACCACGATTTGGTTATTTTAAATTAAAATTTTATTCAACTACACTCAGAAAAAAAATATGATAAATACATGATTGCTTTTACCATAATAATTATAGTTGTATGTTAAATACAATTATTTAAATGATTGATTTTATCATACTATGATTGGTTTTATCATACTATGATTCATTTTATCATACTATGATATTCTTGATCATTCTTCTTGATTTTCTTCATCATAACAATGATGATCACTGAAAAATTTTTTTTTTTGAGTGATCATCATTGTTATGATGAAGAAGATCAAAAAGAATGATAAAGAATATCACAGTATGATAAAAGTAATCATAGTATGATAAAACCAATCATATTATCATACTATGATCAATCATTTAAATGTATTTTAAATGTATTTAACATACAATGATGATATTATTGTAAATGCAATCATGTACTTATGATATTTTTTTTCTGAGTGTAGAATTAAAAAAAGTTTAGTAAATCGTTTTACGATTTTCTCGTGTTTATTTCAAATCGCTAGAAATTTTTTTGATCTTTACCGACACTTTGCGACACTATTAGGGACTTCTCTAATATAAATGTTAAAGTTTATCTTAAAATGTTTCAATTTCACCACAAAACAAATCCAATTGGAATATTTTCAAATTTAACAGTGTAATTTTTTGGTATTATTTTTGGTATGTATTTCACAATCATATCTTAACATTACTCTGTATAGTGACTGATTTTCACTCCTCATCTTCTATTGGGTCTATTGTTAAGTTTATTATTCATTTATTATTCTTTTCAAAAATGGCTTATTCTTAAAACTGTTGAAATTGAATACAAAATTTCCAGCCGCATCGTAGTCAACTTCACGTTGCAAGGAGATTAAATCTAATTATAAAATTTGTTGTAACTAATAAAACTGCTAATTTTAAAAATAACATTTTCTTAAAACTATTCGAATTTTTTTATTTACCATTCTGGTGCCGTATTCTTGAAATCGGCGGAAATCTCCCCAGTCGGAATTTTTCCCTTAGTAGGGGGGAAAAATTATATTTCTTAAATTAAAAAAGAAGCAAAATTTAATCAATTATTAAAGTAGCTGGTGAAAATTTCGAATAATACAGAGAATTTCAAAGCAAATTGTATTCCGATTGGGGAAATTTTCACCGATTCCAAGATTACGGCCCCTGATTGCAGTTGGGCGATTATATTTATATCAATGATTTTGAAATGACGTATCCTGAAAAGATTATTCGAAATTTTTTTCCGCCACTCGAGTCGCAGTCAACTTCACGTTGCTTGGTGCATATGAATAACTATAATAATTAAATAACAGTTATGAAAGTTTTGGATGAATTGAGGATTATTTTATCATAGACGATACATTTTTTTTTTAATATGCGTATGCGAAAGTGAAATTTTTGAATTTAATAAATGAACTAACTTCCCAATAACCGTATAATTGTAATAAATTTGTCTAATATGCATTTTTCATAATGTTAACAGTTGATTAAGGATATCGTAAGATAATCTTATGATAATATAAATCGACCTTTCATCTGGGCTGA
The DNA here is from genome assembly GCA_932526605.1 of Nephrotoma flavescens. NCBI lineage: Eukaryota > Metazoa > Arthropoda > Insecta > Diptera > Tipulidae > Nephrotoma > Nephrotoma flavescens. The sequence continues at coordinate 235,073,478 of OW052220.1, forward strand.
TGTTATCACGTGCCGATTTGCGCGTGAAGTTACCCAAAACAATCTTTACATCGTGTTGTGGAATTTTGTTTAAAACACCTTCGAAGTGGCCATAAAAAGTACCTTTATCATATTCTGATTTTATCTCCGTTGGGGCATGTACATATGTGTACAAATGAGATGTTGAAACGACGAGTTTGAATACTGAGTACATAGTTCCGGTTGTTTATGGATCTGTCAATTCATTTTTCCTGATTGAGTTGCTCAATGCATCAAGTTAAATGAGATTATATTGAAAAATAAATTTTGGTAAAACAAAGGCCAGCGATAGGATTCTGGGAATTTAGTCGAATAAATTATCGACGTTTAAATAAAAAAATCACTGAAAAATTGCCGATTTTGAAAATTGTGTTTTTTTAACTATTAGATTTTTATATTCATCACTCTCACAGCAATGAGCCATTTTGAATTATATTTATCCCATTGGGCCATATTTTTGAAATTTAGTTGAAAAAATTGTCGATCGACTGAAAAAATTGCTTTTCAAAAATTACAATACGTTTTCTTAAAACTACTGCATCGTAGCCAACTTCATGTTGCATTGGGATTACATGCACTCGTATTTATGTTATTGGTCATAATCTTTGTAATAATTTTTTTTAAAGAATTCGATTTTTTTTTTACTATTCTGATCGCAGTCGTCACTTCAGTAACTTGACGTTGAATATTGATTAAATTATGACAATTGGCTTGTATTGAAATTTAATTTAAAAATTCGACGACGTCGTTTAATGAAAACACTTACTGATAAAGTTGCTGAATTTCATGCTTCCACCTCACGCTGAAAATTGATATTGAATATAAGTAAGTCAATGTATTGAAATATTGCTGATTTTCAATAACTCGAGTCCCAGCCAACATTAGGTTGCACGGTCAAAAAAAAATTGTATGGCGCAATTTTATCTTCCTTGTGTGTTTATTGTTTTTGTTAGTTTTATTACAAAATTTTAGAAACGCCTAAATTAAATCATAATTATAAAAGTTTTGATGAATTGGGAATTATTTTATCTTAGTTGATAATTTTTTTTGTCAATAACGTATATGTAATCGAAAATTTTCGTACATAAAATTTAGTTTTTGAATTTAATAAATAAACTTCCCAATAACCGAACAATTGCAATTTTTTGAATTTTAACCGGACGTGTTAAAATCTGCCTTGATTGGTAACAAACCTAACTCGATAAAGCTTTCATACTCTTTATGTTCGTGTAAGTAAACTTTACATTTATAAATTGTATACGGTTGATAAATTTCTTCATTATATTGTAATAAAACCATATAGACATTCTTAAATACCGGAAGGTTCGTATACATCGATTAAACCCTTTAAAAGAAAATTAAGATTTCTTTGAATGCGCTGTGTAGAGACAAATAAATTGAATGTAATCTTTTCTAATGACTTCCTTTCTTCCCAAAAACAAAAATGAAATAAATAAAATTAAAAACAATTTCATCTTAAGATTCCATTACGGTACTTGGGTATCTTATATAAATAAAAACCAGATACGTCTATATACCTTAAGAGTGTGAATTGCTTTTTTTTTAAATATTTTGTTGTATACAAAACCAAAAATTTTATTTCATTCATGTCCAAGTACCTATATATGTACATGTATGTAGATCATTCATGATTTTTTGTAATTATAATTTTTTTTTTTTTTCATTCAAAGTGACCAAAAGGGAAATAAAATGTTTAATGGTAAAATATTTTGTACATATATAAAATCGTGATACGATGATGATGATGACTCGCGGCCGTGTACAGATTTATTTTATGAATAAAAATTGTTTTATGTATATTGATTCTATATAACATATACACGAGTATATATAATTCATTCATGAACATTTTTTTTTGTTGTGCGGTTGTTATGTGGTAATGAACAATCGTATATACGGACACGTATATAAGATGCAAAAACGCTGTACAGTTTATCTGCATTTTCTTATAACAAGTTTTTCATTTTTCTTTTACAAAAGCTTACAACATCGTTGGGTTGTCTGTGCAGATTTTGTGTGAGAAATACACAATAATCGTTTCTTTTTGTACATGCATATTACAATAACATAATTATAAGATGGAAATTAAGTAACAAATTATGATTTTATGTATTAAATATACAATTTATAGTGTTTCGGTTTTCATCAAGATATATACGAGTAACTTTCTACCAATTATGCATAGATAAATCATTTATCTAGTGTACGCTATTATGTATATCCACAATTATAAATTATGGTCTTATTGTCTTGATTTACAAGTTTTTTTTGTTTGAAAGGAAATATGATATTTGATTTAATTTTTTAGATGGATTTAGTTTAGTGTCGCTTTGTTTAGTGCAGCTCACTACTTTGTAGGCCATTCACATTCGACTAAAGACAAATTATTTTAATGAAAGTTACAGGTTAGATATCATCACGTTTTTAGATAATTTTTTGGATAGGTTAAGCCCTATAATTTTTTTTAACACCCCATATACAATATATAGGTCGCACTCATTAGTAACCAGAGAGGGTAGTGGGTTTTTTACTATATTACTATTTTTAATATATTTTTTGTTTATTTTATTTATATATTCATCACGCAGTTGGCAATATTTATGAAGAACTATTTAAAAGTAGGTAATTGTGATAAAATAAAACATATTCATAATTAAATATAAGACTGAAATCAAAAAAAAATCCTTTCAATTTGGGAATATCGCCTAATATTCATTGATGCAATATGAAACATGAGACCTATAATTTTAAATACAATTCAATATAAATAATATTTTGTGGATTGTGTAAATTGTGGTATTTACCGAACATTTCCATTTCCCACCGCATACCATTAAATACAAATAACTGAAGTGTTATTTCTTTGAACAGTTTATTCTGCAATAAAAAATTGTTTAGATAAATATGACTCGACCAAATGGGAAACCACCTTAGATTCGTTTCATTCCTTTATCATTCTATTAATCGATCAATTGTCAAAGGTGCTCTTAGCACTTTCTGGAATATAAAACACGCTTGATGCAAATACACGAAGTTAGAGATTTGAATGGTACACAGGTACGCCACAATTAAAAAATAAATGTGTAATTACTATAAAGTATAAATATAGCAGTCATATGCTGTGAATGATTGTGGAAATTTACCAGCATACAATTAGAGGGGTCACTATTCGCCACTCGAGCCAACACTATCATAAAAGAGAGCGGTTACGTTGTACTTTCTTAACGAATTATGATGATTTGCAGGCAGATTGTAAAGTACCGAAATTCAAATCCAATATTTTGTTTTTCATTTCGATTCATAACTAACACATAACCACAGAAAAATATTTAACCAGAAGCGTCATTGAGTAGACCGAGACATTTTTTTCTACCTTAAATTTTTACAACTCTGACAAAGCGTCATTGAGTAGACCGAGACATTTTTTTCTACCTTAAATTTTTACAACTCTGAACTAATTATTTTTAAAAAATATAGCCATTGAAAATTATTGCTAAATCACATTGCTAGAAATATTTGCAAATTAACAACAATAAAAATTCATAATTTTTACTATTGTTGAGAAAATAATTTGTCGACATAATTTTGTAATAAAAACTTTATTAATTGTTGACTGAACGATTTTATTTATTCGTGTACAGATAACTCATATATTTCAATTTCGTCTTGTTCCTTCAGTTCAGATAGCTCAACGTCCGATGGTTTGAATACAAATTCTGAATCATCCATATCCAGATCAACTCGAATTGCACTGTGAACCAATTCAACGATGATCACACGACCTTTTTCAATAACTGAACGAAGAATTGAACAAAATTAATCGAGTTCGGGGCAATTTAGAAATTCACCATAATTGGGACGACGATATACACCAGTTATTGACTGTACCGAATCCATATTCAAGGAGTTTGGTGCACAAGCTCAAGAACATCAAGAGTTCCAGCAACTTACGTCGAACATTTGCCCGGGAATGGGGTTGGAAGATTTTTCATCGTAGAGATCTAGCGGCTCGTGCTAGTTTTCGAGCCCCTTTTTTCATCCTAGGAAGAGAAAACTTCTTGAAAGATTTTCTATTTAAACTTGTAAGACGAAAAACGATTTTAAATTTTTTACTTAACAACAACAGAATCATCCTCGTTTTTTTTCATGTAATTGTTGTTTTTGTACTGTACGTTTGTAAAAATAATTATAAATAGGTTTTCTCTATGGATAATAATTGTTTGTTTCGATTGAAGAAAATGGGTGATGGTAATGGAAAATGGCAATGTTAAGGGCTTATAATGATTAAGAGAGCAGTACCAGCCATATGGTAGAATTGGTGCAGATCCAAGTTCCATATGGCCCCATATAAGAAAATGAAAAAATTGTGTCATTCTCCTAGAATAATGATTTGCCGGAAGTGACTGCCGTATGACAATATCAATTATTGAGGAGAATGGCAAATATTAATTTTTATATTGGGTCATATGGAAGTTGGCCGATAGCGCGAATCCCATCGGATGCCAGTACATTCCAACTGGTCCCAGTTAGTCCTTATCAAAAGTTATTCAAAACGTAAACAATCATTTCCGACAAATCATATTTCTAGGAGAAGACACGTTTTTCTCATAATCTGATATGGGACTATATGTAACTGGGCCATTTGTTCCAATCCTATCAAACGGCTAGTACTGCCCTCATAATCATTGTAAGGGCTTACTATTACCAACTCAAAACAGAACAAACAATTATTACCTACTTATCATATGACTCGTACTTAGAGAAACCAATTTATAATTATTTTTACATATCGTCGGTTTGGTGCAACAATGACACAACTCAAAATTTTTAATTGTTCAATAGAGCGATTTGAAAAATCACTCAAAATTGTTTGTAAAAATTCTGATTAGTAAAATAATTTATTTCTATTAATACATCTTCAGTCGGATCTTAATTTTTAAAATTCTTTAATATTTTGCAAATTTTCTTAGGGTAGTTTCCAATATCTTAAATGTTAATTTCTTAGTAAAAATATATGTTTTGATACAAAATAATAAAAATATGAATTATTAGGAATCGTTTGATTCGAATATCTTAGAAATGAGTGAAAATTGAGTTGTGTCACTATTGCACCAAGCCGACGATATGGAGAGCACAAATGCAACAATTAAATGAAAAAATCTGTGATGGATATTTTGTTGTTAAGTAAATAATTTAAAATTATTTTTCATCTTATAACGGGTGATATTTTAAGCGTTTGGTTTTTAATTTTCGATAAAATACAGTAAAACTGCAAAAATGTATGAACTTTTTAATTGGATCGATAAATCAATGTTTGTCATTTACTTGACATCATTTTTCAGCCTACTGAGAAATCATGTTTCTCTAAATTTTTATAATTTAGGAAATATATTGTTTCCGTATCGAAATTGGATAGAAAAAAATATTCCCAATTTAATTTTGTTTTTGAAAAAATTTACACCAACTGTTTACCATAGTATCCCAACAAACAAAGTGCAAGGAAAGCGGTACCCTTACGAACACGAATTCGCACGGGGTAAAATAAGTCTTTTAGCTCACGGAAAGCGGTCCATTTGGCTGAAGAAGATTGTCACTTTTGTCGCACGACTCTCTCTTAGTTTTATATATGACTGCGTGCGTCCAAATTTTCCTTACTCATTCCGTACCTTATATCATTATAAATTGCAAACCTTTCCGTACTCATTCCGTACATTTTCGAATCAAAAATCGCAACGATTTCCATGCTCATTCCATACATTTTAGAATTAAAACTCGCTTCGCTTTCTGAACTCATTCCGTACAATTTCCATCTAATTTATAATCAACAATAGCGTATGGTTTTTCTTCATCATTGATTGTTGTTAAATGAAAATCCATTTCGTACAGTCTATTACTAAGCTGTTGAAGTGGTTGGTTATATTTTTTAATACATGTTTTTAAGTATTCCGCGCTAGGTAAATTAAATTATGTACTTTTAGACAATGGAAGGCCGTCTATGCCAATATCCATTTTAAGCTCTTTTAAGTTTTCATTGTCGTTTTGCTTCAAGAATTTTTTAATGTAATATAAGACCGATAAGAATGTACGATCCCCTTCCCACAGCAATAACGTTCCTTGTTTGCTGTGTTTTTTTTAGAGTACGAGCGTCTTCCGGCAAATTCGAATGAAATTTTCTTAAAATTTTTAATAAATCATTCGCAGATTCATTCGTAGTTCTGTGCTTTACGATCCATTCCGCCAGACCATTTTGTAAATTAAATCCCGTTTCATCATCGGGAGATTCATTAAAATCGTCACTTATTTCTAATGAAGACACTTCACCTAAAACTTCTTCAATAATTTCCTCGGTAAAATTGTCTACACGAGCTGTAGTTGGGTTATTATGCCTCTCCAAATTTACAATCCGCTGCACGAACAATCGCATTTAGAAAATGGCGTCGTAATCGTTCTACGTAGTTAATGGCAATACGTGATATTTGTTTGCATACTACACAAATACACGCCCAAACAATACTGCTAGCACTACTCTACTCTCTCTCTCTCAAATCTCAATCAATGTTTTGAAATGACAACCAGCAAAGGGTATGGAATGCCGTGCGATAATCCACTCTTTTGACGTACCCATGAATGTTTGTTGGGATACCAGAAAAAAAAAATTGCGATGGTCCACGTGAGATGCCCAATGTTTCGCCACTTTTTCCAGCATTTAGGCTAGCATCTTGCTAATGGCACGTTTAATGTTGTCTTTCAATTCTGCAATTGTTGTTGGTTTATAGGCATCATAGACGAGAGACTTCACGTAGTCAAATCGCACGCCAAATGCAGACATTTTTCTTATTTACATACCCGTATTAATATTTAACCGAAAATGAGCTTCACCACCATTTTTCGGTAAAACACAGATTTGTCTCACCAAAACTTCGACGCTGTGGCAAGGTGGCATGATGAAAGAAATGAGACGAAAATTTGGGCTAACTTCATACGGTTCATTTTCATGTGCCATTGAATTTGTTTTTTAATTGCAAATACTTTTCGAATTTTATACAATTTTATTGATACGATCAAGTTCGTTGTTCAACGCAATGTTTTCGTGTATCAATCGCTGTATATGTTTTGGAGTGATCAACTTTATATTTATCGACAAATTCCTCGGACTTCGGAAATTTAGCTTCATTCGGCCCAATCCTAGGTTGTGTTTTGCTTCTTGTGCCAAATACTTTTTCTCACCGTTCTGGAACCGAAGCAACCGAATTTTATATTACAGCCTTTCAACTACATCAGGTGATATTTAATTTATTTCCAAATCCCCAATCTGGCGCTTGTATTCTAAGATAATAATTCGTTATACTCCGTCGTCTTTTTTAACCACAAATAGCCAATTACTTTACCTTTTAGAAACACTAAACAAATTGATATTTCTACGATACATTGTCATTGACCCTCTGAAATGTACGGGTGATTGTTGATTTTAGATATTTTACACAAAATTATGTAGAAGCGCGCCGACTGTTAGAACTATGCAGTGGTGCTCGTGGTCAGAAGTCTGAGAGAGTGTGTCGGTGGTCACATTATTTTTGATCACGTTCCACTTTAGATGAAATTGCTCCAGTAAGCGGTTTGTGGTCGGCAAAGACAGTAAATTCTTGACCTTCGACAAAACAGTGGAAATGCTTGATTGCGAGGTTCCCGGGTCTCTTTATTGAGTTGCTGCAAGACCGCGTCTATCTGTGTTAGATCCATCAGTGGTGATGCAGTATTTTTTAATCATTTAGCGGATGCGCTAAAATAGGAACATTTTCTGAACTATTCTTGAGCTGAAGGAATGCGTTTTGAAATTCTTCAGGCCAATAATTTTTTTTAGACTTTTTGGGCGTTTTGATAAGACTTGTCAGTTGTGTGTGACTTGGAGTAGACATCTCTGTGAGTTTTGAAATAAATCGGTGGCAGTAATTTACCATACGGGCAAATTGTCGTATTTGCTTGACATTTTTGGGTGCTGAGAAATTTATAATTGCTTTAATGCGTCCGGACGGTAGAATGCCATAAGAAAAGATTACTTCTGACGAAGTCAAGATTGTCTGTGCCAAACAAACATATTTTTGTGTTGGTTTTTGCACTATAACTTTTGGAAAATTTGTTCCAAATGTAGTAAGTGTTGCTTCTACTCAATTTCAGCGAGATCCTCTTCCAGTTTATCTTGTGCGGGCTTGTATATAATCAGAAAGTTGCCTGATCTATAATTTTGTAATTACGTTGACCGAAAAATTTTTTGCAGACGAACTTTTTAATTCGATGCAAGAAGTTCAAAGGTTTTTCAATCCGCAATTTTTATCGATTTTGCTAAAAATTGTCTCTAATTGACGCGCCTCGGAAATGTAATAGCGATCGAGTACTACTCTTTTAATAGTGTTGTTGACCTTATCTGCTTATGTTGCTGAGAGGGACATTGCCGTATGCGCAAACTTCTGTTTATCGCTGATAATCTTGTTCGTGCCGACAACATTATCTCATCTGTCAATAACTGTTTCTTTGGATTGGTTTTCCGGAACGCTGGTCAAATGTTTTGACACGGCTATCTCATGCTGGGGTTCTACATGTTGCTGCCTATTACCGTCATCGAGGAGCACGTTTTTATTTACACCATTATTCTTCATTTTTGATTGAGTATTGTGTCACACACTTAAAAAATTTATTGCACTTTAAAAATTTACTTAATCATATTTTAATTATCGAAATAAAGACACTCACCCTTATTGTGGTTCTCCTTTCGATATAGATTTCTCATCGACAACTGAATTTGGTTTTGTGAATATCGATATATCGATCGACGTTTGACGTAAAAACGCGATGACATTTTTGTTCGCGACTCACAAATTTGAGAGCCGTAGTCAATCAGCCTTATTGTGGTTGTTGCTTCGACATAAATTTGGGAACAACTAAAAAATTATAATTGTGAATGTGAAAAACAACCATTTTCACTGGGTCAAGTTTTTAATTCGACCAAAAGTATGCAAATTCACGTACTGGCTAGTAATAATTTACGGAATTATATATTTAACAGTTCACAGAAAATAATTTGTCATGGCGCCATATTTATTTTGACAGATTATAATTTATTACGATTCACAATAGATAATTGAATTGAAGAAATTCAAAAAAATTGTGACATTCGTTTTACTGGGGCAATACTAATAAGCCGTTTCGTTTTTCTTAAACAATTCAAAATAAAAAACTTCACGACACGATGTTGTCGACAACCAAGGGTTTCAAATCATAAATTCTATTCCAGTTTTTCGACCAAAAATGAAAATGCATTTTTTATAAAATCATTTATTAAAATTATTATTAAATAATAAATTAAATAATTAATAAAGATATACTAATTTTATTTAAATTCAGAAGCAATTCTAATTTTATTGTATACATTTTAAGATTGAAATTTATACTGATACACTTTTCTTGGTAAATAAACCCATTAATTCCCAATTTGGGCGAAATATCCATCCTAACATTAAATAAAATTCAATTTAGTTTTTTTGACACATGAACTAACGGCTTCTTGACAAAACATAACAACATAGGTAACTAAGTTACGATTGCCAACTTAACTGAAAAATTTATAACTCAGATTTTTTCAATGATAACGTGGCAACATTCTTTAGTCGATTCGTGATAGTTGCTCAATACAAAATAAAAATCTACACGACAAGGAAAAGTCGTGTCGTTTGTCGATCGACACGACAACCGGAGGAAACACGCCAGAATCGAGAAATTGTCACGAAAGGAACACGTCGTTGTGTCTTGAAAAAATAATTTAAGCAAAATAAAAATTTTAAGATGTGTCGTAACGGATACTTGTTTTAAACCAGCGATTGGTATAAAATTTGTAAAATAGTTCGTTTACTGGGGGGGGGGGGGGGGGGGAGGGGGCTTTGCCAGCTACCAAATTATATGTTCAATAAAGCCAAAACGGTCCCTGGGGGGGAGGGGGGTCATTCCCACAAATTAAATATAAAAATCATTTGATGAATGCGGATTATTGTAAAAATTTTAAAATGCCATGATAATTTTTTGCACTTTCTTTAGACCATGGTAGAATTTCGCTAAAAATTTTCCACTCAAAAAATTTTGAGTCGTTTTACAACGAATTGTTAGAGTGTAAATTTCTGAAGATGAAAAATAAATGTTTACTAAAGCAATCCAAATTAGCTGAAGATTAACATTCCTGGACAATTTTTTAGCCAATTTTCTGAGTACTTCGTAAAGTTTCAGCCGTTAGTGTTAGTAAGTGCACATTCTCAATTCCAATTCTAGAATTAGATTAGAAGTAGCTTTGTAGAATTTTGACTAAATATGCTGTAAAAGACAAACAATTTTACAAATTCATATAGATTTCGTTGATTTCAATCATTTTGTAAGTAATGCGTTCTGTTAACTAATTTCGACACTCTTGTCTAATTGTTTGTTGTTTTAAAAAAGTATTGTGATTGTCTAGGAAAAATAAATATGAAAAATTAAACCAATTTGAAAATATATTTTAACAGTTTATATCAAATCCTACTCTGTGTGTGGTGTGGCAATTAAAATATTTATTTTTTGAAATTGTGACAACACTACAAAGCCACCTTATGTACATAGTTGTTAGCAACCTCGATATATTTAGTTTCACTTAGATTTTGAAGGTTACAGGTAGTTTCTTAAATATATGAAATACATTTGATTTCGAGTTTGGCGACACAATCAAATAAAACAGTTACTTTATTATATTTGACCATAATTTAAAATCCATCCCAAAATTGTACGAGAGTTTATCTCACAATTTATAAACCAAATCGCAAAGAAGGCGCAAACGGATGTTATAACCATTTTTTGTTTTTGTTTTAAGATTTAACAATTTTTTTTTATTTAATGGGAACCTGAGTGCATATTGCACATTGCACACAGATAATTTCTCCGTCTTTTTTTGTATGTAAGACCCATATATCTTGGAAGGAATGTTGTAAAAAACGTTTACTAAAAAATACATCGAAAATTGATTATAATGTGGAGATGGGAAAAAGGCTAACGAAATTGTTCATTTTATGTAAAAAAAAAAAAATATCAAATTTCCAATAAATTTTTTGAAACAAACAAGAGAACAACGAAAAATTACAAAACTGGCGTGCCTTCTGAAATTCGATTCAATTTCGAACGAGAACCGAATAAAAACTATATACTAAACATAATTTATTAGGTTCTTGTTTTAAATTATATTACAAATTATGTACAATCGTGATTCTGTAAACTACTCATAATATACACAAAATATTATTAAATTTTTTTTTTATTTTTTTTTATTAGAGATGTATCATCATCATGATGTTATGTACTTCTTGTGTGTCGTGATTATTATCATTTATTTTGTTGTACATTATTACAATAAAAATTTGTCTCTTCACAACAATATATTCGTTTGTCTAAATCTTAATGTTTACGCGACATTAAAAAGTGCTAAAATTATTAGGAAATTTAATCTAATTTATTTTGCTTACCAAATGACTCAATGTGTGACTGTGTATACGATAAGCTGTGAATGAAAATTGCATTATTTGCGATTAAAATGTTAGAGGTTAGATAATATTAATAAAGTGTGCATCTTACAACAAAATCTCTAGTGTAATGACTTGTACACCCTTTTGTCCGTGTACGTTGTAAGTACAAAAAGTAACCGCCGCCACGCAGTCAATCGAGTACATTCATTCAAAAATAAAAAATAATATTCTTAATTAAATGAAATTAAAAGATATTCTTTTATTACACAAAGATATTTTTTTTTTGTTATCAATTAATAATAATTGTATTTATTTTTTATTATATTAAGAAAAAAAAATGTTTTCTTAAATGATTTTTAGTTTTATTATATTTATTAAGTGTGACGCATGTAATTGTGATATTTTTTTTTATTTATTTATTGAATTTAAATATGAGTCTGTAAGCTGAATCTGAAAAATATTTATACACATAAGTGGATCTCCTCCATTATAATTACAAGTATATCCAAATGGTACTTGTCTTATATCTTATTAAATCATCTTCAACATATTATATTTTTTTAATCAAAATGTATTTGTGTGTATATATTATGATATGATATTTATGTTTCTAAAAAATGTATATACAAAATAACATTAGATAGTCGAAAAGAAAAATATGAATGATCAACATAAAATATATTTCGTATGTGTTATTAAGAAGGCACATACTCATAATATACAGATCTTATTTTTTTTTTTTTATAAATTAAACCAATCTCTTTCATCACCACAGCACAACAAGTGTGAGTTTTCAAAATATTTTTTATACGTATATAAAAAACGTAAATATTTATTTTTACTATACATACGAGTTGAGTAAAAGTTATGTGTAATATTTTGATATACATATCGCTCATTTGCTGCAAGTGTGACACAATCCAAAATTTTTAATTTTTCATCCTCAATTGGACCTTAATTTTTATAAACTCTTGAATATTTTTCAAATTTTCTTAGGATAATTTCCAATATCTTAAAATGTTAATTTCTTTCGCTAATTGAGTGATTTTTTATATGTATAATTTTACATAATTTACAAAATAATAAAAATATGAAATATTTGGAATCGTTTGATTCGAATATATATTAGAAATGAATGAATTTTGAGTTGTGTCACTTCTGCGCCAAATGAGCGATATACGGTGTATACATATACGAGGGCCGTCAGACTCTCCGAAATAGCGCGCGCAAAATCTATTTTTACTGTATTAAATATACTTATATATAAAAAAGAAAGAAATCAAGGATAATTTAAGAACGTAATTATAGGTAAATAAATTATTATGGAGTATAGTTGACCAATCAAATAATATTTTTGTAATAATAATTAGTCAACTGATCTTTGTATTTTTAAAAATAATATTACGTGCGCACTGAACTGAACTGAGTAACAATGTACGGAAAAATGTATATGCATACAATAAAAATGAATTTACATAAAATTGAAAAACTGGTTCACCTGCAAGGAAAATATACATATATATATATACATAGTCTTATACACAAAGGGAAATGTTTTTAAAAAAATATAATTTTACATTTTAATTTATTCTTAAAAAAAGACAAAATACAAATTGTAATTATGCGCTACAGTTCGGTAGTACCATGGTCGTTAAATTTTTTTTTTTTTGTTTTTAATTTTTACACGACAGGTGGATTTGGTTGGAAATATTGGAATTTGATAAAATTTGATTTATTCCACTTCACGCTTAATAGATTAAATTATATAGGGTGCTTTCGTTAGTGACGACATTTCTCATTAGGTTTATGGCAAAATTGTGATTTATCGAAAAATTTATGAAAATTTTACAAAGTATATTTTTTCGGAACGGTTTCTCTCCACCTTTGGTTTTTTTAGTGCACAGACGGTTGCAAACTATATTGCAGGACTTGCTAACAATGGCGTGGAAATTAGCGTACTATTTTTTTACATTTTGGTAAAATAATTAATGATAAAATATGGTATAAAATATAAACATTGTAATTGTGCACAATTCACTATTGGCCAATATGGTGTCAATAACAAAATAAAAATATGTGATTCCGATGATCACAATATTTCAAGATTTATTTCTTTATTTTTGCTTTTACAGCCTTTTCCTATTGGCGATTTTCATCAACTGTAGATTCGACAGAAACGTCAAAATTCTTGTATTCATATAAAGTTTATTTTCAATATTTTCCATGTTTACTTAACTAATTAATAAAAATATAATTTAATCGGTCTGCCTAATTTTATTTACAAATGGCTAAATATAAGTTCCCAAGCAACAAACTGTGTATTGTTTTTAGTTGTGTTTCGTGAGCTGACAAAAACACAAGTTTGAATCCTAGTAAAAAGTTATTAAAAAAGTGATGGATTGCAGTGTATAGGATTGGAACAAAAGTTACCAAGAATTCACAAGTGTGTACCAATCATCATGCCATTTTCTGGTATTTTTTTCGGTTTTAAGGAAAGGAAATAAACGTTATCTAAAAAAGGATTCAAATCCTACCCAAAACTTGCTGTATGACAGACGGTCTAAAAAAGGTCCAAATGATTCTTACAGTTGCCAGACAGGAGCGACGAGAAAAGCAAAAAAAAATATGATAAAGGTTGAATCAATGTTAATAAAGAAATTGTACCTGTAGAGCAAAGTATTGTTAGTGTGCTGGGTAATCTGAGTTGAGAACTAATTCCAGTAATATCGAATTACCCTCAAACGAACTTACCGTACTTCACCAGGTGCGTTCTGACAATTTACAAATGTGTGACAAATGCGTTTAAGCTAACACACTGTGCAATGAAGGGCCAAATTATAATCCTAGATTTAATTAAGAATGAAACAATATTGAGTTCTTGGACAGGAATTAATAAGTTTGCATTATTAGAAGCCGTGGAAGACTGGTGTTGCAACTATTTATGGCCCGCAATACCAAAACAGTTTAAGTTTAAAAGAGCAAATTGTCTTGGTATTTATTAAGTTGACGACCAATTTATTTTTTTTTCATCCTTCTTTGGGACGTCATCGTCCATCATTTCGCGCAATTTTAATACTATTTTACCCGTACTTCGATCCGCGTTAAATTGGTGGTGTACTTTCCATCTAAAGAAGAGACTACTATATAAGTGTTTTAGGCCTAATTTTATGAATGTGAGGGCTATATTTGATTGCATAGAAGCAGGTATACTTCAGGTGAAGAAAATGGTTCCATTATGGTCGATAAACATTGACCTACATTTAGTGCAGGACCAAATCAACACTTTCCAGAGGATGAAGTAGAGGGGAATACCAAAATGTCAATCAAATATCAATATCAGCATTAGTTCACGTAGAAAGGTTTATACAAAGAATGAATATTTTCAACATTCTGCTATGTCAAATAGGATTAAACATTCTTCCTTATATCGACGATATAATCAACATTATTGCCTGTATAACAAATTTGTCAACACCAGTTTCAGCTGAAGATAAATTTTAAATTCTATCATTTCATATTTCAATAAAAAAAAAAAAATTGTATAAAAAAAATAAATACATTTCAATTTTCAAATATAAATTAAGGGTTTTTGCGACTTAAACCAGCCTTACAGGAAGAAGTGCCAGTCCAATGTGACAAGTCATTTTGAATAAAAAAAATTTTTTCGTGGGGTTTTTCTTTTGGATGGGACGTTTGTAACACTACACCAAAAACATGAATTGTCCTTGTATTTGGCTGGGCTTTAAAAATCCTTGATTAGCTCTTACTAATTTTTCTCCTTGAACGAATGGTCGGTCTTCTCATTCAACCAAAATATTTTAAAATATCTATGAGACTAATCAGTATATTTATTTTAGTTGGATCATCGAACTAAAAGTATATACATAAACATTAGGTTAGGCTTTGCTGATGTGTTTTTTCTACGTTGTTTTATGCAGATTTTGAAGCAAATTCAATTAAATATAAAAATGTTTAATTAATGAATTTCTACCGTTTTTATGTAAATTTATTAATTTATTTATTAAATTTATTAATATTCTCTCTCTCTCTCTCTCTGGCACTATATCCCATTAAGGAATTTGGCCGCCTCAAATGTGGTTTCATAATCATATTTTCTTTTCGGATAATGATTGATTAATTCATTGATCCTAAACCAGCCGTGACATTTTTTCCTTGTCACCACCGGGAATCGAACCCGGGACCTCCGGTCCCTGGAGCAAGAATGTTGACCACTTTGCCTCGGGGGCGGCGAGGATTAATATTCTCACCATTTTAAAAATTTTGTCTTCATTTTGCTACAAAAGTTTTTGTTTTGACATTTCTCATCACGTCTTTGCTTTGTGTTCAAATATCGCGCACCAGATGTCAGCTACTTTGTTGCAAATCGCGTATATGTGCTGAGTTTTTTCCGGACGACCCTAGACATTAATACGATAGCCATTCTATCATAATGTCACACTACTCAACTATTAACAAAAAAATAAATACAGGATACCCTCCAAGAAGACGATTAACTCATTCCGTGTTCTTTGAAACCGTGTTGTTCGAGACTAAAGAAAGAAAATAAAAAAAAACGTTACGCTCTATTTTTTTTGTGTTATGAAATACAAAAACAAAATAATATGGAATAACGAAAATCGTGTTGTTTGAAACCGTGTAATTTGAGGTCAGTTTTATATCAGTTTTCTTCAAAACCGTGTTTTTCGAAACCATGTTCTTCGAATACCGTGTTCTTGGAGGGTTACCTGTAATATCACTAGCTCTCGAAATATATCATTTAGTTCTTAGTCTTCAATTGCCATAACCCTTTAGACCAGATTCAAACGGTCAATGGCTAATATACCTTTGTAATCGACTAGACTGCTGTCGGCCTTGCTAATATATTTAACCAGTTTATAGGTACAACGATCGCAAGCGTGGCACATTTTACCATCTGCTGACGATGTTTATTAATTTAACCAATTTATTGTCCCAATTCCAATTTTCTTCTTCGGACAATATTGCCAAACTATAGTTGTGACTATTTAGAATGAATTAAATCATTAGTTACACAAAACTCATCAAACTTGCTAGTAGTAAATGCGGCACCACTGTCAATTATGATCCTGATAGTCTTTCCGTAGACTAAACACCAACATCGGGAACAGCGTACAGTGCTTCTAATTTTCTGAAAGCGTCGATCAATGTTGTCACGTAACGATTTCAAGCATTTTCGGAAAGTATATTTTTTTTTTAATGTTATCAATGTTTTCTCTATTCCCATATGAGAAACGGCTTCATGAGCATCTCTTACTAAATCATAAATTAACTCCGCCGGAGCATACAATCGTCATCGTCCTTTAGTTATCTTGTATACTCGGCATTTACATATACATCCTAAATCGTGTATGTACCTCAGGATTACCATTTTCTAATTCGTCGAGAATATTCAAAATATTTTTATCACGACAAACCTATCATCTCAGCAGCATCAGCAGCTAAATTGATTTTTCCTTGAACGGATTTGATTTTATATTCAAACTCGGCAATTCGTAAAAACCATCTAGCGATTCTCGGATTTAAATCGCGTTTATTTGGCAGAAGTTGAGGACGGTTACAGTCAGTTCTGATTATACCCCAGTAGGTATATATACACAGAATTTTTCGAGTCCTACCACGAACGCTAATGCTTCGAGTTCGATGGCGGAGTATCGACTTTCTTCTTTAAAGGTCTTTAAGGAAATCACTTTTTTAACGCTGGTACAAGATAGCAGCAACGGCCAAGGCCCTTGCATCATTAAATGCACTTCCTTCTCGGCATCAGGTTCGAATATTGTTAAAACTGGCTTCTCGGTTAACACTCGTTTAATCGCGTTGAATGCAGTTTCCTGTTCACTTTCTCAAAGAAACTGTACATCCTTACCTAATAATACCGCAAAAGGCCTTGCCATAACTGCGAAATTTAACCAGATGAGTAAGAGAGGAAAATCCTCGGCAATCGACGCCTAATCTCACCACTTTTCTACGCACTAATATAACGGACTTGCGAAAAGAGAAATGCGGTCTTCGATGATGTCACCCTCCTTGAATTCCACAATAATTTCTTTAACTTTTTCTCGCTCGTTCGCATCAAATTGATGTGATCCATAATATACTGGCTTATCACAGCTTGCTCGTTGATTACATGAAGTCGGTCTGCATCTTCACCCTGTAATTGCACTTGAATCGCGTCTATTCGAATCGGCTCCTCATTTTTCTCGATTGGCTGCAAGCTCTCTTCGCTCCGACTATAAATCTCACCCCTTGCGATTAATTCTTTTTTGGTGAAGTGATTCGCTACTTTGCACGTCAGATGCATCATAACTTATTTGCAAACGATCGGCCATCGTTTGATTTCAAGTTGTTGCAGATCGTATTTAATGTCTTTTTATAGTCACGTCACTGCCTCCTCGGGCACTATTATTAGGATATAGTGCAGAGTAAACTTCGTGGCCACGTGTTTTTATGTGACTGAGTATTTGCCATTTTTAATTAGCAAAAGGAGACTAACTTTGATGTTGTTCGAATTTTTTCGAGTATGGTGAGGCTTTGCACGATTGATATGACGGCACTTTCTTGCTTTTCCTCTTCTGTATCCTGTATTTTATTAAACTGTAACAAAACTCAAAAACGACCTCAAATCTGTGGATATTCTTACTGAGGCTGAGTTGATTTCAGGCCTGTTATTTATGGAAGTTTCCTTTTTTTATTATTTTTTACAACAATGGAACCTCTGTAGTTTGCTGAATGTGTGTCTCCACAGTTTCCTGATATTTTAACCTCAACCTCAATTGTAATATTCCATTTAATGCAACATCTGAAACCGAAACTTTCTTCATTGATTCCTTTTAAATTTAAACTTGAACCAGATTAACAACACTCATAATTCGTACGGCAAATAGCTAGACCTCTTTCTTTCCAGTGACTCAACCATTTTCGAAATAGTGAGTTGATGGCAGAGATGGAAACCAATTTTTTTTTCAGTTGGTTCGGTTTTGGTTTAATAACAAATTTTTATTACGGTTTTTGGTTTGGTTCGGTTTCTCGATATTTCAAAACTTGGTTTTGGTTTGGTTTTGGTTTAAAGACTGTATAATTTTTTGGTTTGGGTTTGATTTTGGTTCACATTCAGAATTTAGATTCACATTTTTATTCTTAATTAATTCTCGATTTCCGGCCATCGTTAAACCTCGATCTTTCAGACTCAATTGGTGTGAGCTGGTAAAGCAGCTTTTCTTCTAAAATTTAAAATTTAATATAAAAATGTGAAAAAAATAATGTAGTTGTTTCAAAAAGAAATGAGTAGATTTTTTCAATTTATGTAGGTAATAGAACAAATTTTTTACTATAAAACCGAACCGTGAACCAAACAGAAAAACATTGGTTTATGGTTCGGTTTAACTATTATTTAAAAAACTGTTTGGTTTTGGTTTGGTTCAATCAAGTCATTTTGAAAATGGTTTGGTTTGGTTTTGGTTTTGGTTCGGTAAAATTTCGTTCGTTCAGTGGTTTTGGTTTGGTTCAAACGAACCGGTTTCCGTCTCTGGTTGATGGTACCATTCATTCCATATGACGTCTATGACAAAGTAATGGAAAATACACTGAACATAGCATAATTATGTTCCTGTTTGGAACGCGCAGATACAGAAATTCGTTTCAACTTTAACAAGGCTCCGATACGTGAGCGAACGAGGAACGATTTGGAAGCGAATTTTTATACGACGCTGAATCATCCTCCTGGGTATGGTACTACTCTGATTAATCTGAGAAATAGGAAAAACGAAACTTTCAAAATAATGAAAAAGGCCAATACAAAAGTGAATAGAACCGCATTTCAGGAGATAAACGTCTTGTTTGAGGAGTACTTTTAACTAAGATATCGTAACTACATCGCGACTTTACTTTGGATTTTTTTTTAATACTTAACGTAAAACTAAAGGTTATCCTGCCTCCAAGCAGAATTAGTCGAGATACCCATCATTTCCATAGGTATATTACGAGCTCTAAATGCATTCGGTAATGGCTGTGGTACCGGATAAGATATCTTCAACTGTACTGAAAACATACAGTACCGACAGTCTCTGCAAACTGGGATATTCCCATCCCAATGGGAACCAAAAAACCAAAATAACTTCAATATTTAAAGCGGAAAAATGGTTGACATTTCGTGTTACAAGAGGATTTCATCATTGTCTTCAATTCCAACACTCTTTGAACTAGTTGTCTGTAATTAATGAGTTTGAATTATACCACACCAGTTGACGGAATTACACAAGCTTCGGGAGCTGTTTTAAATTGGTGGTGACTAGACTTGTGGCCACCGCGTAAAATGATCCACGCAGGTTAAGATATATGTTTATCCATTAGATGATGGACGTGGTTCAACAATATCTAAATGGATGTGTTCAAAGCGACCTGTTGCACTATTCTGGTAATTCCCCGGGAATAGAGAACTGGAAAAAGAATATATATGTAATTTCAGTTTAAAAAAAAAAAATTACGACCTACTGATAAGGAAAATTTGATGCAATTATTTCTAAATTGGGAATAATGAAAAAAATAATTAACTGTGTAATTTGATCAGTGGATCATATTGAGTCTCCTAAAAATTCCCTGTCGAGTGAAAATACAACTGCGTTTGGGAATACTTGTCCGCTAATTGTCTTTCTGGTGCTCTAAGATTAAAAAGTTTAGGCATACTATTAGAAAACTAAAGATTGTGGCTAGAAAAATTAATATTCTGGCTGATTGGGATAAGTTCCAGGTTCGCGCAGAAAGACTACAAAACAGTTTAAGATCTGCTCATACAATTTCCTGGTATACTTTCTGTGACGAAATTGTTAGTATGTCTATGATCACCAGGCTCAACATAATTTTGGCCAAGAATGACAACTGTAGACTAGAAACTGCTCGTCTACCTAACGGAAAGTTAACTTCTTTAAAAAAGGAGGTTGAACAGTTTATTAGTTATCCACCCTAGGAGCAAAAGTACTAGCTGCTACTGGACAAGCTAGTGCTTCTGCTACTACGGTGGATTGATCTGTTCCACTAAGGCTAATCACACACGGAGTTCTGCATTGCAGTTTGTTGTCTTTTGCACCGTCTAAAGAGGGTGGTTTCTCTTATTCCAAGCTTGCGTAACCTTTGATTTCACCCTAGTTTGTGTAGAAGGAGTCGAGTCGTTTTTGTACCTAAATATGGGAAGTCTGATTACATTGATCCTAAGAATTTTCGCACTATAAGTTTGTCCTCGAACTTTCTGAAATCGTTGGAAAGAATTGTCGATAGAGTCATGAGAAACCATTTCATGTTCATTTCTCACCTGAGTAACATGCAGAATGCTTACAGAGTTGGCAGATCCTGTGAAATGATGCTACTTGAGCTTGTTCCCTGGACATTGTGCAGGAGCGTTGAATAGCGCATCTTTTTCTGTTACTGTTTATAAGCCCATGTATGAGATTTTGTATCGACTACCCTATCACCAACTGGGTTGATTCGTTGCTCAAATTTCGCATTGTCGAGGTGGTTACTGCTGTGATACCAAGACGTGATCGACGACCTTCTGATCACATTTCAGCAGTTCAGTTTTTATGTTCTGGGTTATACCGACAACCTTCTTATAACTGTCTCACGAAAGCATCTGCACCAAAATCAGGACGGCCTTACTTTGTGTTAAGCGTCTGTCTGGGTGTCATTTTGGATTTTAGATTATCTTGGAATTTTTATCTTGAACCTAAACTACAAAAAGCGACTCTATGAATATTGGCAATGTTGCATATTTGTTGAAACTTCTTGGGGATAGCCCCCAGAAACTTACGCATCTATTGTGTGGAGGCCCGTGGTAAACTTAAAGTTGTTACGGATGGCAGTTTTCAACTAAGCAAGTAAAGGCCTCTCACGTTGATGTTTTTCCGGCTAGATTTCAGAGTAATGGCATGGGTCGTGGGGGAATTAGAGTCTTGCGTGCTCCTAGCCTACACCATGGAACAGAAAATCAAAAAAATCAAAGCAATAACAAAAAAAAAAATGAATTTAAATTAAGTCGACTAGAATTTGTCGAACGAAATTTTAGGAACGTGATAAATAATGACCAAACCGGATCTCCCCGAATGGCAAATACATAGTCTGCTGAAGAGAATCCCCCCCCCCCCCCTCCCCCGAATGACCTATCGACCCCGAAAAGCCGAAGCCCAACAACAACGAAGCAGCATTAGAGGGTAGGGACGCTTCTTCAACTGACCAGAGGTCTCTCTTCACCCGAAGAGACCTCCAGCGATTCTCCTACAATACACGGTCGGCCCGAATGGGCACATACGCTGGACTCACCACTGCGACCTTGTGGAGGTCCTGCCAAGGAGATAAAGAGAAGTGACAAGCCCAGCCTGTAAATATGGCACTGGCATATAATGATAATCCTCCTCTCACCACACCAAACCGTAAAACTGTAATATTTCATTTTACTCGATTTTATTGATGACATCAAAAAAAAAAAAATAAAAAAAATGAAGCGAAAGAATAATAATCCAAATGCTGCTGAAATCGCAGTGCAAAATTTTAATTGACCTACAACTACTATACGGGAAATATAAAATGGAATCATAAAGAAAAATATTGCCGCCCAACAAAATTTGAAGCGAGAACCAATGTACATCCCCGGCCACGTGCACGACCACCGTATGTATGGTGCTCGATTACAATAAAGAAAATATTTGAATCAAAATAAAATTAAATAAATAATTTAAATATTTAAATAAAAAAATAAATATAAAAAAATAAAAAAAATTTAATTAAAACAAAAATCAAGGTACGATATCCTCAAGGTCACCCTGTACGGTGATGGCGTCTCCCCACACTTGTTCGTAAAAAAATTCATCAATGGCCGGCTGGCCACTTGCTCGTTGCAATGCAGAGTCTCTGTTGGACGTCCTTGACAGTAAACAAAGTCAAGTGGCCTCAACTGGCAATCTAAAAACTCGTAGGAGGCGACCTTTCCAACGTGCAAATAAATTTGGATGGCCTAAACTGGCCACTCTGTATTGTACCGTTCCGAGGCCTCCCCAATAAAACCAATGGCCGGCTGGCCACCTGTACGTTATGCGTTTATTCGCCAAGAATCGTAAAATTCAACGCATACACCCCGATTACGCTAGTCGTGTCATTTGTCGTTTCAAGTGACTCTTTTACTATGAAACCATAGTCGCCTGCCTTGCCAACATATCTAATATGTTTATTATCGTAGTCACTTCAAACGACAATCGGCGTATTTTATGTTTTTTCGAGTCACCTAAAAATTTCACATGACTCGAAATGACAGTTTTTTATTGTTTTATTCGTCTCAAGTCACTTATTGGCATAGCAACTGGCTAATTTCCATACAAATATCAAATTTTTATTGTCACTTGAAACGACAATCGACTCGACTAGCGTAATCGGGGTGATAGTCTCTGTTGGACGTCTTTGACAGTAAACAATGTGAAGTGGTCTCAACGAGCCACACGAAAACTTGTAATGCGTGGGCTCGCCAAAACCCGAAAATATTTTTCCGTTGGGCGACCTTTCCGCTGTGTAATTTAATTTGGATGGCCTCAACTGGCCACTCTGTATTGTACCGTTGCGGCCCTACAGCTGGTTCACCCCAAAATAACCAAACTCGAATACGTTGGGATCCGTTTTTGAGGCAACGAACCTCGTGTTGGCTACATTAGCACACTGTGTTGTGGCTTACACCCCGAAAAATTAAAAATTGCAGGCCCCGTAAAGCAACCGGTATTGGGTGTAGTTGACAGTTATTAAAACACGCGCAGCTCAGGTGCACCAATTCACCACAGCAATTCAATAATCAACGGTTTGATTGATACCGCTCTGGAAATTTACCACGTAATCACAACGTACTCTCAAAAAAATATTAGTTATCCCGATGAGATCACCACATAAATTAAAATAGTTTTTTTCGTTTTCCAACACAACAAAATTTCAATTCACAACAGCTGTACTGAAACTTTTAATTTTCTTTTAAAAATAATTACCATTTTTATTTTTAGAATTATCCAAACGTTAGGGCTTAGACCCACCAAAAAAATCCCTTTACTTAATTTTAATATTAAATCTCGATCAAATTTGATTTTCGACCAAAAACAAGATGCTTAACTTTTTTATAATAAAAAACCCGACTTATCACAAAATCAAAAACTAAACCCCCCCAAAAAAAAAATCTTGCACCAAACAATAGTTCTAGAAGCATCTTTTTTTCTCTCTGTCCCCGTGCGCATCAATTTTATTGATACGAACGAGAAAACACACAAAAAAACTCCTATATCTCATCCCTCGCCCACACGCACAAGGTGCACATTGGTCTCGCTCCAATTATTTTATCATCGTCTATGTACTATATAGGGTGAATGCGGAAACATAGAATAAAATATTAAAGTCTAAAGGTCTAAAGTGGTGCCATCCACTTATTTAAATACAATGAAATTTATTTTTTTAAAAATGAAAAATTAAAAAAACAAATTAAATCGTGAAAAACTTAATGGCGTACAAAATATTGCCTGTAGGGCTATTATTGGTCTTTATCGTCTACTCCGTTTATTGCCTGGAAAAACATTATTTTCATTCCTTGGATGCTGACCTTTATTTTGGGTATAGCTTGCTGTACTGCTTATCGGTTGAAATACAACGGCGGCTTTGAACATATTAGCTTCAAACCCCTTCGTTAATTCTAATCTCGTCAGAGAGTGTAATGTTCACTCAGACATTGATGGCAACAAAATTCCAGATTCTCTGGTCAAATGTGGTTCGAACTCTTTTTATATAGTCGAACCTCATTCTAGCTTCTCAGCAATTAATCGCGTATGTAGCTATTAATTGCTGAGCCATTTGACTCATATATACGGGCATATATGGACATATCCGTTTCAAGGAATCTCTGAATCGCATGTGGCTGGTTTCAACTACCGTGTGTGATGACTCCTTAGATGCTAACGATGATAACATTCATTATGAAGAATTTTATAATCGTCCGTGAATTTAATTTGTATAAGAATTTTTTTCGGCTTTTCGGACAAAATATTATTTTAATGGACGCCCGTACAATGTTTACGACTATTTTAGTCGCAGAAAACAAAGAGGCCATTTTTTAACAATATTTCTACCACAAAAGTAGAAAAAATGCACTCCCCTCCCCAAAACCTGTAACCCCAGGGCGTACTTGTGTACACAAAGAACACAAACCCTTGCAAAAATGAGAACTCCCTTAAGTAGCTTCTTGGCAGCTTGGTTTCGTACTGATAAAAAGTTGGTCTACTCATCAGGTTGCAACGATCAAACTGCAAAAATCCAACTCTTGCTTTGTACCGATAATACAAAACAAGAACATATCGATCTAGCGAATTATATATCACTAAATCAGAAACCACAGGAAATTCTCACTATGTATGTGTAACAAGCCAACACATATAATTAAGAAGAATTTTATAATCGTCTGTGAATTTAATTTGTATAAGAATTTTTTTCGGCTTTTCGGATAAAATATTATTTTAATGGACACCCGTACAATGTTTACGACTATTTTAGTCGCAGAAAAGAAAGAGGCCATTTTCATTCGTTGCAACCTGTTTTCGTTGCAACCTGATGAGTTTACCAACTTTTTATCAGTACGAAACCAAGCTGCCAAGAAGCTCTACCTAAGGGAGTTCTCATTTTTGCAAGGGTTTGTGTTCTTTGTGTACACAAGTACGCCCAGGGGTTACAGGTTTGGGGAGGGGAGTGCATTTTTTCTACTTTTGTGGTAGAAATATTGTTAAAAAATGGCCTCTTTGTTTTCTGCGACTAAAATAGTCGTAAACATTGTACGGGTGTCCATTAAAATAATATTTTGTCCGAAAAGCCGAAAAAAATTCTTATACAACATTCATTATGTTTGTAGCAGTCCTGCTTTTAATCAGATTCTTTCTTTTGATTCCCTCCCGATTGATGTAAATAAATTGATATCCTTACCTTGGTCTAAACTAGCTCAATTTGCCAAGATTGCAGTGCACACGTGCGTACTCTAATGGTTCCCTATGGCTTTCCCCATGTACCCATGTACCTTTCAAAAAATAAAAAATAAATAATCGAAATATCATATGAAACTACACTTTAGTTGTGATCTCAACTGGATCACTTTTATAGAAAATTACGTCTAATTCTCGCTAAACGGAAGTCGATAAACTGTCTGAGATAAACCGCATGTGAGAAGTCATTGACGAATCATTTGTGACACGTCTAATATGAATCGTGTAAGATGTATCTTATTAACTTTAAAAATAATGCAATCATATAAAAAAATGTTGGTTAGGTGTGTTAAAATTTTCCGAATAAAACAACTACAAAATATTTACTTACCAATTCCATAAACAAAATGTTAACACCGTAAACAGAGAGGATACAAATAATATCAATGGCGCTGTCACAGAGAGGGAACATGACATGATATGCAAATTATTACAAGACCCAAGGCTTGTCATACATTTTTCACACTTGTCGTTGAACGTGGACTGCAATTGGAAAAGTCATTCGAGAATCTAATATACACATTTGGAAATTTTTTCTTCCAGAAACTGTAGAACAATAAATGTCAAAAAATTAACTAGAAAACCAAAAAAAAAGGCGTTCTTGGGTCGTCGGTCAAAATTTAACTAGCTGAAATTCATTCGGAATCGGTATTTTAATAGGGATGGGAAGTGACTAGCCGCAAAAAAAATATTAATAATATTTCTCATTGAATTTTGCTGGCATAGTGCACTTCTGCCGCCCATATCCTTTTTTTGTGAAATGGTTAAATATAAATTTCGGCAAAATGTTTACTTTTGTTCTTGTGGTTTGGAATGATATTTATCGTACAATGTGTTTATGTACACTTTTTTAAAACTCACTTTTTTAATGTTAGAAATAACCATTAACAGTTTTTGTACATACAGAGTACAATTTTTTAGATTTTAGAAACTTCACACCGGTTACTTTATTTAAGAACCTGTTATTCTATAGAATCAACACGTTTAGTGCATTTAAGTACTTCGAGGAGAATTAAGGCATTCGGTAAAACGAATCTTGAAATCAATCATAATTCATAAAAAAGTCGGTTGTTGTCAGGTTGACGTATTAATTAAAAATTTTTGTTCTATGTCACACGGATTGATTTATAAAACGGACTCTTAGTGTTGCAGTTTAGATTTTTGTAACATACGAGTAGAACAGAATCTTATCAGTACACTATATCTTTTGTTTGCTTAAGTACATTTGGACTAATTAAAATTGGTCGTATAGGCTACTTAAACCAGTTATTTCTAATATTTATCACCAAATTTTGAAGTGTTCTTGAAATGTTTATTATGTATTTTGAAAATAAATTTTCTTATCAGGTCTCATTTAAAAAGCCACCGACCACCAAAATATAATGTTGCAATTCTGTTATATAGACATGCGACTCACACGCAGCGAAGCATGTTGTTTTCCCATAAGACGCCTAGTAATCAATATTCGTCAAACTTTGCTCTCGTTTATCTACATATATAAGAACTGCCACACATAACGCGCTGATAATGGCGCCAGCAAAATAAATGAATCACAGGAAACATGATTTTGTATTTCGACATTTATAAATTTTTATAATCAAGGGCAATATTGAATTGAACCGAATTTAACACTAACTGAAATCATTTTGGGGTATCCGTTCAGTTATCTGGTTTAATATTATTAGTTCATTGAATAAGTCACTTCAAAAATGATAATATAATATTATGATTAAACGATATCTTTTATACAGGCGCGTTTTAAACGCGACCATGAAATGTTTTGCGCTTCCCATAAACTATATACAATATATCAACATGCGCCATAAAATTGCACAGATAATTTGATAATGCCGCAGCAAAATTTATGAATCACGAACCGTATCGTTTTAAAATAATTTCTAAAAATAATAAAAGAGATAAATTTAAAAGAAAATTCTCATGGATACGTCAGAATGAATTTTCTTTTGAAAATTTAAAAATAAACAAACTGTTTATATTTAACCTAGTTTCACACAAAAAAAAAAAAAAAAATAATGATGAGTCGTGAATTTTCAACGTACCACAACAAAAATATTATTTCGTCTTTATTTTACTACTATACGATACTAATGCACACCCACCACCTGCAGATAACATGTTATGATATAAAATTTAATCATAGAAATTCTATTTATCTGTATATGATATTTCGTTCCGAGTACCACAAAAAAAAAATATTTCTTAAAAATTAAATATTCTCACATTATATATAGGATCTTAGAATATCGGAAACAGATGTGAGGCCACGATATTGTGTTATGCACAACAACAAAAAAAAAATATTCTATATGATCGAGATCGAATGATATAAATGTGAGGATGGTGATTTATGCGTTTTGTTAAAATCATTTATTAAGAATTTTTGTAATATGAAGCAGGTTGCCGCATATACAAGTTTTTGTATATAATGATATTTACTTTAAAACACAATATACTTGATATTTATCTACTTCACAAAAAACGACAAAGTAAATAAAATAAAAAATTAACACTAAAAATACACATCCGTGGATTAAGACGTGATTTAACATGATTGTAAGTGTGAGGCGAGCGTCTATGCAAATTACAACACGTCACATCATGTACAAATATTCTAATATTTAACAAAAAAAAAAAAAAAACCAAAACCAATTTTAATGATCTAACTAACAAAATTCTATAACAAAGAATTTATGATTTCCGTAAGTTATTTCAATTTTCTAGTATTCTCCTTGGTCTATCTATACAGAAAACATTATATCTGTGAGTACAACTTCTTTAAGATTTCATTTCAATTTTTGTTCTCATCATCAATAATAATTATAATACGAAAAATAAGGCTGTACACATAACTTTAATACAACAACCACAAACTACAAAAAAAAAAACTCGATGATGTCTTGAAAGAAGAAGAATAATAATAAGACAATCATTTTGTTTTACTTATTTGGTAATAAAACTTTTTTTTTTTCAAAGAGTTGAAATATAACAAAGAATTTAGATTTATAAAAGAAAATTATATAACATGGTTCGTATCTCTTCGATATAATGTGAAGAAGCTTATAGCTAGATTATATTGTCAATAAGAACATTGTGTATAATTTTTTTTTTGTGGATGAAAAATATTTTGATTGGACTTGAGACGCAATACAATGGTTTCGAACATTTTCTTATGAATTATTTATAAGAAAATTGTTAACTATATGGTGCGCTACTATTTAAACGCGATGCATATAGTTTGGGAAAACTCTTAAATAATTTAATCGTCTGCAACCAGTTTAATGTGAGAAACAATCTAACAAACCAACCAAGTCAAGTATCTCATCTTGAAAAAAAAATAAAAGAAAAATAAAATAAATTCTTATAACAAACCCATGTAATGAATATCAATCTTATTTCTTTTATGATTTCTTTAAAAAATTTGTTATAACAAAAAAAAAACAGCATTTTCGAACTTGTTTCGTGTAAGATAAGTAAACCACCTGCAAAAGTAAACAAAATATTTTTTTAGAAAAGAAATTTGCCTGACCCTATACTACAAAATAGAAAAGAGCGCACAAAAGATCTATTCACTTTATTTATTGCAGCATGCATGAATCTTAACAACTATGTCATGCTAATTAAAAAAACATCCGTATATAGGTATAAGAATACCTCGTATATAATCCCCGTGCACATTAATGTCTTAAAAATGATTAGACATCGGTTGAATACCATATTATTATATGCTTACGTCTATATGGCATTGACAGCCAACGCAGAGCACCGTACCTTCTATTTTAAACGCATATGTGTGCTTGTAACAAAACTATTACATAATTGCAAAACATAATATCAAAACTATAAATAGATATTACATTTAATATAAATAGGCACGAACTGAGAGAAATAAAAAATAAAATACAAGATTAAGATTGTGAGAGACATTTTTATTTTGGCTAGCGCGTTATACGATCGAGATTTAGCGTGTCTAAAAGCGAAATCAAAATTTTTGTGGGATGGGTTTTATTTTCTATCGAATTTCATCATTTTGTAATTCCACTCAAATTTGAGTGAAATTTGAACATTTGTAATTCCACTCAAATTTGAGTGGTATTTTTTTATACTAATAATGATATTTTACTCAAAGTTGAGTGTTTTTTCGTGTTCATTTCGTGTTTATATAATGTGCTTGTGTAGACGATGTATGTATGTAAGATAAATCAAATATGTCGAAAATTAGAAAAATGATTCCATGTAGTAATCACCATAATTTTATTTAATGTTTTATTTAGCAAGACTATAAACTATAAATGGGGTGTTAACACTGTTTTTGTGTCAAACTATTAAAAAATATTTAGTAATAGAATTTAAACCTAATGATAAATTCACACATTTCTATTAAACGCTAACTCCTGTAAACGTAAATTTTAAAAATGAAGTTATGTAATAATTTTGCCAACCTCCCAAAACCCAAGTCGGTGAAGTTAGCCCGAAATTCCATCCCGAACTTTTTGGTGCATTTCTTTGCTAAAGTGTAGTCAACCCGAAAAAAGTGTAGTCGTTACAAAAATTTAGTGCTATCCCGAAACCCCGAACTATTTGAGTATTTCTTGCATAAAAGCATTCGTTACATAAAAATGTAGGATTATCCCGAAATTAAAATCTAATACAAATTTAATTTTAATTTACACATTTTTAATAAACATTTTTTGAAAACTGTCAAAAATTGTTGGAACATCTTATTGTGGACTAACCGTGCAATATTATAAATTAATAAAAAAAATTCTTAAAATTTTAAAAAGCCTATTGGAATAAAATATAAAAAAAAATTAAAATTAGAAAATTAAGCTAAATCGAAAAGCGCATTGGCAATTCATGACAATAAAATAAGCAAACCATATTACCAGAGATAAATTGCACTCATGGTATATACGGCTATTTCGGTCTTGACAGTGCTAATAAACCCTGCGAATTTCATTTTCATATCAGGTGGAAAAATAATGTATATGATGTGTATTTGTGTGGATAAAGACTTCTCGAGTGAGAATTCTCTGGTATTTGCTCCACAGAATTTTAAAGTTTACTAGAAATTCTCACTCGAGAAGTCTTTATCCACACAAATACACATCATATACATAATTTTTCCACCTGATATGAAAATGAAATCCGCAGGGTTTATTAGCACAGCGAAGACCTAAATAGCCGTTTATAACGCTAGTGCAATTTATCTCTGGTATTTTTTCCACAGAATTTTAAAGTTTGCTAGAAATTCTCACTCGAGAAGTCTTTATCCACACAAATACACATCATATACATTATTTTTCCACCTGATATGAAAATAAAATGCGCAGGGTTTATTAGCACAGCTAAGACCTAAATAGCCGTATATACCGCTAGTGCAATTTATCTCTGGTATTTGTTCCACAGAATTTTAAAGTTTGCTAGAAATTCTCACTCGAGAAGTCTTTATTCATACAGATTCACATCAACATTTACATCATTTTTCCACCTGATATGAAAATGAAATTCGCAGGGTTTATTAGCACAGCTAAGACCTAAATAGCCGTATATACCATTAGTGCAATTTATCTCTAGTATTATGGTTTGCTTATTTTATTGTCATGAATTGCCAATGCGCTTTTCGATTTAGCTTAATTTTCTAATTTTAATTTTTTTTTATATTTTATTCCAATAGGCTTTTTAAAATTTTAAGAATTTTTTTTATTAATTTATAATATTGCACGGTTAGTCCACAATAAGATGTTCCAACAATTTTTGACAGTTTTCAAAAAATGTTTATTAAAAATGTGTAAATTAAAATTAAATTTGTATTAGATTTTAATTTCGGGATAATCCTACATTTTTATGTAACGATTGCTTTTATGCAAGAAATACTCAAAAAGTTCGGGGTTTCGGGATAGCACTACATTTTTGTAACGACTACACTTTTTTCGGGTTGACTACACTTTAGCCAAGAAATGCACCAAAAAATTCGGGATGGAATTTCGGGCTAACTTCACCGACTTCAAAACCCCAAGAAAATGAGTGAAATTTGTGTCTGCATCTCCAAAGTAGTTTAAGTAGTATAGTAAAAAAAAATGTCGCCACAGTCTGAGTTTAGTAGCTAGTAGTTTTCGCGCAATAAAATTTCACGTGATTTTATTTTTTACTTAACAATTATTGCAGAAATCTTAAACTCTGATTCGGAAAGCGGCAAGTAATATTTTTCAAACATTTTAAACATCAAATCATTTATTTATTCATTTATTTCAAATTTTTTGCGTGTCCTTTCAATGAAATCGTTGGTATGTGAATAATGAGAGATGTAATCTTAGGATCTATTGGTATGTAAATTTTGAATGCTTCCATCAAGAGTTTCGGAACTCCATAATGATAATATGTAGCGATCGAGCGAGAAACCGACCAGAGATAGTGCTGGCGGTCAATATGTCATCGACATGAAAGAGAATATAATTGGTGAACAATTTGACACAAAAGCTGCTCGTACCTTTCGAGTAGTTAAACAACAGAAATATAATGAGGCAAAGCTATGTACTGGCTGTTGAAGGAAAACATTTTGCAGACACAAACAATTATGAGTATACATCGAAAATTTTAGAAATGCTGACGCCACTCGAATGGGACGGGATATCCTGAAAAAAATGTTGAATGCGCATTAAAAATTTCAACAGTACTGAAGTTGGTCTGTACAATACAATATTTTTTCTGCAATTGTTCCATTTTCACGCCATCATTAAATAAAATGTTCAAATCAAATAATTTTTATTTCCTTCATTTATGAAAATTAAGGAGACACATTTTCAAGCGCTTTCACAACACACGAAATACAAAATCGATTGTGTTTTAGGTTGTAAAAACTTTACTCGTAACCGTGTACTGAACTCAGATTGACCCATAGTGTTTGTATCTGTAAAATAAAAGGTTTTCTAGCAGTGTGAGATTGAAATAGGATTACGACGAGTATTTTATTGTGAATTTTTTATTTTATGGTCGTGAAATGCGATTTATAGAAGCGTGTATTTTTGCAATTTCTGAGAAACGAAAATTGTAGATTGAGTAAAGAATAAAATTTTCCAGCATGAAAATTGGGTCAATTAGGGGTTAGTGTAATTTGACACAGTAACTGGTTTTGCCCGCGTTCCCTAATATGAGATACATTTTTATTTTGGCTAGCGTTATTCAATCTAGATTTAGCGTGTCTATAAGCTAGTTTAACATTTTTGTGGGACGTTTTCTTTCCGAATTTCATCATTTGTAATTCCACTCAAATTTTTTTTGTACTTAATGATAAAATTTTACTCAAATTTGAGTGTATTTTCGTTTTTATAAATGCTTATATTTTTTTCGGTACGTATACATAGTTGTATTAAGTTTCTACAGACAATCGTAACAAAAAATATTTAATGTAATAAAGCAAGGCTATTAATTTTAAATGGGGTGTTAACACTGTTTTTGAGTCAAACCGTTAAAAAATATTTCGTAGCTTAAAAACCCACTAATTTGAGCCAGCACCTTCAATCCATCCATTAAAACATTTCGCCCAAAGCGCTAATTTTTTTTTTATAAAATTGCATCCAGCACACCCAAACATGAATTTAGATAAGTCATTTATGGTGTTAAGCTTCATTCAACGGACCTCATGTAATATTAAACTCATTTTAAAAATGGTTGTACAATTCCAATTGACCAGCAGATCTAAGGTTCAATATTTTTTTTTACACACATACTACAAAAAAAACAGGTCAAAATCGATTGCATTTGGGATTGTTAAATGGGTATGAGAAAAACTTTACCCGTATTCATCGGTGTTGTGCTTATGGGTCGAAAATGATGGGACATTACAAGATGGGAAACTTCGTTTTTACTCCGCATTTGAAAAATTAGAACAAAAGTTTTTATACGGTAATGACTAAATGACAAACCAGAAGTACATACTAGATTTTTGAGGAACAGAGTACTGAATTCAACTAAATTCATTTATTCATCGCTGAAACTACTATTTGCACCTTTACCAACTCCACCAATATTCCAGCAACTTTACAAGCAAATTTCAAGGCTACTTGAACAAATTTTGATGGGACTCACAGTAAATAGCATTTTTCAGGCAACAAGTTGCAATTTCAAATAATGAATTCTTGAACCGCATAGATTAGGCAACAGCAAGTCAAGTTAATATTAATAATCTCGACCATGTTCCTATGTAATTTTAGGTAAATTGGATTCTACGGGTTTACTTTAATGTACACCATAAACTCCGAACAACCTCATTTTAAAAGTATTATTTAACGACCAGCCATTTTTTGTTTGGCAAGCAACCATGTTAATCGTGGATGCTGTTCTTAAAAGCTTTTCAAGAAAAGCATTAAAACTTTGCCAATCGTAAAGCGCGTTTGCTGTCCTAGGTCTGCATTGCCCGATTATTGTACGTTAAGGACCTTACTGTAATCTCAGTATTTATTAATACTATTCTAGCGACTTGCGGCTGGAAATTGTGACCTAAGAAATTATGGATCGCTTTGAGCACTAAACAGTTCACGTTGAGCGCTTCAACGTGAATCGTTTAAGTTCTTAAAAAAATATTTTTTCAATTTTTCATTAAAATTTTGCAATATGAAAATGGGGTCAATTAGGTACTACACGATTAGTGTAATTTTAACGCTGCACAAAGTGAAGTTTAAATATATAAATATTTGGAGAATCACGAACGGATGAATTTTGCCAATCAAATACCTGGTTTTGCCCGTGTTCCTTCATATGCCATTTTCATTTTGGCTAGCGTTATATAATCTAGATTTACCTTGTCTATTAGCGAATTCAATATTTTTGTTGGACGGTTTTTTTTTCTGTCAAATTTCATTAATCGTAATTCCACTCAAATTTGAGTGGTGCTTTTTGAACTCGATGATGATATTTTATTCAAATTTGAGCGTGATTTCGCTTTCGTAAATGTTTATTAATTTTTGTTTATTTGTAGTATCTACTATGTTTATGGTATTTTAAGCACTGATCTATTTTACATAAAAATAACAGGTGATTCTGATCAAATATTAAAAGGTTTAACCGCCCGCCCGCCCAATCTTTTTAGAGGGGATTTAAATTTTAAATCAAATTACTATTTTAAAATAAATATAGATAGGCGGGTGAATCAGATTGATCAATCGATGAAAATCAGTTAAGCTTCGTTTTTCACTGATTCACATTATTTTTCGATGGCGAGTCTACTACGAATCGTTTGAATAAAAATCGCTTGTTATTCCACATAAAGTGATATATTTTTTAAAAACTCATCAACTCGGCTTGCGTCACTCTATCTATCGCGAGTAAAAAAAAATTGGGATTGGATTTCACATTTAATATTACAAATTTACTCCGGGCCACCAATTACCCCACAGAAATGTTAACATCTGAGATATTTGTACGTTGATTATTTTACGAAATGTTTCGATGTCTTCAGACTATTTATCGCTATAGATTTTAGATTCAGTTCTCCACTTCGATTTTTCCGAAACTTGTAGAAATTGTTCTCCGTTTACTGAAAACGAGAACTCATTTTTTCGCACTGCTTCACTTTAAAGTTTTTATTCTTAGTTCAGGAGGATGCAATCAAGAATTGGTCATCGAGGAAATTTTTCTCTCTAATGATATTAACGCAAAATTCAACTTTAAAATACGTTAGTATAGGTTTAAAGATGTACTAGATATCTGAATGACATTTTATGGAAAAAGAATATGCGGTGCAATATGAGGTATTCTTAAGAGAAATGCCACTAGATAAAACTCTAAAATTTCTAAAATTTATTGTTTTATTTATGAGTTAACCCATGTTTTGTAGAGCTTCAAAATTTCGATTTTCTGCATTTACTCTTTTGTCAAAGGACAATTTTTATAATTGAGTATCTGTTTTTGGAGGAAATAAAGTAATAACATATTTGTTAATTGTTTGGATAATAATTAAATTTAAAAAACAATCAAAAAATTGGTCTTGTAGAGTAGAGAAAAATTAGTATCCATTTGTTAAAATTGGATTTTCGGAAATATTACTAATATTCGAATAGCAATGTAAATTGTGCCCAAAGTAAGAACCAAGAGTTTTTTTGCAACTGGTTACTAAGGTGGTGACTAAAAAAAAATGCAATGGGGTTACGTCGATCGGATTAAAGTTTACCTGACAAAGATACATTCAAAGGAAATTCAAAAAAGTTATCTACATTGACTGGAGGTGTACAGAAAATACGTATACTGATTATACATCTTGGTAATCGGACCCATTGTTCTTTTTGGCGATTTTGTGAAGTTGCCTGGAGTTGAAACTAGGACTGATAGGAAATCATTTGTTCTGCTACAAAGATGGATGGTTTGGGAATTTTGGGAGATATACACAGAACACCAACTGCAGCACGTGAAATGGGCATTTTATTTTTGAATTCGTAATCTTTTAATTAGAAGATAGTATTTATGAATATTCGTCTGACACCATTTGGTATCAGATTTAGTAGGATTTGTTTTTCATGTTAAACTATGAATTAGTTGGCGATGGTTTAGCGGTTATCCAACTGCAGTATATACCACTGTCTTGTCAACGACCGTTTACCTTAAATGCAGATTTACCAACAACCTGTCATCTGACCAGTTCGACCATATGTAAGTTCTTCTTTGTTGTTTTAGGTTTGTTTATTAAGAAAAAAACAAGAAAACAAAGGGAGATTTTGGGAAAAGGAAAACCTTCATTTCATTATGAATGAGCTATTATGAAAAGATATTTTGAGAAAGCAGCAAATCAAACTGTTAGTGATTTGAAATGTTGTCAAATTGGTCAAGATGTGATGTGCTAATTTTACTTAGCATGAATAGATTGATACTCTACATATTTTATAAACCAAGTTTGCTCATTTTAACATGATATTCATGATATTTAAACTTGCATTGGTAAAATTATTTAAACACTGTGTTAAAAACGAAAAAGAAAATATCAAAATAGTGTCCTGTGGTAGTCGGCAGAAATATTCCATCGCGATAAATAATCTATTTGGTAAGAGATGGCGCGCAAAGCAAATAATCTGTTAATATTATATTTATCAGAAACAATATTGGTAGGAAATCGAAAATACTGATTTTTTCAGGAACAGAGTATTAAATTCAGCCTGAAAATATTTTCTGCACCTACTTAACCAATATTTCAGCAATTTTACAAGCTATTTTGCATATTTAATTAATGTATTCTTGGACAGCAGAAATTAGGCAGCAGCAAGTCAGTACAATATTAATATTCTCGGCCATGTTCATATCCAAATTTTTTTTGTAAATCTATCGTAATTTCGAATTATTTGGATTCTACGGGTTTTATATCAATGTACACCATGAAAAAGCCACAACATAATTTTATAAGTAGTATTTAACGATCCATCGTTTTTTGTTTGGCAAGCAATACAATTTTGTCTGTTGAGTACTCCTTGTGTTAGTTATTATTGAAAAAGTTCCAAGAAAAGCAGTGAAACGGTGCCAATTGTAACACTGAGTTTTATTTGAGGAATTATTCCAAACTTTTAATTGGATGTCCGTGCCGTTGTAGCCCCGTATTTGATTTTTAATCGAGACAAGAACTTCGACAGCAGAAAATAATAAGTAAAATAAACAAACATGTTGAGTTCAGATAGCGAATCTGAATTAACAGTTCTACAAAATATTATAGAGTTAAAAAAGATTCGTTCGGGGACACAAGGGTCGTGTCACATAGTTTTTAAATAATTTAGCAGAATCTGAATATAATACCATCGGAGAATTAGAATCCGTATAGACCCGTCGTCGAATAATATGTTCTTAATTTGACGAAATTCAAAGTAAATTATAGAAATATTAAGTGAAGCTTAATCATATAGAGATGAATTTGGATTTATAGAAGCTTCAATTTTAAATAAAATTGAAAAAATTCGAACGAATGCAAAATTGACTCAATTTAAAAATGATAATTCGCCATTTAAAAACTTCGGCTTCATTAAAGCTTCCAAATTTTCAGTTACCAAAATTCGACGGCTTTGAGTTAAATTGGTTAAAATTTCGTGGTATCTTTATTGAGCTAATTTATTCAAATAAAGATGTGAATAATCTAGCAAAATTTCGCTTCGTGTATTAGGGGGGAAAAGCCTATAAATTCATTCAATCCTTTTCAATATCAACGGAAAATTATCTGATTGCATGGAAAAATCTAACCGACCCTTATAATGACGAAGTTGCAAAACACATCGAGAATTTGATGTCATCTCTTCAAAATTTTATCGATGTTATTTTACCCAACAAATAGATCGAGTACCCAAGCATTGTTAACAAAGCAACCACGAGTTAGAGTATCCAAAATCTTGTAGTGTTCAAAATTTAATGTTATTAAGTTGAGTCCTCAGAATCGTTACGAATTCGATAAAAAACGTAATTTATGTACCAATTGCCTTCGACAAAATCAACTTGTTGTCGACTGTAAGTTAACGCCTTGTTCGTTGTGCTCTTTAAAACACAATATTCTTCTCTCCTTCGGGTGGAATAATTCAGTAATGAGTGTTTTCACAAACGATTCTCATAATATTCCCGAAAAATTAGTTGTTTGGAATATTTGTTGGATTATTTGAAGATTAGTTGTTTGGATTATAAATTATTCGAAAAAAATTATCATTAAAATCAGAACCGGTTCATATCAGAATATCCGGAATAGGTGGCGCAACATGCACAGTAACGAAAAAGCTAAATGTTTTCCTCGAATCACGAACCTCGGATTTTAAATGTAAGTTGAATTGTTTGGTAAAATCCAAAATTTCCAAATTTTCCCCTCGTACCCGATGCAATACGATATAAATGTTATAAAGGATCGTACTCAACTAGCAGATCCTTTCGGTTTTATAAACCGGGAGCCATTGATTTATTAATTGGTGCTGAAATATTTTCTGAAATCATTTTAGGAGGAAAACTTGTAACAAGTTATAATCTTCCAATGTATAAAACTCTTTTCGGAATTGTAGTAATGGGAAAAACATTAATTGGTGAACTTCGACTATGGTGTTTACGGTCTTCGAAAGTCTTGATGAGCAGATCCAAAATTGTTGGTTATATGAAAATATTGAAAATATTAAAAAACCTAAAATGCACTCAATCGAAGAAAAATTGTGTAAGACTCATTATTCTTAAAATGTTATTATAGAACGAAGTCAGGTCGGTATATAGTGTAGCTCTTCCAAAAAAAATTAATATTGGTGAGTTGATTTCAATTTACGAGTGAGTACATTGATTTACAACACACGATAGAAGCACAACAATTATTTTATGCTACATCACGCAGTGAAAGTAGTAGCACTATAAAATTACGCGTCATACTTAACGCTCCATCAAAAACTTCTTCAAACATATCACGAAACGATTGTTTAATGGTTGGTCCTACAATTCAACAGGAGAGAGAGAGATTTTCTTAGTGCATGAAAAAGTTCAAGATTTGCAACAAATTTGGTGGCGTGAATCTGATACCACCTCATTAAAATGCTACAAACTTTGGGCCGTGATGTGCCCCGTTCCTCGCTAATTCTGATTAAGGTGTTAAAAATAAATTAGAACACAAACACCGATAAATTTAATTTTTCATTAAAAAAATACAACTCGTTACAATCGATGAATTATCGATTCCAAAATGTGTCATAGCTCCTAACGCAACAACGATTGAGCTCCATGGGTTTGGAGATGTACCATCGATCATGAAAACAACGTTTTCGTTAAATTCTTTTGTTCAAAAAGCCGAATGGCTCCACTTAAACCACAAACTATACCTCGGCTGGAGCTGTGTGCTTCTTTGCTCTTGGCTCAAATTGTTGAAAAATCATTTTAAGTATGCAAATAAAATTTAATTCAATTTTTCTGTGGACTGATTCTGAATTCGCTTTACATAGAATCAAATCGGTTCCAGGGTGTTTCGCTGTCTTTGTAGCTAATAAAATTTCAAAAATACATGATTTGAGATCTCCCGCTGATTGGTATTATGTTCCAATCACAGAGAATCCCGCAGATGTAGTGTTTCGGATTATGCCGCAAGAGGTCAGGTCCTTCGTACATCAACCAACTTTGTTTAATAATACCAAAGCACCCTCCTACGTTAAACAATGAAACCTTGCATACGAAAACTCTAAATGTTTCGGTTGGGACTTTGATAAAAATAAAAGAATGGATGCCTGTTGTAAAGCATTCGAACTATTTGAAAGTATTTCGAATATCGGCGTATGCTGATCGTTTTACAAAAGCTTGTATTAACAAACTTCAGACGTCAAATAAATTGTCAAAACCACCAACTATTAAATCAATCGAAATTACAGAAATTTATAGTGCCTACTATTCAGATGAAATTCAGTTTTCGTAAAAATCAATCTGTGTCTCGTTGAAGTAAACAAACATCACTGCCCCATTTCTCGATGACGAAAAACGTGTCTTACCGTCTAGTGCAATTGAAAGTCTACATTGCAATTTTAGTATGTTTCGTTACAAAGGTAGTCCACATGGAAGTGGTATCTGATCTCTCTACTTCACCTTTTTTTTAGCAGCTCTTCGGCGATTCGTATCGCGTTGTTGGCTTTGTCATTATCTATTCAGATAATTCTACCAATTTTATTGTTTCAAAATCTGAATTTAAAGAACTTCGCACTTTATTTTTGTCGGAATTTCATCAAAATGAAGTATTAAAATTTTATATTGATTCCCATATTCAATGGCATAGTATTCCTTCACGGTCGCCCCATTTTGGAGGCTTGTGGAAGGCAGCGGTTAAAAGTGCGAAATATCACATAATTCGAAGAATGTCTGAACTCACGTCCTATTGGTCCTATGTCAGATAATCTAAATGATTTTGAAAGTCTTACTCCCGGCTATTTTTTATTCGGCCAACTGTTATCTTTAATTTTTGTTTTTGTTTATTAGTTTTTTGTTTTATTAACTAACAATAGATGTCACTGTATATACCGGGTGTTTCTTCTAAACTGAGACGATAAAATATCTCGAAAAATAGCCACTCTACGGAAAAAATGTCCATAATCAAAATTTAATCATACCGCCGGGGGAAATACATTAGTGCAAAAAAATAGTCCCCCACCCCCCGCTTTGTAGGTGGGGGGCGGGGGTAACTTTTAAACTAAGATAGGAAGCCATATTTTTTATTGCAGATACGGATTCTACGCTCACAAGTACGTGTGATTTGAATGAAATATTTTGTTCGGTTCATGATAAATGGCGTTGTAATCGACGAAATTCAATTTTTTCAATTTCTTCTTCTTAGAACACACGCATTCGGTTCTGCAATACGTTTGAAATAAAAAACATCACGTTTTCATTGGAAATACTCGAAAATCGTCATCAAAACAATTTATTCAGTTTTGTAAATCACATTTAACGTTTGTATTATTTCTTATCTTCATGTTTTTCGTAATTGCAAAATAAACGATAAAATACTTTAGAATGGAGCGTTTGACTGTGCCAGAGAAAATTGAAATGGTTCTGGTTTATGGAGAAGCTGGCAGAAATCTTGAAAATGCTGTTGCTATTTACGCTCATCGTTTTCCGGATAGGATTCGTTCACGTGCTTCATTTGGCCGTACTATGAAACAATTTATTACTGATGGAAATGTTCAACCGAAAAAGAGGACCCGTAGAGCAACAGTCACTGGAGAAAATAATGAAATTGCTGTATTGGCAGCAGTAGCTTATAATTCTCATGTTAGAACACGAAAAATAGTTCGCGATTCCGGATTGTCCCTCACCAGTGTTTGGATAATTTTAAAACGGCACAAGTATCATCCATATCATGTGTCTTTAGACCAAGATCTTCATGGCGCTGATTTCCAAAATCGGGTAACTTTTTGTCAATGGGCACGTGAATAAATACAACAAAACCCCAATTTTTTCGTTGCGTATGTTCTCTGACGAATCGTCTTTTACAAACCATGTAACAGTTAATCGACACAACATGCATTATTGGAGTGTTACAAATCCGCACAGCAGTGCCATGGCTTCGTCAAGTTAAACATCAGCATCCTTGGACTGTCAACGTGTGGTGTGGAATAATTGGCAGCAAACTCATAGGCACCCACATTATTGAAGGCAACTTGAATGGTCAAATGAACCGAAACTTTTTGGAAAATGAACTGCCAATATTACTTGAAAATTTGAACTTCGAAGTGAGACGGAACATGTGGTTTCAACATGATGGTTGTCTTGCACACTATTCGGTGGTGGCACGTGAAATACTTCATCGTGATTTCAATGGTCGCTGGATCGGTAGAGCTGGTTCGATAAATTGGCCCGCCAGATCACCAGATCTTACTTCGCCAGATTTCTTTTTGTGGGGCTATCTCAAAGACAAAGTTCACAAACAAGTACCAACAACACGTGAGAACATAATTGAGCGAATCAGAAATGCGTGTGCTGAAATTCAACCAAAAACACTTCTCAGTTGTGTACAATCATTGGAAATGCGTATTAATAAGTGCATTGAAGTCGCAGGCCATCATTTTGAACACTTATTTTAAGCTAAAATTTTTTTATTCACCTGCCATTTACATTAATAAATTGTTTTGATGACGAATTTCGAGTATTTCCAATGAAAACGTGATGTTTTTTATTTCAAACGTATTGCAGAATCGAATGCGTGTGTTCTAAGAAAAAGAAATTGAAAAAATTGAATTTCGTCGATTACAACGCCATCTATCATGAACCGGACAAAATATTTCATTCAAATCATACGTACTTTTAGTCGTAGAATCCGTATCTGCAATAAAAAATATGGCTTCCTATCTTAGTTTAAAAGGTCCCCCCGTCCCACCTGCAAAGCGGTGGGTGGGGGACTATTTTTTTGCACTAATGTATTTTCCCTGCGGTATGATTAAATTTTGATTATGGACATTTTTTCCGTAGAGTGGCTGTTTTTCGAGATATTTTATCGTCTCAGTTTAAAACAAACACCCGGTATATATTGTATAAAAGACCAATTCAATGAATCATCAAAGATGTGCTTTTTGTGAGTTTTTGATTTTTCATTTATTTTTCTATATGCTCGTTGTTCTCAGGCAGTCTTCGTTTGTTTTCTGATGAATCTAAATCTAAAGAACAAGAGTTCGTAAAATTAATAAATAATTAAAAAATAAAACAAGATTCAGCAAAACAACTTATCTATATTTTAGATTAAATTTTAAGTTAATTTATATTTTAAATTAACTTGTGAAAAATTTATGGGACATAACTAAGCTATTTTAAGCTATTTCCACAGTTAACCCTTTCTAGGCTGTTTTTTAAATTTTGCAAATTTTTTTTCTAGTATGAAAAGCTCTCACGTCGTCGGCAAATATGAGCACGTTTCAGTTTTTGATTATCTCGGTTATTCGTTCTATGAAAACAATACAAACTCAGGATCTGCTTGGGTCTGAAAAACGAAATTCTCGAATAAAGTGAATTTTAAACTGTGGTATTATCACGTTACCAGTACGCTTGAAAGGGTTAAACATTATATTCCTTATGAATTAATCACTTTATTGTGTTGTTTTTATAAATGTCGACCAGACCTTTTAGCGGAATGGGTTTAATCTAATCGAGATCACTTATGTTATTTCCTAGGTTTTCGACCTTGTCTACATTGTTGACCTAATCGAAGTAAAAAATCGCTATGTAATCTGCGTAACAGATTACGGGTCGACACCCACATTGTGTAATATACTTCGCCCATCCATGCCTGTAACATAAGCCGTATAGTGGTGATATGAACGATATTATATTCCATACATAAATGGCATAGTACATGTTTTTGTTTTAATATAAAAAAAATCTAACAGATGGAACACTTTTTATATGCTGTAATGCATACACAACATCAGCAGGACATCTAAAGTTTGTATTACGATTTTTAGAATTGTTTGTAAATTTTTTTGCATCGAAATAGCGCACGTTAAAGAAGTTTAGTCTTTCATTAGTCTATCATTTTGCGACACTCATACTCATATGCTCATCAATGAAGCCGTAGTTTATCGCAGTATCCTTACAATGAGATACAACTTTGCATTTTATGTCGCTGGAGGAACGACACAATGGACACTATTGGCCTCCGCACTATTGGTACTTGCTGTATCTATCTATGATTTTTATTTACTGTGCGTATCATCTAATTTTATATATTCAAAACTTCGTTGTAGTTTAAGTGCTTGAATACATACACATACGTATACTAATACACAAAAGACGCTAAACTAAATACTGACAACCAGTTTTATTCAATAAATCACGTCTTGCAGCAGTAGACGTTTCATTTAGGACCGGTAATTATATTTCAATTTTATATCCGCATCCACTTAAACCATTCTGAATAAAGCCAAACATACTTTAATACATAAAATCTTGATGTTTCAATTAAACGCATGCACACAAAACCGGAAAACTCATTTTCATATAAAAAAAAAAACAAAATCGTAAAAAATGAAAATCCCTCCTTAGAACATAATCAAAAGGTGAACTTATATAAACTGGAAAGGGTGTTCTCATACGGATTTAAGATTTTATTTCTATTCATGCTTTATATGTAAATATAATGAGGATGCTCTTTTTAACAAAACTGAACATAAAACAAATTTTTTAGGAAGGAAATGTGTTATACATAATTATAATATAAAAAAACTATTTACGGTTTTTGTGTAGAGTGGAATAATTAAAAAAAAAATTTACATATAAAAAAAACCTAAATTGGTTTAGAGTGAAAGTTGTGACAGAAACGTATATATAACTACTAAAAGACTCGTTAAAATAACCAAATCTATTAGAACCATCATATTTCACCATAAACAGCATCATACTCGATTTACCGGAAGTGTTACATAAAAATACAAGTATAATATAATTCTAT
The DNA here is from genome assembly GCA_932526605.1 of Nephrotoma flavescens. NCBI lineage: Eukaryota > Metazoa > Arthropoda > Insecta > Diptera > Tipulidae > Nephrotoma > Nephrotoma flavescens. The sequence goes on from OW052220.1 coordinate 235,118,036, forward strand.
TAAAGAAAGGATCTCACTCTTTAGAATAAGATGAAATGCACCTAATCGGAAATATGGGAAATATTTAATCGCGCCCTCCCCTAGGGTTGTTTAGAATACGATGTACGGAAGCTATACTCAAAATTAAAACGCATCGATGCAGATAAAATGCGGATATGCACGATTGATTGAATCCTATATAATATTGGGATACGATATAGACTCGCATACAAAAAAATTAAAGTACATGAAGATGATTGTGTCGTCTTAAAAAATGCACATGACATTTATTATTTATACATAAAGAGACATATGCATCTGTTTATAAAAATGAATATACGCATTGAATTTCAATTACATACGATGATGCTGTTGCGCGCATGTAAATTTAGTTCGCAACCACCATTTCGTTGATAATGAAATAATTAATAAGAGTATATCGTAAGACGTTTATCAAAATGTATACATAAGAACAAAATTAATAATTTGTTGACGATTAAAATGCCCAGCGACAGGAAATCAGACCGGCTTAATGATTGCAAATTGAAAATAAACAACAACAACAAAATATTTATTGAAAACGATCAAAATCTATAATTAAGAAATGTTTTATCTCATAAAATACGACACAATATTTTGCCTGTATGCATGTATGTATAAGTGTTTGTGTAGAGAACGATGTAAGATATTGACAAGACGTTATAATTTTATGTTCAATGAACTTGGATTTATTTTTTGTGTATGTAGTAGATGCGCAAAGATTGCCAATTTTTTGTGCGATAGTTTTATTTGCTTTGGAGTAATTTTCCATGAAGCTCTTCAACATTGTTTGTGTTGTTTATATTTTGATTATATATATATGTATGAGTCTCGGGCGGTTAAGGGTTTAAATGGTGTGGAACAATGTGATTACAATTTTATATCTGAGAGTGTCGCCAAGTCAGTATTATTTAATAGAATTTAAAAAATTTAGTAATGCGCAATTTCTAACCAATACAGTGTGTCACAAAAGTCTACGTACACCACTAAAATTTGCAAAATCGAGATAATCGAAACGAACTAAATATTGTAATGTTAATCAAATAATATATTTAATAAAAGAAAATTATTATTGAACGAAAAAAAAATAAAACAATTTTCAAAAAGTTTAAAAAATTCATAAAATTTACATCACAAAAGTCGAATGTAGTTGTATTGGTACATTATATAGAATCCATTGTCTTACTGCCATCGCCGTATGTTGTGGATCATTATCTTGATATAAGATCCACAGGTTGCCTAGTTCTAAGCATTCGACGGACGGTTGTAAATTGCTACGCAATATGTTCAAAAACATTCGGTGGTCGATATTACTCCGTACTATAAAAATAAATTTTCCGACACCAACTGCAGCCATGGATCCCCAAACCATTACATTGCCACCGCCGTATTTAACGGTGGGAAGCAAATTTTATGGAACCATAACTTGGCTAATTTTAAAAAAAAAGCACTTTGCTCCAAAATTCAGTGCTTTCATTTACGTATTTTTTCCTTTGGCTTTGTCGTCTCGAAACGAACAGCCTTACCAGTGCTATTCCGAATCTCATCCACTATTTGAAGCACTATTCCTTGGATTGGATGCGACTTTTTTAATTATCGTACACACCGTGCGTTAACTTTTTTAGGACGCCCAGATCGTTGTTTTTGTTGAATACTTCTTCTGTTATCAAAATTTCGCACTACTGTTTGTATTGTTGGTCGAATTTTACCAATAATTTTAAATATTTTATTATAAATGTTATTCTGCTCCCGTAACTTTATTATTAGATTTCGTATTTCGATTAAAACTTCAGTTCGACGCACCATTTTTTAATGCCAAAGACGAAAAATATTTCTCACTCAAGGCGAATGCAAAATTAATACTGAAAGTGTCGATAGTCGTGCCTAGGTATTTATATAAAAAAAGATAACGGTACTTTACAATAATTCATGAATAAATAGAAACGTGCAATTTGATGTAGACTTTTGTGATATAAATTTTATGAATTTTTTAAATTTTTTGGAAATATTTTTTTTTTGTCCAACAATAATTTTATTTGTTTAAATATATTATTTAATAATTGATTGATTGATTGATTGATTGATTGGACTGTAGAACCAAGTACTTGACAGGTGGTCCCGGATAACGCCGGGCCTATTCCTACAGCCTGTTTACACATAACAATAGGAGGGATAGGAAAGGTATTTTTTTTTTTTTTTTTGGGACGGAACGACCCGGTTTCAGACACCTAGCGATCGTACGGCACAACACAATTCTAATCTACTTCTAACTACTAGAGGGAGGATAAAGGCTTAATAGGTTTAATGGATAACGATGGTATTGGTCTTCAACAATTGCTTCTTTAAATCAGCAACCTGAGGGAAAAATTTTATTATTTCACGTACATCTGACAATTTCCTGAAATTTAATTCTAAATGAATGCTTTCCGGCTTCCTAAACAAGTTGATTGATTGAATCAGCCCGGTTACAGACACCTAGATAAAGTCGATAGTTAGTAACACATTAACAAGGCAATTCTAATCTACACAATCTACAATTGGATGCTTCATTTGCCAAAACGATTAACTCCGTAAAACAAAAAGTTGATAAAAACTGAGAAAATATAAAAATGGTTTTAAAATTCGTTATAAATTGCAACTTTAGTTATTTTTAGTTTTGTCATTTAATGGTGTTAACACTTATTATTACTGTAATTTATTTTCAATGTATAGAGCCAATCAAGTACGTTGATATTAAAATTTACAAATATTCAAAAATCGGTTTGGCTTGTGAACCATTCCAATTAATATTTCAAAGGAATATTATTTCACCTACATCGGTAGATTTCCTGAAATTTAATTCTAAATTAATATTTTCCGGCTTCCTAAATAATATAAACATTTATTAATTTAATCCTAATGCAATTCCACAACTTAAAGTAGAATTTCCTGAAACCATAATTGTTTAAATTATATTAAAAATTACTCTAAAATCCATAAGTATTTAATAAAAAATATCTGAGGCATTCCAAAGGCAATGGTACATATTCGATTAATTACCAAGTAATTTATACTGCACTGGACATATTATGCCGAGCATGGCAATGGAGCTTTATCGTTCTTCAACCAATTTCTGTCAAATATGGTATGCAGAATTGGATTGGCACTATAACATTATGCTCAATGGAACTAGGCCATTTCTCAATAAATGATGGAAATTTTGGGATTCGGATATAACGAATTAAACCAGGCCGCCTCCTAACCTACAACTTTAAAATTCATTTTACAGTGCTGGGCTAGGATTCTAGTAAGAAAGGTCAGCTTAAATTGGGATTTTAACGTGTCTTTTTGATGAAGTTCTACAATTCGGCCATTCTGAATGGAACTTGGGAATCATATTAAAAAATATATATATTGTCAAATCAGGTATTCAGAATTGGGTGGGGATTTAAAAATGGTATTTAGCGAAGTATTGGAATTCGACCGTCCTAAGCAATTTATTAATCAATCATGTTCGAATCTGGTATGTTGAGCTAAATTGCGACTCCAACATAAATCCCGGATGAAGTTCTGGACCTTTCCACCTTTTAACTATCCAGTTCGTTTATTCACCATAGCTGAAAAAAACTTCGCTTAACCCGCTAAATAATTTTATTTGTTTAAATATATTATTTAATAATATTACAATATTTAGTTCGTTTCATTTATCTCGATTTTACAAATTTTAGTGGTGTGTGTAGACTTTTGTGACTGACTGTATATAGGAAAGGTTTCAGTTAGCTAAAATAGTATAATATAGAACAAGGTTAACAGTACGGGAGCAAGTATTTCCTACAAGTGGTTTGCCTATGTCCAAAATTGCTTATATCTGTAGTAGTTGAGACCTCTGTTTGTATATACTTGGGAACCTGGTCTTCCAGAGGACCTTAGTGTCAAGTTGTTGCTTTACGTCTTATACAGGATTAATGTTTACCACCATTTCTGCTTATCATTAAACAGCTTAACTTTCTTCACCTAATTTAGGGAACTTATCATAGTAGTATTACAATCGTAATATTTCTACACTATAAGTAAAAAAAAAATTATTTTTTGTGAATAGTTTTGAGTGAATTTTATAAAATGAATTGTTATACAACAAAACACACTACGGACTGCACAGAGGTGATACAAGTAATTTTGATTTAGTATTTGATGTAAGAAACCAATCTTACCTAACCAAGAGTGAACATCGTTTTTTTTTACTAGGATTGGCTGCTACATAAAAAAGATCCATGTTGCCAAAAAACCAAATTTACACATTTCTTACTAAATTAAAATATTTTATTGCGAAATCCATGTAGTCCCCACACATATTTGTCTGATTTTTATATTAAATTATTATTCTACTAATTTTAATGAATTCATAAATTTCTTTATAAGCCAAACCACCCTCATTCATTAAGTTACTTACATTTCTTGCATTCCGAACTTTGTTGAACTTGGATCTGTATTGAATGTTGCACAAACCAATAACAGATGTTCAAGATCCTCCACACTTCCACACAAATCACATTTTTTTTCTTACTCAAATGACGTTTTTACCACCAATTTCCATGGTTCAGGCTAATTATCTCAATCGTTCCCAAAATTCGTGTATCTCGTTTGAGCACCTCAAATAAAGTAGTTCTCAAAGGAATACCATGAAGTGTATACGTTCTTTTTGTTAGACTCTCTCGTTAAATTTACTCTCCCATTTTCTCCACAGATTCATCTGAAGCATTCGAAGTACGTCTCTTGAATCTCTCTCTCCCTACTCCTGATCACATCACGTTCAAAAATCATATCCACATACAAATTGTACAAATAAATATTTACCCGTTCAATTTCACTATCCAAGTGACTTTGATTTATTTCATTTCCTCCGAGAATCTCATTCGTATCTTTAAAACATTTCCTGTTATTCATTAATTATCATTCTTTTTCCAAAACACTCTATTATCATGCATGGTTTTTTATCATGAAATGATCTCCACTTAATGGTTCGATGGTTGCCATAGACAGGCCTATTGCACTGGTCGTGCCTCCCACATTCTAGTTGGCCTTTCTTCATTCAAGAGACCGGCCAACCATTTTCAGGTCACTTTTACCTCTTATCCACTCAAAAATTTTTTTAAAATCACTCTAAGCTTTTTTCGTTCCATCTTCATTATGTAATTAGGCTACTTACACGCTCACTAGTTACAGATTCCTTCCCAAATTTATCGTTGAGGCGTATATTGCTTCCATAATCTCAAAAGCATAACTATACCCGTTGAAGCGTAATACTTGTTTGGTGTAATATTGCCACTCCACCATAACAATCACTTTTTGGTTTGTAGAGGAATCTGTACCTTCTCATATTCAACGTCTTGTTCATTTTTTCCCAGGTTTCGCTTAAAAGTACCACATTCATTTTATTCTTGGTTAGATAATTTTCCAACATGTCTTTTTTGACATAAACACTTTGTGTGTTTATCTGTCCTACAATAATTCTTTCACTCATTTTTCACATTCGCTCATTAACAGTTAATACATACCAACTACAAATGTGTTTACAGAATCCACTTCCAAATTTTTCAAAACTAAATTTTGAATGAAAAATAAATTGTAATGAGTGTAATTCTAAAAAAATCTTTTAAGAAAATTCTTAAGCATTTGAATTTTTGTATCTCGGCCTCTACGGATCGCTCCGAGATGATTGATTTTTTTTTGAAATAGTATTTGATGAAAAACCAATTTTGTTTAGTCACATGTTTATCACATGCTCGGAAGATAAATAATTTCAACTGTTTAATAATTTTCGTATTATACTCAATGATGGTCTCTCTCACATAGCCAAAATCTTAGAGATTTCCGAGCATGTGGAAGATATAGCGCGATCCACCAGATATCGATCCACATATTTTGGTAATGTTTCTTGTCAAACACTTATCACCTTGTTTTACTGTAACAACTCTTACAAGACCATGATGGATTTTTCTTGCTTGTGACTATCTTGTTGAAGAGAGTACTTCATCTTTTATCAGAATTAATTCTTCTTCCTATGCTATATAAGATAGCAGAAAATTTTCAGCAGAAAAATGTGTTTTGCTATTCACCGCTAGAGGCATCACTATCACAAAAATGAATTTTTTTCTGCTGATATTTGTTGACATGAGCAGAAAATTTGAAAATTTTAGGCAAATTATAAATTCTCAGCAGGAACTTTTATGACAAATCAAAGAATTTATGCAAAACGAAGAGAAAATGTATGTTTAAACGTTTATGAAAAAGAAGAGAAAATGTTTGTTTAAACCTTTAAAACAATTTGCGTATGTGTAGTGTAAGGACTCTCAAAATATACTAAAATTATCATAATCATCATTATGCAAACACAGTGCAACATGAAAAAAATCGCCATCGTGAAAGCGATATTTTAATGTGAATGTTTTCACATTTTAATGTGAAATGTTTTCAGTTTTTTAACAAAAGTGTTAGGAAAACCTACATAGGCTACAATAAAAACATACACCCAGGGCAGTTACAGGGGGTTATTCTAACACTTTTATTAAAAACTGAAAACATTTCACATTAAAATGACTTCGAAAATGTATGGAAGGCTAATGACGCCAGGTGTGAATCTTGTATTGCTCATGTATATAGATTATGATCTAAGCTACCATAAAAACATACACCCAGGGTACAGGGGGTTTTTTCTAACACTTTGTTAAAGAACTGAAAACATTTCACATTAATGACTTCAAAAATGTTTGGAGTGCTTTCAACGATGGCGATTTTTTTGATGTTGCCCTGCATAATGATGATTATGGTAATTTTAGTATATGTTGAGAGTCCTTACACAATACATAATATGCAAATCGTTTTTATAGAAAATTAACTTTATTCGCTTCAAAATTCTTTGATTTTGCATAAAACTTTCTGCTGAGAATTTATAATTTGCCTAAAAATTTCAAATTTTCTGCTGATGTCAAAAAAAAAATCAGTAGAAAAAATTTCATTTTTGTGATAGTGATGCCACTAGCGGTGAATAGCAAAACACATTTTTTTCTGCTGGAAATATTCTGCTATCTTATACAGCATCTCCTTCCTTCATGTTGAGTTGTTCTTTTAACCATTTAGATACTCTGACGTCAATTTTGAAAGTAAATTCCACCTATTGACTTATTTCAAATTCGTCATGTCGGGCTCTGGTATTTCTATCATTCGTCTGCCTATTAGAAAGTGTCCTTAAATTAATGCTAAATTATAATCTATATGTCATTGCTTAGCGGAGCTGAAGGTGTTGAGTTGAGACACGCCTCTATTTGGGCTAATATGGTTGAGAAATCTTCAAACATTTTTGTATGGCCCCCAAAAATCTTTATAACATGTTGTTTTGTCGACTTCACTTCTGCCTCTCATAATATAAGGCCACTCGGTCTCTTTTTATGCTCGTTTAGCACCTAATTCTTTACTGTGTTGCTGAGCTTACTTCTTTAATATTTTAATAGCTGAATAGGCCGCTTCGGCATAGGTTTTCTTACAAATTTTGTTGCAGCTTCCTTTGTGTATAGCTTCAAACTGATTTTACTAGCGTCACCTATTCCACTGTTCGTGAATAGAGATGATGGTAAGACCTTTCAGTTGGTAATGTTGTATTTTCGTCTTAAGTAGGCTAAAGAGACCTGATTTTCTCCATGCAGTGTTTTGTGGTATCCTTATGATCAATTTCGGGAATTGGTGTGTTCCAGGGAATATTATTGGATGTTTCTCATCATTGAATAACCCTTTGCCATCGGCAAAGGGATTGTGTGCTATTATTGTACTATCCTTTGATAAACTCGGTTTGTTATTAAACCTATCGAACTCCTTTCCAAATCATTGTAGTTGAACAACTTTGATGATCGACTTTAATGCAGATTTTAATTCCTCAGGTTTCAGATGAGATCAATCCCTTATTTTTGTTTGTAGTGTTGTTAAGAAACTTCCAGTTTATAATTAGTTTCATGCTGTTCTCTTTCGGTCATCCAAATTGGTATTTCACGTTGTAATTTCTGCTTGGCATTGATGGCGTAGTTGTTGTCTCATTATCTCTCTCTCTCTGCCACGCGCCTTTGAACTTTCGATATTCGGATTAAATAAACAATTCACCGAATTGCACCGAATTGAAATGGTTGAAAGAGGTTAAGTACAACAGAGCTAAGTTTGCGTTTTCGGCCTAGGTTACAGAACCGATAAGTCTTTTGTTTCGTTTTCGATTCCCTTAATTTAGTTGCAAATTGATCTAGAAATCATCTTTGCCTCCTAATCAAACGTTTCATGAAATGGCCTTACAATTTATTTTATTGTTGATAAAATGTAAAAGTAACACAATGCCTTGTGAAAAGGTATCATCTTAAAATGAAATTTAAAAAATACATAAACCTCGAATAGTTTCTAAACAAAAATTGAATCACACAAAGTACAAAAACAAGATAAATTTTTATCTTGAACACAATAAAAAATAAAAATTTAAAAATCTGTGAGAAATATTTCAACATATAGCAGCAGCAACAGCAGCAGCATCAAATTCATTCAAATCTTAATAACAAGCAAATAAGAAGTAGAAAACGAAAATTTTAGGTAAAAAAGAAATATTTTGGTTCGTATGTGTGAATGCATATCAACTTGCGCAGTTGTATATGCTCGAAACTATAAAGCCGTAACAAAACAGAATTTTAAACCTTGCACAACATATTGAGGAGCCTGTTACATTTATTTTATCGTATTCGCTTTAAACATTGAAATTTGAAACTATTCAAATGCACATACACAGCAAAATAAGAACCAAGCCGTCCTCTAGTAGTGAATGTTGCATATAAATACAAACAAGATATACTATAAAGGCACCCACACACGAATTTTTTTATACGCATATTATTTTGTATACAGTTTAGGTTTATCTATCACATTTCATCTTTAAAGCAACATTATAAAGATTCGAATTAATGATAAATGTGAATATAAGACGTTGATTAATTATTAATTCAACGAATTGAGTATAGAAGGAGCCGTATGCGCGCGCTTGCTTCAGTTCCTCGACTGTAAATTAATGAAGAACATACAAAAAATCTATGTTGTAACAAAATATTTACACACATACACACACCATAGCATGTATACGTACACAATCATGAAACTTATCTTAAATTATCGGTTTTATGTTATTTGAACTTTTAGACAAACAATGTAAAGTATGAATGGAAGCAACAGGTAGACAACGACGACGGCGAGAAAATTTTTAAAGAAACTCACAAAACCAAAACAAATGGAGTTGGATTCTCTATCTATATTTTCTATACTCAAATTCCCAGACAAAAATTTATGTATGTGATGAAAGGGATACTGTTACATAGATTAAGCGGTTTGTTAAGAAGTTAAACGTCAATCAAATATGTAATCAAGATGAATCAAGTGTACGTATATAAAATTGTGTAATGTAGAAATACAAGTGGTTTCAAGAGGGTGAATTTATATATATATATATATGATTCACCTTAATTTGCAATCTAATTTCTAACCCTTTTGTGAACATCATTGAAATGACTAAACCATCGCGTGCTAACAAAATAAAAATTAGTTTTTTCATGTGACTCATTCGAAATACATATAAATTTTCAACTAATAATTATTGACCTGAGAGATGTGTTCAGATCACATATTTCTCTGTATACGGCGACGAAGTACACGCATCTCCCCATATAAAACACAATTTATTGAAAATGTCACAAGAGGTTAAACTTATAAACTTGTATCACCATATATAGAAATATTATGTGTATGATAGATTCTTAATTTTGTTGGGTTCCTTGATGTTGTATACGAGTGTTGTACTTTTTTTTTAAAAAAACCGTGCAGCCTACGACATTATTAATAAAAGCCTAACATTTTAAATACCTGGAATTAGAGAGTGAACATCACATAAATTATGGACAGCGTACTATTTAATAATATGTATATACAATTTGCTAGATCATTAGTAATATAATCTATGTACGTTAGGCATTATATCAGAAAACATTGCTAACTAATCAAAACGTGCCTAACTCGTAATATTCTAATCAAAATAGTATCACATTTTATTGTGGTATTTATTTACGTCATTGTACATTGTAATTATAGAAATGCTGTGTCGAGACAAACGAGGGCCGTCTATACAGTATTTTATAAACTATGTATTGTATCACATTGTAATGTAAATTATTAAATTGATCTTTTTACTGTAGTGTCAGTAGGACTTTTAAAATATATTAGAAATATTTAATGTGATAGTTCTGTGCAAACTGAAACTTCACTGAACTGGTTTATATGCATAATTGTGGGTGGGAACTGGTTCGATCCGAAACATTCAAATTATCTGCGCTATATCGCAGACAAAGAACAAATTCTACAAATTGAAGAAAGTAGTTGCGTTCTTCAGAAATAACAACTTTTAATGCCCGAGATGCCGAAATGCATCGAGTCAATGGCAAATTAATTAGAAAATTAGCCCTCAAAGGGTTAGAATCTACCGCGACCGTAATTCGGAATTGTCAACATGTTGGTGTGTGTGTGTGTGTGTCGAAAAAATGTCAAAAATTCGTAGAGTATGTAGGTATTCGTAGACAATTGCGAATTTTACAGTTAAAATTGCTAACTTCCAATATTGCGAAAGTTATAATTAAATTGTAAAAATTGGTATATATGTTTAAAAAATTCAAGTAATTCTATTTTAATTTTAAAGTTTTTGTCATCAACAAACTCTAGCGCCACATATTAGGAGCGTTACAGATGATCCGAAATAAATCAGATGGTGTATTCTTGTTGGACGATTTTAAGTCACATGTGTGAAATTTTGGAGAATAAACAACAGAGAAAAATAAAAAATAAAATTTATTTGGTGTGTAAAAAATCATAAAATCGTTTTTTTATATTATGTTAATTATCTTAATACTAAAATATATTTAAAATTTTATTTATTATAAAGCTTATGAATTTTCTTTTTGTAACATAAAACGAGACAACAGATTAACATTAACATTTAAACTAAATTTGACCAAATGAAAATTGTTAAAATTGGATCGAAGTCGGATCGTCGTATGTATACCAATTTAGTCATTCGACGGTCGGTCGGACAAGTTGGGTCGTCTGTAGTGCTCTTTATATTGCACTATACTGAGCGAAATTGGGTAACTTTTTTCTCATATCAGAGAAATTTAATTTTTTAGTGTCACCCACCATTTGGACATTTCGTTCATAAAACATGATAATTTCGAAAACATACTCGAACTAAACTAAACTTTTAAAAATTGGGGAAGATAAATTTTCAGATTTTCACTTTTTTTATATTTTCAATATTTTTTTTGTTAATTATTAATAATAATTGCTTCGTCAACCTTGCAGACACAGATCAAAGAGTTTTTATCGTTCTTATCGCTTCTTCTGGTAGTGCCATAAATGTTAAAAAAATCAACTTTTGTAAATATAAAGTTGTTTTAAATGCAATTTTAATTCGTTGTATGCCTTAGAGGATGGGGGCAGTCCCCAAATCCCCGCTTTTCCATAATTTATACAATTCTTCAAGTGCCAAATTTTGTTTATAATTTTAAACTAAATAAAAAAAAAATTTAAACAATTTCAAAATGTTGGTGGAAAAATTACTTGTACTGTCGAAAAACTGTTAAAATACAATCCTAATATCAACATTTTTTATAAAAATTACACATTTGTACGCATTTTGAATAAGTTTTTTTTAAGTGAAAATTTTCCCGGAAAATTCGTCCGGAAAAATTTAGCTTTCCCCTCCTAAAACTGTTGATAAACAAGCCTGCATTTAAAAATTTTAAAAATTTATACTCTTTACGATTTCCTCGATGTATATACGTAAAATAAACTTTAGCCTCAAAAACCACCAACTTATCTACCTCCGGTAGTTCAAATCGAAACATTATTTTTAAATTTTTGCGGTAAAATTTATTTAATAGCATGTTCGGCTTAGATCTGCCTAAAATTTTTTTATTCACCTAATGTTTCAATTGTTATGGTATCTATTATGCATCCTATTATATGTATCATCACTTTCAGGAATCGTTGCTGCTGCATTTACTACTGCCCATTGAAACGTTTCTTCAATTTCTAATGATTTTAAAGTACGTGCATTGCCCAACGTTATCCGTGAATTTACGAATTATATTCCAAATGACGTTTATTGGCCATTACAGTAGTAAACAACCTAAATCATTTGTCAAATTCTGTTCTGGCTCAGTAATTATTTCTTGCGTATCACTCGGTAAATTAAAGTACGCCATATAATTAGCATATCACTCAGAGAAAAAACAACTTAAAAATAAAAAAATGTTTCGTTTAAAACAAAAATCATATATGTTTTCCAAGCAACAACGAAATATTTTGATTTGAAAATGATCATTTTAAAATCGTATTTGTTTTTTTAATTTTAAATATAGATCTAAAAACAAATCAACCTTAAATTCGAGATATTAATTTTTATTTAAAATCAGTTGCTGTATTGCGGAAGTTTTTAATTTAAAAGTTTAACTTTAATAGTGTTTACATTTCTTTTAAATTTAAAATGCAACATTAATGATATGCAACATTAATGATATGAGTAAATTTTAATTCAAATATGTATGTTCAATACAACAGTTTCTTTCATTTCATTTTCAAACTGCAAAAATAATATATTTTGGCAATAATATATTTTGAGAAATCAACATGTAAAATTCTGTTTGTTTCTGTTTCAAATTGATATGACCGTTTGTGAAATTTAAGAAGTTTGAAATTCGTCTATGTTCATTTTTATTTCGGCTTTTTAGACAAAATATTGACAATGCCATTCACAATGCTTATGATTATGTATTTAAGTCATCAAAAAATAAGGAGGTTATGTACACACAAAATATCTACTACAAAAAGTAGAAAATTAACTCTCCCCCCCATTTTGTACCCCATGGTCATTGTGGAAAAATACACAATCCTTAAAAAATGAGAACCTCCTCAAAATCTTTCTTGGCAGTTTGGTTTCGTACTGATATAAAGTTGGTCTGGTCTACTCATCTGGTTGCAACGATTAAACTGCAAAAACTCAAATGTTGCTTTATACCTACAGTATAACACAAGAACATATTGATTTGGCGAATTATATCACCGTCTTAAGAAGTTTGAAATTTGAGTAATGTTGTTTTTGTTTTACACATTTTTGAGGAAACAGCTGTTTCTATCCTTGTTGACAAATACATATTTTGAAAAAACTCATCAAAATGAATTGTATATAATTTTAAAATACTAAGTGTTAGTTTGAATGCGATATAATTTGAATCTAAAGCATTTCTAATACATTTATTTTTAATAAATGCCTGTTTTTTACTGATAAAACAGTATTTTTGAATTAAAAATTTTATATTTAATTTTGAATTTCGTTTTTTTTCCAGTGCAGCTCGCGCGATTTGCGCATCGATAAACAAGCTTTTGCTGGTATCTACCTTAACTTTAATCACAGGTGTCTAGGACTTTACCTCCCAGAATATTGATTCCCAGGCCAATATCTCCTCTCACCCCAAGGTCAATTACCCCCCTCCTGGCCTGTTGGAGGTCCCAGCATTTACTCCCCAGATATAATCCTCGAATATTACCTCCCCACCATTACCAACTCGGTTAATACCTCCTTGGTCATATCGGTTATTGCTTCCCGCCATTACCCCCAAACATTGTCCCATTTGGTTTTCCTTCAAGCGATGCTCCAAAATCGAAAAGTGCATTAAGAGAAAAAACAACGTCAAATTAAATAAAACCATTTCAGGAATCATATCAAATGTGAAAATTTTTATTTTAAAAATATCATTTTCAAAGTAAAATGAAGATTTTGTAAATATTTATATCTAAATTACCCAATTTAAAAATAAAAATTATCATTTTATTTCAAACAAGACTTTTAGTTAAACCGAACATTTATGTTTCAAAATTATAATTTTGAGAACAAAATGTAATTGTTTTCAAAAGCGAAAGGCCAAATAAACAAATTTCAATTTAAATAAAAACACTTTTAATTTAAAATATTTTTTCTTTTATTTTAATAGCGCCATATTTATTTATAAACATTCAAAAATTTTGATTTCATTTTTAGTCAAAAATGGTTCATTATTAAAAATAAAACAATCCGTTTCTAAATCAATAGTAATTCATTTTTATGTTCCACAAAATTTTTTAATTAAAAAAAAAATTATAATAAATTACATAAATTAATTCTTTAGCAGCTTACAATATTAAACTTTTTCTAACCTAATTACATAAACATAACTCGTACAATATATTCTCAACTCTTTTTGAGGTAATGTAAATGTCTTTCTCCATCTAACGCGAACTACCTCACAATTTGCACACTCTCTGCTTAGGGCTCTGCTTTTAAAGCTTTTGCAATTGTTTCATCCACCTCAAGTATCATAGTACTTCACACTGTAAGTATGTAGTTGTCTCCGTGATGGTTCTTTTTTTAAATAACCGATTCAATTTGTGTAGAAGAAGTTTACGCTTTCTGTGTCTTGAATTGACACAACGACAATACAATTTCCTTTTAGGATTTTGTTTTCCGTTTCTTGGGATGAAATAATATTCCTAAATTAAAAAAAATAAAATTAATATTGCGTACTAAGAGTGGACAAGACAAAAACATATTTTTTTACCTTACCTGCTTTTTCATTTGGAAAGTTAACAAATCTGTTCAATAATGGATGAAAATTCGTAAAACCGAATAGAAATGTCTTTCGAATTGAGTCCTTCTATAAGAATAGAGATTAGATCTTCTCTATTTGAGTCGTTTAAATTTAATTTTGTTTTATACGCCTCAATCTATACTTCTTGCTTTGGAACTTTGTTGTCAAAAATCTGTGCAATATCCTATTTAAAGAGAAAAAAATCGTTATTAATACTAAATTTAGGCTTGATTTGCTTACACAATGAATGAATCGTAGTAGTTGCGTCGGATGGTGCATAGAATTTATTGGTTTGAGCCAGTCATCGACTTTTGAATGAACAGAAATTGTAGTATCATCAGTACCAAATTAGACAATAAATATGTATTAGTAAATGTTGAGAACTATAATTAAACAGGATACCTACTTGATAATTTTGCATGAAATTCGGCTCGAAGTCCAAAGGTAGGGATGGCCTTTAAATATCGTCTTTACTTAAATATCTAAGACTTCTTATAGGTTATGTAATATTTCATTATAAATTAAAATGTTATTCCAATAGCACGTTTGAAAATGAATCAAAAATATAGAACGGCAACATTAATGCGTGCGTCCGTTGTAATTATGTACTAACTTTTGAGATTTGGTAAAATTTCTTCCAAATCAAATTCGCGCAAGACTTGTGTTTAATTTCGTCGTTTACATTGATAAGTGGTTCCTCGATGTCGCTTATTTGATTACATTAACCACATGTTCGGATTCATTTCCGTTTTCGAACATTACTATGTTCACACTTTCTTTATTTAAATTTAACAATTCACTTATGTTTCCACAATTTATTATGTCAACTGGTATGTTATTAAAATCTACATTGCCATTTATGTGAATTATCTGAAATTTACACTGATTTTTTAAATTTGGTAGATCAAACCGACGCGAGAAAGTTAATTTTAATTTATACAGATTTATACTGACAATTTTTTGAATTTGAATTCGTCATAATAAAAAATTAAAAAATCCAAATTATACTCCTGACAAAATGGTATATTGTCCCGTAATCGGCTAATTTATGTCAACGTTTTCATATTTTGAAATTTATTTCGATCTTTTGTCAATCAACATGTTTTCAGCGGGATTTGACATCAAAAAATGGGGGTAATGGCAGGGTGCGAGAGGCAGGATAATGACCGGCGGGTAATATCCGGGATGATGATAACTAGGGGGTAAAGGCTAGTGGTAATTGTCTAGGGGGTAGTTTCACAGGGGTAATATGTGCGAGACATTGTCTGCGGGGGTAATACCCACGGGAGGGGAGGTAATATATGTCCTGTTACGGTTTCACACGATCCTGTAACTTTTCGTTTCACGCAATCATGTTATTTGTTACACACATTCGTCGATATAATCCACATCGAGTCTAGTCAAGGAATCCGGAAAATATAGACATCTTCAAAGAAAGAAGAACATTAAAACAATTAGAAATTTTAAATCTAGTCGGAATCGAATTTATCAAGATGTATTTTAACGAGACCAAATAAAATACGGTGCGATGCTAAATTTGCGGCTATATGAATGAAATTCTCTGTGCAATACCGTCTGTTATACATTTTTGAAACGAATCCTGTATCCAATTTCATTACCCAAGTTCAGCATCCATTTCTTAAGTAAATGGGTTCTGTGTTCAATCGAATTTTTTTGCTTGTTGAATTTTCAAGCTTCGTATAAATATTGGGGTATTTGAGTGATTTTAAAATTGGGTAAAAAATTTTCAAATGTGAGGTAGATATAAATCTCCATCGAGGCGAAATGGATCCAACAACAAATAAATTATGGAATTTTGCTGATTTCTAATAGAAAAAATTATTTTCGACATTGTCTAAATTCTCTACATTGTCGACTTCGTAGAGTAGAGATTGAAAGAAGCAAGACGAAATATTGAGGTAATTATAACAGAATAAGGGGACATCCTAGGCTGAGTAAGCCTTGTGAAGCAATAAGTAATGGTACTTCCATGGAGACAAACGGCATAGTTTACACATATATTGAAGGTTCTTCCTCCGCCTAGAAGAAAACAAATACTTACGCAGCGCCACATGTAGAACATTTTGAAAAAGACCTTTTCTGAATTATATAGCGAATGGTTTGCAACAAATCTCAAGGTCAAAAATTTCCAAGAATACTATAATTTATTTTATTAACAGAAAGTAAACGAATTTTTATAAACTTGATGTTTTCTGATTTCCAGATGATGGTCCGCCCTATTTTAATAAAGAAATTGTGAAGTTAAGCCTTTCAGTTCACTTTGGCAGTTGCTACATTATTGACTCAGATTTCAAATCTTCTTATACATGTCTGATTATCACCAATTGGTGGAGAACTAATTAATTCCTAAGTAATCGTTATATTTGTTAAGTTGGTGAAAATGTGATTTTAAGCTATAGACTTTTCGTCGATTTTTCGAAGTTAGGCATACCGAAAATCGACGGAAAGTGACTGATGGGCTAATGACGTGTTGGTATGGCATAAAGTAATCGGCCGGGGGTCATTGGGAGACGGGTTTGCCCAAAGGTAAAATCTTCGAGAAGTTCAATTGTTGAGTGGTTTCTGGACAATTTTTCAATAATTTTAAATTTGCTTTCCAACATAAATAAAGGGGAAAAGGAGAAAAATGCTCGGGGTAATGACCGGGAGTAATTACCGAGGGAAATGACTTAGCTGAATATTGACTAGGAGTAATGACTGGGGTAATGAACCCCCCGGGGGAGAAGGGGTAACTATCCGGGGGTATAATGACGGGGGTATTGATCGGTGGCGTTGTTAAGAATCCGCATTCATCTACAATGTAAGTAAAAGCAAAAATATAATTTTTTGTGTAGAATCTCGTGCCAGCTGCATTAACTTGATCATCAATTATTGGTGAACTTCTAAATCCTACGCCAATCGAAATATTAAATCGAAAGCGGTCGAATTTCGAAAGCAGTTTCACCAAACTTGGAACTAATTTAACCAATTTATCAAGACATATCATAACTACCATTTGAAGATGTAATGTACCTACCTTAAGCTACCAAAACCCGACTTTTCGCGATGGAGCGAAGGTTTAAGGAGGCCCGCGGTTATATCACCTATACGCATTTCTAAATTAATACCGCATTACTAATCCATCAGATAACAAGTTTGCTGCTTTTCTTCCCCATCTTGGCATCATGATAGAATCGAGGCCCTCCACAGCATTAAGGGTGGTCTTTGATGCGTCAGTAACAACATCAATCAGTATGGCATTACGCATTAATGTTTTGAAAGTGGGCCCTTCTATACAGAATATTACATTTTAGAGAAGTTTCGAACGCATCGGTTGCAATCACGGCTGGCATTGAAAGTGTACCGCTAAATCATAATACAAACCTAATACCTAATACTCTGAGCTAACTAAGATAACTTACGGTATAGCATCATCTTTCTTTTTGGCCATAAGTATTTCGCAAGAAGTAGCAGATAAGAATTAATCCCGTTATCTAGAGGCAGATGTACATCAATGGCTTAATGAGTGGTGCAGGATCAGTTGATGATGCGATAAGAGGGAGTCGTGAGATCGATTCTGTTTTTAAAAACTGCAGGAATAAACCTTAGAAAGATTTTGATCTTAAAGCTATTATCAATGCGGAACCGAATGATCAGTCATCAATTAATATAAACCAGACAAAGGTAACAGACGGAGGTTTTGGGTGTATTTTGTTCACCAGAGGCCGATTTATTTACCTACCAAATTCAATTAGAAGAAAGGTGATTATCTACAAAACGCAAGATGTTAGCGGAATTCAGATTAAAGAAATGAGACCACTTCGAGCCTCGTTTTGGCCCGTTCATTATATTTGGAGTGAATCCTGGAGGTTTTGCCTAAATATCTATATACGGATCGGCAGCATGTCTCATCTTAGTCCGTTCATTGTATCATAATTAGCACGAATAATTCCGGAAATAAAAATTTTGTGAAGTAAATCATAAAATGTTTACCAGATAGCCACCTTGTGAGACAATAGTAAATATATTTCTATGTCGATCACCTTACATTACAAACAGCCTGAAAACGGAAATTCTGTGGATTTAATCCTGGAGATTCACTTTGATATCTTCACGCTCTGCTTCATGCTAATAGCGTGTCTGCAAACGCCAGCTTTGTTTCCATACCTATATGCCAAAATACTTACTTTTTCCTCTTTTTAACATTCAATAAGTTACCAGTACCGGTAGTTGCTTCAACCACTGCGATCGATAGCAACACAGTTCCTTATTGGTGGACTAGAAGAGTTTGAGCTGTGTCCGTGCTTAAAGACGCCGCATTAGTGCAATGCAGAATTGAATGAAGATGTTCATTACAAACAATACACGATGTCGATTGGCACTGACCCTTTATATGCTGTGCAAGACAACGTAAACGCAAAGGTCGCAAATTCATTAACCTTGCTCTATTTTATATTGACATATTCCGAAATTGCTAGCATTGTTCTAAGCCGTGACGTTCTCTTAGCATTAATCGAAAATTGGATGCTGACCGACTAGATCCTTCCTTCCACGAGGTCGAAATACTCTGATATTTTTGGAATTTCTCTTGGATTAGACAACATTGTTTCATAAAGCCTATACCTGATTCTGGCGACATTTTTTTTGGTTAGAATGAACACTTCTAAAGTTGTTGGATGTAACATTTCTTTCACGGTGCCTTGTAAATTTCGTAACGCCCCAGCAGTTGTATTGTTGGTAGTAATAGCAAGCTCCAAGCCATTTCGGAATTCTCTTCTAAGTTACGAAAATTTTACTGTATCGGAAATGTTATTGGCCCGGTGAATAAGCTCAGTAAATATATCGTTGAATGAGCTCCAATTCTCGTACTCCCCAGTGAAATTTGGTACATCCAATGCATTATCGAGTATGCTGCAATATGTTTTTGATATAATTGAACTCTAATCTTATTACTGCAAGACCATCGTACATTGAGATGGCTCCGGCGGCGAGACTGCTGCTCGAATTTTATCATCTGTTATTCTGTACTCTTGGTACAGCGACTTTAAATTGGTTATACGGGTTTCCAAATAGATGTTTCTTTTGCGTAATTCACCGCCTTTGTTGTAATTTCATTAGAAGACTCTTATTTAGTCTGTATTTTTGTGCTGAAAGTGTCTAGTAGCTCCTCCATACTTTCTATTGTTTTAAGAAGCTTTGCTGGTTTCTCAACGAGCTTTGTTGGTTTTTGTGAACTGTTTCATGATCCCCACCACCCACCGGTGGTGATTTAAATTATCAGTATTCAACAAAGTCAAAGCAGATGCCTCATTTTTCATTATCCGGCTCGTAGGACCAATAAAAAATCGGGCCCATTTTTATAAAATTTTTGTTTTGATTTGCCACTATAAGATTAGTGCCGGGGGTTATACAGTGCGACAGAATTCGTGCACACAAAATTTTTATGCCGCACTTTTGCACCTAGAGCACCGGGCAGTACTACTTGATAAGTTATCAATTTTATGTATTCAGTTTATTTTTTAAACTGTAGATGGCAGTAATGTTCGTATTTTTTTTCGTAATTTAGAGGTTTAACGAAATGTTGAATGCATAATTGAATAGTAAAATATTAAATTTATTCTTAACAATTTCACGAAAAAAATATTATATAAAAAATCTTATTGTTTATTTCATTTTACTGACATTTATAGTCAAAGATTGAATAGTCGACTTAAAATGACGTCATATCGAAAATTTTCAAAGCAAAGATGCTATTAGGGTGCACTGATACACATGAACACAAACAAAAAAATTTATTGCAAGAATTTTTTTTTGTTTTTTCGTGATTACTATGAAATAAAATTTTGACAAAAAATAAACGCCTTGAATTTTGTTTGAAAATGCAGTGTGTAAACCGTCTAATAAATAGGAACAAGATGTTTGATGATGCAAAAATTTTCGTTAAATAAAACAAAAATTTCATAAAAATCTAATTTGAAAATAAAATTTCCATGGTAAAATGTAATCTAGTGGCCTGTTTTTAAGTTTTAACTAGAAAATTGCTCACTTGCTAGACGTTCATCGTTGTATCAGTAATTTATTTTAAGGGTTGGCTTATAGTTTTAAGATATTCCCATTAATTTTGTCTATAAATTTCACGAAAATTTTATGTTTCAAACCCTGCCGCAACCAATCATTTTAATTTATTAATATTTTATTCAATTCGAGTAAAATACAATTTTTTTTGATTAATTCCATTTGGTCATACAGCTATAAAATATTCAACGAACAAGTAAGACAAATAAAATAACAAATCTTTTATTCTGTCTTACAAATAATAATAATAAACATTTAAGATCATGTTTAAGTTTTCTAATTAGAGATTTAAAAAATTCAAAATGAAATATGTTACTATATAACATAATTCCTATTTATATAAATAAATACAAAACTAATAATTTATTCGAAAAATTAAAATTGTTACTTTTTATTAAAAACTTATAATAAAATGAAAGTCAATCCAATTAAAATAAATTTGAAAACAAAACTTGCGACAGTTTGTTTTGTGTATTTATTTTGTGTCTGTTACATTTTCTCAAGAAAATAATTTTTTTATTTATTTATTTATGTGTGACTTTATTAATAATGAAGAATATTATACAAAAACAAAAAATTAAAAAATAAAAAACGATAAAAAAAAATTATGATTGAAAGACGATGACGAGTGACGTTCGAATTGGAGGGATTGGATTCTGTTTTATTTCATTTTGGTTTCAACAAATTATTTATTTGTATAATTTAATTACTATTTTATGACGATATATAAGATACTGAGAAATGTGCAATGGGTTCAGTATATTCTAAATACCTAAATTTCTTATCAATGCCGTATACATTAATAATAATCATTCAGATCAATAAAATATAAAACAAGAGGTTAATCTAATTTATGTTCATGGGGTTAATATTGACGTTTCGATGGGATTGAGTTTTTAATTGATTCCCAAAGTTTTAAATTATTTTTAAAGCATTCTAAATGTGTGGTTAGAATTTCTGTAAATTGTTTATCTGCGCCAACTTTATTAATAAAATATGGAATATATCATTGAAATATTAGGTTTCTGCTTCCTTCCGACAATGGCAACGGTATAAGACAGTATTAGAATGTTTACCAGTATTTTAAGAAGTATAAAATTTTTGGTACGTTTTGCAAATTAAATTCGTTAATTTGGTCATTGTTATACTGCAATAGATTGCCACAAAAGAAAATATCTGAGTTAACCGATCTGAAGTTTTTAATGAAAAATATAGCTACACAAATTACTTGAATTTGTTAACTGCTACCTGTCAACTGCCCTCGGTAATTGAAATTAAAATTTATGTGAACAAATTTGTATACGGTTATAAAATAAATAAAATTTAGTAGAAACTATCAACTTGACCTCTAAATTAATCTGTCGGTTTAGATCTGTTTTTTCGTATTCGTCCAATACCCGAAATTTTTCGATTTTAATAGTGTGGCACAATATCTAGCAATCATTTGCTTTCGATGCGACCTATACGCGGTACCATACGAAATGTCCTGCACTATGTATAAACTATAATTTGGTAATGTCTATTGTTTGTGATTAAAATAACCGTTGACGTGATTAAAGCTATCGGGCGATATCTGTTTGGGACTATCGCGATAATTTCTGAAAAACATTTGTACATTTCACTGTCCAGGATCAATGATATTAAAATGAGTACATTACCATTACCTAGGCGTTGAATTTCTGGAATTGATTTATCATCCAAATACATATTGAGTTAGCCTTTGAGTAACCAATAATAGGACAACCTTAAATGATCGTATTCCCTTTCGTATAAACAAATTGTTTAGTTTTCAAAATCATATTATCAACAGTTAGTAATAGTGGTTGAGTTGAAAGTTATTTCTCGCATATCTCTTGGTAAATTGGCTCGCTTCAGTTGAGTCAGCATTTTGCATAATTTGTATTACATAAAGAAAATTCGCGATGGTTCACAACCAACCCGCAGATTTCAATAAGCAAGCAGAGGCTCCTGGCCCACACCGTGGAACAGAATAACAATAAATAACAAACTCGAAACTTGAGGAACAATGGCTAAATAATGATAACCGAGTGTGTCTCGCCGAATGACCAGTACCCAGCCTTCTGAATAGCAACTGCACACCATGTGCAGTTCCCGTTAGAGGCAAAAGGTAGTATATGGACCTAAATTCATATACCTCTGAAAATTTTTATTTTTACATAGTGTCGTATGCCTCCGAGGTACAGATATATAAAATTGAATTCGATTACCAAAATATTTAATTAATTATATAGTAAATTGAATCGACAAATATTTTTTTTGAAAGAAATTACAAAAAAAATAAAAAAAATGTTCCTTGGACCTCGTAAAGGTCCCCCGGTTGGGTGCTACGCTCTCGCCTGGCGCATTGGTTGCGGTGTCTCTTCACCGTTATATAAAAAAAAAACCTCCGATTGGACACATGGTTACCTATCCGTAACTGTCCAACTGGTATATTTTGAATGGCCTCGTGGTGGTGGGCCACCCGTTAACCGTCCAACGATGCGGCACTTCCACCGGTATATTTTGATTGGCGTTAACCGAAGACACATGTTACTAAATTGCGGTACTCGCTAAAATGCGACACCCATTAATTATGTGGCCCCCGCTGAATGAATTAATTTTCTGTACCCGTAGTAATATTTGGCACTCGTTGAATCAGTACCCGTTGATAAAAAAAAATGCAAACAGCTCTTGTTGATAAAATAATTGCGGTGCCCGTTGGTAATGGCGGCACTCGCAAATAATTGTAGCACTCGAAATTCGTCAAAACTCTTTTACCAATATTTTGTTTAGGAAAAAAAATTAAACACCTTTTATACGATTCTAAACTTTATATATATAAAAATCACACGTATACTATACGAAATCTGAGCGTCCATATCCCAAAAAACGGAACTCAACTTTATTCTTTCACAATTCAAAACCTAAAATTCCTGCCAAAAATTTTCTTTTCTTTCTTCTTGTCCACATCAAAAAAAAATGAAAAAACTCACCTCTCTCACCAAACAAAAAATGTAGAAGAGTATATTTTTTTTTTGTTCGTGCTTTTGGTTTGTTGTTTCCGTGCGAGTCACTCGCACACTCTCCCAGCGCGTATCAAATGCACACACTAAAACAAAAAAAACACAAAAAAATATTCATCTACACCTTTCCCGTCACACACACGTGCAAGGTGCCCATTGGTCTTGGTAATACCAATGACATAACACAGATGGCAATGCCATCAGTAAAATGCATTTTTTGAAACAATCATAAAGAAATTAAAAATTTGAAAACGAAACAGTAAAAAAAATTAATGTTATGACCAGTGGCCCTATTCTGCTTTTCCCGGGGAATTGGGAATTGGGAGTTTCAAAGTTCAAAAAGGTACGAATTACAATTCCCCAAAAAAATAATTGGGAAAAATTAACGTCAAAACTGCTATAAAATGGAATTATTTTTTCCCAATAAAAAAAATTCCCAAACGCCAGAATACACTTTGGGGAATAAAAAATTCCCAACTGCTAGAAAAACGTCACTAATTCCCAATTCCCTATTCCCAGGGAAAACCAGAATAGGGCCACAGGGAGTCGTAACAAGGTTTAACACGATCCTGAAACATTATTTGTATCGATACGATACAGTGTGGAATCCGGAAAATAGGGGCATCGTAATTCGTGAACGAATTCTTCTGCAGCAAGTGTTGTTACTTTTAGGAATAATCATTACAGTTCTGGTCCAGAATTGAGTGCTCTTCTTAACGGAACTAAATTAAATGTTGGTTTTGTCTTTTCATGGGTTTCATCGATAATCAAAAATGGTAACTGTACGAGAGCATTATATCTGCGTAACAAATGCTGTATCCAACCAGCACGGGCGGGTGACAGATATAGCGGAAACGCGTGGAGGTTGTGTACTACCTATTTACTTTAGCCCAATATGAATTGTTTTACGCTTTAACCCCACGTAGACAGTACTGTTTGATACGACATCAAATTTATGTCTGCAGATTCGTTCCTGAGCTGTAGAGGGCAATAATGTTGGTAAAAAGTACTTGTCATTTAGGGGTTTTCTTATCAACATCTCATAATATAATTTGCAATTGATATCATTGTTGAATTTAGTGCTTTTTTCAGAACGATTAAAAAAAGATTATAGAAAAAATATTAAATCATTTATTTGATCATATTGCCATAAATTGACGTTATGTAGCAAAATTTTTGAAACAATAAGGCTATTAATATCTAGGTTCACTGTTTTACCAGATTAAAATATATTGTGTGACAGGGTATGCAAGGTGCGGTTTGACTGAGAGATTCACCATTTTCATTTTTTCAATTAAGTTAGTTCTGTGATGTATCCTACAAGCCTTTTGTTAAATTTTTGCGATTATTCGAGTTCAAATTTTTCAAATGTGTAGTAAAAATGAAGCTAAGTTAAAAAAATAATTTTCGACATTGTTGACATATTTTCTACATTATCGACGCCATTTTTTAATTATCTACATACATTGTCTACACATGAAGAATATTAATTAACTACGCGGTGTAGAAAATACGGCACAACACTGATTAAAAGATCGTCAAAAATGTATATTTGATGTAAATATCTGGATCAAATTTTATCGTAAAAATTTTAGTCCCCATTTTTTTCTAATAATAAACAACTTGAGCAGTTAAAACAGTGGCCTAAAATAAAATAGATTTGGGTTGGTTCCACACCACTTTTATGATGTTCATTTAATAAAAATTCTAATATTCTTCAAAATACTTGCTACAACTATGGTCGATTCCAGAAAACTCAGAGATCTTACCAAGTGTGGGCACATATCGCTTGATGGTGGGCAGATTCAGGTGTTCGAAATAATTAACCACATTAAAACAAAAAGACTTAAGGAGTCTCCACAAAAGCTTTAATGTGCAAAATTTAAAAAAAAAACAAAAGCTGATTCCAGTACCTACAGAAATGTTATCAAGTGTGGGCATATATTTTCTAAGATTGGATGTTCAAAAATAAAACGATTTGGGGTTGCTTCACGTCAAATTTTATATCGGTAAATTTAATGAATATTCTAATATTCGTCAAAATTTTTACTACACTAAAATGGCCGATTCCAGAAAACTCAGAGATGTTTTAATCTTTAATCGGCCATAGTGTCGCATATCTATATTATTTCAAACAATTAAAATATAAATTTTTTTAATTAACCTAAAAGCTGGGGACTAGAATTATTATGATAAAATTTGATCCAGATATTTACATCAAATTTACGTTTTTGAAGTTTCACTTTTTAGAAGTTACACTTTTTGTTAATTTGTGTAGCTACACTTTTCGTTAAAAACTTCACATCGGCTCTGAGTTATCTTACAATTTAACCGTCGGAAATTTTTCAGCGCAATAAAATCTCAAAAGAGTTCCTTAAATTAACAAATTGATTGGTCCTCGAAGTCAAGGAAGTCGGCATACGGAATTTCATGATTTTAAAATGTTAAATGAAACTCTCCCGCGATTTCTTATCGGAATGAAATGAAATTTTTGTGTAGTAATAATCGATGCTATTGTTTTCTGAGATTCTGAACTGTATTTTCCATGAAGTTCTGGAATTAGTCTCTAGGATTCTAGGATTGAGGATCTAGGATGAGTTTAAATTTAATAATAAATGTTAGGAGAGAAATTCTGGTATCTATGGCCATATATTTTTAAAGTGGATTCTAAGGTACATCTTAAAGATATTTATGAAATGTTGCTATGGTGGAACTTGGCTAATTCTTAACCAATAACGGTAAAATTTGATTGGTTTTTACTTTTATAATGTAGTTGAAATATATATTTTGAATTAAATTTTGAAATGAATCCTTGCTCCACGCTACTCGTCCACTTTTCTACCATTAAATATTAAATTTGGTACGCAGGATTGGATCTGAATTGTGGATTAAGAACTACCAAATTCGCATCACATTTTTAGGAGATTTTCCGCTTAGAATTCACTCTATAATTTATGAGTTTTTCCGACCATATAAGTTCTTTTCAGTTCCTGACAGATATCTCGAAATCCCCCCATATAAATTCCAGCCGTTTCGGAATGAAATATTTGGGGAATTAGTGTGCTCGTTACAAAACAAACGCCAACTTTTTCACAAAACTTTATTTTTTATTAAAATATTTGCCGCTGCCGATGCCAACACTCCTCTGACCAAGAAGAAGGAACTATAGGCGTGAATCTAAATAAAAAAAATTATGGAGCTTTCGACCGTAAAATTCTGGCGTAAAATATAATTCATTTAATTCAGAGATCGCTCAGTTAATTCAGTCCAATTGAACGCGTCTATCATTCAATAATTTTCCGCTATATTGAGAAATATGCACGATTTACATGTTCCAATTTTTTTTTTCCAGTAAAAAATGAAGGGTTAAGTATATTACGATTTTCGTTTGCGAGAGGAGCACGAAACAAATTCCAGTAAAATAAAATTGGGTCTTTTTCTTTTTAATTTGAGGAAATGTTGTTTACATATGGCTGTCTCCTTTTTACTAGTAATTTTTTGTTATTTGCGTGCAGCTCTATTTTTCTGTAAAAAATTTGTTGGGAAAAAAAATTGGAACATGTAAATCGTGCAATACATTTAAATTTAAAAATATCAGGAGGTGAATTATGTAAACATTACGAGTTACGAGTTACGACAAATGACGTCAAAAGGCCTTTTCATTTAAAGCATTTTGAGTTGTCGTAATTACGACTTTTTGTTGTTGTTTTAGTCGTACACATTTATAAATACGACACAAAAGTCGTACTTTATTTTTTTTTTCTTGTTTTCATTGACAATTTGCCAAAATTAGTTTCAGTCGTAATTCGTAAGTCGTACTCGTAATGCTTACATAATAACCCCCAGTGGCACTATTCTGGTAATTCCCCGGGAATAGGGAATTGGGAAAAGATTTTATATGTAATTTCTGTTCAAATATATTTTTTCCGGCCTACTGACAAAAAAAGTTCCATGTAAATATTTATAAATTGGGAATAATTTTTCCATACCTAAATTGGTAGGGAAAATTATTCCCAATTAAGTTTTGTTTTGAAAAAAATTAACACTAACTTTTACCTCAGTAGGCCAGAAAAAAAATATTTGAACTGAAATTACATATAAAATCTTTCCCCAATTCTCTATTCCCGGGGAATTGCCAGAATAGTGCCACAGTAATCAAAAATTTTACGAACCTTGAGCTTTTGAAGAGTCAATAGTTGACCATGACATTTACGTTATTTTTGGTATTTTTTTAATTTTTCTTGTATTAATAATAGATTTTCGGATGCCCGTTAAAAATTACTACAGCAGGGGGTACAACATCCCATACCATAAAAGTTTTTGAACGGTATTTGCTGCAGTCAAAAACGGTGCCGGATCCGGATGGCGATTCGGTTATTAAAGAATTTAGTTTTAATCGTAAAAGTGAAAAATTTATTAGAAAATCCATAATTCTAATATAATTATGGAAATAACGAATTTAACTACTAGTATCAAGCCGCTACTATACTTTGTATATTTTTTTTATGAAAACGAATTCGAGAATTAATTTTACGCAGAATCATAGTCGGGAAGCGGAATTATCAACTTTGGTACGTGTATAGAATTTAGACGATCTGGAAACGGATTATTCGTGAATCTGCTGCATATCATAAGTTTTAGTTGAAATATATTTAGGGAGGTCGTGGGAAAATGTTAAAAATAGCAGAATTTTTATCAAAAATGATTTGAAACTAATTGAAAAATCAAAGGCTAATTTCCGGCTAGTTTATTTTTTTTTGGTTCACTAGTTTTGTACAAAGCAATAGGCATTTCATTTCAAAACCAGAATGGAAATTTTTTGAATATTCGGTGGCTATGTACTCGCCAAGCCAAAGAAATGATTTAATTTGTCCTGGTTTTTTTGAGGATTTCATTTTATTGAGTAGCTTTTAATTTTACTTTGAATAAGCTTTATACCGTAATATGTAATTATATGGGCTAAGAATTGTAATCCTCCGCGTAAAAAAATAATTTTGTCACGCTGTATTTTAAAATTGGCGTTCTCAATTTTTAAAATAGTGGAAGGTACTGGAAGGTACTTGGGGCATTTTTCAGGCCAAAGTTCATCTCTGTAATTCGTAGTGTCCAAATTCAATAAAAAAAGCCGGTTTTTCAATATCTTTTGAATTCAGTTTTATTTGATGAAATCGACTAGCTAGTTCAAGCTTTGTAAAATAATTGCAATTTCTAAATTGCTCTTAAGATTTCGTCGATATTGGATATAGCGTATTTATCATCTCTTGCTATCTGATTCAAGTTGCTGGTAAAAGGACCGCAAAAATCGTAAGTAAGGTCGTCTGTAATGATTATTTCTGTCTCATTCTTCATCGATAAATCAGGATCACAATTCGTGTGAACGTTGTTCAATGAGCTCAAGAAGCTTCTATAAGTTCCCTTGTATTCAGAAAATTTATTGTGTACAACCGGAAAACAAATAGTTTTGTCGAAAGGTTGTCTAAATCATCAAGGATCTCGGTGATTTCTTTGTGGATGTTTATAGTAAACTCAAAATAGTTGAAATCGACAGCCCTAAACCAGGAGACGAAATACTTGTGATAACTTGTGTGACCCAACCGAAAATCATTAGATGATTTTAAACTATTATTTTTAAAAAAAAAACTGATTGAAAAAATTAAAATTGATTCAAAATTGATTGAAAAAATTAATTTGAAATTCTAATGTTCTTGGTAAAATTAATTGAGTAGCCAGGATTTTGAGTAGCCGATCAAGATCTATCTACCTCACCTTTTATATTAAATAAATAAATTATAGAATTTCATAAAACAGTGAGTGCTTGTTCTTAATACGTGAAGTATTCGCTATAACCTCAAAGGTTGGAATTCTACCTAGCTGATAGTCGGATTACCATTAGGACAGGCATAATATGAATTGAAATACAATCAACTTCAATCAAAAAGCGTTTGTTACTATATTAATGGTAAGAAATTCTCGATCATAGGAATTGATCACATGCTTCTTAAATGGCGAGCTTAACCAAATGGTGAGTTTAGGGTGATATACTCTAGATTTCAGATATTTTTACAGTCTAGATGGCATTTGATCTCTATGTATCTGCTTGAATTGAGATGAAGCTCGAGGATGCCCAATAGTTTTGCATGCCGTTCTGTTTCCACCATTGACTTTTGATCCACCGTACCTATGGGACTTTACCATTAAATCTATTAAACCTTTATCCTTCCTTCAAGTAGGTTGGAATTGTATTGTCTTGCGTCGTACGACCTCTAGATGTCTATTCTTTCCTCTTGTTATGTGTAAACAGGTTGAAGTATAACAGACCTGGCGTTATCCGGGATACTTGTCCAGTACTTGGTCCTATATATGGTCTCCACACTCAAAAAAAAAATTCTGTAAATGTACAGCACACAAAATAATTTGTAAATTATAAAAATAAATTGTAAAAATAACGATTTTTTTTAAATAAATTCAATAAAGTTTTCATAAAATTGAAAATATTGAAAAAAATACAATACAATTTGTAAATTTAATAAAAATTTCGTCAAATATTCAAAATATTAACAATAAAATTGAAAAGGACGTTGTGACATTTACAAATTATTTTGTGTGCTGTATATTTACGAAAATTTTGTAAAATTTTTTTTTGAGTGCAATAAATCAATCAATATTGCTATCTGATTCAATTTTCTGTATTCAATTATCAATCGCCATCCCTTCTTATACTAATAACCGAAATTAGAACGCAAAACACGATCTCTATTTGGCCAAATCAAACGGCCCATTTAAACAGTTTTAAAATTTAAAAAAAAAAATTGGCTTTCTATAACCTAATCAAATGCCTCATTAAACGATCTTAAGCGCCACTCCAAAACTAGCGGAATCCGAATTTAAAATAAGAGCAAAACCGAAATTAAAAAACAACACAAAATCTAGCTATAGAACGAGTGGATCAAAAAAAATTTTAATGTGCAGCTAATTAGCCTAAAATAAGCTTTTAATTTTCCAATCAATTTTTTCTAAAACATTTTTTGATATTGGTTCCGCTAACTTTTTTTACACCTACACAAGAACCCACCGCTTTAGTTGGAAGGGATGTAGCCCAAAAAAATTTAATTAGCCTATTATAAGCCTATAACTATCCTTAGTATTTTGTAATGTTCTACTGGATAGGTTCTACCAGCTTGTGCGTGCGGATGTTTCAAATTTCTCATTTTTATAAAGTCCGGAGGGCTTGATGACGTCATTCCTCTTACACATTTCTGGAAAATTTATAAATTTACTCGCATAATTTGTATAGAGCACAGAGGCACATCTAAAACCGAATATCAATATTGAACTGGAACTATATATGTGCCATTTAAATTCGATTGGCGAGTACATTGAATTCCAAATGTGATGAGCTATCCGATGTAAGTGTGACTTTGATTATTCATTGATTGAAAGGGGTGATTACGAGCTAGGATACGTCATGTAAAGTTCAAACGGAAATCAAAATGAGAGATTATATACATTTTAGGAGCATTGATCCGGAAAGCCAAGAGTCAAAGACCACGGTAAAAATTGATCTAGGACAATTTCTTTAAAAATACTGTTATGATAAAACGATATGATATACAAAAGGTAGCCATTATAGATATTTATACCTATTCTAAAATGGTATTGAGACAACCATTTTTATTTAATTTTTTTCGATTTCAATCAACATAAAAAGTATAGCATGTTATATACTTTAACCACGGTAAATACATATAATGCGTATACTGGAACTACATGAAATGTTTCCAAATATGTTCATATACAACTTTTTTTTTATATATACATATGTCTCTGCTTACAAAATAAATTCGAAAGGTATTTGATTTTAAACCAAAGATAAAATAATTGTTATCGCTTTAATACACTGTGCGTCTTGCGTATATGCGCGAGTCGAGTATAGTACGATAGAATTCATAATTACTGGGTCTCATGAATATCATCATCACACTTCGTTATATTATATGTATATCACCACTAATTAAATGAGGCACTCATTGTGGTTTCATGTTTTTCACAAAAAAAATAAAATGTCATATATTTATGTTATCACAAAATGTGCATTAAGCATTCTTATGTATATGACATACGAGACTTACACAAAAAATTAATATCAAACGACAGACAATAAAGTTACAGTTAAGATTTAAAACATTTCTATAAGTATAAGTTTGTTTTCCTTATACGTTCTATCAAGAAATGTAATTGTGCGTGTGTGTGTATGTGTGTATAAAACAGAATTAAAACTAAAGAAAATTTATCTATTTTTTTTTTTAATTTCAAACAAAACCATCTTTAGAAATATACGAAATCAAATAAAGAAATCTGGTTCCTAAATAGGACAACAAAAAATACTAAAGTCCAATGGTTTTTTTTATATGTTTTCTTATAAATATATTATCTTATTTCTGTTTGCATTGTGAATGTGTGTAGCGTATGCGGAGATCTTTTCATTTTATTCAACCCTTTTCTTATTTTACTGTGTGGAGATGTTTAATCTGTACGTACAGCACGAAACTCCCATGAAAATCTTCTCATCCAATTAACATATCCATTGACACATATAATGATGATGATCGGGTTCATGGCATTTTAATGTGAGATTCGGTAATATATTAACACATAATTACATATATAGATAATCTATGGAAGGATGTCTGTCAAAAAATTGTGAAACTAAATTGATCCGACTAGTTGTGTATTGAGAATGTGCGTTGTTAATGTTACCTTTGACGTTATTCTGGTCGCTCTTGTTAAAGAATTCACCAATTTATAGAAATTATAGAATTTGCGAAATGGGCGACGCAATCAGAACTTTTAATCAATCATATTTTCAAATGTAAAAATCAACTTATAATATTTAACCGACTTTACTTAGACCGATATCGACTACTTAAACTTATCATATTCGATATCACACACTTATCATATCGAATTATAATCAAGAACTGGGAAAGAACCTTCATATAACATATAGTGGCACAGTAACGTGTTTCTTTGTAATTTTTTGAAATGTCACGCAGCGTAAAAATTCTTGCACCAATCATACTTTTGCTAATCATCGAGAGCATGATGCCAGGCATAACTTAATTTGTATAAAATTATAAGACAAAAAGGTTTTAGAAAAGGTTAAAAGTGCATTGCTCTAAAAGAAATTCAACAATAAAAACAAAAAAAATATTAAATCTATGTCGAAGCTATGCTTAAATTTTAGCAAAAAAAAGTATCGATATAATTTGTAGTAAAATTATAGTAGGCCTTTGATTTTATTGGATGAAAAACAAAATTTTTCTAATTAAGATTTTCTTTGGTGAAAAGTTTAATAGCAGTCTACGTATTAAATCGGACGCACATAATATCATTTTTCAGCCGTATAACCGGTGTGAAGATTTAATCATTTATGAAAAGTGGTTAAACATTTTAAAATTTAGGACGTGGTCCAATTCGTGACTTATTTAGAATAGACTTATTGGAATCTTGCTTGAATTGGGAAGAGGGGGGGACCCATAAAATGCAAGCCGCCCATAAAATTCAAACAAGTTTACAACATGTCCATAGCCGACAGGAGACTTATTGCACACTTTCAAATAAGTCAGTCTATACAAAATATGTCACGAATTGGACTGCAGTCTAAATTTAGTTTTAAAAATAATGTAAAGTCAAATTATATCTGTATGCGGTTGGACACTTTTCTATTACACCGTAGTGGTTAATAGGTAGGCGATTATTTTGATTTGTGAATCCCATCGGATTGTGTGTAGTTTATGGATTGAGCTCTTTTCAAAATTCGCACCGTTTCGGCTACACAACACTGACTTTAAAAATAAGTTTTCAATATTTCGAAACGCTCCTCAAGTGAAAACATAAATGTTTCGTGACGCGGAATATCAGGCTGTCAAAATTTCAAGCAAATCTGTAAAAAAAGTGTTGCCATAGCCTATGATTGAAAAACAAACCAACAGGTAGCTCACCCTGTATAATTAATTGGCGACCAGTGGCACTATTCTGGTAATTCCCAGGGAATAGGGAATTGGGGAAAGATTTTATATGTAATTTCTGTTCAAATATATTTTTTCGGGCCTACTGACGAAAAAAGTTTCATGTAAATATAAATTGGGAATAATTTTTCCATACCTAAATTGGTAGGGAAAATTATTCCCAATTTAATTTTGTTTTGAAAAAAATTAACACTACCTTTTTACCTCAGTAAGCCAGAAAAAAAAATATTTGAGCTGAAATTACATATACAGTCAAACTTCTAAGTTCCTTAACTCGAATTTCAATTTATGGAAAAAACATTTTTGGCAAATTTATATTTATTAATATGTATATATTTCAGTAATTCGAGTAAAATTTGTTTTTCACTTCTTTTACTCGAATTTTCTCGATCTCAAATATATTATTTTTTCAACTAGTGATTCGACTTATAGAAGTTTGACTGTATATAAAATCTTTCCCCAATTCTCTATTCCCAATAGGGCCACAGTGTGGCGCTATTCTGGTTTTACCTGGGAATTGACAAACATATTTTCATATCATTTTTGTCTAAATTAAATTTTTCTGGCTTACTGTATTAGTTTGGTGTAAATATTTTCGAAACGCTTGGGAAACTTTTGTTCCCAAAATTTTTTATAGGGAAAAATAATTCCCAATATATCTTTGATTCAAAATTACTTATTAACCAACTAATTCCACAGTAGGCCAGAAAAATATAATTTAGACAAAAATGTTATGAAAATATTTTCATAACATTTTTGTCTAAATTATCAATTATTAATCTAAATTTAGGAATGTGGATTTACCATCAGTTTCAGGGTGGTAATTTTAAGTACTAAGGTGCTTGAGCTAATTTGGTATTCTGAAAATTATTTTCTAATTCAAGACCTTCCAAGCCATATACTCCATGAGTATATACAAATAATAAAAAGACTCTAAAGCAATATCGAGTTGTTGGATTGTTGGTAAGAGGGATGGTGAGGGTTTATGGTAAGATTTTGAATTTCCAAAAAGTTATTAATTTTCCAAATTAAAAAAAATAGTGGAGTTAATTTATTGTAAATATGTATATTGTAGATCTCAAATACACCATATTTGACTCCCAAAGCGAATCTTTTAATTCTTTGCCGTTATATGTAAATGCTATACTTTTCAACATCATATAGCAAAAACTGAAGAGGCTAACATTGAAGTTGCCACTTCCAGTACCCAAATTTCATAAGAATCCTCCAGTTTATGAAAGAACCATAAGTATGAAATTCCATTTCGAAGGATCAATCCTCATGCTAAACTTTTAAAGATGCTGAACTTTGGTGAAATAATTTTTTTTTTAGAAAAACTCGCCATTCCTGGTAAAATTTAAAAAAATGATCTGAACTATTTTTTTTTTCAAATTTACAATAATTTATAATCTTTAAGTTCTTAATCATTTAATCATAAATGCTATATATACTTTTAAAATATTTGCAAAAAATAATCATTTATGGAAGCTGGTACATCCGGTAGGTGCATTTCAGCAAAAAACACTGAGGTCTCCCAATTTCCGGATCAATCAATCCTTCTATGGTACAGGGGTACAAAAGGGGTGCAGAGTCCGAATTTTTGCTGAAACACAGTTTTTTCTTGCCAAAAACGTCATTTCCACTTAAGTTTGGAAAACCGGGGGCCTACTATGGAAATCGACCGCCGTCGATTTTTGTTCGTTGTTTAAATTCAGCAATAGTAATTGTTTTAGGAGATTTTAGTGATTTTTTGCCGAAATCGGTCAACTTGAAGTGGCAGCTTTCATAGGAGCTTTCTTGTTTATTGCATATATTTTGAAAAATATTTGATTTACGAGATTTTTTTCGTAAATCAAATATGTACTTTTCAAAATACATATGTAATAAACAAGAAAGCCGATTTTGGCCAAAAATCACTGAAATCTCACAACTTACGGAAAGAACTTGATTATGAAATTTCATCCTGATCAACCAATCCGTCTGGCCTGTATAGAGGCCGAATGTTGGATAGATTTTTGACAATAATCGTCATCTGGATCTGGACAGGTATTGTTGCAAGATTTATTTACAATCTTTTAGTTCTTAGTTGTTTAATCGTTGATGATATATACCTCTTTACAAAATATTTGCAAAAAACAAGAAAGCTCGCTTGGGAGCTGCCACTTGAACCGATTTGTCCATCCATTAATAGTTTTTCCCCTAATCGGAACACAACCGATTTCGACTAAAAATCTTTGGGATCTCTAAAGATCTTTGATGCCTCTTGCTCATTGAAATTTGTTACGTTCCCATCTTTTTTCTTGTGATGAGAATGAAGTACTTTTTAAAATAGACTTTTCAGAAATGATTCTTTATATTATTAGGGTAGGTATACTAAAATAGCAGATTGTTTCTCGTTGTGAATTTTTTTAAATATTCCTTAATTTCGACTTTTTATAATGATTTTTTTTAAAATTATAATTCTTTTGCTATTAGGAAATATATCCTCCAAGATTACCGTGTCGACATTTGAAATTTTGAAGATGGCCTGATTTCTGTAATAATTTATAGCGGAGTAGATGATGTCAGATTCACTATAGGCACATTGTTTCTAGTTGATTCGTTCTTTAAGTCAGTGATTTCGGTATTTACGTAATTTCAATTGTGAAAATTTACCTCTTCAGTTTCTTGCAGGATTCTATTGAGTGCGTCGACTACCACTTGGCTTTGCCTTGCTTGTAGACTTCATTGTAGTCGAAATTTTCAAACCCCATACACCATCACTATATTTTGGAATTTTTCTCCAAAAGTTTGATGAACGTGAGGAGTTCATACTTTGTAAACAGTATAAATCTATTTCCATAATATGATTGGCTTATATTTCTTTACTGTCGAAATAATCGTCAGTGCTTCCTTTTCATTCATTATGTATTTCGTTTCAGTACGAATAATCTGCAGACGGAAATATCCACCGATATCAAGAATAATTCGCATTAATTGATTTTTCAAATTTGCTTGCAAATCTTCTATTATGTATTTCACTACTAAACAAAAATCGGTGGAAATTTCTGACTGGGTAAATCAATGCGGATTTATTCCCCCAAATAATAGAAAACATGCTAGCAAATTTGAAAAACTATTAAAGTAGCCGCGGCGAAAAATTCGAATAAGATAAAGAATTTTAATGCAAATTATAATCCGCAGACTGATTTCAAGAATACGTGCTTGGCGAGCAATTCGCGTTCCGTGAAAATATGGAAAGGAAAATTTTTTTCATTGGCAATCGAATAGGTTTGAATTAACCATAACAAATTTTGATTTCCCACAATGGAATTTAAAATTACATGCGAATAATTCTAGTACTAGTAATCTAGTAGCATTTTCATTATTCCACGGAACGCGACTTGACTTCTTGTGATACTATTTGGGCTTTCCTTGGGAATAAGGAATTGGGAAAAATATTTTATTATTATTCTAGCCTACTGAAGGAATAAGTTAAGTATACAAATTTTCAAAGCAAAGTTAATTGGGATTCTTTTGTTACACAAAATTTTTACAGGAAAAAATATTTTCCCATTTAAATTTGTTCTGAAATTATTTACACCAAACTTATTCCCTCAGTAGGCCAGAAAAATACAGTTTAGACAAAAACACTATGAACATATTTTTCCCAATTCCCTATTCCCTGGGAAAGGCAGAATAGTGCCACTGTGGTCCTATTCGGTCTTTCCCTGGGAATAGGGAATTGGGAAAAATATTTTCATAGCATTTTTGTCAAAATTATATTTTTCTGGCCTACTGAAGGAATAAGTTTAGTGCAAAAATTTTTAAAACAAAGTTAATTGGGAAACTTTTGTTCCACAAAAATTTTATAGGGAAAAATATTTTCCCATTTAACTTTGTTTCGAAAATATTAACACCAAACTTGTTCCCTCAGTAGGCCAGAAAAATATAATTTTGATAAAAATGCTATGAAAATATTTTTCCCAATTCCCTATTCCCAGGGAAAGACCGAATAGGGCCACTGGACGCAAATGTAATTAGTTTTTCTTTAGGAATTATTTTTCTTAGAGTTTTGATTGTATGTACTCTGGGTCAGTCATGTGGACAATAATACTCTTTCAACCTTTAATCTCGGTCAATGAATTCTCATTATCCGAAATAAAAATATGATTATGAAACCTCATTTGAGGCGGCCAAATCCCTTGATGGAATATAGTACCAGAGAGAGAGATCATTTCGTGGATCGTTGGAAAGCTTCTGGGTTTTTTGACACCAAATGACATTCGTGTGAATTTTAGTGCTCTTGATCGGATGAGAATGTGGTTTTCTCTTGAGAGAATTCAAACGTTGTAAAGTAGGTGGAGTTCCCTAAATAGAAGATTTGCTGTCGATGTTGTATCGTTCAATCTACTGTATTCAAATACTACTCTAATTTTTGTCTGCTTTTTTGGACACTACTCAAATTGGAGAGGTTGATTCCACTATCGAGGAGTACCTGTATGTTCTGCAGTATAGACTGGGGTTTCATCTTTTTCTATTATTTTGTGTCTGGTTTCTGGTGTTGCAGATAATTTTTCATTTTGTCTCAACAATGCTCCTTGCGGTGACCGTAAATGGTATTGATGTAATGTGATCATTTCTAATTAAACTTTCTCAAACTGTATACACTTGGTACGGTTTAATGGTCTTAAAATTGTAGATATTTAAACCTAGTTTATGCAATTGTTTCGTGGTAGTTTTTTTTTTGATTTATACAACATATGAGATGTAAAATAATATTTTTTTAAGCATTTTTGTTAAAAAAATGCTATATGGTTTCGGTTTGCCGTCTGTCCGTCTGTGTCCACGTTAACTTGAGAACGGATGGAGATATTAACTTAATTTCTTCACTAAAAGTTCAAACAATTCATGGGATAGAGCGCTATTGATTTGGACATTTTGTGTTTAGAGTGTTCGGAGAATCCGCCTCCTGAAAATTGATAGAATTTTATTTTATTTTCTATTCTATTTTGGTTTCATAGAGCATGTGAATGTTGAATAAAAATATATCTCGTGCAGATGTGGGTTTGTGTGGGTGTGTGGTTTAGGGGGTGGTAGGAGTGGTGGTATGGGAGATGAAGGGGGAAGGAGGTGTTTGTTGTGGGAATTGGGGATTTGGTGAATAAGGGTTTGTGTGAGGAGTGTGTGTGTGTTGGAGTGGTATGGAGGTGTTAAAGGGTGAGGATATGGGAGGTGCGGTATATGGTGGTGCGAGTGAGATTTTCTGGTTTCGGGGTTTTTAATTGGATAGTGGGTGGGGTGGTAACAATATTTGGGCGTGGTGGTTTGCCGTTGAGCTGGGTGTAGATGGGGTTAGGTGGGTGTGGGTGGATTTGGGTGGGTGCGATATTTGAAGTGCGCAAATCACACAGCATAGAACTTTCCTTTCTTACACATGGACTAATAATACTAAATATTTTAATTTTTTATTTTCCACATAATTTATTCTCTTTCATTTTCCGATCGTTCTTGTTCGCGGAAGTTCTATATAGGCAACCAAAATGCTTATACAGGTCGGTTCCGAACCTTTCCCGTCTTTTTTTAATTCTTGGTAGTTGGTGACTAGACATTCACCATTTTTTGTGGTGTCAAATATTACTGTATGATGGTAAAAAAATTTACTGGGGTAATTTTTGGAGAATTTTCTAATTATGTTGTTCAATGAGATCTTGAGAGATTTGTAGTCAATTTTGGCATTCAATTGAGCTATTGACTGTGTTATTATAGCTTCGTTTTTTTTTTGTTATTATAACATTAGAGGAATAGAACATAAAGTCGTCCGAATTGTGGTCCTCCCAAAAATTTTCCTTATTTTGGATTTCCACTTCTGGTTCTTTATCAATATCATTCGGGACCTCTTTATTACGGATTTGTTTTTGAAAGGGTTGATGGTTTAACCTCCATTGGTGTTAATTTATCTCGAACGGGTCAATGCTGGTTCATTTGATTAATTTGTTCCGAATTGTTTTTCAGTTGAAAACAAGTTTTAGTGTCGTTATTTAGTTTTTTTGTATTACCCGATAAAATCTCATTAGAGTTAAATTAACAAAAGAAAGCATAAACTTCTTCTAAGATTTGGAGGTTTAGCGACTTGTCCATAATCGAAGTAAGGTCTCATAAGACATGACACAAAATAATGTTGCCAATGCATCTCTTCAATGAATGTATTTATCGCAAGCCATGCTTGATTGTACTGTGGCTTTTGTTTGCCAGTGATTTTGTATTTTGCACTATTTCCATCACTCGACTGGTATCCTGAACAAATCAACTGAAACTCTCTCACCTTTTTATGTACGTGGAGGCGCCTCCATTTTTTTTTGATTCTGATATAAATATTGACTTTTCGTGCCTATTTGGTAATAAAGTTTACAAATAATTGGTAATAAAGTTTACAAAAAAAATTGTTAAGTGAGTCCGATTTTAATGTCGTGTGGTGGTTCTTTTTTTACTGGTAAAATGTGGCGAAACCTTGAACCCTTGTAGCAGTTATTCAAAACGTCACACGATACACTCTAAAAAAACTAAAAAAAATCACACGATACACTCGTTTTCACTTTTGAAATAATAACTAAATTATCAACAGTTTATGCACGTTAGGCTATTAATTCTTTAAATCTAAAATTCTTAACTATGTATAAACCTAAAATTACTAACCCATCACTAACAGTTGTTGCCTCTACTCGATGAATACGATTACCCTGGTCTAAGGAACTGGACGTCAGACTGTTGATTTTGTATATAAGTTAGTCATTTTACAAATGCGGATTGTCGACACAGTAATGCAACTTTTGAGATTAAATACTCCTTGGTATAGATTTGGCTAAAAAAGATTAAAATGCTTTCACCGTTAGAAACAAAAAATATTGTTATAAGACCCCTGTGCAATGTAAAGAACTAAGATACTGCAAAAAATTATTTCAAAATTTTGGGTACAAATTTCATCAGATACTCATTTCTGGAAAAATAGCACAGCAAACTACACTGGAACAACTGTTGAAATTTTGTTTCGGTATTTTCTCCAATTCAAATTAGAATTTAATGTTATTTATAATTAATTGTAACCTCTGAAGCCATCTTGCGGACGTCTGCTTACCAAAACTTATATCGACGAACAGAAAGTGCTTTGTATATTCAAATAATTTCCCATCGCAAATAAAATTTGATAGTTTTAAATTTTTTTTTTAATTTTCTGTTTATCTATTCTACAATCTGTAGAGGTAAAATAAATAAATTTTGTGTGTGAACTTATGATAATTTCTCTATAAATAAAAACTAAAAGATCACGTAACTGGATAACACTAACTTATTGTTACGAGTAAACACACAGACGTAGTTTCAAAGCCTGGTAAACAATGTAATCCGGCGAATGCGCTAGTTAAACTAACCAAACAAGTTTATATGCTAATATACAAAGAATCAACCAAAAATTTATTTGCACGAGTAAGAAAAATATTTTGAACGCCCACACATTTAATTTTTAATATCTAAAGACGAGTTCTCGCATTTCTTAAAACTTAAAAGTATAAAATAAATTATTTTCGTTGAAATTGAATGCGCAGTATTTGTATATGAAATCAATCAAGCAAGTTTCATTATTGATTTGATCACGATCATCATCGCGCGATGTAATTATTGATTAAAAGGTGTGTGCCCCCCCCGAATGATATTTTAACTTCAAGCGCACAAAAAATAATTATTTTCTGTATATGCCTCAAGTACATAAAATCCCTCTCACCGAACGTACTCTCGTATATACTGACTATTGTGGTTTATATTTATTACAATAAAACTAAGATTTATTACTTAAATAATTTGCATAACTAGATTTATTTGAATTTTATAATTTTATTGTAATCGCACAGCGTGCTTGATTTTACGAAAAAAGATGCAGGGCTTCTATATAGTGAAGGGCATGAAGCGGCACAAACATAATTTTTAAACTAATTAAATTTATTGGCTTTTTACCACTAAAATTCTACGTACACATAAAATACGCGAGACAGAGTTAATTTAGCGTTTTTTTTTTGGGTCAACTTTATAATACAGTCGTTCGTACGCAAGAAAACAACTTTTATCCATTTTATAAAAAAAAATGAATTAATTAAAATTAATTATGAGAAAAATAAACAAAGATTTACCCAAGAAAATGATTTTATTTATTTATTGTTTTCTATTGTTAATTGTTTTTAAAATTGGACAGGGCCGGCTTAGACCGTCAATATTAAAACGGCACCAACGGCTCGTACTCGTCATTATTTATTATTTTAAATCCAATTTTCCCGCAGCAACACCGACGCTAACCGGGGTGCTGGTGTAAATATATAAAATTGGCAAGTAGTTTACGATACAGCGCTCAATGTCAGTATTTGCTTACAATAGAAGCAGTTAAGTTAGAATTTAAAAATTACGGATTTATGCTAATTTTATAAATGGAGATAATTAATTAATGTCATCATTACAACTTTTTAGAGTTTATAGCAGCATGATGATCGTCTCAACAATAAAATATTTGTTTGTGTATGTTATAGAGGAAAGGTTAAAAAGCAAGTAAATTTTTTGGTTATGATCTCAACTTTATATAGAAACAATGTTTTGCCAGCTTCTTTTTAACACTTCTTTTGTTATTGAAAGTGAAGAAGCCGTCCTACCTTACATTACATGACGGATAGAAATGTCTTTCAAAAAAAAAATTTAAAAAAATGTTTTAAAAGCTTTGTTAATTAATTTTATGGTAACCGGAAATTTAGATTTTGCAATTTCTATAAGCTGCAGCCATTAGGTGAACAACTTTTACAAATTTTATTTCTCCGTTAATTATGTGTTAATTGTTTAAATTGGTATAATTTTTGAAATTTGTTTAATTATCATATGCCGAATTCTATTTTGACTAATTAAATTTTTTGGTGGTCATTTAACTCGACAACATTTCATAACTTTTCTTCTCTATATATATAAGATATTTATAATCAGATAAACAATTTATATTCATAAATATTGATTTGACAAAATTGACTGAAATTTTGATATCAACTTTATTTAAAATAAAATTTACATAAATAAATATATTTTATAGAAAAAGCCGCGATTTCAGACAAAAATAGCCTTTATAGCTGCCTTCTTCTTTCCTTCTTCGCGAGGAGCTGGTCCAATCACACTGCCTTAGCGTGAGAGTTTTGAAATTAAATGTTAAACTCACCCAGTGAAGCAGCCTTTCGCAATCTCCTCTGCTTCCTCATCAATCGGCCACGGCTTTTACACATAAGCCCTTCCAACGCAATCTTTTATCAGACCAGATCTTACCACTGTTCTCTACACCTAGGACGGCTACTCAGGCTAGATGAAATCGGCGTAAACATCCTTGCATTTATTGGACAGTGCAAGCCTATCATGAAATCATCAACAGCATTCTCCGGTCATTCATTCCGTAGTTGCAGAGTGCGGGGAAGTCATCACTACTCGGCTCAATGGTGCGGATCTCATCTCGGCCGAAATTAAGACGAATACGAGTCTTCTCTGAACGTTTTTGAAGATGGCGATTTGGATCGTAACAAAACCTTCTCCTATACGCAAATATCCCATTCGGTGCATCAGCTCTACTAGTCCAAGTTCTCCCAGAGGCCGCTGAACAATTAATCTTTCGTGTTCTTCAGTGGATGTAGCTGTGAGTCAAGGGTGCATAACATCTCGTATGGTATACTATTGGGATCTCACCGGTTCCAAATCTCACCGGTTCCAAATCAATTGGATTTGAATAAAAATATACTGACGTATCTTGATACCAAAATAACGTTAAAACGAAAGACGTCAATCCCTACATGAAATTGAAAAGAGATGAACCTAATATTTCATACATATTAG
Source organism: Nephrotoma flavescens (assembly GCA_932526605.1). Taxonomy (NCBI): domain Eukaryota; kingdom Metazoa; phylum Arthropoda; class Insecta; order Diptera; family Tipulidae; genus Nephrotoma; species Nephrotoma flavescens. The sequence continues at coordinate 235,161,779 of OW052220.1, forward strand.
ACAAGTAATTTATTCAAGATGACTTTAAATACAGCTCATAGTGCTCTACATGATTGAATATTGGCTGGTCATCGAGCACTAAGCTTTTCTGAGATTTTGAGCGCTCTAGCAAATCAAGCAGTTTGTGAAAATTCGATCGCTAAAATGAAGAAAGGCTAGAGATATAGTTAATAAATTTTGGTCACCAATAAATTCTGTCTAATTTCCGTAAAATTTTGAATTAAATTATAAACCACCCTTAATCCCAGTTACTTTAGTTCTGCCTTATACAATCAATTTTGCTTTTACAAATATTTTCTTTAAATTGAGTTAAATTGCAATAAAACGATTTATGCAATTTTTTATCCACCAAAAAAATTGTTTTGCCCTCGTCCACAAAGCTTTTTGTCGAATTTGGAGCTTAACGTAAAATTTTTTGAAACAAATTATTGTTCAGAAAGCAACTCCAGATACAAATTTAAATAAATTAGTTGTGTTTGGTGTGGTGTACAAGTTGCGCATATTGGTCCACCCATTAATAGTTTTCCACTAATCTAAAGTAAGGTTGAAAATGTATAGTTTTTCGTAAAGAATTATAAATTATTTAAATTATTTATACCATTTCATTGTTTTTTTGTCCACCTATTATTAATTTGGTCTACCCATCTGCATTTCTGTAAAAAAAAAACATATTTTTGAGTTAAAATATAGAATAGTTCGTAAACACATCTAAATATTAAAAAAAATAAATTTTATTATTGTCTACATATTATATATTTTGTCTACATATTATATATTTTGTCCACCCATTATTTAGTTTCGCCCACCTCCATAAAGCAGTTCATTGAATATTGAACAACTTCAAATATAGATTTAAATAAAATAGTTGTGATTTATAATTGTGAACAAATTGATCAAAATTGCCCACCAATTGATTGGTTTTTCCATCAATTTTTTTGTTTTGCAACATTAGAAATTTTAAATTTCGTAATCCAGTTTTATGGCGTTCGATTGTTCATAATTGTAATGTTACTTTATTTTGCCCATCCAATAACTCATTAGACCACCAATTATTTCAAAAATCTTTGTGGTAAAATGTGAACTGTATACTAAATACTATAGTTCAATTTGCCTGTTAATTAGTTTTTCGCCAGTCTAAACTTTAACTGTTTTGAAATAAACCATTCCTAAATGCCATTTAAATTAAATAAAAGTCCATCAATTAATAAATTTTGTCCACGCTATTAATTTATTTTGACCACCCCATTAATCAATTTGACCATTAAATTCATTTCTGCTTATGTCTTTGAGTTTAATTACAGACTTTTTCGAGTACTAGCCGATTTTCGGGTAGGTCCTATAGACCTAATTTAGCCAATGCATTAATTAATTTTGACCATCTTTACAAAGTCATTTATAGAATATTTACCTTCATGTTATATAAGAGATATATAATTATAAAAAAATATTCGTAAAGCAACTCAAAATTGCTTTAAGGAAGTTTACAAGTTGATGAAATTTGTCCACCCAATAATTAATTTTTGCACCACTGTAAATTTTGAGAATTTTGCAATTATTCAATTCCTTAATATAAATTTAATTATATAAGTTATCTCGTTTAATTGTCCATTAATTAATCAATTTTGCTCACCATTCAAATTATTTTGTTCATTAATTAATTAATTTGGTCTACCCATTAGCCTTTTTATAAAAGTATTTGGGTTAATTTTTGTTAATTTAATTAATTGGGTTTTGCTTTTATGAGTCTGCATGTTATACATTTCGTATATCAATTAATTAATTTTGCTCACCTTGACAAAAAAATTCATTGAAGATTGAGCTAAAATTATTTGAGATACATAATAAAAGTAAAGCATTCAGCAGCATTTTGTAAAGTAACTCAAAATATACATTGGTTGTAAATTGGATAAAATTTGTCCACCCATTAATTTGTTTTTCCATCACTCTAAATCTAGGCATTGAACATTTTATCCTTCGTAAATAATTATGAGAGAGTTGATTTAATTGTTCATAATTTGATCACATTTGTCCACCCATTAATTAATTTTATCCACCAATTTGAGTTAAATTATAGAATTGTTCGTAAACCAATAAAAATTGAAGTAAACTAATTAATTTCTGAAGAAAACGTTGGAATTTGGTCTCAAATTAGGGAACTAAACAAAACTTATTCATATGGGCCATGATTTAAATCAAGTTATTTTTTTTCCAAACGAAACCAAAGAAGGTATTTGATACTGATATGTTAGTTGTATCGTTTTAAAATACAATTAAAGTTACAACTTATTGGATCAAGCAAACTGCAAACGACACATTTTCACTCGTATTACTTACTTTTATAAATCATATTTTCGGGACTTCTGGAATCGGACTACTGAATTTACCAATCATGATTTGCAAAGATTTGGCTTTTTTTATTGCTATATTCTATCGAGTTCGTTGGGTTCCCGTAATTTCAGAAGAAAAATGAATGAGAATTTACATTCTGCGACTTCTATTTTGCAGCATAATTGCCATTTCTTGGTCTTCTCAAAAACTTCTCATAATTATCTTTAAAGAAATATAATTTTAGTGTTTACTGCCCTTCAACTTAGTATTTTCTGAAAAAAAATTGGCAGCATACGATGATAGTCAAATTTTATTGATCCCTGTCAACGCTAGGAAGTTGGTTGTTTATTTATTGTGTAAGTTGGTTACGCTACATGTAAGAAGAAACAGTAAAATTATGATTTCAATAAGAAACCTAGACAGATGTTCAACGGACTATTTTCGTTCAAACTAGGCAATACTTTTTGTTACAAAAGTGGTAATTTCATTTGATTTGAAATTTGACGCACTCAACAACATCTACCGTCCACTTCGTGATATATTTTGTGGAGACTGACTTATAGAAAAGTCTATAATAAGCCTCTTGCCGGCTATACTTATTGTAGACTTGTTTGACTTTTACGCGAGGCTTGCGCACAAACTGGTAACTCATCAATATAATTCTAACAAGTTTCCAATAAGTCTAGTCGACAGGAGACTTATTGTAGACTTTCAAATAAGTCAGTCTTCATAAAATAAGTCACGAATTGGAACGCAGATGATGTAGCATAATTTTTTGACTACTATCTGGTAATTCAAAACTCGAAAGAGACGTTTTCTCCAATCCATTTTTGGGCGATACTCCTCCCCAGGCACGTAAAACGATTTTTGATTCAACTAGTAGGTGCTTGAACATCTTGTGTTGTCCCACAATAAATTATTCATTATGTTTTTATCACTTTGTAGTTTGGCGCAATTGTTTTATAAAATTATTAATGCGGGGTGTAGTACAAAAATATTATAACGATTTTTTTGTTTCTGATCAAATACGCGGGGACCATTTCTTAGTAAGCAAGATATCCCCCCCCCCCAAATAAGATTTAATTAGTATTACAAATTTTGTCTTATGGTGCCGTAGTAACAACCCGTGAGTAATGAGTTATTACTCACCTGTTTAGTCCTGTGGTCAAGATTTAGTTGTGGCTTCAGGGCATTGAAACAATTTTTATAATAATCAAAAGGATTGGATTTTATTTTATTAACTGAAGGTTTATTTCTGTAGTTTTTCGAATTTATATTGTTTCAATTAGATTCCACGTTTAAAAGCATGTCGTATAGATATACAGTGGAGTTCAGTCAACGCGAAAACGGATAACACGAAATATTTTTTGGTACTTAGCTTTTTCATATAATTTTAGTATGAAACTTTTCGCTTAAGACGAAACTTTTAACACGAATTTTCGTTCAACACGAACAAGTTTTTCAGTCCCTTCATATAAAATTAGTACAGAAAAATTTGCTTAACACGAATTTTATAATTGAACACCTGTGCTTTCATAAATAAAAAATATCGTTCGGTTTTAGAAAATTCCCCAAAATAAAATTTTACAAACAATAAAACAACAAACAAAATGGAAAACCTCCTAAACAATAAGAAGGAAAGCAATATAATGAATACAGGCATATATTCAAACTAAAATGTAACGATTTTGAAGCCCTTTACATCGGTCAAACTGGTCGGACTTTTATGGGAACAATTTTTTTGGGGAAACCCACAACACAGTCGAAATATTCAGAACATGTGAGCGTGTGTGTGCGTATACAGAATATGACAGCAATTTAGAAATTCTACATACTAAAATGAAAAAAGGCGGAAAAATGAATAGAATAGAGGAGTACAAAATTTATCAACATAGGAACAACCAACAACTATTGCACGATAGGATGCCGTACAACGAAATCTACGAGTATATAAAGAAAACATTGTTGCTTCTTCAGTGATACTGATTAGTATGCAAAAGCATGGCTAGTGGAAATAAAAAACAAAACGCTTTAATGGTAAAGAAAATGAAATTCTGAAAAATGTTGATCGAGGCGATCGATTAAAAACAGAAACTTGTAAAGAAGTTGGGATTCCAAACAAATTTATCAACAATTATAAAAAAACTTCTAAAAATTCAATATTCATATGAAAGATTTCGGAGGAAGCCGGAAACGTTTCCGTTTACCAAAGTATGAAGATTTAGATTCGGGATTGCTGCTTTGATTTAAACAAGCGCAATCTCAGAACGCTCCTATTTCTGGCCCTCTATTAATGGCTGATAGAATAGTCATCGAAATGAGACAAGTATCAGCTGATATGAATTCCGATTAGATATCTTCAACTTTACCAACAATTTTGAAGGGTTACGACAGAAAAGACATTTTTAATGCAGAAGAATTCGGTTTATTTTTTCGTTTCATGCCGCACAAAACTTTGAGAAACTTGTTCTGGCGGTAAAAAATTTAAGGAACGTCTTACAGTACTTGTTGGATTTAATTCCGATAAAACAGATAAACTTCCTCTTATTGTTATCGGAAAGTCTCAAAATCCGAGATGTTTTAAAAATGTTAAAAATCTACTCCTTCAATACACCGCAAATAAAAAAGCCTGGATGACATCGTACTTATTTTCGGAAAAGAGAAAAGCCCAGCACATCCGAAGATCCAGCTAGAAAGTGTCAAATTATTTTTTTTGCCTCCAAATACTATACCATTGTAATACAGTCTTGTGATCAAGGAATCATTAACAATTTAAAAGTGTTGTACAAAAAATGCTCCTTCAAAAATATTTAGCAAGTATTGAGCTTTCGGAAAATATGAAACAGGTATCAGTCTTAGATGCGTTGTACATGTCACGCCAAATTGCTTTCGCCATTCTGGTTTTACAATTCCAAAATCTCCCGACGATGATCAGCCAGAGATAATATGTGAGACTACTGTAAACGATGAAAATATAACGGTCGAAGATTACTTGAGTTTGGATAATAGTTCCAGTTCCGGTACCTTCAGTTGAAGTCGTAAGTGCTTACTGGATTTGCGTCGATTTACCGAAGCCCAACCAGATGGAGAAAAAGTGTACAACATTCTTGGTGACTTGGAAAATTATTTAGAGAAAAACATAATTAATAAAATGGTACAAAAGAAAATTACAGACTTTTTTGAAACAACAGCGAATTGAAATAAAGCATCATATGTTTTTTATAATGTAGATATGTATTTTTTGAAAAGTAGGTACATATGTGGAATTTTTTAACAGTGCTTTTATGATATTTATTTTTCATTACCTACATAATGTATAAATGTTTTTATTTAAATGAAATAGCATATGTGATTTTTGGTTAGTAACATGAATTTAAAAGTATGAAAAATATACATATTTGTTCATATGTTATTACTTGTTTTTATTAATTTTAAGAAATCCAACGTAAGTTGGAGCATGTATGCATTTAACTTAAAAAATTTTCATTGACATTATCTTATAAGACGAAATTCTCATAACACGAAATATTTTGTTCGATTTATCGTGTTATCCGATTTCTTGTACTTATAACTGTTTTTTCACACATAATAGAAGAAATTATCAATTCTGAAATTAACAAAGCAACCTGTGTGCGCGTTTTTGTAGCAAATAATTTCTTTTATATCGTAACGTCTCTTTTGTTGGTAAGTGGTAATTTTTATGAAAACAAAATTGTATAAAGTGTCCCGCAAGTGACTGTCATGAATGATACGGTTGCATTCATTAATCAAAACGAAGCTAATTTTACTTATATCACTTCGTATCTTTACTGCATTTCTGTAAAATAAGTTTTTTAAATATTTATTTTTATTCCAACTGCAATTCCAGCCAATCCGTTTGATTAATATAACATACCTTTTTTTGTTCTCTGCAATCGCTTCACCGAACTTACGGTATCCATCATTCTACCCATCTACACATGTTGGGAAATACATTATCAATGGTCTCCATTTGTTGATTCATATTCCATCATTCCTTATTATGGAGCGTTTACCTAGGTGCTATATTACATGGCATTTCGTTTTAGAAGGTATATATTATTTTAAAGTTTGTTTTCTTTGTGCAGCCTCATCAATGTATTCCATAAACCCATGTGGGCTTGGAGGTCACAGACCAAGAAATTCTGTTCCCTTTTGATTTTTTTTAATTCCATTAATTTCATTATGAGGGGTGTTATGTTGCTCTAAATTCCCTTTAATCAGAATAAATTATGGTTAATCCTCCAAATTAGGTCAGGAATGCCCAACTTCCGATCCTATTTTATCTTTTCTTTTGACTGCATATTACATGTTGCCTCATTCCCAACCACAAAGGATGCAGTAATCTTGGCCCAAACACAAGCGTCCCAACCATTATCAGCAACTGCTGAGAATGAATTACCGTTTCCGGAAAATTTGGTCGACGGAGTACCTTTCTCGCCTGCAGCAGCAACTAAAGTGTTTGAGTGCCAACGATAACATCGCCATCGGCCAATTGATGCTCACCAAAAATGAAAGCATACCACCTTCGAAATGCTTACCCGGCAGGATCAACCATTCGCATCCAGAATCCGATGGACCAATTCGAGTCGTTACACTGAGACATAGAAACAGTGTGTTCTAGTAACCAGTCACAAAGTTTTGTCGGTTGTTGATGTCGGATAACTGTAATAATTACTAAAGTATTCTTATACTTTAGGGTAGCCGGTAATGTTGGAGAGGACAACTGACGTCTCGTCGATCGCTGTCACCATCTATCGATGGGTACCCTACAAATCAAAACACAAAACGTTGGGCAGCTCTAAATAACATACATTCAATCGGACAACCCTCGAACATTCATTTCGCAATCCGTTTTTTAATGATTAATGATTGATTTTCGCATCCGTTCCGACCACAATACAATACTCGGGATGCGCCCACATTGATCCATGCGGGCTTCATAATCTGTGGAAAGAGAGATCTTCGTTCATATTTGGAAATACCTATTCAACTAAATCCAACTGTAATATCCTTGTAAGCAACTTGCGAGATACCCTGCTTATTTAATATTTTTATGCGATTTCAATGTGCCGATTTCATGTGGCCTTCAATCGAATGACTGACATTTTTTATGAGAGTAGGGGCCTGGTCATTGACAGTATTACCACCTCTTCACCAGAATTGCAGTAAAAGAGAAAACATCAGTGCATCACGGTCCCCACTAATATGTGTTCCGTCGAGTAGTGCGGATTATTTGACTTCAGGAAAAATTGATCGAAATACCAAACCATTTTTAGAATAATCAATTTCTGAAAATCGGTATTCGCGGGAAAATTTCTACTTTTCAAATTGGTTTTATTTTTTTTCTGACCCGACTACATAGTTGATGACTAGTTTCATCCTATTTTGTTTGTACTAAAAAATAAACACAATTTTCAGAGTTAACATTTAACTCCGAAAAGGTGCGAAAATTTAATTTCCCTCACTGTATCATTCGCTTTTTCATAATATTTTACATTAGTTTGAAATATTAAACCTTTCTGGCGAGATTACTAAATTAAGGGGAAGGTTTAAATTATAAAAGTAAACAACATTTGATAACGAATCAGAAGAGATTTTAATAGGGCAGAAAGAAGACGATGAATTCACTGCCAGCCTAATTTAATTTCCCTCACTGTATCTTTCTCTATTTGTCGTCACACTAGATTATGTTAGAAATTTTATGTTTAGAATATTGGTGGGGTTGTTACAATAGAGATATTTAAGGTGTTTTCGCTTGTGTGATGGGCAAATGAACAGCACTTTTTAGTTGCCACCCAAAGTAATTTTCGATAGTGATGACAAGTCACTTACCAGCCGCGTGCTGTCCTCCAAATTTTCTCACATTCTATATAACAAATGAGTAAGAAGCGTAAAATCCCTTTAAGCAAAATAATTTGTAATGCCATTCTCATAAACCAAATCACTGGTACATGGTACATTAACCATATTAACCATTCAAATTTCATGCAGATTTTAATATTTTTAAAAAATTTGATTTTTTTTATAATTTTTGAAACAAATTAATTAATTTTTTGTATTTTTATTTTCGTTACAGGTAAGATTGTCCATTTCATCTAAATACGATTAATTTATGCAAAGTAATCGTTAAATAATAGAAATTATTCTATGAAAAATTAAATTACCGGTAACGTATGCACCTTGTTCTCTGCAAATTCTTAAAAATTAATTATTAGCGTATACTATTTACACCATAAAATATAATTTTATTAATTTTAAGTAGCAGCAACAGCAGCAGCCGCGCGCAAAATAAAATCTTATTTTGATTCTTCCGGTTTAAAGTGTTTTTCATATCCTTTTGTATATTCGTCTTAAACAAAAAAAAAAATTATAATTTTAATATATAAACCATACGGTATTAAATTATAATTGTTGTAATAAAATTATTTGTTTACTAAAAACACGAAATGCCGCTACGCATTATTAGAAACGAGATTTGTATTTATCTTAGGATCATTCATCGCGGCTTGGTTTTATTGTTTTCAAAAATTCTTTTTGTTCAACGGCATTGTTAACTGATATATTTGAGTGCTGTATGCGTTTTTTTAACCATTCTTCAAAAAAATACTTGTTATTATTATTATTTATGTTTATCTTATATTGAGATATTATTATATCATGTATAATTATATTTTAATGTGATGTGTTCAATATTGAAATTTTAGTTTTTTTTGGGAACTATGAATTATCATGTAACTGAGAGTATGGAATGATCAATTTACTTGAATTCGGTCAATCACCCCATAATTTATTACGATTTTATGGAATTGAGCTGATTATTAAAAGTGACCTATGGTTTACATTGTGTGCTGACTAGATGTTTTCAGTAAAAGATACAGTATATACGAAACGAATATAGTGATGATGGTATAGCATTACGATGCAAATTGCTATCACCAACTACTGAAACGATTTTTATGAGAGAATGCATCCGAATAAATTTATTTGCCTTAAATTCGTTGGAAAGAAACAGAGTTTGGAAGAAACAGAGGGTTAGTAAAACAATTAAGCGCGACGTTTCAGTCGGTGGAATAGCTACGTAAGCGAATTTTTTTACGGCTGCTTGAACTATTTCATCAGTATGATATTTCGAAATACGTAAAGGCCATTTTTCAAAATACGTAAATTCTGGCAAAGGAAATCCTTCATATATGTCGAAAATTACTGTGAGCAACTAATTCAATTAATGGCTCAAAAGATCCACACCGTGATTGTTAACGAATAAACTGCTCCGGTTATTTCAGTAAGACAGTTGGTCAACACCAGACCCGGCAGATATAGACTAGAAAGTATTGTACTTAGTTACTTAAATGATGGGCAACCTATATAACGTTTTAATGTTTCTGGATATGAAAATCCATACTGGCGAGGAAATGGCCAACTAGGTGTTACAGTATTTAGAGGAAGTTTGTAAATTAAACTTTGCAAAATGTAGTGGTGAACCTTGCGACAATGCTGCTAACATGTCCGGTCGTCATAACTTCTTTTCTATAGTTCAGTTGCTTTATAACTTTTTACCTTTAGGAGCTGGAATCCGTTTTCATGTTAAACTTTTGGGATATTCTATTGAACAATTTCCATAGAATCAGTCAACCTTTCCAAAATGAGAAATTGATCTTAGGAAAATGCGCAGATTTAAATGAAAGCAAATGCTACCAGATGTCAATTACTAAGGCAGCTCAAACTCGTAAATATATTAGAAAGAAGGTACGCATCGATGAAGATGAACCAGAAACAAAATTAAATGTCCGCGATCGAATTCGAGTAAACACTTTCTACATAATTGTAGCTAAATTCCAAGCTGAGATGAAAAGCAGAGGAATATATACTTTACATCGCTTTACTTTTCTAAGTGTTTTCCTAGATATTGTCACCACTGCACCTTCCATTGAGCTTACAAGTTATTTTCAATGTTGCCAACAGCTTGTTGATGCCTACCCAGACGATTAAATGCCAACTTTGCAACTGAGGTTCATCAGTTTCAAGTTTAGTCAATCAACTAATCGGAAAACAAAATTTAGTCATGCTGAGCATTATAAAATAATTGTGGAAACCAATATTGAGTCGGCTTTTCTGCGGGTATTTCTGACACATTAATGTTCACAAGTTGTTCAGCTGAGCATACAGTTGAAAAACATTAAAAATCTGTAGCGAACCACCATGCAACAGGAAGCAGATGTGTTGCGAACAATTAGTTTTGATGATCTGATCAAACAATTCCCAATAAAGAAAAGTCGGAAAAAACATTTCAAAGAGACACCATATTTTTTAAGAGTTTAGGGCACGTAAAAGGCTTAATCCGGCCCTGTCCATACGGCTCCAAAGAACTAAGAAAATATTATTGGATAATTGACGGCTTGATCCCCATCAATAACTGAGTCAATAGATTTGTATTTCATTGATGGTCAGGGGAGTTGCGATTGAATTTTATTATTTATTTGATTGACCTTGTAATTCTAGAAGCTAACACTGCACGTTCGCAAAGCCAATGATGATTTTTGAAATTATTTAAAATTTTCAACTTCTTGAATTGGCGGCTGCATTTGCAAAATTTATTTATTTATAATAAAATATAGCGAATTTTATGTCGAAAATCGACAAGCAAACTCGCAAAATACCATGTACATTCATCCCAAATAATAATTTTCTATGTTTTTTGTTTCGTCCATATACAATGAAACTATTTACTAGTTTATAAAATGAGAGAAGTGAGAAAACGTTTGTTGTTGCAAATGAGAGAGACGAATGAACAGTTAGCGTGTTCCAAATTTGACCACTGGTGGCTGAATCTTTGCTGACGACGTGGTGACCTCTTGACCAACTTCAGAGTCCGAAGATGTCTGTCGAAGAATTGGTCGTGGAGGACTGCACCTGCTTGAACTCTCCCTCAATCCACTTCGCACAACATGACAAGTTTCGCACGAGAACAGGCTGGCTCACAATAAACTTTGTCTTCCTATTTTTCGTTGAAGTTGAGTACGAATACATGAGAGATAACAGAGTCTTTGGTTGCCAACTATGAAGTTTTTCCCTCGGTAATTGCTAAAGGACATCAGCTTTGCGTGATCAGTGCTATCTCCATCTCCTAATTTTTTTCTTCACGGCGGTTTTAAAATATCTCCTTAACCTATCTGTTTCCCTATTTGACGAAGGATGGAAATGCGCAGTTGTTAAGTGATCAATACCATTGTGAAGACAGAACTCATGAAAATCTGCTGATGCAAACGTTGTGCCAGTACCTTAATTCTACTCCATACAAACTTAACAAGAAAAATAATGACACACTATTTAAGAATTGCTACCTGGAATGCAAATGGCCTAGCCAACGCATTTCAGAATTAGAAGTATTTTTAAACACAAAAAAAATTGATATATGCCTAATCTCAGAAAATCATTTTAATAGAACCTCGTACGCCAAAATACGTGGATATCAGTGCTATCAAGCTCTACATCCAGTAGATAGGGCTAGAGGAGGGACAGCAATCTTCGTTAAGGATAATATAAAACACCACGAAGAATTAAAATAGAGGAGGAAGTTATGCAATAGCTACTGTATCTATTGAAACCAAAAATAACAAGATCTATACCAGCAATCTACTGTCCACCCAGATATAATCCAAAAAAAGAAGACTACATCAATCTTCTTAAAGCGCTCGGCAATAATTTTATTATTGGAGGCGACTTTAACGCGAAACACATATTATGGGAATCAAATAGAACTAGTCCTAAAGGAAAGGAGCTATTTGAAGCAGGCAGCACATTATAATGTGAGTTTCACTCCAGTAGAAAGCCAACCTACTGGCCTACGGATCCAAATAAAATTCCTGACCTTCTGGATTTCTATATATCAAGAGGTATATCCGAAAATTACTTAGCAGTCGAAAATGAAGAAATGCTATCGTCAGACCATTCTCCAGTTTTAATGACAATAAGTGACACAGTTATAAGGAAAGCAAGCCCTCCAAGACTAACAAATAACAAAACCAACTGGGAATACTGTCGACAGCTAGTCGAAGAAAGCGTCTACCTGCAGGTGCAGATCTGGAACGCTTACATGATAGAAGAAGAACTCGAAAACCTCATTGAAAGTGTGCAAAAAGTGGCCTGGGAAAGTACTCCTGATCAGCAAGAAATATTACAAAAGAGTATATACTATCCAGGTGAATTGAGAGAGTTGGTTAACGAAAAAAGAAGAGCTCGTTACACTTGGCAGAGAACTAGAGCCCCTGAAAACAAAACAATCCTAAACAACTTGTCAACAAACTTAAACTACTGGAGATTAAGAATGGGTCAGTTGCAAGCTTCCTAAGTAATCTGACAGGTAAACCTGACAGACTATTCCCTGTGAAAAGTCATTTTTGCGATAAGCAAAAAGTAGATCTGTTTACCGAACACCTAAAAAATACATTCAAACCAAAAACTGGACAAGCGGGTAATGAAAATCTAACACATATAAGCAAAGTAGACGGGGCATCTGTGCTACCAGTTTCTCTGAAAGAAATCAAACAAGAAGTAAAAAACCTCAAAGATAAAAAAGCCCCTGGATACGACTTGATAACGGGCCAAATAACACTGTGCTATTTGAAAAATGTGACAAGCTGGGCACCCAGGTGGTAAACATAATTCGAGTACGCTGAATTCAATGGTGCTAGTCCTATTTCAAAGTGAGTCCCCATTTTTGAGATATCGCTTTCGACATGTTTTGGCTCTGAGTCAAAAATTTGTCAAAATATACTCATTTTCACTTTGATAACTCTTGAACCATTACGATTCTCGTTTTGCTTTCTTCAGCAAAGTTGTTGCGCAAGTCAAGACAAACAACTTTGCCGAACATATTAAGGCCGAAAAACCACACCCACCATATATGTGTGGTTAACTTAGGCCAAGGTTAGGTTAGATTAGGTAGGAGTGGTTGATTCCGCACACTTAGACTAGTAGTGGCCCGTTGTGATACAACAGGATCCTATTTCCCCTTTACTCCTGTTCAAAACCGTTCGGAGCTATGTATACGTAGCGCAAAATATCTCGCACGCAGTTCGCGCGATCTGAACGGCTTTCTATACTGTACACGCCCAAACACCTACGCCTTCTGTATGATAGTGTCGGACACCAGCATAGGAAGTTATCTAAAGTCTCTTCCAACTCTTCGTCCATGCTACTTCTACAAATTCATTCGTCTGTAGACCCAGCCTTCTCGCATGTTCATCAAAAAGGCAGGGACTTGTCAGTTTAGACAAAAGCTTCTCACAGAAGACTCCGGCTCCTACCTTGCCGTCTATCGGTCCACCTGTGCAGAGATCCGTTTACACAGATAAGGCTAAATACAACTGGAGGTCGACATTCGCTTTTATGCTTCGACGGCAATCATATTTATGTTGGCTTCTACAAAAGATGCAAAAGGGTCTGTACTATACGATAGCAGATAGTATGTATATGTATTATATTTTGTTATTGTTGATTTTAATGGCGTAAAATAAATATAAATAAATACATTTTCCCATATTTTCTTTAGTTGTTCTTAATTACAAATTATGTTTTAAAATTGTACCATACCTCACATTTTCTTTTACACTTTTTGGCTGTTATAAGGTTTTTTGTCAATTTGTCAGAAACTTCACACTGCCAATCCATTGTGCTACTTGTGATGTACTTAGTTTGACTGTATATTACCATACCATCGTTTCCGGCTGGAATTATAAGGTTCCACTGAAAAATCATATATTGCTCGATTTTTAATGTTCCGGCTGAATTTGTACGGTTGTGTTCCGAAAAATCTTATATTTCTGGATTTGTAAGGTTCCTACTGAACAATTATATAGTGTACAATGATGCACAATGCATCGTGCTGCTAGTGCCATAGTTGGTTTGGCTGTTGCAGAGTTCTGGCTGGCTTTATCAGGTTCCGGCTAGAATTATAAGGTTTCGGCTGAAAAAGCATTTACTGCACAATGATGCACAATGCATCGTGCTACTTGCGCCATAGTTGTTTGGTTCTGGCTGATATGGTTCCGGCTGGAGTGGCGAACACGAAAAAAATCTTTTCTATACAATGTAATGCACATGAGGATGGACATGACAGTTGTTTATATTTGTACATCTACATGTATACATCATATAAAATTGAGAAAAATCATATTTGAATATGACTTAAACAACAATTCGTTTTTAGAATATACATTATTGGATATTTAAATGTATATAAAAACATTATTTGGCTTACCAAGAATTATTTTATTGACACTAAAATTGGGCTAAAAATACAGGATTTCCACTACTAAAAAACAAGTGACTGTGTCTTGACGTTTTATTGAATACTGGATAGGAACCAAGCACACAATTTATCGAAAAAATATCAACTTAAAAAAATAATTTTTTAAGAGAAACTAGAGAAAGCAAAGGCTGCTAGGCCTGCTACAATCTTACTTAGAATTTTATAGATATTTTATTGATTTTTTTAATCGATAAAATTTGCGCTTGGTTTTTACCCTGGATCTCATTTTTGTAGTTTGAGGGGAATTTATTGTAATAGAACGATGAAAAAGAGATAGAAAACTGAAAGAAAAATGCAATAGAGGAGAAAATATGAATTTCGTTTGTACATACTCATGCACAACAGGTCTAAAAGGGTTAAGCTTAAAAAAAGTCATTGTATCAACAATTTTATTGCTGATTTTCGAAAAATACGATTTAAAACGTCAAAGTTATTGAATTAAAAACCGATTTTTTTGCTTGCTGGAAAGGGATTTTGTTGCTCGAGATGGATGCAAATAGCTTAAATGTTCGCACTGTTTGCATTATTTCCGTCTAGCACAGCTTAATTCTGCATTATAATTGAGAACTCATTGTTTCACTACACCGAGCCGAAATAATTTCATTTCTATAATAAAATTGATGCTAAATTGACTTTTAACGGAATTTATAAAATTAAAATAAGACTTACGATAAATATTTGCGCTTCATTATCCACACCATAATAATTATAAATGCAACAGCAAACATATTAATTTCCTTGTTATGGCAATTTGCACACAAAAGTTGCTATATAGACACAAATATTACATTACTTGTACAATATATATTGATCTTATACAATATTTATTGTAGTAATCAAACAACTTAGACTTGTAAACGCCCATATAACATTAAAATGTAATTTTCAAAATGATTCATCTAACTAGTTAACATAAAGGATCGTAGGCGATATTCTGCTAGTACGGGCTAGATCCAGACTATACATATAGAAAGCACGCGACAATCCAGGAATTGCACCCAAAAATACATTTCAAATTCTAAATATAGTAACAATTATGTGTACACTGTAATTTAAAACAATTAGCCACACTATATATACGTACATAGGCACCAATATAATGAAAATTCAAATCAATTTAAAACAGAAGAAAACGAATAAGAAACGGTTTTAAATTGAAAATCTTATGAAACTTAAACGCGCGCGACATACACAGTAGTTTTTTTTTTAGATATAGTTATACACATAATATGCATATGTATATAGGCAACTCTTACGTATATAGCAAGACAATTATTTTTGTTGTTATTTATTTCACATATTGTTGATCGCCTCAAGAACACAACCGAGTATGTGTGTGTGTATATCCATATGTACTTATATAAGTATATACATTATGTAGTTTTTATTTAAAACATAATACTAAACAATAACAGTTGGTTCATGGTTGGTCGGATGGAATTTTATATTTTAATTTAAAAAAATAAAATTCTTATTATTTTCTTACGTTATATAGTTTTGTTTGTAAACATATATATTCGTAATATTATGTGTACACAAAAAATTAGCACCGATTTTGTATAATATGTACCATTTTTATATCCTTCAGGATGTTTAAATTTTATCTAATATAAAATAAAATCTTGCTTACCATATGTCATATATCTTGCGCTTTGTAAGAAAATTGCGCAAGCAAGTTTTCTCACGCGACAAATGCTTGATGGTTTGGTTTTTAAACATATCGCTACCTCGGAAGAACATTGGCTCAACTAAAAAAATTAGATTGTGACATTTTTGCACCAAACTATCCTAAATCGTGTAGATTTTTATTTGGTAGAGTGGGCGACCCGAAAATTATACGCAATCCAATTTAACAAAATTACAAAAGTGCGACAAACAATTGTTACAAATGAATTCAGAGAAGAATAATTGTAGTTAATACAATTTTACACGGAAATAATTCTACACTGAAGAATTCATCGAAAAGAATTGTAATGCATGTTAAAAAATATTGATCAATTTTCTCTTAATGGTACAATTTTGTGATACGGAAAGCAAAGAGGGACATCTTGAACCTGTGTTAAATTTTTATAAATTCAACTTTATTGTCACTCGTTGGTTCGATCTTCCTTTTTTAAAAAATGAGTGTAAATTCCAGGTAATTCTCGTAAATATGTTATTTAACATAACTATAGTTCTTCCTCTATGTAGAACAGTAAACCGCTTGACGATTTCTTGAGTAATAGCTGAGATATGAATATTCTCGTCAAGTGATGTTTCAAAATCGACGAATACTCTTAAACAACATATTCCCCTTACAAATGAACATGTTCTAAAAATGCTTCAATCATCATGAGAATTCACAAGGAAAATCTCTAGGCTATGCTGAGCAGAACTTCTTTTTTTCCTAAAATCATGATAAACTGCCCAAATCTGAGTCAACACTTAGGACATTTTATTTATTATGAATTTTTTCGATGAATTGTATCTTCGCACAATTCATGTTCGCACATTTTTCGGGTCCCAAAGGAGTTTACTATAGAGATTTTACAATTCATCGAAATAAAATTATATCGATATTGAGTGGATTTTGAAACGGATTATGGTGATAAGGTTCATATCTTATTTTCATGTTAATTGGAGCATTTTTGGAACATAGTCATTTGTGTGGGGAAATATATTGCTCAACAGTATTCGTCGATTTTGGAGCATCATTTGACGAGAATATTCATATCTCAGCTCCTACTCAAGAAATCGACAAGCAGTCTACTATTCTAGATAGAGGAAGAACTATAGCCTATTTGTGTTAGATAACATATTACGTGAATTACCTGCAATTTACAATGATTTTTTAAAAATGAGCGATCGAACCAACGGCATGACCGAAATGTTCAATTTATAGGAATTTAACACAGGTTTTTGAGACATATAGTGCGTCACAATTTTAAATGCACTTTTCCAAACTAAGCTCGAATCTGTTCTATTAAAATATTAAAAAAAAAAATGCTTCTGAAGAAATGATGTCCCATAATCAGGTAATTTTTTGCAAGCTTTTTTGTGTTTTCAAAACTCACAGGTTCAATTTTTTTCGAATAGTTAAACCGTATATTCTAAACAGTCACATTTTTGATTGCGACATACACTGCGCGAAATAGCTATATGGGAGAATTAAATTTTTTTTTTTAAAACAAACTCTTATTTCATTTTCATTTCATTCACAACCAATTCACATTTACCAATACAGATTGCATATACATTTCAATTCGGTTAGTTTTCATGGTACCTACATCCATGAATGGATCTGACTGTTTTAAGCTCCGCTAAACTAGGGTATTGCCATCAATTTTTGAAGACTGCCTGACTAAGAATGCTCCACAGTTTTTCCATTGGATTTAAGTTCGGACTAATAGCAGGCCACTTTAATATTTCGTTACAGAAAAAAATCCTTCGTGCACTTAGCAGCGTGTATAGACGCATTATACCATACATTTCGTCCTCATAATTTACTGAGTCGTCGTATAATAACTGCACATACTTTTCCGCATTCATTTTATAAAAAACCGCACAAATTGGTGTCTTGCCTCGATAGCGTTAAATTTTTTTGTGATATGTCTATTTTGTTTTAAAATTTCAGTTTTTTTATTTTTTCATTATTTTATCTTTGTATAATCTGTTCTGGGGCAAAAGCACTCCCAAATCTTTCGCAGTTCGATTTTCACGTCGTGCCAAATCGAGGACGAACGGCTATAGCTCCGATTTTGGAAACCATCTGCACATTGCATATTGCTCCATGCCAGCCTATAGTACTGCGCATGGAAAATTGGTCGACCCATGATTTTTGCACTCCGACAGAGGGGCATAATTGTGTTCCTTTTAGTAACAGATCGTATTCTGTTTATGAAAATTTCATTTTGCATCCTGTCCTTATCGATAAATTTCTGTTTAATTAGATTTCGATTATTGTTTTCAAGTCACACAGTCAAAAATACTATTTAGAGTTCTGTCACTCTTGAAGAAAAAGATAGGTAAAAAATAGCAATAAACTGTATTTTGTAATAATCTTTAATCTTTCTGGTTGCTTATTACATGGATTAATATTTTTTTTGCTGTAGAAATGTTGCCTACATATCGAAAGCTAGATGAGGACTAAATTAGCAAGAAAAAGTGGGGTACGACTCCGAAGACATTTTAGGAAACCAATATTCTAATCATATATATTGTTAGCATAACATCTCACAAACTCATCGCTACTCGCAACGCAAAACGGAAACAACACGACGAACCTTAATAAAAAACTAAAGAAAAACGAAGTAATTCATTTGGAAAAAATAAATTTATTTATGAGAGTCAGTTCGTCTAACACCATCATCGCAGGAAGTCGCCGCTCTCCACGCAATCACATTATGGAAAATAAATTAAAATTTTAATTAAATTTAAAAAATAAGTTCGTGATTTAAATTAAAATAAATAATATTTTTTTTATAAAATAATACTAAATAATAAACATTATTAATGTTGTATTTGGTGACCCCGACGTCCGTTTTTACGGGATGAATAAATAAAAATTAGTAATGCGTGTCGTGGTAGAAAAAAAATTGAATGTGTTGTGCGGTAAAATGTTTTTTTTAAACGGTGTAAACATTTTTTGTGTGCGAGCGCAACGTTAAGCTGCCGTACTAACGTACGCAAATTTATGGCGAGCGCATTAAAGCCGCCACACCAGTTTGGGCTAACTTTTGCCTCCCACAAAGAAAGGCAATAGTGCCGCCAATAAGAGGAGGCCGCACAATGGCAACCAAAAAAAACACGCAACCACAACGATTCGACAACAACAACAACAGTAGATACAGTAACAGTGGCAACGGCACCAGCGGCAGCAATAACAGCATCCGCAGCAACAACAACAATAGTGTTGTAAATAAATATAACATTTTGTTGTATATTTTTACTTCAATGGCGATCAAAGGCGCGCATTTTGAACGACACTCCCATGACCTACGAGCCCCTATTCCACAGCGACCAATAAAAACCTTCACTTTGAAAGCAGATTTGGAACTGCAGGATTACCTGGGGGTCCTATTATGAAATGTTCGATCGCATTTTTCCAATCTGGGGGCCCATTATGAAATTTTTTTCGATTTCGTAAAATACGATCCGCCGCGAATATTCTTATTATCAAATTTTTCATTGGGCGTAAAATTTAAGACTAAAGGGCTAGTTATATAGACGAAAACGAAACGGACTGAAACGAAATGAAACGGAAAGACGAAGTAGGCATGGTTATATAGACGAATTAGTGAAAACGGTTTTGACATTTTCATATTTGTTTATAATTTTATATTATTTGAAGTTTACTTCTCGTGTGTAGTAAAACTAACTCGAAAAATGCATTTTATGTTTGGCAAACTAAATACACTGCGGTTGAATCCAATTAAAATATAAATATTTTGACAATTTGACATGTGCTTGTAAGGATAACAAAAAAATCATAACCGATAGTGTATAACCGCAAAGACGAAACGAAATGAAATTGAATTGAATCAATTCTTCCGTCTGATTTCATTTCGTTTCGTCTACATAACTGGTCTAGTAGGTTTTCTGGTATTTAATTCGTTCGTTTCATTTCATTTCGTTTCGTTTCCGTCTATATAACTAGCCCTTAAGAAGTTTGCTATTTTGTGCGATTTTACATAAAATTCCAAACATCATCAAGGGGTCTATTATGAAATCTTTCCGCCTCGGATTTTTTCCGTTAATGGATACATCTGTGCTATTATGAACCTAAAAAGCAAAATCGGATCGGATTTTTCCGAGTACACTAGAAAAAATCCGACTGCTATTTAGTCGACGTATTTTGTATTCGATTGAACTGATTTTGACGTTTCATCAAAATATAGTGAAACATGATTTATATTTTTATTAATATTAATAAAATAAATAAATTAATAATATTTTAGTAATTCTAAATAATTAAAACCCAAAAATTTAAAATGTAATATTTTAATATAAGAAATTTTTAATAAATAAAAATAAATTTTGTTTCGATAATACAAGTGTCATAATGGGGTAAAACCGTGTCACATCGAATATTTCCGTTAACGGAAAAATCGGAGACGGATAAATTTCATAATAGACCCCCAGGTTTTTCAGGTCACTGTACAAATGTTGGGTAGTGAGGAAGCACTGAAATGAAGTTATTGAAATTAGTGTCGTGTTGAAATGAAAATTATAAGTGAGTATTGATATCAATGGATTTAGCATGTTGATATTGAAGTGATATATCCATCGTCTCCTTGCCATACCATCCAGTGTCGCGACGTGTACGCACAATATCGCGTGTTTCCAAGTTTTCACCAACAATCGCAATTGCGACTTCATTTATAGTTGGAGCATTGAAATGGTGCTCGTATGTTCCAACGAGTCGTTTATCCGCTATAATCACGACTTTGTAGTCATCACTTGGCAAACGATCTAATACAGCTTTGAACAACCGAACCAAGTAGTGTTTATGAAACTGGTGAGGCAAGCTCGGGTAGCTCAAGCTAACCGAGCTTTGGGCAAAAATTAAAAATTTTTCTTAAAAGTATGCAAATAAAAATCAAACAACCATATAGTCACATAGTAAAATAATTTAGAAATAACAGACAAATTATGTCTTTTAAGACAAACCACGTTACCAGCCAAAGAGAAAATGCGTTCACTTTCTTACATTGTATATGCGTTTAATTTATTTACAGGCGATGATCCATCTAATGATTTCCGAATTTCCATTCTGTTACAAACACTTTTCTATGCTACTATTTAAGAATAGATCATCCCACTTTTCAGGTGCCGTTGTCTCATCTGTATCAGTCAGTGTGAACAATTCAACAACAGACTCAGGATCTGAAACTATTGGCGAAGAATTCGTTATTGAAAGCAACGTTGAATACAATTTTATTAATTTTGAGATTTTTGCTTTGATTCCATTTTAAAAAAATCACAATTTTTTCATTTCCTTAGCAATATGAAAGTTTTCTTTCTTGAGAGTTCTAAATAAAAACATTAAAACACCTTCGCTTGTTAGTAAGTTCGCTTCTCGGCGGCTTAATGCTTCAACAGCCAGTTTAATTAGTTTAAGGACATTTGACAGGTGTTCGATGATACTCAAATCGTCTCCAATGAATAAATGCTGGAGACTTAAATCAACAAGTGCCTTTTGCACGCTACTTTTAACTACTCGCTCGCAAATCTAAAATAAGATTTAATTCTTTACCGTCATTATTTTTAACGTAGTTCTGTAGTATATTATTCTTCACAGGGATCAAACAATTTAATAATTTTTCGAATTTGTGCCATTGTATCGCTGAAGTTTTCTCGCAGTTATGACACTTTACTATAACTTGCATTGTTTCCATTTTCCTCATCATGCTTTTTATACTATTTGCCGTAGACACTTATCGAAACACACTTACACTTAATAAACACATTTTATTAAACACTTGTTTATTATTTCGCAAAAATTAGATTTTTGAATATTTTAATTAAAAAATTTGTTCAAGAAGTTTAAAAAATCACTCGATCGATTTCGACTTGTTAGATCATCATCAGGAGTATGTACTCTATATGATGTTAGGCAAACAGTATAAAAAGCATAAAGTAGTTGCTGCAGATTTTAAATAATTGTTCTTTTCATTGCCGTAATTCATTTCTTTTCATTGCCGAAGTCAGAATTACTGATCTATGTTCACCAAAAGAAAATGAACATTTACTCTCTCGAGCGCAGAAACGACCTTGAATGTTGGATTGAATCCGCGTTCTTCGATAATTTCTGCTCCAAATGAAGTCATTTGGAAACATCCGTTGTATCTTTGAGTATTCGATAGAAAATGTCGTGATTCTGGTGTTTCGCCACGAAGCAATGAATGAAATGCTGCAGGTGGCGGAGACAAAAATGGCAATTTCACCTTGCCATGGAGACAGCACAATCCAGGCGTTTCTCCAGCGAACTTCAATGCACCGCAATGGTCACACACAACCTCCATTGGGCCAATTCGAACGAAAGGGTGGAAGCTGCAGTCAATTGTGCAATCGTAGTGAAACGCTAATATTATGTTGATCTGTGCAATAAGCTTGACCATTTCTAATTGCCATAACTGAGCCGGTTGACGTACTGCCCGCCTCTCTTTGTTCTTGTGTTTGTGAAGCACGAGGTCAGGTCATACTAACGCGGCACTCTTCTCGTGCGATTTCTTGTTCATCTGCATTGGATTGAATCGAAATATTCCGAAAACTAATTGCATTACTAATTGCAATCCATCCGCCTGGAAAATCAAACACGTGCATCATCGCAGCATCGTCGATGCATGCACAATGGTAAACTAACATGACCTTCCACAATGTGCATTTCATTAAACTGAACTCACCTCTTTGAAATAATTGAATCGAAATTCAAATGTAATAACCGTCAAAAACTGAAGAATAGTGGTGATAACTCGAAAAAAAACTGATAAATTGCGGCGCACGTGCTCAATGGTATATATCAGAGACATGAAATACTTAGAACAGAAACAAATGGAAACAACAACAAATTCCCATATAAAATTTTCTTTCTCAAGCGTGGAAATTTGGAGAGAGATGAATATAGACAAATAATATATGGTTGGTCTTTTTCATACTCTTTCATACTGCATACCAAGCCCGAGGAATCTTCTAGAGGTAGAGACGAAATATTTGTTTAGGAATTAGTGCGCCTACTGTGGGTCGGCGCTAGTCCACGAATTACTAAACAGCGAGTTGAGAAGTTTAAAGTTATTTTAATTATGGTTCTTTATTTAAAATATTATGGTTTATATATAAAATTATTACAACAATAATTAAATATAATGGAAATATCTTCTTGCATTTTGCCTAAAGTAAAGCAAGTTTGTTTCTACGCAATATACATATATGCTTGTTTAAGCGAAAAACCAGAAACAGATAAAATCAAAAATCCGAAAAGAGAGATTATTTTTATTTTATAGCGAAATTTTAAGGAGAATATTTGACAACTACGAAATTATAACCGAAATTAGTTGAAAAATGAAAATTATTGTTAAATCAATTTTATTTATATCTCCAAATTACTAAAAAACCTAAATATTATTTATAGCGTAGGCATCATTTTATTGTGTTTTTTTAAAAATTATTTCCTTTCAATAATTAAAAAGTAAGAAAACGCTTTCCTATAAAAAAAGTTAGGGGAATATTTGACCACGTTTGTAACATAACCTAAATAATATTACATGCAATAAAATTATGTAATACAGAGTAAATAATAAAAATTAAAAATTGTAAAATATTTTAATTTGAACATTAATATATCACACTCCACCAAATATATAAAATGTATGAGCCAAGTGCTCACCATAAAAATATTGCTAAACTAAAATTTGCTGAGAGTGAGAGGTATTTTTAATTTTGTTTGCCATAAAAAATACTTCGTTTTGTATTTTTTATTTATATTTATCGCAACCAACTCGCAACAACAACAAAAATTTTAAGTATATATAATTATTTTACTGTTGCACCGCTCACACACATAGGAATTTTTGATTTTATCTCTTTCTGGTTTTTTGAACAAAAAAACCGCAGTAATCGAATTCCGCCTTTATGCACCTATTCTATGGGAAAAAATATTATCTCACCAAAAACAAAACGAGAAAACTTTGTGGTACTATTCCATGGAGAAAACAGAAAAGTTTAGCTAGACATCTGAGAAAGACAAGAACTAAAATTTACATTAGAGCAACTGAAACACAACATTTTTATTTTATGGTAGAAAATTTTTTTATTTTATGGTAGGAGCAAAATTTCTCCTATAAATTATTTAAAAAACATGAAACACTTTCATTTTGAATGTTTAACAACGAATTGTATATCCCAAAATTTACTAAAAAATATAATATTATTTTTGAGACGAACAAAATCATGCGATTTTAATATTTTTTTTAATTTTCGAAAATATATAAAAAAATGCTCTACCAATAAATATGTAAGGGGAAAATTTTAGCATCCACAAAATTTAACCTATTAACTATTTTAAAAAATGAAAATTGTTTATTTTTAATGCTTGACAATAAAATTACTAATAAATTAAATAATATTTTCGGGACAGGCAGAATCATGTTATTTCGAAAATAAATAAAAAGTGCTCTGCTATAAAATATCTAAGCTACAAAATAACACGTGAAATATTTTTAATAAAACAAGTTTTCTTCTCATAAACAAGAATTTAACAAATTTCTTTATCTAAAATAATTTTTTTGACTTGAATCAATTTTTACACGTATATACGAGACGATAATATACGTGAGCGCAATGTTCTATCCATAAAATTTTTTTAGAAATAAAATTAAAAAGAAGTGGGGATGGTTTTTTTGTTTTGCTTGCTTTAAAAAATACTAAACTTTATATTTTTTAGGAAAAATTATGGCAACACAACAACAATTTGCTCAGCAAGCTATAATCGGATGCACCTTTCTCTCAAACAGTCGTTCTATATTTTTGTCTCGTTTTAGTTTTGCTGAGAGATTTGCTGGTAATATATTTTTCCCGTGGAATAGTACCATAATATTTATTATGACAACTAACACGAAAAAACAATCCCCACTCTTTTTTAATTTTATTTCAAAAATATTTTTAAGGAGAAAACATTGCAAGCACGTATATATTATCGGTTCGTATATACATACGTATAAAAATTGATTCAAGTCAAAATAATTATTTTAGATAAAAAATTTGTAAAATTCTGGTGTATTAAAAGAAATTTTTTTTTATTAAAAATAATTTAATGCGCGATTGCACATGTTATTTTGTAGGTTATATATTTTATAGCAGAGTACTTTTTTATTTATTTTTGAAAATTGAATATAGAAATGAAATAACACGATTCTGCCAATCTCAAAAATATTATTTAATTTATTAGTAATTTTAAGGATATATTATTCTTTGTCAAACATAATGGGCTAAACTTTGTTGATGCTAAAATATTCCCCTCACATATTTATGGTAGAGCATTTTTTTATATATTGTCGAAAATAAAAAAAAAATGGTGATGGTGGTGTTGCATATGCCGTTGAAAATGTAGTTTCTGTTTGCTACAAATATCCAGCTGTTGGACGTATGAAGTTGTAATTGTAACCAGGCCATAATTGGTCGTGTTGATTGGAATGACATTTTCATGATGTAGTAATCCTATTACGCAGCGACCGTTCGTAGACTTATCATTTTGTAACGATGTATTCAGATCACACATGAAGTGAGCGTTTTGAATAGTTTGCCGTTGTAACGATACTAGCATGTAGTTTGCGGAAGGTTTGATGTAGATATATTGTTCATTATGAAGTGTTGGGGCCGATATTACATGCAGAATATAAAATTCCTCTCTATATGCACGATCAGTGGAATTTTTATTTCGAAAATAGCCTTTCCTTGCAGAATACTAATTTCTTTAATGCTTAAGAGCTTGTGTAGTTGGATTAATTCGCGCTATTAACAACGTTGGGTTGTTTCTGCAGGTGTTGATGAACTTGTTTTTGGGTTATTTATTTGCTTCCGTTAACAATCCATTTAAAGGAGATATTTTGGATATTGGGCTATTGGTCTCTTTTATCACGAATTAGTACTAACTGGCTTGATTGTAGGTTTTTTTTGTGCATCTTTCCATTTTGCTCGTTATTGTAGCTGTAGAAGATAGTCTTTTGACTGTCTGTTTCAAAAATGTTGATTCAAATTTTTGGGATGGGTACAAAGGGCCGAATGTCGAAGGGCCGAATGTGTGGAAGGGCCGAATGTGTCAGCCGATTTTTTTTTTTTTTTGTTTTTAGAAATATAATTTTTTAAATTTGTTGTTTTATTGAATATTTTGTAAACTTTTTTTTTATTAAACATATTTTTCTGGAAAATTTTCAGTTTTTCCAAAAAATTTTTTGTTTTTTTTTCATCCAAAAATTAAATTCTGCCGTTTTGATTTATATCAAACCTTAATTTTAATGATAAAAATTCGAATTACACTGTCATGAAACGGGTAACAAATTACATTTTTGCGTTATTTTAATAAAACTTTTTGATTTTCCGAAAATTTTTTCCCTTTTTTTATTTTTTCAATATTTTTTTTAGTTTTATTTATTATTATTAATAAATTGCTTCGTTAACCTTGCAGACACAGATCAAAGAGTTTTTATCGCTTTTATCGCTTCTTCTGATAGTGCCACAAATGTTAAAAAATCAACTTTTGTAAATATAAAACTTTCTTTTAATGTAATTTTAATTCGTTCTACACCTTAGAGGATGGAGGCCAAACCCCTGCTTTTCCAGAATTTATACAATTCTTCAAGTGGCAAATTTTATTTATAATTTTAAACTAAGTAAAAAAAATAATAAAATTTA
This sequence comes from Nephrotoma flavescens, assembly GCA_932526605.1. Lineage (NCBI taxonomy): Eukaryota > Metazoa > Arthropoda > Insecta > Diptera > Tipulidae > Nephrotoma > Nephrotoma flavescens. Next base: position 235,188,825 of record OW052220.1, read on the forward strand.
TCTAGAAAAATTGCAAAATTTTCCCGGAAAAATTACTTGTACTGTCGAAAAACTGTTAAAATACAATATAAAATAATACGCAATTAGTCACCAAAAAACATGAAATGGTCAAAAATTTCCCGGAAAATGTGATAATATTCTCCAAATTTTTGGCTTGGCCTAAAAACGATATATGCACAATCCTACAAAGAAAATTATTTAAAAAAATTTCATTTTACCCAAATTTTTTATCAAAAACGCCTTTACATACTATGATTTTTTCCCACACATTTGTGTGGTTTGGACTTAAATAGTGCCAATTTTTTTTTTGTTTGAAAAAGGGATATGTAGAAAAAATAAAAAAATAATTAAATTAAATAAAAAAATTATATTTCTAAAAACAAAAAAAAAAAAATCGGCCCTTGGACACATTCGGCCCTTCGACATTCGGCCTTTTGATATCATACCAATTTTTCTACTAATTTCCATCTTGTTAGATGATTAATATTTTCCGTTTCCATAGGTTGTTGTGGAGGAGCAATTAGGGTATCTCTTATCAAAAAATGACCTGGTGATAATACAGCTAAGTCTGTTGGATCGTTTGTGATTGGGCTGAATGATAAAAAATGATTTTTTGTTGATTTAACTGCAGCTTCCCAGAAACCCCCAAAGTTTGATGCTGCTAGATAAGACTACGTCTCAGATTGTTCCATGTTTAGATGACCTGCATATTCTACACCAGTTTTTGAGAATGGTCTCGCTGGTATGACTCTATCTCCAGTTAGTTGTTAAACTGATGACATCTTACACATGATTTGATTTGTTGTTGAATACATCTGCGTCCATTTGTTATCCACAACCTCTTACGGATACACGCTTTTGTTAGTTGTATTCCTCCGTGCATTGTTGAATTGCGTGCTTCTTGTATTATCAGTTTTGTTACTTGAAGGAGGTATTATTGAAGAATGTTTTTCTTCAAACGAGCTATTGGAATTTTGAAATCTGCCTCCTACTCCTAATATCCATGTTATTTCTTCCTGGTATTTTGTTGTTTATACGTTTTTTATAATCAATAACAGAGCTAGTGTTCGTTCTTATGCCGTTATGCAGGTAGTTGTTGGTATGTAGTGTTTTTGACTACTATTCACGAATTGTTGAATGAACGTTATTGTTTTCAGTATTTTGTTGATAGAAAACCTTTGCAGGAGATGTTGGGTGATGGATGAATCACAATTAATGGTTAATGCTTTTATTGTATTTGTTTTTTTTCTGGATGATCATTTAACAGGAAAGGTTTGGAATTGCAGATCGTTGTAGCCATTTTGATCGATGAAACCATAATGAATGTGTTTTGTAGTTGTTCGGGGCTGACTCCTCTACTCGCACATTCTGCTGGATTCTCGGTTGATCTTATGTAATACCATTGATAATAAACTAAGGCAGCGTACGCCTTCTCTGAAGCATCATAAAATGTGCTTGATCCAACGTGGTATACGGATTTTTTCCATGCATGGCAGTGTTGTCTTGTACTTCGTCCATTTTTTTTCTATTTATTTTGTTAATTCTTCGTCCTATGATACTGCTGCGAACCATAATTCTTGCATTAATAATTTTGCTTGAATAACTGTTGGTAATGATAGCCAGCCCACTGGATCAAATAATTTAGATGCTTCTGATAGTAGTTGCCTCTTGGTTGTTTTAGTGCTGTTATTGTTGACGTTGACATTAAATTCAAAGTTGTCGCATTTTGGTTGCCACAATAAGGCATACATTGGTAACTTTTCTTTATGCTGCAGGTTTTTTGGTGTGTTTGACCAAAGGTGGGAATTGTTGCTGGACCATTTATATAACTTAAAACCACCACCCTTCAATATTTGAATCAGTTCGTGTTGTTTTTTTAGGATTTCTTGTAAATTGTCACCACCTGAAATGAGGTGTCAAATTTCATCGAAATCAATCTGTTCTCGAGATATCATCAAAAAAGCCGCGCCATACAAAGTGTATGACAAAATGAATTTACTTCAAAAAAAAAAATTTCGTGAATTTTTCCGATGTTTTTCCGATTCTGCTATCCAACAATGATCTTTGAGATCATAAAAATCGGTCTAGACTGAATTTGTTTTATATGTATAGATTATCCGCGAAAGTGTTGCAAGACATGAAAATTCATACATACCAGTTTTATTTAATATTTTTAGCAAAAGAATTATAAGTCAAAAGAGTTGCGAATAATATTCAAAATGCAGGGTTAATGTAAACGTTCGGATACTTTTAGGATTTAATAATTAAATTTCAATTGGTTTTCTCGAAATTTAGATTTTTTAAATTGAGCCCATATTGTTCCGAGGTAGCGATAGATACATTTGCGATAACTGAACGGTTGATTGAGGCCACAATCGTCATCAAACGCAAGTTCATAGTTCAATTAAAATTATTACATGTGTGTAATTAGACGTTTTGTGTGTGTGTGTATACAACGAGCGCCTTAATTAATTAGAAAAAACAGAGAATGTTGCTTTGGGTGTTGCTTTAAAAATTTGTGTTTTTATATTTTACTCATAGTATACATAATGTACAGTTCACATCCCAGAATTTTTACCCGCATTGTAAATTATAATTAAAATTTGAAGAAAAATATTTTTTTTTTATTAATTTCTTAAGAGGTTTTAATTGAGATATGGAAAAATCTCAGAATTTTAGTTAAATCTTGAATTGGCTCCAATACTTACATATATTATTATGGTATTTATATAACACACAGATATTGCAATATTTTGTCTTTAGTAACCATGCTATTTACTATATATAGGATGATTAATCTAAAATAGTTTTAATTAAGATATTCAATTTAAAAGTCATAAAAAATATACAAGTATTCTTAATTTTTTTTTTTTTTATGTTTACGGCCATAAAACTAGAACAACTTTAATTCTATGTAGTTGTGTAATTATAACGCATAATGACGGTTAATGAATTGCCGTAAATTACAAAAAATATATAAGGTTCCCCTCGTGAGTTGCTGACCAACAAAAAAAAATAACATGATCATGATATTTAACAAAAAATATTTAGTATGATCACCCCTATTTATAAAAAAAACACTTAGTTTTGTATGTTTTAATATATGTTCAGATCAAGTGGATTTTTATCCATTTTTAATGTGATTCTAATATTGTAGATGGTATTTTAATTGAATTAAACGTAATTAGCGCCTCTATCAATTAACACACCCAACTAAATTGATCCATATGCATAAATCGATCTTTCCGCCATGATGCCTTGTTGTTTATTTGTTAAATTATACATTTTCCATGTTTTTATGAATAACGTGATTTGTTTTTTTAATATTATTGCCATAAATTTATATTCCGTAAGACGCATGCAGCACTTTTTTTTTGTGTTATGTGATCTTTTTTTATTTATTTGCTTTATTGTTTATTATAAAGGCTACTGGTAAAATATTTTGCAACAAATTTGCATAAATTTACAAATATATATATATAAAGCGTATAATTTGAAATCAAATATTCTGGGAAAATACTATACGGCACAGAGTATAAGACCTCCACATTGGCGAGATCGCGCTGCTCTTCATTTAAACAAACATGTGGTCTTTACAAGTTTCTATATACATTTCTAATGACTATAAAAATTTATTTATTTTTGACTCGTGTATATAACATAGACCATATCGCTTCTATATATATATAATTCGCAATGAATTCATCGTTAATATAAAAATCGTATATTTATTTAAATTGAAATTAATACACACCACCGTCCATTGGTCGTATTATACACTCTACGCGCATATACAAATTTTATAGTAGTTTCCCATTTCCTATTTTTCTTATATAGGTGGTAACGACGCGGCGCCACTAAGCGTATCAATAAATTAATATTTCATAGCATTTTGTTTACATGCTACAGTGTCTTCATCATTTTCCTAATTTACAGCCACGCATAGAAGAAGCAACGGAATAATCAACCACAGATTATCTAAAAAAAAACCAGCTATCATCCAGTTTTATTTTACATTACATCCGTTTCCGATCTATGTCATAATTATTTTCACATCACCTTTAGGAAATTAAGCAAAAAAAAACCGCTTAAGAAGATTTTCAATTAAAATGTTGTGGAAGCACATTTCATGCATAAATTGCTTGATAAATAATTCTAATTGGATAATCGTTGTAGGCAGCATTATAAAGAAAATATCAACAAAATAAAAATCTTTTTACCGATTGTAGCGATCCTCGTTTAATAAATTATAAACAATATTATATATTTTGTTTCCCGGCTCAAAACAATAAATGGTATAAATATAAATTGCGTTAAATATATATAGATAACACTCATCCCGCGATGGTTTGTTTCTGTACTCGATCGATCGGCTTGCACTCCCATCTATTATCGAATAGATTGAAACTATATGAATTTGGTATGACGTCACAATTCATAAAAATGTTATTTATTTTTTTTTTGTATAATTTCTTAAGTCAAAACAAAAGAATAACAAAAATTAAATAATGATCTCATCATCATCACATTATAAATACAAATACAATAAAACATTTTAATTTATTAGCCTTGACATGTTTTTATTTATATGTACGAGTACCTATTACATATATATTTGGTGTGGTTTGATTTATTTAATTAAATTAAATATTTGTGTACGCTCCAGGTGAATATAATTTCTGGATAGTTAAAAATTCGGTTGAATACAAAATGGCCACAATCAAATTCTATTAAATAATAGATGTCATGGCAATGCTGTTTTAAAAAAAATTATAATTATTATCTACGATCGATTAATTGTTTCGCGGAATTTTTATATAAGATGATGAACTATGAGTCAGTTGTTGTTTTTAAATATCTTACATATTATTTCTATATATGGCTTTTGAATAGATTTTTTTTTTTTTGTAATTAGACGATCTAGCTTATAAACGGTTTAAAAATATGACGATCGTACTTAACATATTTAGCATAACAAACATTTAAAAACCTAGGTAGCTATATATATGTTCAAGGGCCAAGATGAAAGTTAATCTTGCATTGTACTTTTGTAATACTAAAATATTTGTGATCACTGTAAATGTTGATCTTTTGCTTCATTCTTTTATAATTTCTTAGGAATTCCAATGCATTTATTTGTGTTAGTACAATATACATACCTATACGACTTTCTATATAATATTTATTTATTTTTTCTGTAATACAATTACAAAATATAACAAAACAAAAAAGAAACAGACAATCGTGAAAACAAAACCAAAAAATAATATATCCAGCATCTCTTCTGATAGTTTTGATGCAGGTAAATCGCGTGTACGACCTGAAGGTAAGAAAGAGATCGCCTTCTATTTCTATAATGGTAAACGATCGTATTTGTTAGTATATTGTTGTAATAACAAAAGAACCGGTTCAAGTTAGTATTTGTTGTTGTATTTAACTTTTCTTATATCGTAGTTGTTGTTGTGTGCTGTTACCTTTTAATACTTGTATAATATTATAAAGTTATATAGAGTGTGGGTCATAAGATTATTATGATTTGATCATAAAAATTTTCGCGAAATAATATTTGGAGTAGCAAAATATATGTTCAGCAATTTTGGAACTCTCAGTGTGTCAGTGAATAATTTTAACATATGCTGGGAAATTAAAATTGACACACTAGTAACTATTGTTTAAGATTGAGTGATGTCTATGATTTTAGGAACATTCGTGGTGTGGGACTAGTGGCTATTAGCATACTAGTAGAGTAGCAGTCAAATTGGTTCAATTCCGTCCATCACACAAAAATACGGTTACGAATTAGCCCTGTCAAATCTGGTTTGTATTACTGGATTGTGAACAACGTTATAGAATTTGACGGTTGCAACACCAATTCTCACAATTTATACCACTTTCGGAGTATTCTCTCTTTCTTTTATTCTTTAGTAGCATTTCTGCCGCCCCGGTGGCAAAGTGGTCAGCATGTTTGCTCCAGCGACCGGAGATCCCGGGTTCGATTCCCGGTGGAAAAATTTCACGGCTGGTTTAGGATCAATGAATTAATCACTCATTATCCGAAATGAAAATATGATTATGAAACGTCATTTGAGGCGGCCAAATCCCTTGATGGGATACAGTGCCAGAGAGAGAGAGGAGTATTCTTGAAAATACTGGAAATAATTTTTGAATAATTGTTTACACTTAATACCACTTATTTTGTTCGCACTCTTTACTTTCGCACACCGAATCTCCCAAATTACGCAAACTCGCGAATCTGCTCCAGGCCTGCAACACCACACGAACTACAATAAAACAACTTTCAATGCTATTACTTAAATCTAGATGCCACTAATTTCACAAACATGGTGTCAACCCTTTAAACCGCAAATGAGCAATATTTTCTGAATACATGAGTCGCCCCCCTGAACTAATTATTGGCCACAAAACCAACTCGTTCCAAACAGAATCCAGACTACGACCTCTGTATGGTGCCCACCAATCCAAATGCACTACCAAGGGTTTCCTTCGTCACCCTCTCTTTATTTTGAAAACTATGCTGCTTACCGTTATGATGACAGTATATGACCCCTCCCATGCTTGATAACCCTGTTTCGTTGCGGATTGTAGAACCAAACCAGTTGTCCTTCTTCTTAAGTTTTCTTCTTCTTAGGCTTCATTCGATCGCCTGCTATCTCATCAAGTTTTTACAATACTGATGATGGAATAACTTCCTGCTGGTAATCCAGATTATTCCCGATTATTTTTTTTTTTTTTGGCTGGTGTAACCCTGATCGAGTGGTGTACTGCTGATCGTTAAGTCAGCAGGAGCAAATGTATATGTCGATCCCAGTCGTACTGTTTTTTATTCAAAACCTTTGCTAAATATTTCTAAAGTGTAATATTAAATCTTTCCACCGTACCATCTAATTTAGGATATACATAGCGGCATGGTTCTTGTCTTATTTATCACGGTCCGAGAAAATTTTCATCGGAACTCCATAGCTTTGCGTAATATGGAATGGTCCTACCATGTTCCATTTAAACGGTTTGTTCTATCTCATTAATTCGTGCAAAATTTTTGCATCATTGACGAATCCTGGTCATTCCTACGTATGTGAAGTTATCCCCGGATTCTATCCCCGAAATTAAAAAAAAATTAATCAGGCAACACTAACATAATTATATCCCTCTAACTCATGTGTGAAGTTAGCCCCGCCCCGGTTTATATTATATTTCATTACAAATAGACTTCATATGTGAAGTTATCCCCGAATTTTATTATATGAAAAATAAAAATGTTTATTAAAACTATTTTAATTCAGAAAACACAAAAACTAAATGTAAAAATTTAATAAAATGAAGTAAATTAATTTTTAAAATGGCTCATAATTTGTCAGATTATAATAATAAGACGGAATATTTCACATTTAAGAAACACACGAAAAAAACGTACCGTTCTAACCTTGCAAAATTAGGCTCCGAGCAAAATATTTCCATTTAATTTATTTTGGACCAAAAGTGATATTATAATTTGACATGTAAAAAGTATTAATTTGTCGGATCAGAGCTATATGGTTTTGAGGGCAAAAAGTGACGTAAGGGTCTGACCATCTCAAAACCATATAGCTCTGATCCGACAAATTAATACTTTTTACAAGTCAAATTAAAATATCAGTTTTGGTCTAAAATAAATTAAATGGAAATATTTTGCTCGGATCCTAATTTCGCTAGGTTGGAACGGTACGTTTTTTTCGTGTGTTTGTCCCGTCTTATAATTATAATCTGACAAATTTATGAGCCATTTTAAAAATTATTTTACTTCATTTTATTAAATTATAACATTTTTTTTGTGTTTTCTGAATTAAAATAATTTTAAAAAACATTTTTTTCATGTAATAAAATTCGGGGATAACTTCACATATGAAGTCTATTTGTCATGAAATATAATATAAAACGGGGCGGGGCTAACTTCACACATGAGTTAGAGGGATATAGTTAATTATGTTAGTGTTGCCTGATTATTTTTTTTTAATTTCAGGGATAGAATCCGGGGATAACTTCACATACGTGTCATTCCTTTATCATTGATATTTTGGCTTCGTCTGTATAAACTCCATTGGCGCGGTTACTTCGAAAGTTGTTCCCATGACGATAATATTGTTTTTATATACAAGACACATTCTCCATTAACCGTTCAAAAGTCGCTGGGACATTACATAATCCAAATGACGTTACATAAACTTGCCATAACCCGTTGTCTACACTACATAAGTTCCGTTTTCTTGAGTATTTCTCTTGAACTTCTACCTGCCAATAGCCACTAATTTTGACCTCCGTGAAGTTATCCCGAATTTTCAGCCCGTAATTTTAATTTTTTACTTTTGGCAATACAACTTCTGTCATGACACAAAATATACGCAAATTATAATTAAAAAGCAAATATGTGTTACACGCAAATTTATTTGATTAATTAATTAGGTATTAAATAGCTAACAAATTAATCGTGGCTTCTAAATTCTGATTAATTACTGCTGATAAGTAATATTAGCCATGGTCCATTCACACGAGTAAACTACTCACAAGTACTTGTATCTACCAACATCTACCCATGCTCAAATGGTGGTGTAGATGTTGAAAGTAGTTACGCATAAAATTGACGGTATGTATTTTGGTTCAAAAAATTCTAATAGATGGCTTTGTGAGGGTTAGGTTATGTTGAACTGTCAAAAAAAAAAAAAATTAAAAAAGGTCGTCTCAGCAAAATTATTCACAGCTAACTTTGTACACTAAAAAGGTTATGTTTTACTTCTGTCATGTTTTTAGCTCGTTCCATTGGTTATCTACTTGCAAATACTTGTGAGTAGCAAATTTGTCCCATTGGAACACAGCTACTGCTGAAACATTAAAGTAAAAAAAAAATCAATAGGCCAAGTTTTCAAAAAAAAAAATCTTAAAATGTTTTCAGTGGAATTATGTGAACTAAATTCAGCTTGAGAAAAAGTTTATCGGATACTATTTGGAATTTATTATATTAAATCTCGCCTCACGAGCAAACGATACAAGAGCACTTGACCTTCATACCAACGGAAATGCAAAAGTTTTGACTAGAAACCGACATAATTTCAGAAAAATTCTATCTTAAATTATCGGGATACAGATTTTATTTTCACTATTTTTGAGTTTCTTACCTATCGCAGTTTGCAAAACCCGTTGGTTGCTTATGTGATTCCACTGATGAGATCCTTTCGAACAATCGTGTGTATTGCTCCTGTGTCTAAAGTAATCACACAATTTTTCTCATCAATATCGGCTCTTATTGTTAAGTTGTCACCAATTTATGCTTATCTGGAAATATGAAAGGAAATTATGTAGTAATACGAATACGACCCTATAATTTCTCAAGTAGGCATAAACGACAAATTCTTTTAAAATTGCAGAAAATAACTGGTTGGCGAGATGAAAATGAAAGGCTCCTTAAATTTTCAAGGTTTCATATTAACTCGGACAAATTTTAGCCGATTTGTATCATAATTGGTCAAGTGTCCTAATTCTCTAAGCAGCAAGATAATTTGTTTTGTTTACACGTTCTAAAATATATCTTACTGTTTCTCAATATTCGCATTCCGTTTACCATACATTTTTTCCTAGGAACACAAAATCAAAATGACTTTATGATGAGGTTGTACTAGGCCGCATATCAAACCAAAAACGCACGTCAAATTAGACAAAATTTTATTTTATGGTGTTTAGAACCGCAAAATTGGTCACTACTCTCTATAAATCACCCGTATGGTTTTCTTACATTTTCTGGGTAAATCCTAGAATGCCAGCAACAAAATGACTCATATGATTGTGTCCTATACTAGGTAACATCAAACCGAACAACACCTCAATTTTGATCAAATTTTTGGTTTAGGGTGTTAGGATGGCGAAGTTTGCCAATACCTCATATAAATCACTAATTCGTATTCCTAAATTTAATATTGTGGCTTTACTAGGCCACAACACAACAAATTGAAAAATGTCTTAAGTTTGATGTCATAGTAACCCAACACCAAAACGACTTCATATTAATTTTTTACTAGGCCACATCAAACCAAAAAAAAAAACTCAAACTTTAAAAAAGTTGGGTTTTTAAAAATTGAAGCAAAATTTTTAATACAAAACGGCTCAATTTAATTAAAATTCAATACTTGGGGACTTCGGCAAACCGTATCCCCTAATTTCCAACCTTGTGAAGTTAGCCCAGAATTTCATCCCAGAAAATAAAAAAAAAAATCATCGGGTAACACTAAAACTGCAATGATATTCCAGTCCAGAATTTAATATAGAAATTTTCTAAATTTTATTCTAGCCCAGAATTTTTTTTCAAATTTTAATTATTAAAATCAAAACTAAAAATTAAGTAAAAATTATAATTCTGGGATTTTATAAATAAACGAAGAGCCATTTGTTGTGCCATAAAAATATGATCAATAAACGGCAATTGACTGAATGTATTCTATGCGACGCTGAATCGTATACATGAGCTCCATTATAGAATGGAAATCAAAAAGGTTAGCCTGATCTGTCTAGATATATCGGTGGCTAGTAACGAAAAGTATTCTAAACAAGGTTGGACAGTTAGTTCTTAGATTCGGCTTGTTATTATGTCTTAGTGCATCAGAAGCCAGTAATGAAATGTTCCCTTCCCTCTCACGATGGGGTGTTTATTTAACGTGAGTCCCCTTGTCTCTCACGATGGGGTGCTACTTTAACTTGAGCCCCCTTGCCTTTCACGATGGTGTGCTTATTTAACGTGAATCCCCTTGCCTCTCACGATGGGGCGCTCGTTTAACATGAGTTCCCTTGCCTCGCACTAAGACATACCAGACCGAATCCCTTATGAAATTATATGAACTCGATACCATACTGACCCAAATCATTATTGCTCTGTTCACAAGATGCAAATCGGTTTGAAATTGAAATTTGAGATGGTAAATACGACCACGTATCGTATAAAATACATTCCATTACTGGCCTCTGATACACTAAGACATACCAGGCCGAATCCCCTTGGATATTATATGAATTCGATACCATACTGACCCAAAACATCATAGCTCTCTTCACAAAATACAAATCGGGTTGAAATTAAAACAAGAACTAAGAACTAACTGTGGAACCTTGTTTAGAATATAATGCTTTTCGTTACCAGCCACCGATATATCTAGACAGATCAGGCTAACCTTTTTGATTTCCAATTTATACTGGAGCTTATATGTATTCGATTTAGCTGTTAATTGCCTTTTATTGATCATATTTTTATGGCACAACAAATGGCTCTTCGTTATTTTATAAAATCCCAGAATTATAACTTTTACTTAATTTTTAGTTTTGATTTTAATATTTAAAATTTAAATTAAATGTTTATAATTTAAGCAAATACACTCCTCAGTTGGTGCTGTTTCGATTTGCGATGTTTCAGTCTGCGTTCATTGTCTTTTGATTGCGAAAATGTTCACTTTGCGCTTTTACACTTTGCGCAACGATTTGCGTTGATTTGCGTTTTTTCGTAAAATTTTATTGCAAAGGAACATAAAGATAAATCGGTAATTCCTCTTCAAATTATTAATGTTTGCTTGTTTTAGAAAGCGTTAGTACGTTATTTTCTAAATATTGATTTACATTTAATTAAGTGATTTGAGGTTTATGTTTATGACAAATTTTGAACTTAAACCGGATAAACCCAAGAAAACTACATTCAAATTGTGGAGAGACAAAAACAATTACTTTCGAAACGAAATTAAACGTGATTAAACGATTTCGTAATGGTTAATTTGGCCCCGTCAACTATGTGAATTATTTGTGAACGAGATGCTGAAAAAATTAAAGCTGCCGCGTAAGCTTCATCAAGTACTGGTTCTATAACATTAACCCGAACCGGAAATCTTTTGATAATTAGAATGGAATGTTTATTTACCAATTGGATTGAAATTCAAACTCAATGAAATGCGTTTAAGCCAAAACGTTTTATAGGCAAAAGCTAAAAGTTTATAAATATTATGAGTTGGCTGGAAAATTAACGAGCAATGGGCACTGTTCGTGCTGTGCGCTTGAAAGAGGAACTAAACGGTTTAATATCGGAAGGAGGTTACATCGCCAAGCAGGTGTTTGTTTGAGACCGGTTTGTTCTGGAAGCGACTACCAATTTGAACTTTTATTTTAAGGACCGAAAAATCAGTTCAAGGCTATACAGTTTCTAAAGAACGGCTTACCCTACGGCTTGGGGGTAACGCACATGGGAATGTAAAATTTAACCCGACAAGGGTGCACCAGAAAAAGGGATTGATGAAAGTTACAATGTTTATCAATCAAAATGAGGCTGAACTGGCTTCTTCTGCAAATTTCGAAGGGATGGAAATTATACGCAACGAATATAAGGAAGAAAAAGAAGAAGATAAGGTAGAGAAACACCAAAACACGGCTTGTCCCTATTAGCAAAAAAACTGAGATAGACAGTTTTCATAGGCCTCGCTTGATGCTAAAACATCAAACACGTAAAACACCACAAAGAGCGTTTGCCATGGAAAAAAGAGATGATAATCGCTTGGTGCCAGGTCCGCACTATAAGGTGAATGCATAATAATCTCCCAACTAAGCTGCCGGAGCATCTGGCGAGTTAGCATGAACGTGTGGGGCCTGGCTGGCGTTGTTCTTGGTGGAACACGACGTTTCTCCTTTTGGCAGCAGGGCATAGTAGATGATTCCGTTCTAATCTCACCAAATGCACAGCAAAATCTTCCGGGCCGTCAACCCTGGTTTGGTCACCGTTTCGGCCACATCGCCGACTTACGACCATGAGCGTTTCCGTTTAACATTGTCGTATGTGATTCGTTCCTCATCGCCAGTCACGATTCGCTTCAGAAAGGGCTTAATTTCTTTCCGTTTGACCAAATATTCGGAAATGGAAAACTGTCTTGCCGTCAAGCTTCAGCTTCTGGGCGATGGTACAACAGCTATCTTGCTAGTGTGCGTTGATAATTTCCTGGGTTTTATCGACATTTTCGACGATAGTCCTTCCAGTGCGTTGTACATCTTTGATATCGAAATTACCGGAACGAAATCGACGAAACCAAATTGAGCGCGATTGGCTGTGACAGTATCGGGCCATAGACACCATTCACATTTTCAGCGAATTTTCTCTTTGCTTACCTTCATACTTGATACGCTACTACTCACAACTGAATCGATCAATCACATTAATGACTAAATAATTTTTTTGATACATGAATTCCCCGTTCTAACGAGTATAAGTATGGGCTACTGCGACAAATACATCACGGGATACGTGTCACTAAATCCATTAAAGCAAATAAATAATGGATTTCTTTTAAGCAACCCATCACTTTCTTTGTTTTATATGTTTTATTGAAAATAATGAAAAATGTGCTTATTTTTAGAAATTTATAGACTTTTAAATTCAGAACTAATTTTTGCATTTTTCATATATGTTCATATGAAAATATGGTTTCGATTTGCGTCGTTTCACTTAGCGTGGAATTTTTACTAATTTGGTTACAAAAAATATTTGATTAATTACCAAGCCTAATTATACTACATAGGACATATTTATGCCATGCTCAAAGGAACCTTACCATTCCTCGACAAATACACCAAATTTTCTTTAAACCACCCATTTTTCTCAGAGTTGAATTATTACCACTGCGGTTATCTCATTAACAAAGTAAGTTGTGTTTATTAAAAAATGCACTTAACAAAATTTCGAATTGGAAAATAGATGCGCTTTGCCGAAAAAAAACAAAATGATTATTACAATGGTAAACTAAAGTATACCAATATTTTTAAGTAAATCTAGTAATTCAATAGCAGAGAGAATAGCAGAGACGATATAACGAGAGAAACCAGAGACGTAAGAGAATAGCAGAGACGATATCCAAATTCGGAACGATTTCTCGATTACAGACTATTTCAAAACGTACATCAAATTTACTGTGAAGGCGAAGCCCCTGGCAATCCGAGAAGAGATGGAACAGCCGGTCAACTTGAAATAGACGAAGATAGAGTAATTGGAATGGTGAAACCAGGCATTTTATCTGCTGACCATGAAAAAGGGTGCAATCTGGTCAAGAAATACAACATTTTATGGAATGATGAAACATGTTTTAAAAGGTAGATTTTCAATATCAATAATTTGCACTCTTGGGCGCGCATAAATCCCAAAGTAGTGCTGCGTAGTCGGTTGCAACACAAATTTGGAGTCAACATGTGGGCGGGAACATGTGTCAATATGTGGGTGGGTTTATTATAAAGAGCTGGTTTATGAAAGTGTAAAGCAGACTGAGTGGGAGATGCAGTTTCGACGGATTAAGCAAAATTTTATACGGCGATGCCGATTATGTATTTAGACAAATAGTGGACACTTCGTACACTTATTGGGGTGGATACTCGATCGGCTAGAAAGCAAGTAATTTGCTAGCCGAAATCGTGTGGTGACATGTTGTAACTACACTTCGCTTTGTTTCAGAGTTGGCAACACTTTTTCGGAATGTTTTTGGAATTAAAATGACGTTTAGAATCCATTTGCTTACTTGTCAAACAAATTTAAGTGCTTTACTTCTCACATCTAAGTGGTACTTTTATATAATTTAATAATGATAAATACACGTACTAATAATTGCACCACACAACGAGAAGCAAATATTCATCAATCGGAAAGGGAACCATTCACTGAATGTACAATTCGTAAATTAATTATAACCCGATCAATTAACAAATCTCCAAATATTATCGGTTTGTACAACCTATCCTGGATCCGCACATGATTCTGCGATTTGAGCACTAAACACGGATAGACAATTAATGCAGCGAAATTACGAGAATGAAGAACGAAATACTTGGCTCTTTCTTAGGTGATTCGAGGTACTCGTTAGACCCATGGCTTTTGACGCCTTATCGGAATCCAAATCCAACTCAATAAAGATATATAATTATCTACACGCGCAGGTTTGGAATCTGATCGAAGGGTGTAATGGAGTATTGGAAAACACGTTTAGATGTCTTCTAGGTGAACGAGTTTTAAGATATGAGCCTTTAAACGCAATTAAAATTATTAACGTTTGTTGCGCCTTTTTAATATGTATCTACTACATAAAATCGATATGGCAGCCGAAACATTCTCTACACTACAAATTCAACAGTTCAACAAGAAACAGAGTTTAAATATAATTCGGAAGGAAATGATACTGTTACACTTATTAGAAATGGACTTTTGAATTGTTTTTAATAAAAGCAAAATTTTATTTAAATATATCGCCCATTCGCTGAGAGAGTTACACAATCCAAAACATTTCATTTTTCAGTAGGACGATTTGAAAATATCATTCAAAATTATTTGTAAAAACGGCGTATTTCAAAAGTAAATAAAAATATATTCTGATTTACACTCAAGATTACAGTTCTGTAAACCAGGAGCTTATTACCCAAAGAGAACGCACTCTTTTTGTTTAAGATAGAGTACAGAGTGTGTAAAAAACTTTAGAAACTTTGTTTGTGACAAAATTTGGAGGAGGATGCCTAGATACCTGACCTCCTTTTCCCAGCGTACAAGTTGGTTGTTTATGGTTAAATTGGCTTGAGGTAGTTTAGACGGCGTCCTACATCTTTAGAAGTATATGGCCTGCATTTTCCTAGCATTTAATTTCAGTCCATTTTTGAAAATATGAAATAAGTTTATTTAAGTAATTATTTAATTTGTAAATATTATGTCGGGAGAGTATGTCGGATGTGTAAATTGAAGTATCATCTGCAAAAAGTGCAATCTCGCAACCTTCTGTTTGGGGTATATCATTTAAAAAGACACAGAATAATGTGGGACTGATTATTATGGAACACCTGCGCTTATGTTCTTTAATGAAGACTTTATGCATTTTATGTAGAACACCATTTATTAAAACCGTATCAAATGCTATTTCTATGTCTAGCAGGACCATCACTGTAGATGTTTTCATATTTCTACGATAATACGATGAACTTGGTCTATAGAGGAATGTTTATGTCGAAATCCGAATTGCCGAGAAATCAGCATATTATGTATTTGTTTCCAAGTGGTCATTGAGTCTGTTTTTTAAAACGCACTCGAACTTTACTTATGCAACTAAGGTTTGGCTTTAGCTACTACTTTTGAAGTTTTTCATTGAGTAGGAAAATAATTTGGTCTCAGACAGGTACCAAAAAGGTTAGAGAGAAATATGAAACCCGACTCAGGTAGATGTTTTAATATTTTGTTCAAAATTGAATCTGATCCAAGGACTTTGAACGGACGACTGCAACGTATGATGTTTCTCACCTCATCTGCGGAAACTTTAAGGTTGGACTGGTCTTCCTCTGTATAATCATCTAGATTTCGAAGACGTAAGTATTATATCGTTAGATTCTATATGACGTTTGGAAATAATTGATAATTACTTTGAAATGGCTCAGCAAGGATGTCACATTTTTCAGGTGTGGAAAATATTTAAGTATTCTCTATCGGGTAGTTTAAAAGGAATTGGTACAAAAGGCCGAAATTCAAAAGGCCGAATGTCGAAGGTCCGAATGTGTTGAAGGGTCGAATGTGTCGAAGGGCCGAATCTCTCAAAGGGCCGATTTTTTTTTTTTTTTAAGAAATATAATTTTTTAAATTTGTTGTTAAATGGAATATGTTGTAAATTTCTTTTTATTAAACATAAATGAATTTCTTATGAATTTACGTATTTTTCTGTTTTGGATATTCATGAAATTACCCGTATCCAGTTAGCGATACATTTTGGCGAAGGAAAATTTTGTCATGTGCCACTTGAAACATTCGGTCCTATGTCAGCCTCCTGATGGGTATTTATATGGTACAAAAAAAAAAAAATTAAATTAAATAAAAAAAATATGTTTCTAAAAACAAAAAAAAGTCAAAAAATAAATCGACCCATTCGGCACTTCGACATTCGGCTATTTGACATTCGGCCCTTCTACACATTCGACCCTTCGACAGTCGGCCCTTCGACATTGGGCCCTTCGACATATTCGACTCTTGGAAATTCGGCCCTTTGACATTCGATCCTTTGATATTATACCGTTTAAAGGAGGTACAGACGAATATTTTTATATGAATCATATTGTTTGCCAATAGCGTTTGGAGCCTTTAATAAGTTGGTTTAGCTTACGTTGGTATGGCATTTAACATTGATTATCTCATATGCTTTTTCTCTAATTATGTGGTTTAAACAATTTACTATATTTTTAAGATAACAGTACCACTTTCAAATACATTGTCTTCGCCTAGTGTTACGAGTTTAATCAATAACAATACTTCATCCGAGAGTATTAATTTATACTTGGATGAATTTGTTTTTGCTGGAACAGTCAGGTGAATAGCATGTTCTATAGATGAATTAAAATAATCAATAGCATCATCTATTTGTATAGAGCTAGTCGTAGTTTTATGAAAATTAAGAGCCTTGATTTTGCCTTTAAATATTTTTTGATACATATAAACCAGTCTGCATGTAGTCATATGACTTTGTAGAAGGGTCAATATGCAAAGAAGACCTGTTGCATATCACCAGCAGATGGTCGGAATTTAGTTCATTTTTTGATTCGATTTTACTAACTGGAATTTTATAGTTTTTGTAACGAAAAAGTCTACTATGTGGGCTCTGTTGTTTTTGAATAGGTAGAGGTATCAGGATAATGTAACACCTTGTTTGAGCTATTGGGTATGAAATCATATAAATCCCGACCACCCTTATTTGTTCTAGTACAATTCCAAAAGGAATGTCTGAAATTGAAATCTCCACCTAGGGCTGAGTTAGTGTTCGTGAGTCGGATTAGATTTTTGTGGCTGGAGTATGAAGTACAGGCACATGCAACCTTTATTATCCTGGTCGGTAGAGACAAAAGTAAAGAAACATTTTCATGCTTTGGAACACAAACTCGGGAAGAAATGTGTGTCGAATTGAGTTTTTGATACCTATAGCAATGCTTGATCAGTACTATGATTCTGATAAATATGATAATGGGGTTTGTGGGTCAGGTTTAAGATGAGTCAGGTTCTGTGAGTAGAATAATGCCAATATTAATAAGTAATGAAATAAATTACCTCATGCTTTTTATTATTTACGCTACGTGCGTTCCAGGTACAGAATATCAGATTATTATGTACAGACATATTTGATGGATGTAGCTAAAATAATCTGAACCTGTTCCGAAGAAACTGGATGCGTTTTGGACAAGACACTGAATTTTGGCTAGCAAATTGCTTGCTTCCTAGCCGATCGAGCATCTACCTCATTATAATATTTAAAATTAATAAAAAAAAATATTTTATTCATTTTTAGCAAACACATTTTATAAAACACTC
This sequence comes from Nephrotoma flavescens, assembly GCA_932526605.1. Taxonomy (NCBI): domain Eukaryota; kingdom Metazoa; phylum Arthropoda; class Insecta; order Diptera; family Tipulidae; genus Nephrotoma; species Nephrotoma flavescens. Next base: position 235,207,198 of record OW052220.1, read on the forward strand.
TTTTTTATTTCGCAAAAAATTTGATTTTTGAATATTTTAATTAAAAAACTTTGTTCAAAAAGTTTAAAAAAGTACTCGATCAATTTCGATTTGTTAGGTCATCAGGAATATCTACTCCGATGATGACCTAACAAGTCAAAATCGATCGAGTAATTTTTTAATCTTTTTGAATAAATTTTTTAATTAAAATATTCAAAAATCTAATTTTTTGCGAATTACAAAACAAGCGTGTTTAATAAAATAGGTTTTTTAAGTGTTAAGGTGTTTCGCGTACGTTTTCAAATAGTGTTAAAAGTTTTACTCATTTTGTTTTATTTCTGACAAAGCATCTATTTTAGAACTCGAAAACATGCTAAGTGCATTTTTTAATAAACACGACTTGCTTTGTGACAAAAATTGATAAGCAACATTCTGTTGTGAATAGTCCAGTGTGTGATACCATTTGAAAATCTGCATTAAAGTGGAATCAGTCAGGAATAAAAACTTAATTTAATAAAAAAATAAGAATGCGATAAATGGCATATCAATGTTATTACCTAGTCAAATTTAATTTTCATGTCAGAAACCCAATTGTCACTTAATAATAAAATAGTGTGCTCGATTTCTCGCCCAAAAATAAGAAAAACTTAAAAAATTGTGTGGCAAAATCCGATTTTTATTAAATAAAAAGGCGGAAATTATTTTATTTGTATAATTAATTACTAAATTAATATATAAAGTTATTTGAATAGTTTTACGTAGCTCTTTCACTTATATGTATATGATAAAATTATTGAATTTATGAAACCTAACCTAAAAATTAGATTGAATTGTGCACGTTGTTAAAAATTAAATATTACTCGTGCCTTTTTTATTATTAAATGTTTGTGTTAATAAATTAATCAAACTACATAAAAATCGAATCATGTTATATTTATAAAAAATATAAATTGACATCGCGCTAATTTTGTTATTACTTAAGAATTATAAGTTTTGGATGGCTGAAACAAAATTTTTATTTTTGTTTTTAAGTTTTTATTCCTGACTGGTTAGCCCATTAGTGTCACATATTTTTCTGATAGTGAGTCAACTTTCTGTAGTACATTGTTATTCCGCTAGCGTCACTTACACGCTAACAAAAAATTTCGGGAAAACAAAAACACTTAGCAAAACCATTACTTTTATTTGACAGAAAATAATATACAGTTTATAAAAACGATTTTTAAAACAATTTTTTTTGGCGAGTGTGCAAAAACGCTAAAAGTGGAATAAATTGTGCACCATCAGCAATCCAAAAAAATTTACTTGGCTGTTTTTGTTTGAAATGAGCTCTTCTATCACCCTGCTTCGTTTGATCGTCCACTTCTGGGACACCCTGTATATAAGAAATAGACACTATGCATTTATATTAAACTAATATCCGGACACTTTGAAATTTTAAAAATTTAATCAGTTGGTAGTAAATCCATATGCGTTAGCCTACGCCATCAATGTGGCGCTCTCAATTATTTGCAGGCATGAGAGATGTTTTTAGTAAAATATGATTTCTGTTTCAATTCCCCGGCCTCTGTTAGGGGCCAATTGTGGGTGTCAAAAAAAAAACAAAGGCTTTGACAGTTTCATAGTCTCCCCGATTTTTACAGACATCAATTATATTATATGATAACCATAATAAACGTTGACAATTTGTTAAAACGTTACAAAGTTTCGCAAGCTCCAATTTTACTTTTATTGAACCACACTGTGCGTACAAATTCAACTTCTTTAAAATAAAATAAAAATTAACACAAACACTACATAATTTTCGTTTTTTTTTTGTTTTATTGTATTTTGGAATTTTTTTTTTATATTTCGAACTCTTACACGTATAAACACATGTTCTGTATGGTCAAAAAAAAATATAATATAAAAAAATGATAAAAAGTCAAAGAAGAGTAACGAACAATAAGAAACAACAAAGAAGTTAAAAGTTTCTTCCTTTTTTTTTCTTTCGGTTTTGTTAAGTCTTCTTTTATTCAATTATTCTCTTTTCTTTTGGCTTTTCATTACATTGCGCTTTTCTTATACACACTACGAGTATATCTCTGACGTTGTGTTCTTCGACTTTAAATTATTCATATACCATCTCTAACGCCACTTTAGAAAGACATGAAAAATTATGATTACAAAAAGACTTAATGTGAGACAATACCTTTGTTAAATAAAATACAAATTTTAAGTAGACCTTATATTTGTAGTTATATATAGTTTACGATGAGACGATTTGTATGATAAACGATGATGGTGACAAAAAAAAATCTACATAGCCCAATTTAACGATATGTGGAAAGACAAATAAATTAAATTTTAGTAGTATATAGTTGTAATGAATATGTGTTGCAATGTATGTGTGCGATATATGCATACATGTCATATACCGTTTGTGCTTACTAATTTTGAATATTTCCATTTATAATTAAGATGATGCAAAATAAATTAATTTTTAAACGGTATTTTAGCGAATTGTTTTTGCTTAAGACTTCTGCTTAAATGAAACTTGATTTTAAATACGACACATTATGCATGCACGTTTATTTTTACGACAATTTTAAAAAGCATTTAAATATCTTTTAAATTTAGTGTTAATTTAATAATAAAGAAGTAACTGTTGATTAGTTTGAAAATTATTGAAAATTTAATTAAAACACAAAAGTTTAACATTACTAGTAATATTCGCTATTTGCCGAAAATTTATTTAATTTTTGCACCCCGGTATCATTTTGTGATTTTCAACAACTTTTACTAGGTTAAGTTTACGTCTTACATATATTCTGTTAATAAGATCAGAGTGAAGTTTATACCAAATAACAAAATATACACTGTGGCCTATAAATACTTAGAATTGAAAAACCACTCAAACATAAATATAATATTTCAATACTACGCAAGAATGACATAATCCAATAAATTTAATTTTTCTGTACAGCGATTTGCAAATATCACTCAAAATTGTTTGTAAAAACGGCGTTTTTCAAATGTAAATAAAAATACATCCTGATTGGTAAAATTTTTTTTTTCTATTCCTACATCCTCAATAGGGTCCTAATTTTTATAATGCTTTAAAATTTTGCAAATTTTCTTAGCATTGTTTCCAACATCTTAAAATGTGAATTTCCTTCGCAAATTGAATGAGTTTTTTTTATGGAATTTTACCTAATTTGCCAGAAATAACTATAAGAGTATGTTTTGATACTAAATAATAAAAATATGAATAATTGGGAATCGTTTGATTTGAATATCCTAGGAATGAGTGAATTTTGAGTTGTGCAAATGAGCGAAAACATTTAATTTTTGGGAGTTGTTTTGAGTGAATTTTATAAAATGATTTTTTTACCCTATTAAAGTTAGCCAACTCCATCCGAAAAATGTCGATAATGCAGATTAAAACTAATCAAACGAAAATGACAGCCGATTTCTGTCGGTAGCATCCCAGCCGAAAAATGTTGATAATGCAGATATGAATTTTAAGCCGGAATATAATAATTTATATTACAAATTTTTATTTTGTTATTCATAAAAACCAACAAAAAAATTTAAAATGTGAAATTTTCATTCGAAACAATTAAAACTAATATACCAAACCAAATTTCTCTAAGTGCCGTATTACATGTTTGGGGAAGTAAGGCGTGAAATGCATCTATAGTTACATGTTTGGAGAATATATTAAATGGCACTTCATCTAATAATTATCATTTAAAAACTTCAGGTTAATTTCCATGTGGCGAGTACGGAAAAACTCGATTGAATATATCGCACACACAAAATATGAAAATTTCTAAAAATTGACCGTTTAAAGTGTCATGGCTGGAAATAGGTTTAAATGAAAGGTCTTATTGATGATCGCACCTGGAATAAAATTCAGGTCGCTTTCTATGTTGGAAGTTCGGAAAAACTCGATTGAATATATCGCACACTCAAAATTTGAAAACTTCTAAAAATTGACCGTTTAAACTGTCATAGCTGGAAATAGATTTAAATGAAATTTTTTAATGATGCTCACACCTGGAAAAAATTTCAGGTCGATTTCTATGTAGGAAGTTCGGCAAATTGACCGTTTAAAGTGTCATGTCTGAAAATAGATTAAAATGAAAGGTTTTAATGCTGTTTACACCACAAACTCGATTGAATATAACGCACACGCAAAATTTGAAAATTTCTACAATAAAAATTGACCGTTTAAAGTGTCATGGCCGGAAATAGATTCAAATGAAAGGTATTAATGATGCTCACACCTGGAAAAAATTTCAACTCAATTTTCACGTGGGGAGCCCGAAAAAATTCGGTTTAATATAATATATAAAATGGTTAAGAAATCCACAGAAATAGCCAGCCGAATAATGCCGGTAATGCAGATTAAATATTAAAAAGATTCATTACAGCCGAATTCAAACAGTCATTTCAAACAGTCATTACAGCCGAATAATGTCGACAATGCAGATATAAATTTTATGTCGGAAATTAATATTTTTAGTATAAATTATGATTTTGTTACTTCTTAAAATCATCTAAAACTAGTAAAATATATATTGTATACGAAACTATTAGAACTAATATAACAAACCAAATTTTTGTAAGTTCTGTATTAGATGTGTGCGAAGGTAAGATGTAAAACGCATCTAAAGTGACATGTTCGGAAAATATTTTAAATGAAGTGTATTAATGCAATAATTTAAAATACGACAAGGTAAGTTTCATGTTCAGAGTCCGGAAAGAGTTTGAAATTATTTCCACGTGTAAACAGCATTAAAACCTTTCATTTGAATCTATTTCTAGCCATGACACTTTAAACGGCCAATTTTTAGAAATTTTCAAACTTTATGTGTGCGATATATTCAATCTAGTTTCCCGGACTTCCAACATTGAAATCGACCTGAAATTTTTTCCAGGTGTGATCATCAATAATACCTTTCATTTGAATCTATTTCCAGCCATGACACTCTAAACGGTCAATTTTTAGAAGTATTCAAATTTTGAGTGTCAATCAAGTTTCCCGGATTTCCAAAATAGAATTCGACCTGAAATTATTTCCACGTGTAAACAGCATTAAAATCTTTCATTTAAATCTACTTCTAGCCATGACACTTTAAACGGCCAATTTTTAGAAATTTTCAAACTTTGCGAGTGCGATATATTCAATCAAGTTTTCCCGGACTTCCAACATTCAAGTCGACCTGATTTTTTTTTTCAGGTGTGAGCATTATTAAGACCTTTCATTTGAATCTATTTCATGCCATGACACTTTAAACGATCAATTTTGAGAAAATTTCTATTTTTCTTCGTGCGATATACTAAACTGAGTTTTCCCGGACTCATTACTTGGAAATCGACCTGAAATTCTTGAAGTTTTGCTTGATATGTGCCATCGAGTTTTCTCAGTTATAAAATCGTTTTTATTATATTTTTAATGCATTTAATAAAAAGTTTAAATTTGAGTAATATACGTTAATAAATCGAAATAAACATTTTTGATTTAAAATGAAATTATTGTTTAACACCAAAATTATTTACCAGACTCTGGCAACGACAAGTTGATTTGCATCTGCATTGTCGACACCTTCGGCTTATTCATTTCTCTTATTATAGTCGAATCTGTATTATCGACATTTTTTCGGTTGATTTATTTTAACTGTTACAGTCGAATCTGCATTATCGGAATTTTTCGGTTGATTTATTTTAACTGTTACAGTCGAATCTGCATTGTCGACATTTACGGCTGGAGCGAGTCTGCTAACTTTAACAGTATGATTTTTTTAAACAAAACACACTGCGAATCGCACAGAGGTGATCGAAATGGTTCTGAATTGGTATTTGATGTAAGAAACCAATCTTATATGCTCGAAAATCTAGGACTTTTGTTATTTGAGAGAATATGTCGTTGATTGTAATATAAAGATTGTTGAACTTTGATATGTTTTAACTCGGCCAAAACGGATCGAATAAAAATGATCGAGGTGGTCCTAAATTAGTATTTAATGTAAGAAACTAATCTTACTTCACCGCATGCTTGGAAATCTCTGAGATTTTTCGGTCGAGATACAAAATTTCAAATGTTCAAGAATTTTAGAATTACACTCAATGATGTTCTCTCTCAAATAACAAAAACCTCACAGATTTCCGAGCATGTGGTAAATACGATTTATTTCAAACATGAAGTACTTGTTCACTTCACTTCAGATTCATTTCGATCACCTCTGACGTAGGGAGAAACAAAATTTCAAATGTTTATTTCCGTGCATGTGGTTAGGAAAGATTAGTTTTTTTTACAATAAATACTAATTTATCACCACTTCGATCACCTCTCTGGAATAATTTCAAACGTTTAAGAATTTGTGTATTTCACTCAACGATATTCTGCCTCGAATAAGAAAAATTGCATATTTTCGAGCATCCGGTTAGGCAAGATTGATTTCTCACATCAAATACTAATACAAAACTACTTCGATCATCTCTGTGGAATCCGTGGTGGCCGAGTTAAATAATTTTAAATGTTTAAGAATTTTGATATTATACTCAACGATGTTCTCTCTCAAATAACAAAAATTTGAGAGATTTCCGAGCATGTAGTTTAATAAGATTTATTTTTTACACCAAATACTAGTTCAGAACCACTTCGATCACTTCTGTGCGTTTCGCGTTTAGTGTGTTTTGTTTTAAAAAATTTCAGTTTATAAAATTCACTCAAAACTATCCACAAAAATTAAATATTTTTTTTTACTTATAGTGTTTATTAAAAATTTTCAAATATTATTATTAAAGTTCAATTCTTCGATTTTTCAAATTTGAGTACTTATATGCCACATTGTATATTTTGTTAGTTTGACATAAACTTCACTCCGATGTTAATAAGTACATTTCTAATATTAACAACAATTTTCGCACTTTGAAAATATTCATAATTGTTTTGGCGGATAAAATTAATTAGCACCACCATGTCTCAAAAGTGGATCATAACGTGAATTAAAAATGTGTTAATTTGAATGAATAAAAGTTTGAACATATTTTTTTCTAAGGCGTTATTGATTTTTAACTTTACTTTGATACTATGAGGTTGTTATAAAGTACTTGGGCAATGTAATAACGTAGCACAATTTTATTTGGTTTGAGTGGCATTTTAGAATATACAACCATAAACTTTATTGGTAAGGTGAAATTTTAATTTTTTCCCTAATAACAATCCAAGGAAATATAACATCAAGTGCTTGTAAAAATTCCAGTTATCTGACAATTTAATAGCATTTCCAGACTTCGGCCGTGGGTACGACCCCATCAAATCAACAAACAACTTCTGAAAAAAAATATTCGAAATGTTTTATTTTTTAAACCATTTGTGCTTGATATTCGAGATCCGCGGACTCATTCATTTTTAAATTAATATAAAACTGGTTTAAATAATCATAGAGGTTAGAATAACGGAAATTTCCGTTTCCGGAGATGTAAATTATTAATGATATAAAATATACTTTGTGCCTGACATCCATTTTTATGTCTAAATTTCCAACTAACTAAATTGAAGGTTAGGTTATAACAATTACATATAGACGTCTCTAATGTTATTAAACTAAAATATGCATGCGATATTTACATCTAAACTGCAAACTTAGTTCAGATTTGTCAATAGCCAATTAAAAGTATTGTCAACATACATGCCATCTACTGATAACTTGTACGAACTAACATGAAATAAGTTTGTACTGATTGAACTTCGACTTTTTTGTTTAAATTTCCGGTTAACTAAATTGATGGGTAGTTCATACTAGTCGTTCATAGATATCACTAAACAAATCACGTCTGATGTTGAATTAAAATTTGTTTAATAAAGTAAAATTTATCAATTTTCAAATTGTTTCGAATCGGCTGTTGATAAATTTGAACTAGATTTACAGGTTCAAATATCAGACATGTTTTAGTTTCTGAACCTTTGGGACACATATCAATAATTTGTATAAGAACTGACTATCAAATAAGTTAATCTAGAATTTAGAACAAAAATAGGCATCAGGCGCACGGCATTAGTCATTAGCTTAGTCGTAAATATTCGTATCAGGCACAAAGTTTTAGAGGTTTTAGTTCTGTATGCCTGACGTCGCTTTTTCAGTCAGTTACCGATTAATTAATTTTTGTGGTTAGTTTATACAAGTCATTAATGGATGTCTATGATATTCTTAAATTAAAATATGTTTAATATTCAATTCTAAATTGAAAAATTAGGCCAGTTTTGTCAATCTACACTTAGAAATATTTTTATGATTTATATAAATTTTAATTTATTTAGCAAATTTTAATTTAAAATCGGGCGGCTTGTTTTGCGTCATCTGTAAACAGCTAGACCAATTTAGTTAGTTGAATATTTAGATAAAAAAATCGGCGTAATGGTCACAGTATAAACGTAAATTTTTCTTCCAAGCATAAATTAGCAGATGTATTTCTTCCTTAAATATAGTGAGCTAATTAAATATGAAGCAGGTACATTAGAGATGACCAAGATTTGGGTGATGGAAATGTGTGATAAATTATATCGAGTTTTTGAATCAAATGGGAAATAAATGGATTCATATTCATCGCTGCTTAATGCTCTGGTTGCTTTTTATTTTTGGTGAAATTTTACGTAAGTTTAGGCTCCGTGAATTAAAAAAGGCTGACTTAAAAATTGCCGCCCCGGTGGCAAAGTGGTCAGCATGCTTGCTCCAGCGACCGGAGGTCCCGGGTTCGATTCCCGGTGGTGACAAGGAAAAATTTCACGGCTGGTTTAGGATCAATGAATTAATCACTCATTATCCGAAATGAAATTATGATTATGAAACCTCGTTTGAGGCGGCCAAATCCCTTGATGGGATATAGTGCCAGAGAGAGAGAGAGAGAGAGACTTAAAAATGGCGTTTTTCGGACTTAAAACCAGCGTTTTTATTCAATTTTAAAATTGACTTAAAATCTGTAATGGAAATGAAATTAAAAAAGCTGACTTTATTAATGCATATCATAAGCCACTTTGAAAATGATTTAAGAAGTGTCTATATAAATGACATAAAATGTGTATTTTTAAGCCATTTTGAAAATAAGATAAAATGTGCATTTAAGTCGAAATAAAACGTAAAAATGTATAACAGTAAAAGCCCGATTATCTGGCATCCAGTTAACCGGAACTTTCAGTTAACCGGAATTTAAATTTTTAGGAATATTTTTGCTTTTTGAAATTTGCAATTGTTTTTTGCACATTTTCATTAATGAACGCATTAGTTGAAAATTTTTAATTTTCATTTTACAGTAAAAGCCCGATTATCTGGCATCCAATTAACCGGAAATCTCAGTTAACCAGAATTTTAATTTTTAGGATTTCTCTTGCTTTCCTCTTTCATATGCATTTTTTAATTCATTTTGAAAATTGCAAGTTTTTTGCACATTTCCATTAATGAAAGCATTAGTTGAAAATTTTGAATGGCTTAAATTTTCATATTACAGTAAAAGCCCGATTCTGCGGCATCCAATTAACCGGAACACACAGCTAACCGGAATTTAAATTTTAGGATTTTTTGTGGGCATTTTTCTCTTTCTTTTCATTTTCATATGCATTTTTTAATTCATTTTGAAATTTGCAATTGTTTTTGCACCTTTTCATTAATGATAGCATTAGTTGAAAATTTTCAATGGCTTTCATTTTCATAAAACAGTGCTCAATTATCCTGCATCCAATTACCGGAACACTTAGTTCGGAAATTTTACTTTTAGATTTTTTTTTTTTTACTTTTCTCTTTCACAAGGGATATTTTTAATCCGAGATTTATAGAAAATATATGAATTAAAAAATATACATATTTGTAAAATGACAATAAAATTTGCCTTTCTTGTGTCATTTTGAAATTAAATTTGTTTTTGAAAAACATCTTTGTTAAGTCAGAAAATTTGTTAAAAGTATGACTTAAAAATTGTCCCATTTTTTCATATAAAAACACCATTCTTAAGTCCACCTTTTTAATTCAGGGAGCCGTAAGTTTATCATGCTAACCTTTACCGATGACGATGTTGACCATGTATTCTCTATAAAAATACGTTTAACGGTGACAGTAAAATCATGTTTTTACACCCAATGTGCATATCCACACTACGGTAACTTTTATCTGGTAACTTTTTCGTTTCTTACCCCTTTGCCAATAAAATCGGTTTTATCTGCGCCGCAATTTTATGATTTTATTGGTAAAGGGGAAACAAACGAAGAATTTACTGGATACCAGTTACCCTAGTGTGACATCAGCCAATGAGTATAGAAAAAATAATGAGAAAATTTTGTTTTAAATTTCATTTTTAAGGTATCGACGTTCTAACAACTGTCCTGGAAATTATACCTTGAAAGTAAATATGAAAAAGTCATTGTCATATTTTGGCAGTGTTGAAGAGGATTTGGGAATCCTGTGCTCCTACGCTATGCTACGGTTCTGTATAGTTTGATGGCCTGTGGTTACATTAATTTCCGTTACAACCAAACTTCAGTTTGCATCCTGTGGCTTGTTAGGTTATGTTGTTAAAGCAGCTATGTTGTTAAAGCAACATATGTCAAATTTGTTGTGAATTGTTCAGTAGTGTAGAGGAAATCACCTTGAAAGGTTATAGCATAATATGGCGGATTGATTATTCGGAATGAAATTTCATACTTGAATTTTTTCTATTAATTGGGAGATCCTTGCGAAACTTTGTAGACATCTGTGTAGCGAAAGTGGCGGCTGTAGTGGGAGCTCAATTCAATTTTTGGAATGATTTTTACACCATTTGCCTTAGGCACTTGGCGAAACACTTAATAAACACATTTTATTAAACACTTGCTTTTTATTTCGCAAAAATTGTATGAGTTTAACAAGTGTTTAATAAAACGTGTTTATTAAGTGTTTTGCAATGAGGTTTAGCATTTACAAAAATTGATAAGAAATTAAAAGATTTTAATAAATTTACAAATTGAATTTTCAACCAACAAAGGTTTTGCTTAAATTTGAGAGAACGAACAAAGACCTTGTTCGTTCTCTCAAATTTAAGCAAAGATAATGTTATTTGATTATTCAAGACAGTTTTACAAAAAGTCCTGTAAGTTTAATATTTCGCTTTAGCAATCAAGTGTCTTGTATTCGAAATCTATGTATACATGCCTGCTAAAAGAAAGTAGGGTGTCCACAATATGTTCACTCCTCCATATTCTCTTTTACTTTTTGGACCATTTTTAGGCTATTTCTTCCTTCAGACGCACCAATAACGCCTTGTAATATTTACTGTTGATGGTCTTTCCTTTCTTAAAACCTTACCATCCGACATTTGCGATTTTACTGGAAATACATTTCAAGAATTTCAAGAATTTTTTATGAAATATCTACATGAGAAAAAGTAGTCTAAGAGCTGTTAGAGACATTTTTTTAGCAAAGTTTAAAGGCAAAATGAAAGACCTAGCTGAAGAGTAATGCGGTTTTGCCAACCCTTACATTTTTTAAGTTGCGAAATTTTTTTTTGAAAAAACTGTCATTGAGGCATTTTGAAATTTGAATACCTTTTAATTTAATATTTAATATAATAGAAAATAAAAAAGCCTGATCATTTAGGCGGGTCCCACATTTTGCCAGCTGGTTTAAAAATTAAATATCGTAAATTTCGAAAAATCATATTTGGAGCAAGCTAAGACTTAGAAAGAATAATATGCAGGGCTCGGCGCTAGAAGTGTTACCAACTTCACGCTGTTGTTTACAACCCCAAACGGAAGCATATCGTTTTACGTCACAGGTTAACAAAGTTATCGAAATGGAATTCAAACGCAATAGTGTTATTGTTTTGTATTTATGGTTGGAAAATCGCAACCTGCCATTGTTATTGAGCTACGACATTTAGATGTGAACAAAATATTTGTGTATCGGATACTGGTGGCATCAAAAGACGCCCTAGAGGTCGACAACCAAAAACAAAGATAGTGAAATTTTGACAGCGGAAAATAAGGGATTACGCTACTCGCCGCATGTGTCAGCATTATCACTAAAGTGAATTAGTTTTGCTATGTAATTACAGCGGAAATTTTTTATTCATTATGTATATATTTTTTCACTAAATAAAACATCCCAGCGGAATAATATATTAAAAGTGTGATCCTCAAAATGGCAAATTGATTGATCTCCGAAGAAAAGGAACTCGGTATATGAAATTTAACAATAAGCCGTTTTCCGGCATTTCTTCCACTAGTAACCAATATTTTCAGTTCTTTTTCTCATAGCTTAGGTTATACTAAGAATATATGGAAAATTTAAGAAAAATTTATGGACTAGAATTTTTAATAGAATTTTTTGATTTTCTGCGGCCATATAAGTTATTTTCAGTTTCTCAACAATTTCTCAAAAACTTCCTCTAGTAACCAATACTTGCGGTTGTTTTTCTAATAGCTTAGATCATACTGAGACTATATGGAAAATTTGGAGAAAATTCATAGACTAGAATTTTCACTAGAATTTTTTGATTTTCTGCGGCCATATAAGTTATTTTCCGTTTTCAGGTATTAGGAAAAAACCCGCAAGTATTGGTTACTAGCGGAAGTTCTTGAGATATTGTCCAGAAACTGAAAATAACTTATATGGCCGCAGAAAATCAAAAAATTTTAGTAAAAATTCTAGTCCATGAATTTTCCCCAAATTTCTCATATAGTCTCAGTATGACTTAAGCTATTAGAAAAACAACCGAAAATATTGGTTACTAGTGAAAGAAATGCCGGAAAAACGGCTTATTGTTAAATTTCATATACCGAGTTCCTTTTCTTCGGAGATCAATCAATTTGCCATTTTGAGGATCACACTTTTAATATATTATTCCGCTGGGATGTTTTATTTAGTGAAAAAATATATACATAATGAATAAAAAATTTCCGCTGGTAATTACATAACAAAATTAATTCTCTTTACTGATAGTGCTGCCACTTGCGGCGAGTAGCGTAATCTCTTATTTTCCGCTGTCAAAATTCCGCTATCTTAAACAGCATTAAAAACAGCACTATCGCTAGTAATTCAATCCATGACAAAGCGCAGTTCAATTAGCGTAAAATCTCAATGTGACTGTTCGTAGCATAGGGCGCATATCAAAAAATGAAGTACGATTGAAGCCCACCAAAATACAAAAAGTGCGAGATTTAACACCTGCACAAAGAGCAGTGCACCTAGCAAGAGCAAAGATGTAAAAACACTTGCACATTGGTATGGCTAGCAAGCGCCTGCATCAGTGATGGTTTGGGCTGCCACACCATAAAGCCCGTGAAACCCAATGTCTTAATTAAAAACTTGGGAAACGCGAATGTGTATTCTGCCAAATACTTGTTATGTATTGAGTTCTTAAGAGTTGTTGACGTAGTTCTACGATATCACTGTATCCGTCACTGTATCCGTCATATTCTTAAATCCATAAATTTCACAAACAAATTTTTTCACGCAAACCAGTATATGAGCAGCCCCAAGATTCCTTAATGCCGTTTGCGGTAATTTGAATTTTTCACCAATACTTGTTAAATGTGTTATCTCGCCTTTTTGGAAGAATAAAGGGTTAAACTCACATCCCGTGATTGCATGAAATCCAGGCAAACTCGCGCGCGAAGATTGTCCTGATTCTTAAGTGCCATACTCGGTAAAAATATGTAGGTTATCGCTTTGAATGTGATCCATATTTCCTAGCATGATTATTAAAATTTCTGTATCGCAAGCTTTCATACATGATACACAATTTTTGCACTTGAATAACAGACATCATAATTTAAGTTTATTATTGTATTACTGATAAATGGCACCATTAACTTACAGCTCAATGTTCAATTAAAAATTTAACAAAACTCTGATTAAATTTTATGTTTTTTTTATTTTTTAATGAAATCCGTCGGCCGAATTTGACTGGGGCCAGTAACATTTAAGTCAATACTATTATGTTCATTGTTCTGCGCGCACGTTCATAATCTTGGAGCCCAAGATGCTTTTAACGTGCTCACAAATTTAAATTATTTTAATTTACAATAAAACAAAACCGTCGATTATGGCAACATTAAAGGTATTTGGTACATTGTCGCGACGATTTTTTTCATTTTTATTTCATAAACCTCTTTTAACCGTTTTTTTTCAATATATCAGCAGAAAAATTCATACTTCTTACTTTTGAAATTGATTTTTGGGATATGTCAGCTGGTTCGGTACATTCAGAAATAAACTTTCAACGTAATTTTTCACCTACTTCTTCAATATTTAACAAACAATCTTGTACTGCTTTTGAAGCTGCTTTTCCACTCGAAATATTGAAAAGTCGTTGTTGATGGACAAATGATTTAATCTGTTTAGTATCTCTTTTTAAATTACAATATTTTAAAGAGCTGTAACATCTTGCCGTTTCCGGAGACCAGTAGCCTCATAGGTATATGGTGTAACAGTTGACCGAATCTCGTGGCTCTTACACCTGCGTTGCCGAGCAAAAAATAAAGTTAGTAAAATGTATTACCCCGTTTAATCTTTTTCCAGCATCTGTGTTGATTGTATGTTTCAGATTCAGATCAATTGGCTGTCTAGAGAATGAGACGAATGAATTAAATTTAAGCTTCATTCAACCAGCCTTCTTTATATTCAAGATATGAAGATATGTGGTTTGAGCCATCACATTAAACTCTATCAGCACTATACGTAAATTTTCTGGATTCGTTATTTTTTCATTTTTCAACAAAAATTAAAAATGCAAAATTTTTAGTGGGGCCAAATACCCACTAAAATGACCTGTCCATATTATTCTGCCTTAAGACTCAGCTTGCCTCAAATATATTAGTTCGAAATTTACGAAATTCAATTTATTAAATTTAAATGTATTAAAATTTCAAAATTCCTCAAGGACATTTTTTGCAAAAAAAAATTGGAACTTAAAAAATTTGCAACTTAAAAAATTCAAGGGTTAGCGATTTTGTCTTAAACATTGCTAAAGAAGTGTCACACAAATTTTCATGATGCCTCAACAAATTTTCATGTCTCCCCTCCTAAAAAGTTAAGAAGGTTATGGAGTATACAAAATTTTAATTTATTACATAAATTATCACAGTACGAGATCTAAATCATTTTATTGTGGCACTGTACGACAGTCGCGTCGCATATTTATGCAAGTACGGATTTTAAAAATAATAATAATGTTAAAAACTTCATATTGTATTAAACGGCCGACATGCCGGAGATCAACACTATATTTACATAAAATGCATTTTAGATATCGTGTTAGACGACCACAATACATATTTAGAGGTAAAAAGACATATGACATCACAAGTTATTTTTAAAAGAAATCACAAACAATATTATCTATATACGAGCATATACACAGGTCGAGTGTACAGTACATTATGTACTTTTAGCTTTTTGTAACAGCAAATAAAAACCAAAAACTTGTTTTTTAGTTTTCCATGAAATTGTTAAGACAAAACATACACAAGAAATACAATTTTCAATTTAAATATATATAAATTCTAAATAATAAGCTGTATACAGTATTTATAATTATAATTATATGATTATATTTTAGGAATGTTAATTTTACATTTTTTTTTATTGGCTGTTAGAAAGGCTAAAAACCAAAGAGCTGTTAGATTGATTGGTCGTAATATAAGAAATTTCTGTTATAAACTAACGTACATATTTGTTTTATGTATTTGTGTTTATATATCGCGAAGTGAAAGGTTTGTGTATTTTCTTATTTCTTAAAAATTTTCTGCAAGACTTCTGCTGTGTTTACTTACACATTATACGAGTAGGTATATGTTTTTCATCCTTGAGCAGAAACCCATATATCAACAATACACAAAATAACAATTTTATACCTTTATTTACTCATTTTACTTCTTATCATTTCTTCAATAAAGGTTAATCTCAATATTTAATTGAATACATAAAAACTAAATTTGCGTCAATCTCGCAAACAAACAAAACAAGAATAATTTCAAATTATTTTTTTTTTGATAAGAATTTTTTAAAAGTTTTGCATTTTGATTAAAACGTGTACATGTCCATTTCGTAATAATTCTTATTTATTAATGTACAAATATTTAGCGATCGCATAAAAATATCGTTAAAACCTAACATGCTCGTAGCCATTCTATTGAAAAACTACTTATGTTATAGGACGTTCGTTTGATATCTATTTTTATGTTTATTTATACTTATTTTACAAATAGTGTGTATACAACACTATCTATCTGTAAAAAAAAAAACAATTTATAAATAATGTTAGTTTATTGATAAAAACATAAATTTGATGTGATTGAATGTCTTATTTAAATATTGACAGAATAAAATATCAAAAATTTTCTACGCGCTTTTTATTTTGCTTGTGGGCCACATACGTCGTGTATACATTAAAAAAAAATAAGACTTTGATGTACAATTCGCGCGTTCTAATTCGTGATCAATATTCATGATCTTATAAATACTAACAGCTTTGTATTGTGTTGTATAGCGCGCGTATTGAATTTAGTAATTATGTTTTTATTTTTAATTTTTATTTAAGAAATTAAATTCCGGGATCTTATTCTACGCTCGCATAATAATAAAAAAAAAAAAATACAAATTTTATTTGATCATCTTACAAAAATATCATTAATTATTATTTGTGAATTTGTTGTTGGACGCGCGGTGTAAAAAAAAGTTTATAGAAAGCTTAAAAGTAATTTGCGGTGAACTAAAATTAAAAATAAATAACAACAACATGTTTATGATGGTTGAATGTTTGAGGCGATTTGCACATTGTTATAAAAAAAAATTGTTATTAATGGTTATGAGAGTTGGGCTGGCTAAAAAACCCAGTATCATTTAAAGTTTACCGAAGCCCAAATATAGACATATTCAGTTTTCTTTATGGGGGTCAGAGTTTAATTCAATGGTCAGTGATGCTCTTGGGAAATAGTTGCACGGTAATTTATATTAAATTACATTCTCTATTCTCTTAATATAGCTATATGTATGCGGTTTGGTAATTTATGATTGACTATAGTGAAGTTTCTGACAAAATAAAAATGACAAAAAACTTTACAACAGCCCAAAAAGTGTAAATTTACACTTTCAAGAAAAACGTGTTATGTAAAACTAAATAAGTTGGTAAAAAATAAGTTCACAATAGCAAGCTAATTTAGCAACAAACATGTGCAATAACCACTCGTTATGTTTTCTAGAAGCCAACATAATTATGCGGAGTTAAGATTATTTTTAATTTTAAAATTTTGCTATAGAATAAAGTGTAGTGGTGTTTCGATCGCCAATGACATGGTATATTAGAGATGTCTAAGTAAATCCAAGTATACTATCATGTAGTACAGACCCTATTGCATCTTTTGTAGAAGCCAACATAATTATGGTTGTCGTCGAAGCATACATTTTCTATGTTGGAATCATAAAAATTCGAAAATTCAACCATTCGAAGGCCATTGACAAGGCATCGTAGAAAAAATTGCAATCTTCTCAAACGAAAAACTGGTAGCAAAAGAGAATATCAGATTAGCTATATCTGATACTTTAACGCTTTATAAAAATCCATGTGTTATTAGTTTTGATACCATCCGCCGTCCAAGTTCCTGTCTTTGGTGGTAGATGTCTCTTCGATGTGTGAATATTTGCTCCATTCTTCCGCTAGAGCCGAGACATTTCTGGATTGTTTTGTGTTCCTTCGTTCCTTAATTTAAACTATAACAATTATACTATACAACAATTATAATAAATTGAAATTTTGTCGGAAGTCCTGACTTAAAACAATTAAGTTGTCGACAAATATAATTCAATTTATTTTATTATTATTATTATTATTACTTGATGTTTTTGAACATAACCGAAGGTCAGGGAAGATTGTGGTTGCAACATTCTTGATCAGGGGGTCTATTAAATTACTTACGCTTTGAGGATAAACTCAATACAATCTAATATGTTAACGATCCAAAGACTTTTGCTATGGAATGTTGTTTCTCAACGATCTTTCTGGTTGAATTCAGGTTATGTTTTGGTGAAGTGTGTGAATGTTAGATGTAAATCAACCCTGCTTTTAGTTGGATGAATTTAAATATAGGTAGTTGAATGACAATACCGAATTTAATTTAAATTTTTGTACAAGAGCAACGGAATATTTAGGTCATCATATGTATGATAATGCTGTCGAGTCATTACGAACGTGAAGTCCCTCGGTTAGATGGTGTTGGGTGGGAAGATAGAGCAAAATAAGGTTACAAACAGCATATGATGAGATGACCCGTAGATGTGAATTAAATAACCTAACCAGTCTATTATGACTGATGCCGAATACATATGATGAATATTAGTATCCTTTACCTCAACCACAACTAACCTAAATTAATAAACTAACAAAGTCTAATCTAGAGTGTGAATTTAATTGAGACTAACATTTTAATATATTTAAGTAGTTAGATAACGACTTTGCTGCGGTTCGCCCTAGTTGTTTCTGTGACTAACATCCCTTTCCTAAATAACCTTATCTGTTAAGGATGCAGGCAGGGCCTGGGCCCGCATGATGTTGAAATATTATTCACATTCAGATATAATTTGTTATTTGATTGTTGATATTTCAGCATTATGGTAACGTACCTAGGATCGCCGTTATGGCTGGCCTGTACGCCTCTATCATATCATCATATCATATCATATCATCCGCCGTCCAAGTTCCTGTCAATTAAACATTATAGCCAATGGGAAATGTAAATACGCAACACATTCTCAAAAGTACAAATTCATAATTACCCCTGCAAATATAATGAGCGTATTTGTCAAAGGAAAAAATTGTGATTTTCATGAAGGAGATAAAATGTACGAGCAAATAAGAGGAAAGAGACGAAATTCGCTTAAAAAAAATTGAAATATGATAGTGCTCATAATGTAGGCTTAGAAATGATGGCTAAAGTTAATGTTAAATTAATAACACAAGGCAACACCATGAAATTAACTAGCAGCGATGTTCTTAGGAAAATCAGATCAGAAGTTTTGAAACGGGATGTTCTTGTTAAAGATTGCGATGTGTATGATGTATTTCGTAGATGGGATATAGAAAGATTAAACTGTGATAATAAATATATATATATATATATATATATATATATATATATATATATATATATATATATATATATTGTGTTTCTTAGCCTTTAATTATAACACTGTTACAAAAATTACAAATTGAAATAATGGTAAATTATAGTCCTCAAATAATACATTTAGATGCTACTGGAAGCGTAATAAAAACGCCAAAATGTCACCCAGAATATCACTGCAAGAAAATTTTATATCATGCATGTGTCATTAAAATAGGCAATACAATAGTCCCAGTTGCAGAGTTTATTTCGTGTAAACATGATGCTGGAACTATTTCAAAATTTTTAATTGATTTTAAATCTGAAATGCTACAAATCCCAAAATTATCAATGCCCAAGGTATATGTTGTAGATTGGACCTGGGCTTATATTCAGTGTATTCTGCACGTATTTAATAATATGACGATAATTGACTATTTGGAATACACTTAGGGCTGTTTAGTTAAAAATAAAAGTCACAATAAAAGTATGGTAGCTGTCTTTATTTGTTGTAACAATTTTATTAAAATAATTATTAACCAGCTAAAAAAGAAATTACCGAACGCCAACAAATCATTTAAAAATGTTATAATAGATATTTTTTGTGCCATGCTTAATTGCCCAAATCTAGAAAATGTTATTTCATTATTTAAAAACTATTATGTAGTCTGTTTAAATGAATTTAGAACATCTAAAGTACAAAAAAGTTTAAGTGAGTTTTCCTCATTCCTACAGTTTCTTTATGATCGTGATAGTATCGTTTTAAATGAGGATGAATTTGAAGAGGATAGTGATTTGCACGCGAATTCTGACGTAAATAAACCTCACTATATGAGAAGTTTATTTTACATTTTATTCATAAAAATATATGAAAGTGAAATGGATAACATTGAATATAAGGAAGAAGAGTGTTTGGAAAAAAACAAATTCTATTGCAAAGAATTTGTATTATTTACCATCCAAAGATACTTTTCTTATCTGCCGTTATGGGGAACCTGTTTTTCGAACAATATTAATATTGCAGGTCGGCTGTCAAATTCAGATGTAGAATTGTGGTTTCAACATGTTAAACATTTATATATAGAGAAAAATTTTTTAAGAGTCGGGAGATTTGTTGCATTATTGAAAGAAAAAACTGAGCTTTTAACAAATTCAATAAAAATTTCTAATGCACTTAAGCCTACCCTTAAATCTAAAAAAAGAATCGATAAAACTATCAAAGAATCAGATGAAGAACCAGATACTTTAACTAATAAGGAACATTGGAACAAGCAAACTTGGTTATATGATTCTCCTAAGCACATGGGGAAGCGGGAGTTGGCTAGATATATTTGGAAAAACAAACACCAAGCGAAAATGTCGAAAAAGAAACTGTCGAAAAAGAAAATGTCGAAAAAGAAAATCTTGAACAAGAA
Organism: Nephrotoma flavescens; assembly: GCA_932526605.1. Lineage (NCBI taxonomy): Eukaryota > Metazoa > Arthropoda > Insecta > Diptera > Tipulidae > Nephrotoma > Nephrotoma flavescens. The sequence goes on from OW052220.1 coordinate 235,227,706, forward strand.
TTAGATTTTGAATATGACCATCTACTGCAAAATGGGTATTCATTTAATTTTCAAGGTCACCAAATTTCGGTAACAAACACATGCGGTTTCGATTCTTTAGCACACATAATAAGAATTATAGCGATTGACAATAATCATATATTCGATCTAATAAAGTGCAATATGAATGAATTTTCGATTTTATGTCCTATTTTATAATAAATGGAGCAATTCATTCTACGTTCAGAAGACGATCTCATTTATTATTAAAATGTTTTGACCAAGAGGAAATTACTGCCGACATTGATTTGAATGCAGAGTGCAATATAAGCAAAATAATAGAATTTTTTGTTAAACGTTCAATTGGTATAACCTACGCATGTCCAAACTGTTCTCACTCTCAAACAAGAGAACAATTTTATGTACCGATTGACTACAATAACTTCAACGAAAGAAGTTTCAGAAACATAAAAGAAGCAGTTATATTTTCTGGGGCTACATGCACGAATTGCTTTCATTGGTTTGAAAAGTACTTTAGATTTTAATACATATAATGGCTTTGCAATTTTTGATGTTCAATTGATTGTACCAAGTATTACAACATCAAAATAGATGACATTGAATCAGAATTTCAGTTCGGGTCAAACAACTTTTCACTAAGAGGAATTGTACACTTCCAACGTCCAGTCAAATCGTCTTGTTCGGGGCATTACATTTCGTATATAAAGAGAAGTAACCAAACTTGGGAAATATACGATGATCTGCTGAGCATTAAATTAAACACCAGCGCAAATAACAGAATTAATCCTGTCTGTCTTATTTATATTAAAAATCAGATTATTGATTAGTTGATTTCATTGCAATCTCCATATTTATTATTTATAAAGTATAGTTAAAATCAGAAATCCAAAAGTTCAAATAATTTGAAGTAATTGACTGTTAATTTAAAGAAATCTTTATTGAAAAATCGAAATTTTTTTGATTGCCCCACCGCAAAAATACGTCTAAATAACATGGTTTCATATACCGTTAAGCTTAGACATCTCTACGATGCCTTGTCATTGACCATCGAACCCCCACTACACTTTTTACTAGAGCAAAAATTTAAAAGTAAAAAAAATCTATGACTGCCTCACCGCATAAATATGTTGGCTTCTAGAAAACATTAAGAATAACATTATTTCATATACCGTTAAGCTTAGACATCTCTACGATGCCTTGTGAGTGACCATCGAACTGCCACTACACATGATTTGTGTAGGTTACATTTAATCATGATATTTATGTATATACACTTTTAAGCTTTTGTATTTTTTTTTGTCAATTTGTCGGAAACTTCACGTTCCCTTTTGATTGTGGGTTCGGAATTGAAACCATTCTAGCATGTCTTCAGCGACCTTTACGTGCAATTGAGTTTATTGAAGAAAATTTGGGTCTTTCGGGATTAGTCGAGCTGCAACGCGATCCATGACCATAAATGACGATTTTCCGTCACCATTTTCGTCACTTTATTCATGTTAGCTTCAGTTGAAGACGTTGATGGCCGACCAGAGTGATGCAAATCTTCTACCATATGTCAATGCACTGTACCACTCATACGCACGTGTTTCTGATAAGTTCGATTCAAGCCTTTCCTGTAACGTTTTCAGCAATACAAAATTGGAGACAAATTCTTTGTTCGATATTTTTATTCATTATAAAAATCGCAAAACTTGCTTGAGACCATCTGATAAAATAGAGCACTATAAACAAACTAAATGAGCTCAAGCTTCACGTCAAAATAGAGGACAGTTGTGCCAACTTAACGTCAAAAAAATACTATCCGTTTAAGCGGGCTTTTTAAACGGTCCTTTTTAATTATTCCGAATATTTTTTTTTAAATTCGATTGGGTCTAGTATGAAGTGAAAACATTTATTCTAGCTGTATAGTAACCTCCTAGAAATATTTTAGAACAAAACACTTTTAATACGATTTCTTGGTGCACAACTTTTGTGTTCCAAGTGTTGCTAATTTTTTTCAGAAAATGCAAGTACATAATTTTATTGGATTAACCGTAGTAACTTGTTAGCCTCTTAGAAATATTTTAGGACAAAGTACTTTTAATGCAATTTCGAGGAATACAACTTTTGAATATTACACCCAGTTTTCCCCTACATTTTTTTTTTTAGAAAGTGCAAGTATTTTAATAAGACTAGCCGCATAATAACTTCTTAGTCACGTATTTATTTCACGCGACATAGTAGAACCATACAAAAGATATTGTAATTTTGAAAACTGCACAGCTAATTTAAGCCATATGTAAGCTCATTTTTAATGAGTGAAGTTGAAATATACCCAAAAAGGTGCCCTTCTCTTTGATTTTCCAACTTCCATGTCATTACTTTGTATTATTGTGGACTTTGTAACATGTTCAATTTGACCATCAATCGCTCGTCACTATAAAATGATCTTCATTGCAGATTTTTTTTGCATCGTAATGATTTTTGTGGTGATTTTGAGGTTTACAACTTTTGAATATTATATTCAGTGGTCCCCACGGTTCTTCTCGATGTGTGTGCAATTTAGCTGAAGTTGTTCTTGGTTCTCCTTTTTGTAAAAAAATTAGCATTTAAGGGACGAAAAATTTTTTCCGCGTTTGGAGATTTCCCGCCATTGGGGAGTTTGCAGCGAAACATGATGGTTAAATTAAAACAAAAAGCGTTATAATTGCTTATTTTAAGTTGCTTAAAGTAAACACTTAAAAATGTGTACTTAGCATTGCACAACTCCTTAAATAGTTCAGTTTCACCCAAATGTATATAGTCGAGTTTTCTAAAATTTTTAAATTTTTTAAGACTTCTTCTTTTGTAGGTGGGTCTTCCTCGCTATCTTCTACTTCTAAATTTTCTTAATCATCCGAATTGATTACAATTTCTTCAAGTAAAATGTCTGGAAATATACTAGGAATATACTCGGTAACACTCGGTGTATAATCGTTTTCAAAATTAAACACACAATGCTGAAAGCATTTCAGCACTGTCGTCTTTAGGACTTTGTTGATTGATTCCTGCAATTTTGTATTTCGTCAATTTGCAACAAGAGCTTCTGTAAAATCAATTTTCGATAATTTAATTTTATGTTTTGGATAATTCCACTATCTAACGGTTGCAGCCGTGTTGTGATATTTGGCGAAAAATATTGTACCGTAATGTTAGATAACGGGATACGTGGGTGGTATGTGGCGTTATCCATAAATAGCAAAATACGTCTGTTTTGTTCTTTCATCCGTTTATTTAAATTTCGCAAAATTTTCAAAAATGTCTCACTGGTCATCCATGCTTTTGAATTTGCACAATAATGCACAGGCCATTGAGCTGTACCTAATCTTTTAAAACACCGATGTTTTTAGCTTTTTCCTATAACTATCAGTTTATCAAATATGCCGGCCAAAGGAGGTCAAGCGCTCTTTGAAAAATTTACCACGTAGGCCATTTTTGCCCTTAAGATGTAAAGTTTTGCTCGGTAAAATAAAGCCATTTCGTCATATTTGGCTATATAGCAATGATCATAACCCTCAATTATTTCGGTAAGCTTTTCTTTCCAAACTTGTACAGTTGTCGGATTGGCCTCGTTTTCCTCTCCTGACGAACTATTTAAAGGTATACTGGATTTCTAAAGCATCGAAGCCAACCATTTTATGCTTGGAAACTATCATTTATCAATTTTAAGGCTATTTTTTGGCAGTTTCCTATAAAATAACCCCGAATATTGGGTAACCTTTGGTTCGTGCTGCACAGAACCATTCGTAAACTAGTTCGTTGATTTTACTGTTAACTGATAACCTTGATTTCTTTTGATTCAGATCATTTTCACGCCCTGATAAATAACGAAGTTTGAGGTCTTCTTCTTTTTTCAAAATATTATACACCCTTCCCACATTGTGTAGCGTACACATACGTCTTTAACGGTTTTTTTAAATTTTTTATCATTTTTAGTGCTGCGTATTTTTGTTTTAAATTCAAAATTTTTGGTGTCGGTGACATGATGCTATATAAAATAGATACAAATTTATTTAATTTTGATACATGCTCATTCCATTCATAAAGAAACTTAAGCTTAGATAATTCAGATTTAAAGCCTTAAAATTCCAAAAAAGTCGCAATAATAATTGATCCGTCGACTTTTTAGGTTATACACATCAAACACATATAAAGTTGTCATTACCAAAAGACTTACCAGCTTTTAAATTAAAATCAAAATTTCAAAATATCTCATCACAAAAACCCAATTTTTTAATGCAAACGAACCAGAAGTGGAGTAACATTCCTTCTAATGGTAAATAATATGCATGAAGTTATGAACGTGTTACATACATCAAAATATCTTCCTTGCGTTGTTTAGGAGTTTCCGCCTAAAAGGTTGCAAATTGTATAGAATTTTTTTATTTTTGGGACTTGAAGAGTTTCCGGGTAATAGGATCATTCAACTTTTGAGAATTTTCATATATCATTTGATTTTTAGTTGAACTCGTTATGTAGAAAATTTAATAATACATAGTTTACATTTCTAAATTACGTTCCAAACGAAATTTTCTGTTTCATGGTAAGGTTAATTACTATAACCGTCTTTTAAACAATTTTTCTCCTCTTAATGCAGTGCGTAAGAAAAATGTTCTATTTGCTTGGCCAAAAGAGAGTAAAATTTGTTTTTGTCAAAAAAAGATCCACTGTAAAAGCGTCTCACTTTATCCGCTATCTGCAGGACTGTTTACTCTTACTAGCAACAGATGCCTCAAGTTACGGAGTACGAGCAGTGATTCATCACATTTATCCTGATGAATAGAGTATCCCACAGCTTTTTCATCACGTACATCACGAAATGTTAAAAGGACAGTAAACAAATTGCTGCGGAGACAGCTTGAGATTCTGTACTAGCGAGTGTACAATCTACAAAGACGAGAACCTGTCCAAAATCGAGGTCTTCAGAAATTTCATGTAAAGAGAAATTCCATATCTGTTTTCAATAAAGATCTTCTTTTCCATACTGAGTTTACTCGAGTCGTAATTCTTATCAGTCAAGTTTTCGCCCTGTTTACAGATATTGGGGCATTGTTCGAATGAAGCAGCTAGCCCGTACATACTGTTGGCGACTGAAGATCGACAACGAAGCCGTTGGAACGGTTACATTAAAAGAACTTTTTCGCATAGAAGGGTTGCCAGAAAGCATTGTAAGTAAGAATGGGACAGCCTTTATATTAGCAGATTTTAAACTAGTTCTGTTGCTGCAATGACATTGATCCCGTAACAACTTCAAATTTCTATCCCTAGTCAAATGAGGAGGCAGAAAGGTTTGAGAGATCTTTCAAACCCGCCATGAAGAAACGATTGAGAGTTGGAGATACTACAGACTATGCGAAGATCACGCCAAGTCCTGGTGGTAAATCTTCAAGCGAAAAATTTCATGGTCGGCAACAAAGGACTCTGCTAGATCTAATGTTTCCTTACTCAACTTCACGAATAATAGGTGGACAAAGTTCATTGTCTTCGTGTGAAACATTTCATCTGATGAGAAGGGGATTGAGGGGGACATCAAGTAGATGCTTGGCAAGGTAAAGTATAGTGTATAGTTACACCATGCTTGTGGTCGCTGGAATTTTGAATAGTTAAAATCAACATCAATTATCGAGCGAGTTTGCTACAGCCAGTCCTCCACGACGAATTCTTCGACAGACATCTATATAGACTCTGAAGCTACGTAAAGAGCTACCATGTCGTATAGCAAGAATTCGGTGACTTCTGGTAAAGTTTTAAACAATGAATGTCATTCAGTTCACGCTTCGATCTCGTCATGGCAGGCTACCCGGTCATGGGGAATATTTTAATTTAATGAATTAATAAATAGCGCCCGATAGATGTATTCGGAGAAGAGAATTTTCTTTAACAAAGCTGCATTTTTTAATTCAACTGCGTCTACATATCCAAAACAAAGACTAGAAAACTTAGAAATTTGTTTAGCTCCATATATTTATACAGAGCCGCTATCGGGAGCTCGTTTTTACTTGCTAGAATTTTTTTTCTTATTTTAAAATTTGAAAACGCAACAAGCTAATTTGTTATGCTGTATAAGATAGCGGAATTTTGACAGCGGAAAATAAGAGATTACGCTACTCGCCGCAAGTGGCAGCACTATCACTAACGAGATTTTTTTTTTTGTAATGTAATTACCAGCGGAAATTTTTTATTCATTATGTATATATTTTTTCACTAAATAAAACATCTCAGCGGAATAAAATATTAGAAGTGATCCTTAAAATGGCAAATAGATTGTTCTCCGAAGTAAAGGAACTCGGTATATGAAATGTTGAAATTTAACGATAATCCGTCTTTCCGGCATTTCTCCCATTAGTAACCAATATTTTCGGTTGGTTTTCTAATAGCTTAGCTCATACTGAGACTATACGAAAAATTTGGGGAAAATGCATGGACTAGAATTTTCACTAAAATTTTTTGATTTTCTGCCGCCATATAAGTTATTTTCAGTTTTTGGCCAATTTCTCAAAAACTTCCACTAGTAACCAATACTTTCGGTTATTTTTCTAATAGCTTATGTCTTAGTGAGACTATATGGAAAATTTTTGCAAATTCATGGACTTGAATTTTCACTAGAATTTTTTGATTTTCTGCGGCCATATAAGCTATTTTCAGTTTTTGGCCAATATCTCAAAATATTCCACTAGTAACCAAAAGTTTCGGTTGTTTTTCTAGTAACTTAGGTCATACTGAGACTACATGGAAAATTTGGTGAAAATTCATGGACTAGAATTTTCACTAAACTTTTTTGATTTTCTGCCGCCATATAAGTTATTTTCAGTTTTTGGCCAATATCTCAAAAACTTTTACTAGTAACCAATAGTTTCTGTTTGTTTTAAAGCTTAAGTCATATTGAGACTACATGGAAAATTTGGAGAAAATTCATAGAATTTTCACTAGAATTTTTTTTGATTTAATGAGATATTGGCTAAAAACTGAAAATAACTTATATGGCGGCAGAAAATCAAAAAATTCTAGTGAAAATTCTAGTCCATGAATTTTCACCAAATTTTCCATGTAGTCTCAGTATGACCTAAGTTACTAGAAAAACAACCGAAACTTTTGGTTACTAGTGGAATATTTTGAGATATTGGCCAAAAACTGAAAATAGCTTATATGGCCGCAGAAAATCAAAAAATTCTAGTGAAAATTCAAGTCCATGAATTTGCAAAAATTTTCCATATAGTCTCACTAAGACATAAGCTATTAGAAAAATAACCGAAAGTATTGGTTACTAGTGGAAGTTTTTGAGAAATTGGCCAAAAACTGAAAATAACTTATATGGCGGCAGAAAATCAAAAAATTTTAGTGAAAATTCTAGTCCATGCATTTTCCCCAAATTTTTAGTATAATCTCAGTATGAGCTAAGCTATTAGAAAACCAACCGAATATATTGGTTACTAATGGGTTGTTAAATTTCAACATTTCATATACCGAGTTCCTTTACTTCGGAGATCAATCTATTTGCCATTTTAAGGATCACTTCTAATATTTTATTCCGCTGAGATGTTTTATTTAGTGAAAAAATATATACATAATGAATAAAAAATTTCCGCTGGTAATTACATTACAAAAAAAAATCTCGTTAGTGATAGTGCTGCCACTTGCGGCGAGTAGCGTAATCTCTTAATTTCCGCTGTCAAAATTCCGCTATCTTATACAGCATTAATTTGTTGTTTATAACGTCATGTCAAATATAATGTCAATTAACATATTTCAGATACAGCCCGTTTAATGGCATTGGAATTATATTGGAAGTTTTTGGGACTTTCCCAAGTTATACAAAATTTATGGTTGGCATACAATTATTTCGACTTGTGGCAATTAAAAGTAAACGCAGGCAATATTTGGAGGATACATATGCCTAATTTGACCGTAGTTGGACCGTTTGGCCCTAATTTGTTGTGAATTTAAACAGGATTTTGAGACGGATACCAGGAGAGGATTTGTCTCATTAAAAATCGTTACCGATTAGAAATTCGGGATATTTTTCAAGTGTAACTCAGTTAAGATAAATGTTATCGCCACTCGTTTAACAATATGCTACTAAGCAACACAGCAAAGTAACAGGTATAGGCGGGTATGTCAAAATTCTACTTGTTATGCAATAATAAAATAAATTACAAATCGGACATTTAAATCTCTCATGCTAAGCGCGGCGGCCTTACATCTTTCTTTAAACCATAAACTTTTTGATCTCTCACCTTTGATTTCGTTTCAATACGCTCTATGCTAAAAAAAAAGTTAACCGAAAAATATGCTACAAATCTTGTCAGAGCGGTAAACAATAGGCAGCAATTAAAAATCATAATAAAAAACGATAATTCTATAGAAATTCTTCTGTGTTCGTCTTTAAAATAATCTTTTTTTTTGTAATATAAAAGAATTTTATACCGAGGAATAAGAGTTGTTTAACTCAATAAATTTTCTGTTCGCGGTATATCGCGGAGTTAGATCTTTCTAGTTATTTTTTGTGTTGTTATATCTGAATATCCATTTTTTTTTTATTATTTTATTAACTAAAACTCGTTTTTAAGTAATTACTATTTTTTAACACTTTTAATCCACACGTTAAACTGACTTAGTTTTGCCATTGGAATTAATTAAATTTACATTTTATGGTAATTATATGTGATAAGAACGGAATTATTCTGGACATGCCAGGGTATTTTTAGATAGTCGCACACACGCAGGCGAATAGTGGCGCTTAGAACATATTCCGTTTGGTCATATAAATAAATCGCATACACTCGCGCGCACTTTAATATCGTTTTTTTAAACATTATCTTGGTGTTGTCTTAAAATTAAAACTGAAATTATAAAAATTCTTTGTATTTCCAAAATACAAAAAGCGAACCTTGAAAACCCGACATATTGAAAAATATAATATAATGTTAATGCTGTGTTATGTATTATAAGACGTGACTTAATTTTCTTCTTCTTAACAAAATAAAAAAAAATCAGATTAGTTTTGTGTCTTAAAATTTAAACAGAAAAAAAAAAAATATTTTCAATACGATTAAGTGTTACATTTATATATGGAGTACACAATCATAAAATTGCGCTATCCGGAAATTTATCATCTAATCCTGTCTGTATAACAAAATATTCGGCAATTTACAAACGCGATCATGAACAGCAAAAAAATTTATATCTCAAAATATTAATTTTAAACTAAACAATAATAACAAAATAAGTACACAACAACAACAACAACAACAAAAATTATCTATCACGATTATTCATCATCCATTATCTTTTGGAATTTCTTTTATTATTTTTTATTCTTATATATTGCTTGCTATATACGTACGAGAATATTTTCTTAAAAATAATATCCAAGAAAAGATCACTAACCTTACATTATATTATATATCTTAGTTCGTGTACTTACCCCGGTATAAAATTTAAAAAGTGCTTTAAAAAAAATAAAAGATTTTCAGCAAACAACAGTTTAGCAAAACAAAAATACGAAAAGAAAATATTTACCAACAGATTGCAAGAAATTCTTACGAGTTTTCGTTAAATTAATTAAATATAATGAATTATTATCACTCGTGTATAACTGAGTTCAGTTTAAAAGAGAATTATAGATGGCAGTGCAAAACGTTCTAACATTGTGTTGCAAATTAATTTCGACCTCCAAATATTTAAAATGATTTCTCTATAAAATTTTAAAAATATTTAAATTGTTCAATAAATTGGGAATTTCGTTACTCTAAAAATTTTAGAGTCTGTAACTTTGACATCATCAACCTTGATGTAAATTCGACGATTGAATAAAACTAAGTACACGTCTTTCTTTCAAGTCATTATCTTTTCTTTATACTACACTCGCGAGCAACTAAATCGACTCAAACCTTCAGCGCTCACAGAATAATGATTTTTTTTGAAACGGCTTAACCGATTTCCACAAGATATTATGTTTTTGAACACCTAAAAAAAAATTGTATTGGGTCCTCTCCTTTGGGTCAACGATGGTTTCCATGCGGTTCTTCATTGACCTTATTATGGTTTTGACAAAGACTTGGGGGAACGCACCCCACTCCTCATCCAACACAATCTTGAGATCACTGTTAGATGGTACCGGATTTCAGACTCGGACCCTCTCTGTTAGTTCGTCCCGTAAACGCTCAATTGGATTTATGTCTGAACCGAGGGCTGGCCATTTCATCATCTCGAGTCAAACCTCATCCATGAACTGCGGAATGCTTCGAGCTGTGTGCCACCGGGCATTGTCATGCATCATTATGGAACCTTCCCCTATATATCTTGCGTAGGAGACTAAATGAACCAAGGGAATGTCCACGATATATCTTTCAGCGGTCAGACCTCCTTTACGGCCTCCACCAGGTACGAAAACAAAATTTGAAAATCGATTCTGCATCGAAATGTTTAAAACGGAAAGAGTGTAACCAGAAAGTTATAGTAGTAGTATTTGTGTTTGGTTTGTGAGTGACGCGCGCGTATGTTGGTTTTAATTTACTACACATGCATGTCACGTGTCATTGTTTTTGTTTATTCTATTAGTCATTGTAAATGGAAGAAATTCTGGAATATGGCCACCTGGAACGGAACTCGATCAATTCTTAACCGATTATGATGGGATTGGATATGCTGGATGAAAATGGGATTGTAAAATGTTTTTGGGAGTAGTTTTGGAAAAGGCCACCTCGAAGTTTTGCCATTTTTTAACCAATTATAATGTAATTGGGTTTGTTGGATGAAAATGGGGTTCTTAAATGATTTTTGGAGGAAGTTTTAGAATATGGCCACTTTTGACGGAACACAGGCAGTTTGTAACAGATAACGATAGGATTGGATTTGTTTAATGAAAATGAGATTCATTAATGATTTCTAGAAGAAGTTTTTTAATATAGTAAGGGACAAAAAAAAATGCGTTGTGTGTGATCACTTTTATATAACGTTGAATCACTTTTATATAACGCAATATTGATAATTGAATTATCAATATTGCGTTATATAAAAGTCATTTCTATTTTTATTTCAATTTAAATTCATTCATATCTCGATTGTCAAAGTGTACACAAGTCCGAACTGCAACTTGTATTTAAAATAAAAATAAAAATTATTAATAAATTGTTCTCATTTACACTAGTTTTTTGGTTAATAACTAGTATCTCGACAATAAAGGGATTTTTTTAAAAACTAGTTAAGTTTACTAAAAGAAAATACATAATTACTACGTGTGTTAGTGGCGTCACATCTAATAAATCCCTCCAATTTTATTGTGAAAATAGTGTTTAAATATCGAAAAACGCCTGCAAGTTGTTCATTGTGTTCCGGTAACATCACCAAGGAAATGTTTCCGGGTGTTAAGTGCGATGGTATCTGCGGAAATTTCTTTCATATACGGTCTGCCAACATATCGAATGACTGGCTATGCTTAGCTTGTCGCTCTTTACCAAACCAATCGACATTAGTGAATGAAGATGAAGCTTCCGAATTAACCAATTCACTGGATACGGTTATCAACATTGGTTTTCCTGAAATAATGCGGCAACTAAAAAATCTTGAGAAAAAACTTACTAAGTTAGAGGAGTTATATGGAGTTGTTTTCGAAATAAAAACAGAAAATGCTGAATTGAAAAATAAAATTGGAAAACTTGAGGAACAAATATTATCACACAACACACAATTACATATTTTGGAATCCGATCAAGATAAACCGAATCAATTGGAGAATGCCTCCACCATTACCATCAGTGGCTTACCAATAAAACATGATGATATTCGTGGCCTTGTAGTGAATGTAATTCAAAATATTTTCAACTCATTTCAATCTGACGACATATTATCCGTCGAACCAATTCACCGATCCAGTAAAACAACTGCAATAAATAAAATCAGCACAATGATGTACTCAAAGGATTTTTTTATTATTAAATTATAAAATCCACCGAATTAAAAAATAAAATTTTGTCGCAAATGCGCGTAAAAATGTCTCTTCACACCACAATTGGATATAGCCTTACCTCAAAATCATCCAGGTGCAAAGCCGGACAAATTTATTTACGGAAATCAGCTGAATCAGATGTTCACCGAATACAATCACTCAACGATATTTGTCGGATTAAAGATTCTGCTCGTCCTCATCCAGTTGATTAACGTTGACCTGCCAGAGATTCGTGCAAAGATCCTGAAATTATATAATTTTTTGTTAAGTATTATAGTTTATGCACTTTTGCATGCTCAGTTTGTTAGTATATTTTTCAAATTAATTATTTGTATAATACTTATCTTTTTGTTTGTACTAAATTTTAGATTTGTTTTCCATTTCAATTTTAATATTGTTGAATATTTTTTACTTTCACACTGGTTTACAATTCTTTTTTATGACGTTTTGACATTTTATTTAACTTTTTATTATTTTAAGTTGGTATTAAAACCTTACAGTTGCCACTTTGGCATTGTAAAAGATATATTTAAGTCATACAGTTGTCAAACTTTTGGTAGGGTTGATATTATTTTTATAGTAAGTTTTATATTATTGGGTACTAAATTTTCATTTTGTTATTGTATATGTACTAAGTTAGTACTTTTTTATTCGTTTTTAAATAAATGGTATTACGGTTTGTACCCATAGTGCTATAATAACTTATATTTTAAACTCAAACGCATAATTAACGTACTTCTTTCTTATTTTATTTTTTGTTGTTATAATTTCTTTCTACAAAATAACTTGCTGATTTTAATTTTAGATCAATTTCATATTAAGTTCTCCATATTAAGTTATCCAGATCAGATCAAATTTTACATGTGAAACAACAACAACACGTGATCGTGTTGTTGTTGTTTCACATGTAAAATTTGATCTGATCTGGATCATGGTGGTGTCATGAAATGCAGCTAATATCGACAAACAATTTTTGTTACTGTTTTAATATAAAATTTCGATGAGCCAGCCAAATATTTGTAATTATAACTTTTTATTACAAAACATCAGGAGCCCCCGTAAAAATTTCGATTATTTTTTGGCAAATATTAATTCGTTAATTAAAGGTCTGGATATAATATTTCTAGCCGAGACGTGGATTTCGACCTATGAAATTAACAATTTTGATTTGTCTGATTTTACGTTTATCGCTAATTGTAATGATTCATATAGGTCTGGTGGTGTTGGGGTTTTTATTAGATCTACTTTTGATTTTCATTTTACCGCATTGAACTTCTCATCAGCTGATGTTATCAAGCTAACAGTTCGCATTGACAATATCGATTTCTGTTTTATCCTAGTCTATAGATTGCATTTTATTTCTTCAGATATTTTTTTAAATGAATTAAATGATTTTCTAGTTACTGATAAATCGAAGCACAGAATCTTACTTGGGGATTTTAATATTGATTTATTGAAAGAATCACTTGTGAAAGATGATCTTTTGTTGCTGTGCTCTTCGTTTGGTTTAGATTCTCTTATGAATAGCGTTACGAGGCCACGCTCAAACACGTGTTATTGATCATGTATTTTCTGAATCAAATATTTCAAGGTATTCTCTTGAGGTAAAAAGTGTAAATCTCCAAGTGACCGATCATAATACTATCATGTTAGCATTAAATATATTTAGTCCATAATAACAGTTTTCACGTTGTCAACCTCGATTGCAAACAAAAATTAGTTATTGTGACTTATTGATTACTTTAAATTCTTATGATTGGTCTTCTGTATTCTCTGCTAATGATCCAAATTTATCTTATTCCATTTATATTAATAAACTGACTGGAGAGATAAATAAGAACAAATCGATAACTAAAATAAGAAGGTCTGACTTCAAAATAAAACCCTTGATATTAAACCCTTGTGTTGCTTTGAATTTGTTTAAATCATATCTGTTCAATCGTAAGCAAACTGTTTGTGTTAATGGGTAGTTTAGTGATGAGAAACTAGTTATTGTTGGAGTTCCACAAGGATCAATTTTGGGGTCATCGCTCTTTCTAATCTATTGTAATTCAATTTTCAGCCTGGATTTACGTGGCAATATCGTCGCGTTCGCAGATGATATGGCATTACTGTACTCTGCTTCTAATATAGCTTCCCTAGATATGATATTAAGCAAGACGTTGTTTTGTTGAAAAGGTGGTTCTTTGTGCATAATATGATATTGAGTTGCAAGTCTAAACTAATGAATTTTTCCATAGGTGGCATAACGTCTGAACTTATTTCGTGTTTAATTTATCATTCGTTATCTTGCAGTTATACCAATTGTGACCCCCTTTGCATTCCAATTGAAACTGTGTACTCTTTTAAATATCTCGGTTTGCATTTGGACTCTCAACTAAATTTTAAGGGGCATGTGGATAACTTAAAAAGTAAATTACGGATGACACTCAGAAATTTTTACTATCTTCGGAATATTTGTAGTCCGAAATTCGTAAAATGCATATATTATGCACTAGTTGACTCGCCTTTGAGATATGGAGTTACTTGTTGGGGCGGAATTTACCTATCCAATATTAGACCTTTGATGTCCGTTCAGAAAGCAGTGTTGAGAATAATTAACTTTAAACCAAGATTGACTCCATCTTTCCCGTTATTTGTGAAATTCAAAATTTTGCCGCTTCGGTACCTATATGTATTTAAAGTATTAAAAGCTTTCTATTTAATTAGCGGTAATCGTACAGTTAGTAATTTGAATAGCGTATCATATAATTTGCGCAACATTAATAGAATAAATATTCCTCGTCCTACTAAGGAACATTTTAAAAAATTCTTCAACTATACCGCTCCTAAACTATTTAGCCAATTACCGTCAACCTTTTTTTACAACCTTTTTTTATGAAAGTATATCTGTAATGAACATTTTACCATATTGTTTGTGAATTTTTTTGTTATGATGAAATATCAACAAATGTCAATAAAATTATTCAACTTAATAATTTTCTTCTTTGTATTTAAAAATAAAAAAAAAAAAAAAATTTAGTACCCGAATAGAAATAGTAATAATTTATAATTAATATTACCGGACAAGTGGTGCAGTGGTTAAAGCTTTGTCACTTGGACCGGGAGGTGCTGGGTTCGAATCCCTCCAGAGGCTAGATGCAAACCGAATTTTCATCATCGACTACAATCGGTGATGTTAATAAACACAACTAAGACCCTCTGATAGAGTGCAGAATTTAGCGCCGACACACCGTTCATGTCAATGTACAGGTTGACTTGGAGCTTGCAATGTGCAGGTGGTATACTGTAGTTGTGTGAGTAGGTAAATAGGTGAATGGGTTAATGATGTAACGTGAATGCGTGGTATCACAATGGGCCAAAAAATTGCCTAAGTGTCAACCACAGAAACCTAACCTATAATTAATATTTTAAATTTGTAATAGTGTAATTTTAATATTATTTAAATATTTTTTGTAATTGAATCGTAGCTCCGAAACATTATCTTTAACTAAACTAGTTTTATTTCTGATTTTTTTCGTTTTATGTAATTATGTATATACTTTATATTTTTTATAGAAATAAAAACTAGGTTAAAAAAAAAATTCAATTTCAATTTCATTTTCAATTTTAATTTCAATTTCAATTTCAATTTCAATTCCCATGTTCCATGTTCCATGTTCCATGTTCCATGTTCCATGTTCCATGTTCCATGTTCCATGTTCCATGTTCCATGTTCCATGTTCCATGTTCCATGTTCCATGTTCCATGTTCCATGTTCCATGTTCCATGTTCCATGTTCCATGTTCCATGTTCCATGTTCCATGTTCCATGTTCCATGTTCCATGTTCCATGTTCCATGTTCCATGTTCCATGTTCCATGTTCCATGTTCCATGTTCCATGTTCCATGTTCCATGTTCCATGTTCCATGTTCCATGTTCCATGTTCCATGTTCCATGTTCCATGTTCCATGTTCCATGTTCCATGTTCCATGTTCCATGTTCCATGTTCCATGTTCCATGTTCCATGTTCCATGTTCCATGTTCCATGTTCCATGTTCCATGTTCCATGTTCCATGTTCCATGTTCCATGTTCCATGTTCCATGTTCCATGTTCCATGTTCCATGTTCCATGTTCCATGTTCCATGTTCCATGTTCCATGTTCCATGTTCCATGTTCCATGTTCCATGTTCCATGTTCCATGTTCCATGTTCCATGTTCCATGTTCCATGTTCCATGTTCCATGTTCCATGTTCCATGTTCCATGTTCTATGTTCCATGTTCCATGTTCCATGTTCCATGTTCCATGTTCCTTGTTCCATCTTCCATGTTCCATGTTCCATGTTCCATGTTCCATGTTCCATGTTCCATGTTCCATGTTCTATGTTTCATTTCAAATTTCAATTACAATTACAATTACAATTACAAGTACAATTACAATTACAATTACAATTACAATTACAATTACAATTTCCATTTTTATTTCTATTGTGCAAGTTACTTGCACCTTGCACATGGTGCAAGTAACTTGCGCAGAGTGCAAGTAACTTGCACAAGGGCAAGTAACTTGCACATGGAGCAAGTAAATAGCACAAAGTGCAAATAACTTGCACAAGGTACAAGTAACTTGCACAAGGTCCGTTTATACTTTCGCGTTAGATTAGTTATGCTCTCATAATAGAACTAAGAACATGGTCTTTGTGAATACCAGTATGAACACCATATCGATTTTGTCGATATGGTATTCATACTGGTATCGATGTTTGTGGTCTCCAATTGAGGGTGCCAGTTCCCTGAAACTTTCTGGATACTCTTAGTGAGGCAGCAGATTGGCTCATGTTTAGCAGATGAGCGAAACGTTGTGCGGTTTTTGGAGTGGTATCCAATTTTGAGGAAACAACGAATGAAACTGGTAGAAATTTGTTCAGGTCAACGCCCGATAAGTAAGTGATGGCAAATATCGGTCAACGTAGTATTATACAGGAGATTGTCGCACGCCAATTGTTTTTATTTAAAAAAAAGTTTGTATGCGCGGAGGTTTGAGTCGATTTAGTTGTTTGTGAGTGTATTTAAACTCACGGAGGTAGAATTACATAACCTTGTAATTACATCTTTGTTTAGTCTGTTAAAAATAAAAACAGTATCACAAATTTGTAGCGTGCTGAATGTATTTTTTGCCCACGTCTCCCTCTAAAAGCTAATATAACCCCACATCTGGGCTAAAAACAATTTTTATGTTGTAAATATCAAAATGTTTTGCACTTAAATCGTAAATATTGTGAAAATAAGTGCGCGTAGCAGACAGGAATAATGCGTGAACATCATCACCATTGATGTGGTGAAGAAACCGTTGCTTGGGGTACAACTTTAGCTGACCGCATGGGAACAGCAATTTTATTAAATTGTAAAATGGAAGATCATCCCTCAAAGGCATGCTAGTGGTGCCTGCTTTATCCAGCATCAGTGTAACACTAGTAAAGTTAGCTGAAAATCCTCAGCTGAATAATGTCGATAACGCAGATTCAACCCGATAATTGTCGGTAACATGTCAATCGAAAACTTCAGCTGAAAAATATGATAATGCAATACTAATTTTATGAAGGAAAGAAATTATGTATATTAGAAATTTCTATTTTGATGTTCCTAAAATTATCTAAAAAATTAAGTTTAGAATTTTTCATTCGAAACATTTAAAACTATAATATACCAAACCATGGCTGGGGAAAGGTTCAAATGAACGTTCTTAATGATGTTCTCACCTGGATAAAAATTAAGGTCCATTTTCATCGCGAGAACTCGATTGAATATATCGCACACATAAAATTCGAAAATGTCTAAAAACTGACCGTTTAAAGTGTCATGGCTGGAAATAGATTCAAATGAATGGTCTTAATGATGTTCACACCAGGAAAAAATTTCAGGTCCATGACACTTAAATGTTTAGAAATTTCAAAATTTTTGTGTGTGATATATTTAATCGAGTTTTCCCAAATTTTCCACATGAAAATTGACGTGAATTTCTTTCCAGGTGTGAAAATCATTAAGACCTTTCATTTAAATCTGTTTTTAGCCATGACACTTTAAACGGTCAATTTTTAGAAATTTTCAAATTCTACGTGTGCGATATATTCAACTTGATTTTCCCACTGGAACTGCCTGCCAGCCAAATTACCTAAAACGTTTAATATTTAGAATTTTTCGGTTTACAAAGAAATTACGATTTAACAACACAATTATGTATCTACTTTATCGACATTTTTAGGCTGACTATTTATACGAAACTGTCTTACCGACATTTACAGAAAGCAATCAGTTTTGTGATTGAATCTGCATTGCCGACATTTTTCGGCCGACTTTAGTTGTTTAAACCACGTCTGTATTATCGACATTGTTCGACTGAAACGAGTCGACTAACTTTAGCAGTATATCAGTATACCCCCTACAGCCGTGAATTTGGCTAGGATTCAATGAACATAACTACCATTAATCTGAAAATAAATATGATAATACAACCTCAGTGAGGTGAGGCGAACAAATCCCCTACATGGAATGTAGCGCCAGCGAAATAAAACATCTTGTTTGTTCTTAACATCTTGAATTGTTTGTGGATCATTGCTGTACACTTTACTTGTAAAAAAACCCAAAGAAAACGGTATCAAATCGCATGATCCTGGTGGCCAATCGACAACAGAATTTCTTGAAATTATGCGATCATCGAACTTTGTTGCCAATAAGTCGAGTGTTTCGTGATTTGTGTGACATTATTTGTGTAATTGTTGTGAACGACGTCTCAAAAAGATGCTTGGCTCTTGATAAACATTTTCACCTGCAGCTGTTACTGTTTCACGAGTATGAACTGGACGCTGGTATGCATAAGCTCTATGACCTGAAACTGATGCAGTTTTTTTCCAAAACAACAATTTTGCGAATTCCAGGCTTTGTAGGACGTCCATGTTTACCAAAACTTTCATGTAATTTCCTAAATGTTACAGAACAACCAACATTTTTGGCAGTGCGACGAAGCATATTACGACTTGGCTGGCTTTGTTAATAAACATAATAGCAGCTATTTGGGCACTGAAAACTCTCAATTGGCACATCAAAGACCACTGGACCCTCGTAAAGCAATTGTTTGGGGCTGCCCGTATGTTTTGGCAATTTTTCTTTGATTATGCTAGAGGCAATGCTGTAACAGGTATTCTGGTGACTGCTATTGGAACATGTTTGAAAACTTTCATGTGTCTGAATTGGATCAATTAAGCTTACAGAACATATGGTTCCATTAAGATGGTGCTCAAATTTTTCTCGGCCGAATAATGTCAAAAAGTGGTGATATCGAATGTCCCCCACGATTATCTTGTTTCACCCCTCCTGATTTTTTCCTATGGAGGTACTTGAAAGGAAAGGTGTACACCAATAAACCAACCTAAACCTCGACGCTTAAAGACACGAACCGAAATTGAATAATTACAGAAATTAGCAGCAGAGAAAAACAATGCGACAGCTGTCAGACTGCGTCAAGCGACCGTTGCTTTTGTTGGTACAGATTTGGATGACCGCATGAGAACAGTTTAAAATTAATTGTGTCCTCCAGTCGGTCTGGAGTCTTATCTAGAACTCAATGGGCCATTCACACATTATTTCAAAAATAATATAACTGTGTGCCCTTAGAAATAAGGCCTACAAATTTTTTTAATGGTTGTATAGCGCCAGAAAAATAAAATAATTATAACAACCTTGGACTAGGCACCAAATGAGAAGAGCAATCAACGTGCCAGCAGATGGATAGCTACGACCGGAACCAAGAAATTGGGATTATTAACTCTTAACTGTAAATTTAAATTTAGCATCTCTAACATCTCTAGCAACCCATTTAGCCATGGAATTGTTGTTGTAATCGTACCAAAAATACACCCAATGTCCCTTTAGTTCACAAATCTAACATGTTGGCGCTGTTGGTTGATTATTCGTTTCTTATAGAGTGTATACTTGTCGTATGTCGTTGAAAAGGTCACAAAAAATACTACAAAGTTTGCTAAAATACCTAAGTATTTTCAACTACCGTTATGGCGCTGGAAGCAATTACATTTTTTTTTCATTCCCATATAATCATGTGGTATATCGTTTGAGAAGTGGTCTAAGGAAAAGGAATAATTTCGTTATCAACATTTTAGTTTATAAAACCACCGTTTCAAATTTAGAGGAAACAGTTTAATGCTAAAAACTACCGTTATGGCGCTGGAAGCAATTACATATTGATTCATTCCGATATCATCATGTGGCATATCGTTGGAAAGGTCTAAGGAAAAGCAACAATTTTGTTATCTTCATTTTAGTTTACATATCGACCGTTTTGACGCTATATTGCATATAATTTAAAAGGTCTTGAATGATGTCACAAATTTAAGCTGTTACATTTTGCTCATTCCAATATAATGCGATTTATAGAAGGCATGACATCCCACAAGTCGAATATTATAGTTTGCAACCGCGTATTGCTAATTATATAAATTGCACAAAGTGCGTTGTCAATTCAATATGACTTTTTATGGCAAATATAATTAGACAATTTCTATATTTTATATAATTATAAATTATATATATGTATATAATAATTTAAATATGATTTACCTACCGAGGTAAATTTATGTTAGTAACGAGATATGTACACAAATTGAAAGTCGTCGAGAGATTTTTATCAAATTCGAGGTATTAACATTATTACGATTAAATATTATAACCATATAATGTACAAAATATGTTCTCAGCATGTGTATCCAAGCCAAATAATAAATAAAATAAGTAAAATTAATGTTTCTTATAAACAATTCTTTATATAAAAAATCAATATTATTAATCTTATTTTGTTGTATTTTTTTTTTTTATATTATATACAGAGTTGCTTTAACCTTTGTTCGGTTACTTTATAAAATAAGAATTCTTTCTTATGTCTACCTCTTTATACACTCTACTTGGATATATACAGCACAGTTTTTTTTATCGGTTACGTTTGAAAATATGCGGTATTTTAAGGTCAATTTTATGTATATATAAACATAAAATTACATTAACCGTCGATTTATAAACGTTATAAGCAAATCCGAAAATACTTAATGGTAAATATTTTTTTTTTTGATAAACAGACGTGAAATTATGTTATATAAACACTTGAAATTTGTGCGGTATAAAATTTATAACATTATTTGTATAAAACGGATATAAGTTCGTTCTATATATAAGTTGTGGGTGAAAATCTATAATTTCGAGGTTGTCATATATTATATTAAGCGCCATACACGCAACTCTATAAATGGTCATTTTGTAAATGCATTCTTATAATTGATGTGCAAATTAGTTAAAAACACTTGAATATAAATACGATAACATTTTAAATAAATAAAAACCCATACCCCGTGTATATATATATATATATATATAACAACACATACAGCGAATGCTTAAAAAACCAATCAAAATTATTTTTATGTAACGTAGGTGGTGGTGCGCGGTCCACACATAATTAAATTAAAATCAAATCACACAAAATGATCAAAGTTGAATCTAAAACATATGAGTCAGCCCGTTCAATGCTGTCCGATATATACATAAAACGTAAATGATACTCAGTTTTATATACTCGTTCAGTGTAAATTATCACATATTTTGCATACGACACACAATAAAATAATAAATTTTCCTAAGAATTCGAATTTTAAAAATTTGCGAATACTGAAAACAAAAAATCAGTTTATGATTATATAACATACGTGTATATATATACAAGATCTGTGCAGCACACAACATATTTAAGTATTTCTAGTTTCACGGATTACAATTAAAATTGACATACGGCAATAAATTATTCAATATACCTTTAATCTTCTTATATATGCGAAATATGGCGGCTTTTAAAGCGACGATGTTAAATTAGCACTAATTTTATCATGTGAATTCTATTAGCGTGTACACAAAAGTTTTCGCGTTGCTTGCTTGAGACAAGAGCTTTTAATTTCCAAAAAAATATAATAATTTAAGGATTAACTGAAACAAATAACAAAAATAAAAAAATAAAAATTCATCCAAATTTTATATTTCAGGTTCCTTGTCTACTCAGTTGTTTAAATCTTTTAATGGTGTTATATTAGTTTTTTTTTTCTATTTTAGTCACTGAACTTGTTTGATCGATTAAGATCTATTTGCTTTTTTTTCATTTCTTTTAGCTGTATACATATGCACGTAGTTGTGAACAAAATGATTTTTTTAAGATATCTATTGTATATTGTTTAAATTAATGAAGTTGTTTTTCTTCGCTCGGTTTACGTATATACCAAAAATTTTCGGTGTAAGTCGCTGTTGTGTGCGCGCGCGGCTTTCTTATTTTACAAGCGATCACAAATTGATTATCATCGTCATTTGTAATTATTAAAAAGGTATTGTCCCTATAAAATATTTTTGGTTTCATTTAATCAGTAATGTGTGTAAAAGCCTGCACCAGGGCCATCCACTTATTTCATACATTCTATATGGTTGGAGTTTGCAAGATCTTTTTTTTTTATATAAATTCAACTACAAATAAGGCGGTACAGTTCTTCCACCATCTAACAAATTAAAACCATTTATTTAAGCTTACTTGATGAAAGCTTCAATCTTTGCCGATCGTTCGAGCAATAAACCAGGGCTGATTGCATAAATCGAAACAAGTGGTGTTTCAATACCAATCATGTTATTTATAATTTAAGGTTAAATTTGCAAAACGAACGCCACTCCATAATTATAAAATATTGTTTGACACAAAAGCTCGAAACAGAATAAGAGCGACAACAACGAGCGTTGACGAATTAAAAAAAAATATCGCCACGATATCGCTGTAGCTAACAAAATAAAAGCGTCACCGTATGGCGATAAAAAACAACCACAAACGATATAACCCTATTTGTTTTTTGCACTTGTCGTTGAGGCGTTAGGCCACTAAATTGAAAACAAAATTGTTAATAAAATGACGGTTAATGGTGAAAAATTCGCGCAATGAAAAATTTTAGGAAGGCATGTTTTAATTTTGTTATTTTTATGTTTGGAATGTGTAGTAAGTACTAGGTAAAAAAAAATATTGTAGAACTCGATTTTGTTGTTGTTGTTTTTGTTGTTGTTGCATAAGATACAGTCGGTCAAAAATTTAAGAATCTGTTGAAAATGGTGATGCAATTATACAAATATGTATAAAAAAAAGTATTTATCCGAAAAATATAAAATAGGGCTCATTTTAAAGGTAAAAGAATAAGGATTAAGAAAATATTACAAATATATAATCAACTTTAAGTTTTTCATTTTCAAAATGGCCAAAATCTGGTTTTTCTCAATTTTCTGAGAAACTTATTTTTTTTTTTTTTTTTTATTTTGTTCGCAATTTAATCCTATAAAACATACCAAAAATTGGATGATCTATTTTGTTTCTTGCAAAACAAATTGTAATATCATGACGTACTCTATTTCTCCATATAAAATTTTTAACTTTTTTAAATTTTATTTTATTTTCACTCCAACATACCATTTTCTTGCAAAATACAACTAAATAAGACCACCAACTCTTTATATATAGATAAATTTAAATTTAAAACAAAATTTAGTGGTAAATTTTTGTTTTTTATTAAAAATCAATTTAGTAATTAATTACATTTTAAATCTAATATAATCTTCACTATTTGAATATTGCTTAAAATTAATGTAACCTTCTCCTGAAGGAATAACTGCATAGAAATCGCTAGTTCCTTTTTCAATTTTTCGAACCAACTGGCAAGTTTAATTTAATTTCGAGTTATATTCAATGCCAGATTTCACTCAAAAACCATATCAGTCATTAAAGTTTTAGCATATTTGAATAATTCTTCTGCATTCGTAATGATACCGTCAAATTCATCAGTGAGACGGGCTCTGGGCACCATTCTCTTGATAGTACCTCCTACTCCATTGCATGGCCCCTTTCCATGTGCTTTGGAATGAAAATGCCATTCACAATCGACTCCGAAATTCTCTTTTTGCATCATTATATTTATAAAATTATTTTTATTTTTCTAATGTGTTACAGCACCATCAATAATATAATAAATTTTGGTTAAACTCGTCATTTTAGTTTTCAAGCACTGGATCATTTTTTCGATGAACAGATATAACAATGAAGCTGTAGTGCTGCAATCTTCCATCTACATTTATGTAAATTACAAATGGATGAATAATCGCTTGCTTATTATTCCAATGAAAACCCTGCGCTGCATTCTGCATTATAAATGAATAATATTGTGCAAAGTCACATGAAACAAGTGCTCCAGAGTAAGTTTTTTATTTTTTACGAAGCTAGATTGTTGAAGTGAAATTGTAGTAATGAGGAATCAGATTTTCCAGCTGCGTTATGAAGTAATCCAAAAATTCTTCTAATGGTTTTGAGTACTTTTCCAAATTGCATCTGACAGTTGAAATCCACTGAATGAATGATAAATCAGCATCCTCGTAGTCCTTTTCCAAGAAAGCATCTTTCAAATATTCTCGAAATAAACGTAATTCTGGACAATTCTTGCATTATAGAAGACAACATGCTGGCTTAGGATCTGAACATAAAATAGATGCAATGCAATCTTGGTATTTTGATATCTTTCCATTTGTAACAGTTTCTATTTTGGTTCCATAAATAATCAATTTTACATTTTGATGTATTGTACAAATACACACTGTATGTGTTCCACTGCTTCCTGGTTGCACACAGTTTTTAGAACGAAGCAAGCAAAATTTGGAAAATCCGATTTTTTTTTGACTCGTCGTTCTGATGAAGAATCTTGTAGCCCTCGTAGCATTCTTTTAATGTAGTCATCATTTGACGTTTCTGAACTTTAACTTTTTGTCAGGCATTATCTGACTGACTTCATCATCGTTATAATAATTTATCACTGATTGCTTTAGTTCATCGCTTATTCAGTTCCTTGTTTTAAGTACAGGAAGACCAAGTGGGCCGTTCGTTTTCTGAATATATTTAGCTTTATGCACCAAGTATTGTGTTGTGTAGAACTCCTGTGGAATTTATTGTATGGTTAATGACTTCGGCAGTGTAGTCAGCAGCTGTATCTTATCACAATGTTGCTCCAATTGTTTGAATTTACTTTTCATTTGATTCCTGAATTCGTCATATAAATTAGCCTTCATTGCATTGTCCATTGATTGATTCACAAGAGGCTCGATTCCAGCAATCAAAGATGATGAAGTTGATGGTACTATTGCAGCTAAATTGGGTAATTTTTATTGTTGATGCTGTTTCCTAGCTCCTAGTTTACTGGCATAAATGGGCGACATTCCAATATCTGGTAAAATCTCATAGATTTTTTGAAGAACGCTCGCTTTTTGTATTTGGTTTTCTTCACTATCACTCCTAATGGAATTTAGCGGAACTTGATGGTGAGGAGCGTGATGTATCTGTTTCAATTTTAAAAGAAATGTTCACATAACAAGTTGCACAAATGAATAAATTTTCATTTCATTCAATCGAAGGCGGCAAAAAATCCATAATATGTTTATACACTTTTCGTAAATTTTTAGAACACTTTGAGCCAACAAACGGCTTACAACACTTTTTAATCATGAATTTGGTTTAAATCAATGTTACTTACTTTTACACTTTAAAATTTGAACTACCTAAATATTGGTTTTGACTCTTATTTATAACAAACATTTAAAACTAGAAATTTATATCTGAAAAATGTACCTGCAAAACTCCTTTTAAAAAGAGGATCAACACATTTTGTCTAGTAAATATACGGGGCTGAGCATTAAAAGTAATTAGTTTTATTATTCATTAGAAGTAATTTTTACCTTTATTTTGAAAAATTGAAGCAACAGTTAAAAACAACAGATTATTTTAGGTATAAGTTAAGAAATGAAAAGACCGATAATTTTATATGGAGAAATAAAGTAGGTCATGATATTAAAACGTGTTTTACAAGAAATCAATAAATATCACCCATTTTGTTTATAGGTATAATAATAAAAAATATAAGTTTTTCAGAAAATTGAGAAAAACCAGTTTGGTGGCCATTTTGAAAATGAAAAACTTAAAGTTTATACTATGTTTGTAATATTTTCTTATTCCTTATTCTTTTACCTTTAAAATGAGCCCTATTTTATATTTTTCGGATAAATACTTTTTTATATATATTTGTATAATTGCATCACCATTTTCAACAGATTCTTAAATTTTTGACCGACTGTATCTTATGCAACAACAACAAGAAAAAATCGAGTACTACTAAAATCGAGTACTATGTTACAATACTTTTGTAATGTAAAATTGATTACAAAACAGAAGTATTGTAACATCTACATTATAGTTTTTGCAATCCTTATTTTTAATATCAAAATGAGAAGTTCTAATTATTTGTAGTTTCCTCGGAAAATTGATTTTCGTTGTTGTATCATAACATATCTGAAACAGCATGCATTTATGAGTAAAAAACAAACATAAAAAAATATTATTTAATTTTCAAATTTATAGTTTAAATAACTAAAAATGTTACATAGTTTTTCACAACCTATGCTTTTTAAATTAACAAAATTATTTAATAATAAAAATTAAAATAATAAAGGATATAACACAATTCCTGTCTTTGATGCAACAAAGATGTATGTTGCATATTTCACACATTATAAAAGTGAGTTTGAAACATCCAGGTAACTTATACCGCTGTCTTTCCGATGTCCAGTTGAGAAAATGCGATACATTGGCGGATGTCTATTGAAGCTATGTGAGCTATGTGACTAGTAACGGCTAATGCTGTTGGTTGATGGTCGGTCGGTCTCGTTTTAAATAGTTGTAATTATCTTTGACTCTGTCAGCACAAGCCTTCAGCGAGTTGAATTCCAAAATTCATTAGAGCGAGATGTTCCTGTCCTAACTCACCAGCGATTCCTCGAAAATTGTACGTAAATTCTGAATGTTTACTGGGAACAAAAAATTTGCAGCCCTATTTATGCGGCTTCATTGGCATGTACTGCTTAGATATGTATATTTTGCTCGATTATAATCTTCTGGAAATTTTTAATGAGAGCATCTATTACTGGTCGTATTTTAAACAGGCGATCTTGATTTGGGTTTCTGTGCGGTAGATTATTCTCATTGCGATTGAAATGAAGAAACTGACTGAACTTTTTTCGAACAGGTTTCCCGTATTATATTGTTTCACTTCATTGGACCAGTATCGGCGCAAGCGTGTTAGTTGGTGCACGGAAGTTAAAATACACATCCCGAGGAATTTTTCCAAATCCTTCCCGTTTATTGAAAATGTATTTTGCATGTTAGTTTCCATCGCGTAGTAATTTGATTCTAGAACGCCATCGCCATTTTAATTAGAATTGAAAAAATAATTGAAAATTTCAAGAGACGTTTGTAGTTCGAGAACTTTTTGTGTTAGAGATTCTGAGAACTCTGTCTTCTTCGTCATCACTATCAATAGAATTATATATGAATAAACTCCTTGATCTCCTTAGCATTTAAAAGTTAACGTTGACCAGTCATTTTTAACTACCGAAAATGTTAAATAAAATTTATTATTAAAGAAGAGTTCCACCTAATCTTCAATTTATACGTTTGTATCATATATGATACAACCAAGAATTGTGCCGTAATTGCATGACATATATCATATATGATACAACCTATAGACATATATATATATATATATATATATATATATATATATATATATATATATATATATATATATATATATATATATATATATATATATATATATATATATATATATATGTGAAAATGGTTGAAACACATAATATATATAATTACAAATATTTTATTATGTGAAATAGTTTATAAATACCCTAGAAAAACACGACCAAAACTCTACTTTGGTTGCGACAAACAAACCACCACAGCAAGCGACACTCAACCTGCATTATTCTATAAAATTACGCGGGAAAAGTAAATTTTATGTTGGTATAGAAGATTCTTATGAAGCAAATAAGAAATTTATACGTATTCATGTATTTTTTTGTAATATGAAATTTTTGTATCGTATGTATGGAAGAGTTAATATATGTAATTCAAATAATTATGATTTCAGGAAATTCTATTGTAAATTGTTGAGTTGCACGATGCATATTATTTAGGAAGCCGGAAAATTTTAATTTAGAATTAAATCTCAGGAAATTGGTGATTTAAAGAAGCAATTATTGAGACTGGCCAATGCCATCGTTATCCATTAAACATATTAAACCTGTATCCTTCCTTTATAGTAGATTATAATTGTCTTGTACCGAACGATCACTAAGTGTATCTGCTGTAGGAATAGGCCCAGCGTTATCCGGGACCCTCGTCCAGTACTTGGTCCTACAGTCCAGTCAATCAATCAATTCGAGAATTGATCAGAAGTTAAAGGTAATTTTTTATTTGGTACCTGCTTACCGCCAGTGCTCCAGCGAAAACTGTAATCAATATTTTTTTGTAGATTTGTAGAGTTAAATCTTTAAATATTTTTTGTTAATGAAATAATAAATTAATTTAAGAGAAAGTAGAGTGGGAATTAGAATTCTGATGATACATTCAAATCACCTTATAATTACATTTAATGTAATTTAATCGATTCAGCAGGAGATGGCTTGGATGTCTGCATATAAAATCATCTCTTAACATTATTCTTAATAACATAAAATTTTTTGAGAACATCCGAATTTATCAAATTTTAATTTACAATATTTTGAATTTCATTCATATAGTGATGATGATTTGCGAACAGGCTTACCAACTGTTGAAATAATCAACCCCAGAGAATTGTATTATAAACCCTAGAAAATTTTTCTGTTAATTATTCCAATGCGTATAATTTCTGCTTATTTGAGTGGTTTCGTTCCGATCGATATCTTGAACCAGCGTGAACCATAAATGTTCGATAAAAAAGACCCATAGGTTGAATAATTTTAATAGGCTAAGACACGGTTTGAGGCATATGATTTACTACTATACAGCTTTTCCTTTAATGGAACATTTTAATATTCAGTGACACCTCTTTTGCAGAGCTTAGCTTAACTAGTTGTATGCAGAGATTCGTAAATTCAATTTTTCTTAAATCTTGTCAGCTAGAGCTCGTTGCTGGGAGCAACATTTCATATATGTATTTAACCTTTAGACACGAAAATGAGGTCAAATACTAAAAGAGAATATCATAATTCGTCATTTAAAATGTCGCAAAACAAAATTTTGTTTTGAATGAGCAAATTTCGTAAATACGATACTTGAAAATTACGGTCTGAGTTTGTTTAGGGCAGACATACCCTAAATATTTATTTTGACTATTTTGTAAAGAGCTCGCAACTTCTTTCTACAATGATTTGAACAATTTAGTGATTGATAACTAACAGTTTTGCGCTAAATGACAATGATAAAAAGAGGTTCAATTTGTCAAAGTTGGGGAATTAAAGGCGGCTGATTTTTGAAATCAAATGAGACAAATAAAAAACTTAAATTATTTAATCTGCATTCCCTTGATGTTCTCCACCACATAGTGGTCGTTTCCAAGAACTTTTGACACTACGTAAGGTCTACGGAATTTCGGATTCTACTTTTGTGATTCGCCGGTTGAGGACTTTTCATTTTCGATGACGATTAAATCTGCTACTTTGTTCCGGAATTCTGTCGGTCGAATCTTTTTTCCACTTTTCTCTTTCTTTCATAATATTCTGTAGACCTTGTTCTCTCTTTTCATAGATGTCGCATTCTGGCTTAAATTTGCGATCTTTGTTCAAGATGGCATCCAAGCTGTTGTGAATGATGTCGTTTAACTTAAAATCAAACACGAGTTCATTTGAACCATACCGGCTTTTATATTTTCGACGGAGATACAAAGGAACCTCCGTTTTGATTTGCTGAATATTGTTACACTCACCATATTAATCGAAGGCTTTAGATGTAAAAGACATACCTCTATTACTGATGATACGATTCGAGAGTCAAAAATAGGCGGTAAGGTCGTTCATAAATTGAATTACTGGCGCTGTTTTTGTATTTCGGACATCTTTCACAATTATAAACTTAGTAAAAGCGTCAGACATCGCAATGATATGTGGGCGTTTCTATGTTTACTCTTTACAAACGGTCCGAGGTAGTCGACATGTATCAAAAGTGTAGGCGACATTCGGATTTTCCCGTTTTGTATTTCATGTACCAACATTCGACGCATGCAGCAATGTAAGATTTCATATATCGGCGCATTTTCGGAGACCACAAATTTTCTTTAATTCGTCCGATTGTATTCTCGATACCAAAGTGTACCTGTCATCGTAAAAATGTTGTACCACTCGAAATCGAACTGCTTTTGGCACAACAAATTTTAGTTCGTCACCCTCCTTTTGAAACAAACGCTTATATTTCAGTCGAAATTCTTTTCATGCAAATGCTTTATCATCGTCGGACTTCTGGCCTGGGATTTTGTACGCTATTCTGACGAAATTTTAATGAGAATTTGTATGGTGAACGTATAGAATTTCTCATTTGAATTTTGTGAGAATAGCGTACAAAATCCCACTGCTGATATCCGTTGAGTATGGCGATGATTATCTTCAAATTTTCGTCCTGAAGTTGCATGGTAAGAATTTGATCGTTTGGATCAATTCCAATTTTCATAATGGAATCAGCAGTCTCCATTTCTCTCAGCGGTTCGTTTGGAGATCGACATAAGGCATCGACGTATGCGATCCCCTGGTCGGTGAATTGTCTCAAAATCATATCCCTACAACCTTGATTTAATTAATAGACTATGATCGCAATGACCGATGTAGTATTGTTATTTACACACTGCGGACTGGGTAAGCTCAACTCAATTTGTGCGTCGGAGTGATAGAAGACGAAAATTGTGATTTTGCTTTTTGTTTTGTTTTAATCCGTGCCATCCGTAGTTCGATTTTAAGTTACGATCTTACCTTCTTTTTGTATCCTGCCCCTATCGGGATTCGAACTTGGTACCTCCCGATCCAAACGCCAAAGCTTTAACCACTGTTCCATTTGGTCGGTGAAAATTGTGATGATGTCACAAACTCAACCGCTTGTGATAAAACTTGTGTGTGTGTGTGGTGGTGGTTCAAATGAACTTAACTGAGAGTTCGGCATCGTGTTGATACATGATGATGACGCATTTGATGGCTGCAATTGCGACATATTTACGGGATTCCCCTTTTAATCTGTCGTTCTCAAAATGAAATTTCTTTTTCTAACTCTAATGTTCGATCAGCCATTGTTCGTCCACGATACTTTCGTATTCCTCATTACTATAAAATTCTTCCAGTCGGTCGATCAACTATTTTCTGTTACCAGCTGTAGGTAGTCTAGCACTTTCACATATTTTTAATGTTGCAACTTTCAAGTGTTTGAATATATTTGAAAGCTCATTTTCTAAAATACATAAGCTTAGGAATTAAAAGTCCTTGAATATTACTTAAACGGACCAACGAATTATCTTTTGCTCTGTATTATAAAAAATGATTTTAAATTTTTTTTTTGCTGTAGTCACGAGTTTCAGCACTCATTTTCTTCCCCAGAAAATGAGTGCTCAAACTCGTGACTCCAGCAAAATTCATCAAATCCCAGAATCTACCGGTCAAATGTATACTGTTGGCAATTCTGCTTGTGAGTTCAATACTTAAAATATGCTTGGTTTGGAAAACAGTGAGCTTGGTGGCACACTAAATTTTGTTTACGCAACGCCATGATTTATTTATAAGCACTTTCGAACTCCGTGGCCATTTTAATAAATATTTTTGTTATATGTATATGTAGTTAAATATTTTACAATTTGTAAGACATAAATAATAATTTATAATTTTTTTTTATATACTTGCAGGTATGTAGACTGACACCATCTAATCGAAAATCGTTTAATAATTTTTGGTTTTATGTTCTGTTTGTGGTAAGCGCGCGTAAGTACATAAACGATCATTTATTATACACTTGTTTTGAATCTGGACT
The DNA here is from genome assembly GCA_932526605.1 of Nephrotoma flavescens. Taxonomy (NCBI): domain Eukaryota; kingdom Metazoa; phylum Arthropoda; class Insecta; order Diptera; family Tipulidae; genus Nephrotoma; species Nephrotoma flavescens. The sequence goes on from OW052220.1 coordinate 235,259,659, forward strand.
ACAACAAAAAAAAAAATAAAAAATTATGAAAGTCATACACAAAATATAATTCGTTTTGATCGCGCTTAAGATCAATCCCGAAAACAATGTACATATATAATATTCAAAAATCATTAATCCCAACTGGATGAAAAAAAAAATAAAAAATAATTAAAAAATTCCATTCTCAGCAGTGAATTGTTTTGTGTAGCAATCTGAGATGTGTACACCAATTCTATAAAGTCCTCAAACCATAATTCTTAAGAAATAGTTAAGGTCTAATGTAATATATATTATGTATATACCATGAGTATTTGAAGGAAAGGTACATAGCAGAAATATTGAATTTTTTTTTTATCATACATCACCTGGCGGGAGGTGAAAAGGTTCAATATTTGATTCTTTTAGATTCGGTGTACGTCTGTTAAACTTGAGGGACGGCTTAAGTCTAAGTCCATTTTAATATTTATTTTTTTTGTTCTTATAATAAGTTGATTTTTAATCGGTTTTTATGTTTCGGTTATCCATCATTTATCATTTTTTTTTTTTTCGTTTCGTTTAAAGTTTCTTTTTGGTTAGGTTTTCACTTTGAATGCGTAAACAAATTTTTGACGAGAATTTTATTTGTGCGGTTAAGATTTTATTTTTTAAGTTTCTTATATGAATACGTTAATGGACTAAATAAATAAATACCAAAAATAATTTTTGTTGAGCTGGCTCTGCTTGGGATGATGACTTTAGGTATGATGGGACGCGCACGAAATATGGAAGAGGGGAATATGTATATATAAATATTAAATTTTTAATTTATTAATTTGATAAAATCTTTAATTTTTTTTTTCTTAAATTTTAAAATCATAATCGGTTTTTGTTCTTTCTTAATTTTTATATGATTAAGCTTTTTTATAAAAATGGATGACAGAATATGGGTTTTGACTTTTTGATTCATAATCATGACGTATGTATATACTTATTGTGTTTATACAAATTATTCAAGGTTAATGCAGGCTTTTATTGTAACAGGTTGAAATTTGAATATATCTAATTAACATTCATATATAATAAACTAACAAATTTGACGAATTTTAAATTTTAGTGATGGGCCTATCTAATATTTTATGCTATTTAAATGCGTTGGACAGGTATTTAAACGGTTGAATAACACGCAAGCAATTTGATATGCTTTAACATTTATTTGGTGTTAGTATTCATTATTAGTATGGTTTGAAAGTTGTTTTAACGTTTTAATGGAATATTTAAATACAAATTACGAATTAAATCGGACCACAGGAAGAAGAAATTCCAATCGTAAATTCCATAATTCAGCAATTCGAAACGTATTATTTAATTTAAAATCTTTTCTATGTAATTCTTAAACAAAATATTAAGTACTTGACATAATTTTGACATTCCTGAATCTAATCAATCAGGAAAAAAAGTAAAAAACACTACGGCATTTTACCTCATCCTAACTTCATTATGTAGTATTGCATATTCAACCAGCGCTTCATATACATTAATAATGATTTATCTAATATCATTTTGACAGTCCTAACCCAAAAAACCAAAATAAAACTTTTATTTTTTTTTTATGGTAAATGAGTGCGTTTTATACCAAAAGTGTTAAAAATTACCGTGATATTATTTACCATTTTTTCGGAATTAATAGACTCACCGATTTCATTATTTTGAACAAATTTTAATCCATGGGAAACACTAGAAAAAACTTTAATGCAAAAAAATCTAGTTTTGTGGCCTATTCACGACCATAATTTTCATTAATTCCTAAAAGCCAAAAAGATAGGGTTAGATGATTAGATTAGTCTTGTCATATGTCAAAATTTAATTTTACTTCATAATAAGATCGAAGTGAAGTTTATACCAAAACAACAAAATATATGTACATTGCGTCAATATAAGTAAAGGGTTGTCCAAATGAGGCGCAGGAAAATAAAAAATAATTTTACAAAGACGCCATGTTTGTTTTCTGTTATTTCATGTCATTTTGTTAGGTGAATGTTAGTCATTTATCGCTAAGAGCACCATAAAAATAGTGAACAAATAAAAAACACGTTTCGCGCAATTTGTGTTTTGGACGCCATAACCGCACAAATGAAACAACCATCTGTCGTTTGGTGTGTAAATTCGAGGCTACGGATTCCGTGTTGGATGCACCAAAGCCTTGAATTCTCGTCGCTGAAATGTCAATTGGCCTGCAAGATCATGCGATTTAATGCCATTAGATTGATTTGTATAAAGATTTTTGAAAATCAAAATGCACGTTGATAGTCCAGCCACCATCAAAATGTTCAATGATTCAAAATAAATATCTGTAGTGTTAGTTTGCGTCTATTTTAGACCAGGAAATGAACTTCTCAGAAAGATGATCGAATTGTCTTGGAAAGTTATGTACCGTCGTCACATCTCACGAGCTTACTTTTAGATTAATCTCTTCTAATTTAACAGGAGAATCAATACCGCTGATTAGTAATTGGAGAATGAAACACATGTGTGCAGATAGCTCGACGCGTACTTAGTGGTTGTAAGTTAATTCATTTAAGATGATCTAGGTATGGGGGTAGGTTGAACATGTCCACCCACGGTAGGCCGTTTATGTTGTCGTCTACGTTGAACTCCTTTAATTATCCTTATGTCTAAAATTCCATTCGCTGTCCCACATGATACTCAAATCACGAACGGAACTGGCTCTGGTAACGGCTTAGTTATTAAAAAAGTAGACATGAGAATGGAATAGTGCACGTTTTCGAGAGTTTAAATTGAACCTAAGTAGCGCAAAGTAAACTTCACAATTTTTGGAATGTGAAATTAACTTAATTCTATGTTTTCTAAGTGATAGGTAGACACTTGTCATTCACATCACATCGAATAAACGAAGAAAGATTTTAGCTCAGTTTCAAAATAATAGGAAATTTAAAACTTAAATTCTTTTAAATTAAAAGATTCGGGATTCTCATCAGACTGTAGTGATTAAACTTGAAAATTAAAATTGAATTTTACATGTATTTATACGAAGTAAGCACTAATTTATTTAGCAAATTATATTATAAAGCCACTAAAAGTGGTGATACACTTCCTAATTGGAAATATCTATGTATCTACGAATAAATGCCAAAACTGAGAGCGCTGAATTTTTTACGTCACTGATGTAAATTTAAAACAAATTTTCTAACATTAAATTAACAAAAGGTATATTTTTGTTGAAATTTTTTTCTATTATTAAGGGAAATATTTCGTTATGTTAATTTTTTTAATTTTTGCGATTTTTACAATATTTACCAAATTTAATCTAACTATTTAAAAGTAACCTTTCTATAAATTGTTTTTACATTTCAAAAATTGTTAAGCATAAGTTAAGTCAAAATCGCATGAATTATTATTTTGAGTAGTCCTTTAGATAAGAGCCTACCCAACGGGAAATTTGGGGTGGCAAGCCAAGTGCCCTAAGTTTAAACCCAATAACTTTATCAGAAATCCTGTCAAACGCTTTAATAAAATCGGTAAAAATAACATCCATAGTATTTAATGTATATGTGAAGTGAATTCAATAAAGTTTGTGATCGTAGATCGTGCTTTGAGACAACCATGCTAACTGCCGGGGAACAACGGTTTATAAAAATACTCTTTAAATGATATACGATATACTTTCAAATATCTTAGGAATACAAGGCATGTTCGCAATCGGCTTGTAATTAGAAATGTTCGATTTGCAACCTTTTTTATGGGTCGGAACTATAAAGTAACTTTTCCAAATTTCCATCTTTAAGTTTTTTGAACCACGAAGTCATAATCGATTTGAATAGAAGTCAAGGTTTTTTAAGAATTTTTCGGTAGAATTTAAAATAATATTTTGTCCGAAAAGCCGAGAAAATCTTAAATAAATTAATAGCACGGACGATTTAAAAAATTTCTTAAATAGTCAAGGATGTTTGAATGCAATTGTTCATATGTCGAAATGTCGGCTCAAATGACGGATAAAATTCTCGGATTTTTCTATCCCGCGGTTTATTTTTGTTTTTTGCTCATATTTTTGGTCTATTTCACCTGTCAAGTTCTTTTTATTTTTTTATAATTTTTGTTTTGAATTCAAGAGTGTTGGTAATTTCGTTTTATCGTGATTTTTAAAAATATTTAGTTTTTAATATACTCCTGTCCGAAGAATTCGTCGTTAGGTGACACCGATTTTCCAAGTATCAAAGATATATTGGATATAGTGTAGAATCAGTTTATATTCTTTACTCGATTTTATATTTTGTTGATCTATCCTGAAGGATTACTTCAAAACTGATTAAGGATAAAATACCAGTCTTTCATACAACCTCGTTTAGTTATGACATTAAGTTTTTAGAATTTATGTAAAATGCAAATTTATAATATGCAAAATATATTTAAAACATTTATTATAACCTCAAGCTATCACCTCCATATTTCGTTATTTCCTTATTTAGTGCCCTACCAATAATAAGACGCCGGGCTTCCGAGGTACCAGCCCCAGTTCTTCTTCATTTCGGCAGAAGCTCGTGATATCTCCTTCATTATCCAAATATGTACCACCGGTTCCACCAAAATCGGTGCTGGATGTAATTCCATGAGCACCAATATCACCTAGTTTCTTCCAAAACTCCCTTGAATTTTAAAGCTATTCTCCCGATCGATTTCATTTGCATACGGTGCCCGGCCTTTTTATACTAATTGAAATAGGTTTGGCGCAAATAAAATATGTAACAAATTAAATAATACTTCTCGTCCGGCACACTTCACAACACGATAAAATTTGAAATGTCATCGCGAAGAACGCATTACAAAACATAACTAAAATGAGCAAAAAATCTAGAATAGTCTACAAAATGTTGCTAAATAATTTTTGCTCAAAGATTAGATGTTTTATGCTGCTTTTTATGCGATTCGATTGAGAAAGGCGGTGATACATGTACAGCTTTTGTCTTTAAGGCAAACAAATTTACCTTATACAAAATTGAGAAATGTTCAATTTAAAATTTTTGCCTGTAAGGCGATTCAAGATGGCCGAATTTTAACCAATCAGCGCGCATAATTTTTATGCCTTAAAGGAAAAATCTGTACATGTATCACCGTCTTAAAACGGTGGAATAAAAAATCTGAGATTTTTATCCGTCGTATGAACTCGCAGTCATCGGGTTCAAAAACGTTGTTATTTTGCCTTTAGGGTCCATTAGAATAGTGATCTTTATACTTTAGAGTAGGAAGGTATCCGTCAGATTTTTGCTTCAAAATAATAAATCACCAAAATCTCTTAAGATCAGCGATAAGATTGGGTTGCATGAGCCTGATATACTTTCTATCGAGTTCAATTTCTGAAATTATTGTAAATGACTAGATAGTTAGATCAGAGCCCGATTTATTTATTAGGAATCTTGGCCAATTTCTACGGTTACGCAACATTTGTAATTTTCTATTATACCATGGAGGAGATGGCAAAAGCGTTTTTGGCGAGGGTATGGTATGAACTGTTCGTGACAAAACTTGATTAAAATGGAGGTATCGATCTATAGCACAGAGGATTAAATTGGTTTACACATAAACAAAACACTAAATCAAGCTGTCTGTTTAGATTGTTCTTGATGTTGCTGGTCTGGACAGTCCGGAAGTCAACACATTGTCAGTGAATAAAGTTGTTTTGACGGTTAGTGCGCTCGAACGATCGCATTTCTGGTCGTGAAGATTAAAATCACCCGCACTACAAATATATCGTCTCAAGTCAAAGACCATGTCAACAGCATTAGTAAGAAGCTGAAGTGATATCTGACTGGGAGGGCGTATATATAGCAACTCAGAATGAAAACATTCTTTTTATTATTTTTAATTTTTTAGCTCGATGTTATCAGACTTGGGAATGGTAAAAATTTGACTACCACAGTTATGTGCACTGCAATAACAACCCTTTTACCGGACAAAACCGGAAGGCATTGAAATCCGAGGAAAAAACTCGTAGAAATCATTATTAATCGTTAATTAGGATTAGTCCTGATGAGTAGAAAAATACCAAAGGGAAGTCTTTGAATTGTGAAGGAAACGAGGCCAGATTTAGTTCTTAGTCCCTTTACGTTCTGATAGTATAGAGGGACAAACGTTTAAATTTTTTGGTACTAAAAAAAAGTCAAACAAAGCTTCAGGAATCGTTAGTTTGAATAATGCCACGTGCTCATTGAGGTGGGATATATAATTACAATTAACATTTTGTCTTTCAATTATGTGCTGATTCAAGGTAAAATTAACGTGTGGTTCAAATTCGGCCTTAATTGTAGAGTTACTCAACCTGGGTACAATAATTTTTGTACCATATAATTTTTGATTTAGGAATTGTGCTACAGGTGATTTAGGAATTGTGCTACGACGATTTACATGGTAAAATAGGAATCATATGCGCGTTAAGGGGACATAGCACCTTCAAAATTGAAAAAAAAAGTTTTTGAAAGATTATTTTTTTTTTTTGGAATAAAAAGAGATATCTTAATGAAACTTTCCATTGACATTTTATTTAACTGAAAGTAAACAAAAAAATTTTTTTAGATTTTTTTTAGCCCACTGTCGTCTGCTACAAGCGTTTTCCAAAAACACTGAAAACACTGAAAATTCGCGGCGTTTATCATAACTGCTCTCAGGAACGTCAAAAAAACGGGATTTTATTCAGCAATAAATCGCCCTTGGAATGAACTAAAAAGAAAAATATTTGTTGAGAAATAAAAAAATGGCGGTATTTTTTCGAAAATGCAGCTTTTTTGCCCCTCCACATATCCGCCACAGCTAAGCCATACCCGCCACAGCTTGCTTGCGAACGCCAAATGAACGAGGAACTGAATGCGCTTTAAATCAAACGGAATGCTAGGTGGAATCAGAGGAATTCTCGGAATTAGAACATCCTCTTCTTTGACATTGCCCTTGATGCTCGTCACTTGAATCACGTTGTTCGTCAGTTTCTTAACAGCTTATCGCGTTCCGTTACACAATCTCGGATGGTTCAGATTACGCAGCATGATTATGACAGATCCTACTTTCATCATAAAGTTATGCGGTGGTATTCCCGGCAAATAAAGCGCATTCAAAAAATCGGTCGGACAGTTGATTGCCTCGTCTTGATTGGTCATACAGTCAACAGATTTGTAACAATGCATTTCCCCAGCAATTTGGTTTTGAATCAAGTAATTCAGACTGTCAACATCCTTGGATTCGATTTTACTCAACATGTTACCAACTGTTGGGTGTTCTGAAAGCGATCAATACGAAAACTACACTTGACAGGTGTCAAGGCACAACGCCTGGGTCAACGTACAACGCCATCTACTGGGTTGTGGCATTAATGATCACACCTCAGCGCCATCTCTTATTTGTCTCCTTAACTTTCTGCTTTTATCAATTAACCTCACGATTTTCTGAGATTTTTTAAGCTTTGCGTCGACTTTTCATGCTTTACAGCGTCCAAAATCATCAAAACATTGAAACGGAAAAACCTTAGGTTACGCTGAAAGCTATACCATGCTTCGGGAAAACAAAACTTAGTAATGATACTACTCATGATAAACAAGAGAAAGCAACCAATAGCTGGAAAATAATTTTAATAAATTTAATGGGTATTAGATCAAATACTTGCACCCTTCACTAAACCAACAGCTTCCTCCAACGTAAAAATTTCACCACACTTGAATGCTAATTTAGAACTAGCCGCGTTATCGCCCATAAATTCCCAAACGTTATAGTGCTGGGAATGGGATAAATTACTAGAAAACTCCCTTGACAATCCCCTAGCAGAAAACAAGCAATCCTGATTTTGTTTTTTGTTACTGCATTTGTACATATTACAAAATGTTTTCTGTGGCAGCTCAGATTTAAACACACTATTAAGGTATATGGCCTTCTGCGAACGGATTTTTGTGGTAACCTTATTGGGCGCTTAGGTTGTGTGCCAAATTAACGGTAAAGGTCAATTTTAAGTAAATTTTTGGGTAAATTCAATTATTTTTCGAAATGGCAAACTGATCGAAAATTCTGTCATAAAACCGGTTTCTACCGTAATAAACGATTTATTTTAAGTTTGGCACACATCCTTAGTATATATCTTCCTACTAGTCACCGTTCTATCTTTCCGCCACTTGTTTAATGCAAAATCTCGAAACGATCAAGTTTTGAATACCCTCCGCAAGCCACTGAGGCTTAGCTAGTTTAACTATGAAAGAACGAAGTGGCACGTACTTTTGAAGCAAATAAACGTCAAACTCGCTAAACAATTCACAATATGTTCGATAAATCTATTTGAAATAACGGTAATAGAAATTTGTTTTGTTTTTTTGATTCTTTTCTTAGGCTGCCGGCCAATAGTCCGGTAAAAGTCAATTTTAAGTAAATTTTTTGGTAAATTCTATGGCAAACTGATCGAACAATATGTTCTAAATCCGATTTTTACCAGAGTAAACGATTTATTTAACTATAGGCCCGCAGCCTTAGATATGTACCGGCAAAAAAATATTTCTTGCAAATGAATTGTTTCATTTAATTTTTGTAGTGATTTACTGAACATATATTTTGAGAATTTACAAAAGTGGAAATATGTATATTTGAAAGATAAACGCGATCTTGTGGTTCGAAATTACTATCAGATGGAAGTCGTACCACCTGGCAGTACTTCTAATTGAAAGATCGCGCTTACCTTTCAAATAGTAAGAAGTTAATTTTTTCCCGTTTGGTATTCCGGTTTAGCATACAGGGTCTATTTTTTAATTCAATCCGGTATTGTCCACCGAGCAAAGGTTGTGCTGACCGACCAAACGTCAAAAAAAAGTATGGACTGAGCAAAATGATCTGGTGTGCATAGAGCAATAAATCGTTTTTTACTTTGCATATATTTGTTATAAACCGACCTACGCACCTTCCTTATTTTACGGTATATATTTTAAAAGTTGTACTTTAGTTTATACTGGAGGTTTAAGGCTACGAGGTCACTCAAAATTTGTAATTTAAAGAGATTTACTTCTACTTATCTGGTGTTTCATATCCAGGCCATTTAAAATTTCATGTTTTGTTCCCTATATACGTTTATTTAAAATTCACCATGGTTATTTATTATAGATAAAATAAAATTTTTAGGACAACAGATTCAATTGATGGCAATTATTCATTCACACAGTTATATCCTTTTAAGATAAAGCTTAATTTTATGACGTCAATCAAAATTATCGTAAAATAAAATATAAAAAAAAATATTTTTTACGGGGTGCGATAAAGAGACTAACTCCCGATTCTGACGTCACAGACATATTTCCTGTCTTATCGAAAACTTTTGCCTTAACAAAGACTGTAGACTTTAAATTCTTATTCTGCACTTAGTCTTATCTGTCAATAGTCTTAAAAAATTGTCTTTGTTAATATCAGCGAAATATGTGGTCTTAGGAATCATAATTTTGAGGTTTGTTTGATCTCCCACGGATCTGCAACTATGAAACCGACACGAAGTGAGAATCCCGACCCAAAAATAAATTTAGCACTTCATCTTATTGCAAAACACAACAACAACAAAAACTTGAAAAATAGCTAGGATAAAGCTGAACAAAAGTAAATTGGGGCCGATGAGAAAAAAAAAATAAACCGGATGCTAAGAATCAGTGCAGTGCAGTTTTTAATTCAAATACAAAAGAATGTGCTCAATGGGAAGGAGGGATAAAAATGACAAAAACATTAATCAAACTAAAAGTGTTAAAACGTGAAAAATTCCGAGGCGAAAGAAAATAAATCAAGCTAACAATGGTCGAAAAAAAAAACCAAATTAAAATATAGTCACCGAATAGGGAAAACGTTTGACGTTGGCTTCCCGCCTTTCACAATAATAAATTACCGTTGAATGTTGGGCGTTGTCCCACCGAAAACCGTAAATTTGAATGGCCTCAACTGGCCACCCGTATAAATGATATTCCCCACGTTGTGGCCCTGCCGCCGTTATACTCCGAAAATAAATTAGAGTGGCCTCAATTGGCCACTCGTTGATGATGCGGTGCCCGTTGATCGGATGCTGCACCAGCCGAAAACATGGTAACCGAAGAATATGCAGCCCCGGCGAAAACGCGGTACCCGTTAAATATATGGCACCGATTAGATAAAGTGGCGCCCGATGATAATGCGTGACACCTGTTAGTAAATAGCCAACCTGTTGGGATGGCAGCGTTCATCCGCTGATAACACACCAAAATTCGTCAAAACTCGTTTTCCAAATTTTCCAAAAATTCATATATGTTTATACATTATTATATGGAAACATTTTGTTTTCGTTCAATAAAAAAATCCAAGTAAAACTGCGTATACTACTTTTCAAGCTATGAAATAATTTTATTACGTGTAATTGCTCCAGTTATTTAAACAATTTTTTTATTTTAAATGTTCAAGTAATATTACTCGTGCAAGAGTAATTTTTAAACTCAAAAACTAGATGTTCTGTATAATATACAAACTCAGACCGTCATATACATAATCCAAAAAAAAACTAAACTCGACTTCTTATTTTCAAAATCAAAACTATAGGCTGAAAAAATTGTCGCACCCAAAAAATCTGGAAGGATATTTTTTTCGCTTTCCGTGCGCGTCACTCGTTTATCCTTTCACACCGCACATCAACCCACACTCCAAAACGAAAACGTACCACAAAAATACTCTTCTAAATTCTTACTGGTCGCACACACGCACAAGGTGCACATTGTCTCGCTCTCAAAATTACTCGACGTTTACGCGATACTGTTGGAGTGTAGGAAAACGGGAACCAGAGTATAAAGGCCAATTCACACTCACAAAAACGTAGTGCCGAATGCTCGAGAACAGATGGCAATAATATATAGCATAAATTTACGTTTTTTTTTCAACAATTTTGAATTGAATTATCGCTTTTCGTTCTAGTTTCTAATACATTCTACTGCCTTTAGAATTTCAATGAAGACTTTAGTTTTTAAAAAAGTCTTCACAAGAAAGCCTTAGGTAAGATGGTCTTAGTAGGCTTACCGTAAGAATCGTGGGGTAGGATTCGTCAAATTTTTTTACGTGTCCGTCATTCATCGTTAAACATTTTCGGGTGCTAACACAATGGAGCTATTTATCGCAGTATTGTAACAATTTTTGTATATGTGTGAGTACTTTTTTATCGACTTTGAATATATGTGACTAACTAATTGGTGAATGAATATTACAGAAAACATTTAATTTTTAGTATAACTAATATTCTAACCTTAATTTTTAGTTTGTGTAAAGACGGTTCTCTTATTGGCCAGCAATGACTAGTTTTCTTGACAATCGTTGCACTTATTGTCATAATAACAGATGTTTGTTCCGACATACTCACCTCGCTGTGTTCTAGGTATATGTAATATCCGCTGACCAATAAGTTGGTTGCTCTCCAGAATAACACTCGCAACTACATATCTGTCCTGGTGCAAACAGCTATTCTTCCTTTCGTAGAAGTCACCTTGATCCCCAATAGCTATTTTTTGCATTATAATCACCTCCGACTATGAAACTTAATATACACGTGAAGTATTTCCTAAAATAATAAAAAATATTTTAGCAATTTCTTTTAGGAAAAACTTCACGCGTCTCCGGACAGTTGTGAACATTTTCCTAAACTGCCGAGTTATTCCTAAAAAGCAACAACAACAACTAAAAATGTCAGTGTTTGGTAAAAGTGTGAATAAACGAATAAATTAAAACTACGGATTAAGAAATAATATTTTTTTTTATGCAATTGAAATTTGTGAGGTGCAGTAGAATTATAAGATAAAAATTTATCACAAAATAACAATAAAATTTCTGTAATCAGTTAAAACTGCACTGTCAGGAACAAAGGATTGATGATTTTTAAATACGTTTAACGATTTTTGAATATTCTATAGGGAATTATCGTCTATCGAGATTCCCTGGTTTTCGGTTAATCACGACCTACTCTATTAGAGCATAGATTTTTTTAAAAATGACCTATTTTCTAATAGAGTAGGTCGTGACTAACCGAAAACCAGTTTCCGTTAAGATGGCCAGTGTTTAGGAAATCCAGGAGAATTCAGGGAATCTCGATAGGCGATAATTCTCTATAGAATATTCAAAAATTGTTAACTTATTCAAAAATCGTCAATCCTAAGTGACTGAAAGCGTAGTTTTAATTGATTACGGAAATTAAATAAATGTTTTTTTGATATATTTTTAAGTTATAATTTTACTGCACCTCACAAATTTCGATTGTATTAATAAAATATTATTATTTTTTAATGCGTAGTTTTGAATTATCCGTTAGTTCGTAGTTTTACCAATACTATGAAATTTATAGTTGTTTTTTAGGAATAACTCGTAAGTTTAGGAAAAACTTCACAACCGTAACTTAATCCAAGTGATTTAAATAATTCGAAATAGTCTTCCCTAATTCGGGTATATATTGGGCGCGACAGGACTACTTGCATAAATTCCTTTTCAATTTTAAGATTTATAAAGTGTTTGATGATTTCTTTTATAACCGCCGACAACCCTTTCCTAGCCTTTCCTGCCGGATAAATTCTGTGGCTTATATATTTTTTCCGTATTTAGAAGTTTCTAATTCTATAGAATATGTAGCATTAGCCCATTTGCATTCCAGGTTACTAACTAAGAATTTAAAGTAAATTTTTTTAAGTAATTGTTTTCTAGTTTCATCAATGAGGGCACAATAATCTGGTAATTGGGACCCTAAAAGCTATCGATTTAAAAATCTCATTATCACAATTCTTAGATATGTAGATTATTTCCATGAAGTGGTTCTTATATGTTGTACAAACATTTTGAAATACCTGATCACATATCATAATTTTACGAATATTGATCAACTATACGCGACCCATATAATCCGACCGACGAAACATTGGATTATTGTAGGTAGATAATCTCTACCGTTTTCAAATAAAATTTTTAAATTTATTTCTGATGTTATAGCAATACATAGTACAACAACACATTATATTAACATATCTATGTAGGTATAACATAAATATTCATATCATATTTAAAATTTTGTAGGCCCCGTACAAAACATATGCGCTTAACGCAGATAGCGAGAGATGAGCGGAAACTAATCAAATTTTAAAACAAACAACCCACTTTAATGATAATATACACAAAGAGCTATAAATTTCATCATGTAAGCTTATCTGAAACAAAAATTACTCTAAATTCACCTTTTACGAGTAATATTACAAACCAAGATTAAATTTCGCAAATTTTATGTATGTGCAAAAAAAATATGATAAAATATTTTGTAATTATATCGGCGGGCGCAGAGACAATAATCTTATCAACAAACAATGCCTATCAGGATGTTGATTTTGTGCTATTTACCATTTAAACACAAATCTAGCAGTTTCACTTTGCACAGATCTTAGTTTAATAAAATTATAATTTTTTATTGCATTGAACTCTCTCGTATATACGCTGGAATTACTTAAGGTTGTTTATTTAATTTTATTTTTGTTTTTTTTTTCTTGCACATGATGACGCCAAGAGGTGAGAAATATTCTTGGAATTTTTTAAGTTGTTTTTGCTTGCCAGGGCATTATAATTTATAGTGTGAAAGTCTTATCCAAAAGTTAAACATTTTTATAAAATAAAAATTCTTTAGGCTGCGTATATATATGGGAATACATAATGCATATGGGCAGCCAGTGCCGGACCCTGGGCTTGTGCCACCAAATTCTATAAATATTTATAAATATTCGTAATTCGATATCGAATAAAATTTTTTTTATTAATTTATATTTCTTTTCATAAAAATGTCAATAATACCACAAATAAAAGATTTGTGTTTTTTTGTTTTTGGTATTCGTCTTAAAGATTTAAAATTTAAGATAAATAAAAAAAGCTAAAAGGTTTTATTTTTTTTTTTTTTTATAAAATCGTGAAACAATATTCAAATAAACACAATTTAATAACGATGACTTACCGTAATAAGAATAACATAAAAGAGGTAATAAATAATAATTGATGGGTGAGTGTTAAATTGTGTGCGCACAAATTAGATTTAAAATATTATTATATTTATATATTGTATTTTCGAAACACCCTGCGCTGATATTGAGTATAAATCAAAACTTATTAAATATTATTGACGTTTCATTATTTATTTATAAATCTTTTAGTTTGCAACGGGCAGCTTTTGAAAATCAATTTTTTCCCCCGAAAATCACGAATCAAGTATTTTTTTTTTTTCAATGCAATCAAACCATGAGAATCGTTTTTCATACGAAAAAATATTTTATAATCGCGTAAGATACTGGTGCAGAGTAAATATTTATATCCTTTCGAATGCCGATAAGCATTTTATGAATTTTGTTTTGTATGGAGTTATTGTGATGAAATCATCGTTTAATTAGAAATTAACATTATTGACTTGATATTCAACTAATATTTATCTAAATAATTTACCGTCAAATATGAATAATTAAAAAGATTAAAGATGTTTTGTACTTAAACGTAACGGTTTTTATAATACGTGTGTATTTTGAAGCTGTTTGTCAGGGATACGGGTCCAGAAATTTCATCTTGACCATACTTCAAAAATTCGTTGTTTTACAACTTTATTGTAAAGAACATCAAAAATTCCTAGGTATTTAGAACTGTTTAGTGTCAATGTCAATCCTCGAATCCATCGCTCCATCGCTTAAAATTACTATTAAACATTGCAGTTAACTGAATTCTTGTCGGGGGTATAATTTTGAATAGATTGAAAATTTAATAAATTACCAAATTAAAACAGCAATTAGATGTAAAAAAAATTCATTGAGAGAATATTATGTAAATAAAATTTTTGATGTGTTTACGGCATAAATTAAAAATAGTATTTTACCTTACCTTGATCACTTTTATTCTATTTACATAGAATTTACATTTCTCCAAATTTTAAAACGCGTTCAGTAAATACTTTGATAGTGCTTTTAAGCTAATTCCTGAGTTTAATGGTGCTCAACAATACTTCAGCATTCTTGGAGTTAGTTCAAGCTAAATTAGTAGATAATGCTTACAATAAAACGGTAAAACAAATACATATAAGTCTTGGTAAAAATTGCAGCAAGACTTTACGGCACTTTTCACTTTAGACTTTACACTATAGTGTATAGTGTATACACTTTATACTTTAATCTTTACACTTTACATTTTACAGTTTGCACTTTACACTACACTTTACACTTAACACACTACACTTTACAGTTTACACTTTACATTTTACACTTCACACTTTACACTTTGCCCTTTATACTTTACACTATATTTTACACTTTCAGCTTTACAATTTACACTGTACACTTTAAACTTTACACTTTACACTTTAACTTTAACTATACACTTTATACTTTACACTACACTTTACATTTTAGCCGTTACACTTTACACTACATTTTACATTTAACACTTTATAGTTTAAAACTAACACTTTACGCTTTAATTTTAACTTTACACTACACTTTACACTATAGTAAAAAATTGCAGCAAGACTTTACGACACTTTACGCTTTAGACTTTACACTATACACTACACACTTTAAGCTTTACACTTTACATTTTACACTTTGCACTTTACACTATACTTTACACTTAACATACTACACTATACAGTTATACATTACACTTTTCCCTTTACACTTTACACTACATTTTACACTTTACACTTTCAGCTTTACACTTTACACTTTACACTGTACACTTTAAACTTTACATTTACACTTTAACTTGAACTATACATTTTATATTTTACACTACACTTTACAATTTAGCCTTTACACTTTACACACATATAACACTTTACAGTTTACACTTTACGCTTTAATTTTAACTTTGCACTTTACACTACATTTTACAATTTACACTTTACACTTCACACTTTATACATTACACTTTGCCCTTTACATTTTACACTACATTTTCCATTTAACACTTTACACTTTACGCTTTCATTTTAACTTTACACTTTACACTACACTTTACACTTTAATTTTTACAGTTTACACTTTACATTTTACACTTTACACTTGACACTATACACTTTACATTTTACAATTTACACTTTACATTTTACTCTTTACACTTTACACTTCACACTTTGCTCTTTACACTTTACATTTTACACTTTTTACCGGACAAGTGGTGCAGTGGTTAAAGCTTCGGCGGTTTAATCGGGAGGTACTGGGTTCGAATCTCAGCACAGGCAGGATGCAAAGCAAAATTTTGTCATCGATTACGATCGGTGATGTTAATATACAAAACTAAGACGCTCTGTTGGAGTGCAGAATTAGGCGCCGAGCCACAGTCCATGTCAATGTTGCTCAAGCTACATTAAAGGACTGCGGCTTCGTAGAAATTCTGAATTCACCGTGCAGTCCAGTCTTAGCACCCAGTGACTACTTTCTGTTTCCCAATTTACAAAAAAAGTAAGGGCCGGAGATTTTCCTGTTATTATAAAGTGCAGCCTGTTGTAAAAGTATTAATTCAGAATTAAACTTCAGCAAATTTCCAGATTCATATGAAATAATAATATTTTTTATTTCAAATGTCGCTGATTTAAAGAAGCAATTGTTGAAGACCAATACCATCGTTATCCATTATACCTATTAAACGTTTATCCTTGAGCCGTATGACCACTACGTGTCTGCAACCGGGACGTTCCGTCCTAAAAAAATACCTTGCTTAACCTTCCTATTGTTATGTGTAAACAGGCTGTAGGAATAGGCCCACCGTTATCCGGGACACTTGTCCAGTACTTGGTTGTACAAATCCAACCAGATTGAAATTATTCATGGGTTTAAAAACATAATATTCCTACAAGTCTCAAACATTCAATGAGGATTATATACAAAATTGTACAGATAGGCATAGTAGATGGGTCGCTCCAAGAGTTCTGCCCTCCGACAGGGCATCATAGTTGTGTTTATTTTCATCACAGATCGCAATCTGATGATGAAAAATAATTTTTTGCATCCTGCTTCTATGGGGATTCGAACCCGGTATCTTCCTATACAAACGCCAAAGTTTTAACCACTGTGGCGTTTGGTCGGCCAGATAATTACCTTTTCTCTTTCCGGAAAATTGATTAAAGCTCTTTCTCTTGAATTGTTTCATTCCAAATACCAGCTTTCGACAAAATAAAATACGTTTTTCAAATAAATTATAAAAATCCGAGTATTTTCCTCATCATTGATTTTATCCATACCTTTTTCGGCTCTCGCATGAAGTTCTTTTCTAACTGACGAGAAATCATTTTTGTTTTATTGTATCCGCTTATTTTTTATTGTATCCGTGATATCTGATAAATCAGAGAGATTATTTATCTGACAAATCGGATAATATTCTGAAAAGGCTTTTTACCGAGTTTTATACACTGTACTGAAAATATGTAAAATAAAAAATATATTAGCGTATTATTAATTTTACAATTAATTTAATAAAAATAATTAAAGATTAATTTTTTAATTGCCATTTTCCATCGCGTTCGCCATATTTTCTGTCAAAATACTTCAAAACTGCTTTTCTCTGAACTATCTGAAAAAAAAAATGATGATCTGAGACGAAAAAATGATGATCTGAGAATGGCCTGAGAAAAAAAACGAAAAAAAAATTTATCGAATCGATCTGATAAAATAAAAAAACGGAAAAGGCTTTCTTTTTATCTCTCCTAAAAAATAGGCCAAAAATATGTTTTTTCTCTGAACTATCTGAAAAAAAAATTCAGATGGAAAAATGACGATTTGAGAATGGTCAGAGAAAATAAAAAAACGAAAAAAATGTGTCGGATCGATCCGATAAAATAAAGAAACGAAAAAGTTATTTCTCTGATCTCTCCGATGTAATAATAAAAACCGGCCACCGGTAATACATTTTTTGCATGTTTTCCTTTTGATAGTGATTTAGGGGTTTTAGTTTGGTTATCAACTAAATGGTCAAAAGAATAGTGAACTCGTGACTTATTAATACTTAATGTTTTAGTAAAGTATACTTCACATACTCTCCTTAGTTTGTCGAATTGGAGAAGATGAAATTGATTGAATGTTGATTGAATGTTGGTTGCAAATTTTAGGTATGAACTAATTTATTAAGCGCTTAAAATTTTAAGTACCGTTGGAATTATATAACGTTGTATAGTATCGGTTGGATATAGCGGATTCAAAGCCATGGGAAATAACAATAAAAAATTAATATTTGGTGGATATATAGCGTTTTTTTACAAAATTATACGGAAAAATAAAATTTCTGCTTACTGGATGTAGCGGGTTAGCGTAGTCCTAAATTTCCTTTTCCTCTTTTATAGTCTCTATGAATTCAACGTCGAAAATTATTTTTGATGTGCAAGATTAAGCTCTTTTAGGTTTCTCGTCGATAATTATCGGCTTTAGGAATTGTAAATAAAGAAGGATTTCAAAAGCATCTCTAAGAGCACCATATTAAAGCGGAATCGGTACAAAAGCAAGAATTACAAAAGCCCAAATTGTCAAAATCCCGCGTTTTAAAAATCCCACTCTTCAAAATCTCGCTTTTCGAAATCTCACTGTTTAATTCCCCTTTTTTAAAATCCCGATTTTGCTGAAATCTTCTAAAATCCCAAAAGCGGGATTTTTTAAGACATATTAAAATAGTGTTTTATCTACATTTTTATTAACCTTACAAGCATAACCCCGTGTTCGGGGAATTGAATTCACCAACATTTAAAAAAGAAATTGATACGAGGATTTCATTTTCTTTATTGTTGTATTATATATCCGATAAATGTATTGGTGAGCCTAGCGTTGTTCGGACTCGTTTAGCCAACGGTGGACCAAATAGGGATGGACCTGGTGTTGGTCGGACTGGTGTGAAAACTTACGAAGAAAATTCTTTGTCAGAATCAGGCTTCTTGAACCTTCGAATGAAACACAACAGTTGTATTCGTGTCTCTGACCATCATCCGCAATCTTTAACATTGCTCACATCTACGCGAAGTATTGTTTATCTGTTATGGTGGTGAGATATATATATGAGCAAAATTTTTTGGTCGCTTAGTAGCGGATTTAAATTTGTAACCCATCAGTTGTCTAGATGTTTCTGAACCAATTCCAGCGCTTTTCTAGTAGAAATTTTTTCTTTGCTCGAATTTGTTATTGTTCCAAGCCGGATGATATAGCTCCAATAATCGGTAAGCTGGTTGGCCATCGGTACATTGGCCATCGGTTACTTTTCCTTTTGCAGGTATAGACGAGCACCATTTTGTCAAATGTGTCGGGGCCGCCTTTGCGTTTATTGTAATCATGGATGATAATTGGTTTTTCTGTTTCTTCATTTACCTCCTCAGTTGCGTTTACAATCGACATTAAAAGCACATTTTTTTAATCGATAGTGTAGCTCACAAGCGACACCTCATCCGAGAAGCAGAGTGCGGAAGCAAACGGACCTCCTTCCTTAGCTTCTCATGCGCATAATCAGCGTATTATTGCAGGCTCACAAATCTTTTGCCAATGAATAACTTGTGAAAAAGTTGTCCATGGGCGTTGAGCAAGGCACATTACTAATGCATGTGCAGTTCCAGTGGATCTTTTATCGTTTTGTTGGGTACCCAAATAAATTTCTGCTGATACAGGATAATTTATTTTCGTATCTACAAGCCAAAATATTTTAATCCCAGATTTGCTTGGCTTGGATGGTGTGTATTGGCGAAAGCTGCATTTATTTCTAGAAGTCACCAACTGATCAGCGATCTAGAGTTCTTTTGGAACGAGAGGCAAATTTAAATGCATTTGGAAGAGTCCAAATATGGCGGGTTGGAGCCAACCTATCTCACGCTTCTTCTCGCTTTCTCCGCAGCAGAAGTCATCGATCGTTTTGTCGTTTTTACTTTGACCCGTGTATTTCTGGCCACGATTTGCCTTGATTGCTGCTTCCTCTTTCTTTTCTTCGTTCGCACTACCATCTATATTTTTCATATCCTGAACAAGCTCTACAAAATGAATGTCTTGAGCGGTTCATCATTTGCATATGAGCCATCCAAATCGGAATCGTTGGAATCCGGTTCATAATTTGTATCATCGTCGTCATCAGAATGGCGATCATTGGCTGCATCAATCAATAACAAAGTGGCTGTAGGATGATCTCGCCCAGCAATTGGTTCAATCACATTTTCCTATCATGGTCGGTATCTCTATCAAAATATTCAGCAAGCTGTTGTTATTCCTCTGTAATCAATTCACGATCAATATTTGCCACTAAATAAATAATTCCATCCATCTTTAGTTGGAAAAAATTAACACACAAAATAACACTAAACCATTCCACGTACTAGCTTGACTGAACTGAAACAAAGAATGTGCACGTGCAAGTCCAAAATAACAAAAAAAACGTGAGGATAAAAAAAGAGCATTTCAGTATACGATTTTTTTCAAAACCGCGACTAGAGAGTTGTGATTTTTCTGTTATTTCAACAGCACACTAGATGTTATTATTTGCATCAATTACATATATTAATTTTGTACATAGGTAAGGGAAACAGCAGCAAAACTCCCAACTCTCACTCAAGTCTCAGTTTTCGAACAAAATCTATACTCAGATAGCAGATTCCATAAAAAAAATTACTGACATAAATACAGGTGGATGCAGCACCTCATACACGATTCTAATAGGTATCTCGGCGATTTCTTGATTGATTAAAAATTATCGGATGTGATTTTCTTTTTTACATGAATGTTTCAAGATTTTTTAGAATTTGGCCATACTCATTGGCTTTATCTTTAGCCAATAACTATCAAATTTGCTATGCAGAATTAGATTTGAATTCTTAATTGAATTTTAACGATGTTCGAGAATTTGGACCTGCTGAATGTAACTAGGCCATATCTTTACAAATTATGCTCAAATTTGGTATGTAAAACAGGATTTGGATTTTAATTAATGAATTTTCATATTAAATTCTATGGAATTTTGCCATGTTGGATGAAATTTGGCCATTTCTTAACCAATATTGGTAATTGGCAACGAATTTTGAACGCATTTAAGGAATTTTGCAATGCTTAATTGAATTTTGAAATTTCTTAACCGCTAGATTAGGATTCTTATGTACATAAATTAAGAGGATATTCTGAAATTCGTCCATGATGTTTGGAATTGGGTCATATATGTTAACGTATTAATGTAAGAGCTGGATTGGGATTTTCACACAAATTTTAGTTGCATATCTAGTTTTTCGCAATACTAATTTGAACTAGAACCACAAATTGTTAGAAATGTCCTGGTTTCATTTGGCTTAGTATTTCGACATTTCTTACAAAGTAGAATTATAATCTACTATCTACTATAGTCATATAGAAAAAAATTATCGGCCGAACTCATAAAAAAACTAAAAAGATGGAAGTTTAATAATTCTCCGATTTTGTTAATTCAGGCAGAGTTTGGTGCAAGTCTAAACGTTATATAGGCGGATTATGTGGTATAATTTACTAAAAATTACGAAATTTTCTTCAAGTTTTTTGGCCTCTCTTATGACAATTATAAAATCATTGAGCAAGTAGATAACTGAAAAGTTATAAAACCTTTAAAAATTAAAACCCTTTGTCCTCAGATACTTCTAAGAGGCTACAACTTTAAAAGTAGGTGTTGTCACTTTAAACTAGGCCCCATCCAATTAGAAAACACGAGTTCTCCAGAAAAATTAGGGAACATTGGGTCTAATATTCAAAAGTTGTAGAGGCAAGAGTTGAAGTAAAAACCCTTTGTCCTACGATAATTCTAAGAGGTTACAACTTTGAGAGTAGATGTTTTCAATTTAAACTAGAGCCAACCCAATTAGAAAACACGAGTTTTCCGGAAAAAATTAGGGGAACACTGGGTCTAATGTTCAAAAGTTGTAGAGGCAAGAGTTGAAGTAAAACCCATTTGTCCTACGATAATTCTAAGAGGTTATAACTTTGAGAGTAGGTGTTTTCACTTTAAACTAGACACAATCCAATTAGAAAACACGAGTTTTCCGGAAAAAATTAGGGGAACATTTGTCCTACGATAATTCTAAGAGGTTGCCACTTTGAGAGTAGGTGTTTTCACTTTAAACTAGACCCAATCCAATTAGAAAACACGAATTTTCCGGAAAAAATTAGGGGAACACTGGGTCTAATGTTCAAAAGTTGTAGAGGCAAGAGTCGAAGTAAAAACCCTTTGTCCTACGATAATTCTAATAGGTTACAATTTTGAGAGTAGGTGTTTTCACTCGAAACGAGACCCAATCCAACTAGAAAACATGAGTGTTCTAGAAATTTTAGGGGACCACTTGGTCTCATATTCATAAGTTGTAGAGATACTTCTAAGAGGTGAAAAGTGAAAACACCTACTTCCAAAGTTGTAACCTCTTAGAAGGATATTATTACAAATGGTTTTTACATAGACTTTTACCTTTACAACTTTTGAATACTGCGGTTTATCGAGTACTATATCATTTAAATTTATTTCTCTATTAACTATATTGTTTTGTAATACATTTGTGTTTTTTAAATAAGGCTGTAATTTCAAATTTTATCATTGATTTTATTTTATTTTCAATATTTTAATCTGTCTGAATATCATCTGTTCAAAATTATAATATTTATTTTCCCGAAGTAATATATTTTACACTGTTAAAATTTATTATTAATTGGAAACGTTTTTGTTGGGCTTAGAACAAGTTAGGTCAAACTTCAAGTCCGTTTATAGAACTTAATAAAATATTTTAATGTTGACCACAAATACACAAGAGTACCAAGGCTTATTGGCATTGCAGTCAAAAACAAACCAAACAAGTGATTGTTCAGGGGAAAAATTGTAATTGTATGTGCCTTCCTAAGCATTTTACAAATAGTGTCGATATTGCTTTCAAATGCCTTATGACAATACGGTTTGTTATTTTTAAGTTAAAATAAGTTTACGGGTTCTAATAATTTGTATACACAAAATGGGTCTGGTCCACCTATGTACCTCTTACATTACACTTTAAATTTGAACTTTACAAACGAAACATGTTCTAGTTAAATATTTGTTAAATGATTGTTCATGATCCTAACTAATTAGGTATTTCCAAATTAATCATAAAAATAAATTCACCTAAATGCTTGATTGACCTATGCAAACCAAAAATACTAAATGTTCAATTATGTACATGGGCGAATATTTTTAAAACATGCATGCCATAAATCACACACATATGCTAATTCATTTGGCCCAGACAAAATATGTAGGTAAAAATACCGCCAAAAATATTAGTATTCCAAGAGATGTTCAACGATAAATAACGCAAACCATACGCAGACAACTCAAAACACAAGAAAAATATATTATGTTTAAACTTCCGCATTTTGAAACATCTATACGATCATAAAAAAATCATAAAAATTAAATTTATTTCGATTAAACATAATCGAAACAATTATTTAAATTTCTTTTCAAATCAAAATACAACAAGCACGAAAATAAAAAACCAAAAAAAAGGAAAGCGAAGATCACAAGAAAGAATCAAACTTTTTATTTGAACCGAGCGCTGCGATACCCATCACATGACCATAAAACATATAATCATCTCTTGAAAATGTATTTGTGGTGACTGTGGAACACAATTTTCTTCTTTGCGTCCGTAGGCGAGATTTCATTGTATATAAATATAAATTAACGTATCAATGACAAATTAAATGATTGTTTTTATCCATTTTGGTATTTTGATGTCGCGTCTTCTTCGGCGCGCGAGCGCACAGATTGATCTCAAAAGTATATTGTTGATCCAAAAAAAAATGTGTATCACATTTTGTCGTATTGTTTTCGATTAGAAATTGATTTCATAGCATATTAAAGTTATATGATAATTTATTAATGGTATCCAGTATACCAATCTATTAACCATATGGTAGAATACTGCTTATACCATATGGTAGATTGCTTAGTATATAAATAAAAACTACCTACAATAATATTTTGATATCATAAAATTCTGCATACTCAAATTTTTAATTAGTCTATAATTCTATTGATACATAAATTAATGTCACGTTCTATTCTGTAAATCACCATTGTACTTGGAATTATTAATAAAAAAATTTTTTGCAATATATAATTAAAAAAGATTACGTTTAAGCATAACACGAATTGGGTAATACGTGATGAATTTATGCGCAGCGATTAAATTTTGTACGCTGCAATTTTTTTTATGATTAAATTGAAAACACCTTCAATTGTTTTTTGATGACATATTTATGACATATTTATGGTTTTAAATTGTCTTAACAAATTATTCACAACATACTTACATTATAGCATCTAATTATCGTTAAGGTATTACTTATTTTATTTTTCTTGGTAACACTTTAATGCTACTTTGAATAAAATAATTTTTATTAGGTAATGTTAATTAGTGACAAGCGAAGTATTTGCACCTTAATAATCACTAGCAGTATGTCCGTCCAAGTAGGAAACAATCACGTTTACGATAAGTAAAATACTGAATTTATCATCGATAATTTTTCATGCTGTATATAAGATAGCGGAAATTTGACAGCGGAAAATAAGGGATTACGCTAGTCGCCGCAAGTGGCAGCACTATCGCGAAAGAGAATTTATTTTGTTATATAATTACAGGTGGAAACTTTTTAGTCATCTCGTATCTCTGTTTTCACTAAATAAAACATCTCAGCGGAATAAACTAGTAAAAGTGATCCTTAAAATGGCAAACCAATTGATCTCCGAAGTCAAGGAACTCGGTAAATGAAATCTTAAAATTTAACAATATGCCATCTTTCCGCCATTTCTGAACAAATTATGATGAAATTTGGATAGTAGAGTATTGATCAGGGATTTTAAAGTAAGTTTTGCACAAAATTCCAATGGCGATCGTCAAAAGGCAAAATGGCAGTGTTTGACTTTATTTAGACGCTCGCAAGCTAAATAATGTCACAAAGAAAGATGCGTTTCCGTTACCGTTGATCGACGGACTGTTGACTCGTTTGGATCGTACCCGTTTTATTTCGAGTTTAGGTCTAAAGGATGCCTTCTGGCAGATTCCCTTGGACGGCGTTTACTGTCCCGGGTCGCCCTTTATATCATTTTAAGGTAATGCCTTTCGGGTTTTGTAATACACCACAGACCTTGTGTCGATTAATGTCTCGTTTCATTCCTCATCACTTACAAGAAAAGGTATTCGTGTATCTTGCTGATTTGTTAATAACAACAGCTAGTTTTGATGAATTGGCATTTACGAAACTCTAGCAGGGTTTAGTGTCCACTCCAGTACTGGCCACGCCGAACTTTAATGAACGCTTCTTTATACAATGTGATGCCAGTTCAACGGATATAGGAGCAGTACTGTTCCAGCGAGATGGGGATGGACACGAAGACTATAGCATATATAAGTCCAAAAAGCTGAATTATTTGGTCACGGAGCCGGAGTGTTTGGCCACTATCGAGATTATTTAGAAGTTCCGTTCATACGTAGAGGGCCTGCTTTTTATGGTGATAACCGATCACGCCAGCTTAGAGTGGCTCATATCTCTCAAGGATACATCCGAAAGATTGGCCCGATGGAGCTTAAAACTGCAAGGTTTCAATTTTGAAATTGAATATCGAAATGTCTCACAAAATGCAGTTCCGTATGCGCTTTCAAGACTTGAGATGGAATCTCTGGATATACACTACCTTCCAAACATCGATTCTACATTATATATTGACCAAAATTCAATGTGTACCAGACATTCCCTGTTATAAACTCCTGGTTCCCGAATTTTTTCGTCAAACAGCCTTCCCATGACTTTCCAGCCTTTTCAACGAGTATATCTCGACTTTCAGGGACCCTATCGACGCGCCAAAGCTGACAATACTGGAATATTGTTTGCTGTTGATCATTTTTCAAAATTTGTTTTTAACAAGACTGGTTCGACAAGCCACTGCAGTGGATGTGTGTAGGTTCCTGGAGGTTGATATCTTCTTAATGTTTGGGGTTCCGGAGGTCACTCTTACAGATAATTGTCGGCAATTTGGATCGCTCTAACTCCGGCGTTTATGCGAAAGATATGGGGTCCAACATATGTTTACGGCGAAATATTCCCCTCAGGTCAACGTTTCAGAACGCGTTAATCGTACCTTGCGAGCGTATGTAACACTAGTCTTCTTGCAATAACTCATGCCCTTCGCAATTCCGTTCATGCATCCTCCAAATCTCTCCACTCTTCCTTGTGTTCGGTTAGCACGCTATCTTGCATGGCTAAGTACACCCGAAGGCCAATCAATTTGGTGAAAATCAGTGCGCTTCCTAGGGAAACCCGACTACCTACACAAAGTGTACTTCGATGTACTGGCAATGAGTGTACGTGCGAAATTATAAGCAAAGTAGTGCCATTGATAAATATGCGGCAAAACAAGTACGTAAATACATAAAGTGTGTCGTTACGAAATTTTTAGGTATTTAATCATGTGAAGTACATTAACGGGTATAGTAGGTACCATACACTGAACATTTCAAATTAGGTTTGCTCTCGTAATAATGGATTTCCTTGCCCTGCTTGTGAGACTCATCAACAGGGTGTGAGTCGTCCCCACGGTTACGTCCGCGGGACGTTTCATGAATAACTCAATGTGCAAAATTCGGAAGAATGGTCATAGGGTTAAAACTTTAAGTTTTTTCAATATTCGAATAAGGTAAGGCAATACCTACATTTTGATCATAATTGAAAAGAGGTAACAAATAATTTTTTTTTTTATTTTTTGCAACGCTCGAATTTTGGTGGGAACGTAAAATAATCGAGATGACGAAAAAGAAAAAAAACTAGGGTGGGGCAGTCAGCTTTTGGGTCTCGAAACGACAGTTATAATAAGAAGGAAGGAAGAAGATTAGTGTAGCCTATAGCTGGTTCCCATTTTCCTTATACGGTCAGTACAGATTCTTCTATGTTCTGGTTTCCCCACCCCATCTGCACGTGAGTCCAAGTCGGCGTAACCGACCGTTTCAATACCTCTAGTGGAATTAACGAGTGGTAGACGATGGTCATTTTCGGTGCTTTGTACCCACCAGTGCTGTGTGAACAGCACAATCTTGTTACCACTTGGCCATTTCATAACCGATCCTTATGTAAATTGGTTTCTTGATTGATCTTTGATTGAAATATAAATTTTAGATGAAATAATGGTATCTATGTACATTCTACACGATATAAATTAATTGTAAACTGTAGAGAACTCGTCTATTTCTTAATTAATTTAAAAAATCTCGATATTCGTTTTTCACCTGCCTACTACTCTCTGCTTGGGCTGGTTATCTTCTCTGCTTCGTTCACCCATTTGTAATACAGCCCTTCTTTAAGTTAAATATGCACACCTTTATTCACAGCCGCCTTTATATCTTTGCACAAGAAAAATACAAATTAGTACACGGCCATCTTAAGGAACCTCTTGGATTCACAAAAACGCAATTAGGCATGCGGCCATCTCAATAAAATTTTTAACAACCAATGGCGATCGGGTATTATTTCATACATCAAATTGTAGTCCAATACGAGGTCGTCTTAATGAATCCGAATTGCCTAACCACTTCTCAATGCTTGAGAATGACCCAAACTGGCTTGAACTACCCCCTTAGCACGGTCGTGAGATCCAATTACTTGACGAATTTATACAGGTCGTTCAAATGATATTTATTTAATTTTTTTAATTTAGCAAACGTGGCGACTAAAACAAAACGGTTCCGTTATTTTCATCTCGGACATGGAGCCATATAATCTACCGCAATGACTTATCATGGTGTCGTAGCGCTCTTCGTATCTTTGGAGGAATCTGGGATTCCTCAGAATTGATGCTGACGACACTTAGTAGCGACTATAATTTACAGAACGCTGACTGAGCTTTTGCGCTCTATTCCGTATTTTGTCTTTGGTTGCTTTAAAACCGTTGAGAAGTCTGGTATAAAATGTTTTGTAACCGCATAATCACAGTATTCGTTCAGATATACAAACTCTTTTGGCTCGAGATTAACTCCCAGGATCGGTCCATCAAACGGCATAAATTATGTACCGCTATTCGAAAGGCCAACAGGAATACGACGATATTGATACGATTCCCGACTAGCAACTATAAATGTTGTTTCCACCCGCGATAGATGTAGATAAATGTATAGTTGACAGATATTTAGTGTCCGGCAGTCTCCCAGGTATCTCTTATAGTGCCTTCGTTTAAACGTCTTGCGACGAGGCAAAACCTTATTGTCACCGACGGCTGAACACATACCATCACCGGGTACACCCACTCGGTCGGGCTCGCAGGTTTAATCACCTTTAATCTCAACATGCGATCCAGCTCTTTGTCCAGTTCCTTTTGTATAATGTATTGGGTTTCTCTCGAACACCCCAAATTGTCTGCGGTAGAAATGATAAAATTACTCAACATCAGCGTCCAACTGTCGTTTCTGCTCGTCATCAACTGAGCGATTGCTCCATCACCTATTGGTTTCATTTTCCAATCACCATTTAAAACATATAGAGGGGATAGTGGGACGAATATCAAATCCTCTCAAAAGTCCACTCATAAAATCAATTTGAATTTTAGACTTATACATGGTAAGCATCTCAACAATCACAAACACCATTACTATCGTAAACCTAAAATAAAATCAATACTCTTGGTATAGAAAGTGCTTATTGCCGCTTCGATGTTTGTCATTCCAATTCCCAACTTGCCTAACATATGTAAAACTTCACCTCCTAAAATGGTGCAACTGGCCCCCGAATCCAACAATCTGGCCACTGCGAACCCCAGTGTCCTCACCTCCAGGTAAGGGCGAGTATCTCCTTGAATATTTATTTCACAATCCATGCATTGCGCATCTTATATCTTGCGTAAACGCTGTAATCCTTACTAATTCCGAAATCCTTTCTTCGCGGCGGAGGCGTCGATTGCTTACGACTCGGCTGGACCGTTTCCTCCTTGCACTTCGATTATCATGATTCATAGTGCGTTTGGTATCACCTGTGCATTTCGTTCCGTTGCGTTTCTCCAGGCTCACTGCGACTGGTGTTTATTCGGACAGGGTTGTCCCATGGCTATCCATATTCACAAAAATGTTGATTTTGATGGTTCTTTACTTTGAAAAAAACCGATAGTGGCCTACCTTCATTTTTGTCTGCTAACTTCAGTACAGTCTGATTTTGCAAAATATTCGTATGATGCTTATTTTGACACATTTTTCAAATTCTAAAATTAAGGATTATTTTTTGTAGGTTTTACTAACTGCAATAACCAATATAACGGGCGGCTCACCTAGTGTTTGCAATTTCAACTACTGGTTATTCCATAAGAAAATTAGTATAATGTTTATCATTTACGAAATGGGAGCGGAACGCTTGAACAAAATTGGAAAATATTGTAAACTAACTTTTAAAGTAAGTGTCCTACCCAAACTGTAAGAAATATACGTGGAAAATTCAATAGAAATGAAATGTCACAAGCAATTTGTGAAGCGAGTTCATGAAATTTAATTATTATTGTACAAACCATTTCGTGCACGTGCATTTACAACGCGCACATCCGAGAACATTGCAGCTCAGCATGTGGCTGAGCATCCATCAACATCAACTCGCCATCGTACTCAAGAATTGAACATTTCACTTAGTTCTGTGATGAGAATTTTGCATAAAGACCTCCGTAAGAAGGCGTACAAAGTTCAATTAGTGCCGGAGCTGTGGAACGCTTGAAAGAAAATGAGC
The DNA here is from genome assembly GCA_932526605.1 of Nephrotoma flavescens. Taxonomy (NCBI): domain Eukaryota; kingdom Metazoa; phylum Arthropoda; class Insecta; order Diptera; family Tipulidae; genus Nephrotoma; species Nephrotoma flavescens. The sequence goes on from OW052220.1 coordinate 235,289,385, forward strand.
ATTTTTACCAAATAATCATCTTTTCCGATGAAGCTCATTTTCATCTCGAAGGTTACGTCCAAAAGCAAAATTGTCGCATTTGGGGCTCAGAACATCCACACGTAACCATGGAGAAGCCGATGCATTCGCAATGAGTGACTGTTTGGTGTGGGTGAGCAGGTTCCAGAAGCTCGTAGTAAATTACTCCTTTCCAATCCCACCAGACACGCAGTAACACTTTCTTCACATAAACATTTATTTTTGCAACTGATGTTGATGCTGATGACCCAGTGGCCTGGATCAACCTACGGTTTTCTGCGTTTAGGTTAATCGTACAAAATCCACTTTTCGCATCACCCGTAATGATTATGAGCAAAAAATTATTTCTTTTGTACCGAGAAGGCAATTTCTTGTATGATATCAACTCTTTAGTTTTTTTTTTCTTCGGCCAGTTTATAAGGACCCCGTTTTTCATCCTTCCGTATTTTTCCCATTCCCAAATGATATTGCTTGGTAAATAACTCATAGGTCTTCTGAAAGATTTTTTTAAGTTCATTTTTTTCATTTGAAAACAGATCAGAATGCAATGACGTAAATGTTGCTTCTACCTCTTGCTTCATTGCTTCTTCATCGACATGCGAATCTCTTAAAGTTGATGTACGTGGAACGACAGCTTGTAAATGACTTAAACTTATGTCATAAAAACAACAATGACTAAGGCTGTTAGTGAATGTATTAAAAACCCTGTTAAAAATTACAATTTTGACAGGAAAATTAAAAATTATTTTTTATTCACCACAAAAAATTTTACGAACTCTAGGCCGTCTATAAATTTTGACAGAATGTTAAAAAAACATAACCTCAGTTTTTTGAAAGTAAATAATATGAGTAGCTGTTACAACAATAAAATCCTTTTTTCATTTATTTTATGCTTTCCTATAAAAATATAAATATGGATGGTCCACTGAATAAAAGCAACGGGTAGTTGAAAAACCATGAATTTCCATTCATGATCTCTGTTACGTCATCTGAAATGCTACGTAATTTACAGTATTCTAGAGGCTAAAATTTAAAATAATTATATGAAATAACAAAAACTGTAATCATCCCGAATATATAAATATAGTTACTTCTCTCAATTTCCTTCCGTATTTCCGAACAACAGCTTCATTATTTTTATATTTTTTATAATATAATAAAATTAAAAATAATATTGGAGTATATTTCTTTTACAAGCGATTCATTTTTATGTGTCAAAATTTTAATACATTCACACAGCAAATTCAACTTTTTTGTTTAAAAATATTTCGTCATAAAAATTTTATTTTACCAAATTTTTAACTAAATATTTTTAGCACATTCACTAACGGCCTAAGCTACATATATCAAAAATGGCGGGCGATTTGGATGCACTCAAGTATATTTTAATGCAACCAAACTTCAGAGCCGAGTTTCAATTGTATATTGCAATAAAACATTTTTTGCAGTATACAATTGAAACAATTACATTTAAGCCTATCGCGAATTGGAGCTTCGACGAACCGACATCTCAAGTATTCGTATAAAGTGAGATTATTTTGCCGAGACCTAGTTTGGCACTTCACGATAGTCTGTAGTTTAATCTGACCCCTCTCGCACAAAATGTGAAATCTATATGAAACGCATCATTTTCAGAAATTTTACTCATTAGTTATAACGAGGAAAGTTTCGGAGTAACACCTGGTACAGGCTGGCTACTGCCAACCTGCAGTTTTCACTAAGCGCATGCAGAGGCCTCCACGGTGATATTTTGCCGGCTACGTTCTCAGGGAGAAGTGCGAAGGGTCATGGGGTTTGAGGCATGCATGGCTCCTGGCTTACACCGTGATTATATACAGATATTTCTAAAAAGGAAAAAAAAAACGCAAATAATAATAATACCCGAGTTCCGCCGAAATTTGTCGGCCGGAACCTGAGGAACGAACAGCCGAAAATTTTAAATAAAAAAAATCATAACGGTAGAGAGGTGCCCTGGTGCGCGCATCCGCCCAAACTCGCACGGTGGTAAACACTGGTTTTGAATCCGGATGCGGGCACCGAGTTACCGCTTACCCTACGCCGACACAGGATGGGAATTCCCCCCTCATCACACCAAAACCGAAAAATTTAGTAATTCATTTTATTTTAAACAACAAAAAAAACAAAGAGAAACAACTCCCCTTTCCACCCGTACCACGATAAGAGAGAACGAGAGAGAGAGCAATGTGTACCGAGCGCGTGACACTCTACCGCTGTGCGGTGCTCGATTACAAAATAAAATTTAAATTTAATTAGAAAATTTAATAAAAATCTAAATATATATATATATATATATATATATATATATATATATATATATATATATATATATATATATATATATATATATATATATATATATATATATATATATATATATATATATATATATATATATATATAAAAAAAGTAAAAATAAAAAAACAAAAAAAATAAAAAAAATTGTACCTTTACAAAAAAAAACCCAAATTGTTGCGGCCTTGCACGGCCGTCATGCCACAGGTACCTCCCGTTGCCCGGACCGTTGTGGCTTTGGTGCCGTTACCGTGGCGGGGCCTCTCCCGATATAAAAATGGGTTGCGGCCTTGCGCGGCCGTTGGACGTTGCGGGGCCTTTCCCCGATACCAAAAATGTTGGGCGAATAAATTTGGCCTCGCCTGGCCGCCGTAAATAAATTAGTTGGGCGCGGGCTCGCCAAAACCCGTGTATATATTGGTGTTGGGTGACCTTTTTGCCTTTGAAATAAAAATTTGCCACGTTTGGCCACCCGAAAATCGTATATATCACGTTGGGCGTGGTCTCACGCCGTTATCCGTAAAAATACAGTGGCCTCAATTGACCACCTTATAAACAATTGTTTAGGCGTACTCATCTAAACACACACGCATTAAACGTTCGAAGTTTTCCGTCTTTACACCAAATAGCGATGCTCGAAGAATAAAGATTGGCGGCACCCGTGGTTAATTACAATGCTCACAAAAAAAACAGAAACACCCGTTGAAAATGGCGGTACCTCTTATCTTCACAAGTTTTTATTAATCTCCCTCACTTATTTCACATACGGTTTTTGTTTTTTCCGTTTCCATAAATATCTCGTGACGTCAACAAAAACACAAGTTGTAATATCGTTTATAATTATTACATATTTTATTTCCAATTTACTATCTTTATGATTTTCTTTTTTTTTTTTTTTACAAATTAAATAGAAATTCAGAGTCCCCCTGAACTATTTTACTTTACTTTAAATCAAAGAAAAACTCTGTCAAAAAAACTAAATTCTTTGCTTTAAAACACATTCGACTTCACTTATATAAACCAAACTTCTCCTTTAATTTTTATACAAAAAAAATTTAATTTTACACTTCTGAACTCAACAGCAAAATAAAACTCGAATACCACTAGAAAAAAAATTCTTGCGCCACACAGCGACGCGCAAAACGTTCTAGAAGAATGTCTTTCTTCTCTGTTTTTCGTTTATATCAATTTGCATTGATATAAACGAGAAGCATATAAGAAAAACATTTTTCCAAAACGTTTTACTTTGCACACACTCGATGCGCATTGCTCTCGCTCTCCCCCATTTTCGCTCAGTTACCAACAAAACAAAAAAAAAACACACAGGAATTCATCCACCATTTACCGCGTATAGACATCAAATCAACCCGGACGCAAAACAACCCGGACGCAAAACAACCGAGGAGAATAAAAACACAAAAATTTACAAAAAATGGGGATGTAATACATAAAATGAACATTTGGTCTTGTTAAAGACAACAGAGTCGTAACACACCTTAAAGGTTCTAGAGTTTTATACCAAGGTAGAGCTGCTGTTCGAGAGACAGCAGAATGAATATACCATTAAAGTGGGGACAATAGGGGAAAATAGGTTTTATTAAAAAAATTTCAGATACTTTGCCAAGTTCAATTACACTGGCTCCACTGTCGAAAGAGCCTTTATACGGTTATGTGTTTCATCGCCGGTATATGGCTCCAGATTCTTGTATCCCAATATGCTTTTGACTTGCTTCTCATAATGGCATCGTATCACGCGATGGTAAAAGAGATATCTCATTTGGTTTAGAAGTGTTGGTACTTTTGGCACTTTTAAGGTAAATTCTTTTTCGATTATAACACATAAATACATCACACAAACCGACATTAACGATTCACAACGTTTCACCACCAAGTTCACTAGGGAACAATGTGGACCTCCGAGGCCCATAAATTTAGAATTTGTCTTCAATTTTACTGACTCGAGGGCAAATTGACGTGCAGAACCATTATGGCCGCCGCAGTGAATGCTGATCACAAATATATTCAAATTTATTTTCTTGGAGATTCTAATGATGAATGTCGGTCGACTTATCGTTTTGCCAGCGACGTATGTTGGAAACTCGAGGCACATGCACGAATATGGGCAAAATGCGATGACCTACGTGCGTTAATACGGTCGACCAGACTTTTTCATCACTTTCACTTACAACCAAAAATGAATCGAAATCCCGGTAGCTGTTACTACCTGGTCCTTCAAGCAAAAACTCAAGGCATCTTCGGAGATGTGTGATGTTGAATGTACTCCGTGAAGTGGCAGAAAAGATGACTGCCTCATGTATATATTCTCCGGTGGATGGTCGAAGAAATAAGACCGGAAGAAATTTACGCCATCATAGAAATTCCTGATCCTGAAATAGATCCAGAGTTGTACGAAGTAGTGATGGCGGCTCTGCCGAGCATAACGATAGAACGATAACTTTGAAAGTCGAAAATAAGGACGTCGACAACTGTTGTCCAAAACATTCAAAGCGCATTGCAATGTTGAGTACTGCAATTCTGTCAAGTTCATCAAAATGCGTTTTCAATTACGTTACGAAAGGAAGCTACATGGCTTAATATCAGATGGGAAGATATGCCACCAGCAATGAGGCGGTTTTGAGACCCTTTCATTCTCCATACACGAACGTCATCCCACTGTGGTCCATTTAGCTGTGCGCTTGGAGAACGGACAACGAGTTTATTTCACAGCAGTAAACGCAGCCAGAGAGCTGAACCAACTTCATTTAAATTTCTACGAACTGTTAATGGTCAGTTGCGCGCAACATATCAAGAAGCGTGGAGATACGTAAGAACTCTCAAGTTAACAACGAATATGTGAGTCGCGTTACAAAATGACGAATCGGCTTACGTGTTTTCCAAGCATTGTGGCAATGGAAAAATTGAGGCTGACGTTTTGACTAGACCTCATGGCGCTTCCACCTAATTTTTGTAAATTCACAATCTCTAAAGAAGAATTGCTCACGAAAGTGTTCCCGAATATTGGTGCAAATTACAAAAACTATGTTTGATTGAGCGAACAAATCATTTCGGCTGTGGAAGGAGGATGTTCTGATTCCAAGAATACCACTGATTCCAACCGACTTGCAATGATGATTAATAAATCGCAAGGCCAATCGTTGGAAGTGTGTTTCCATAAACCTTGAATTGCCGTGTTTTCCCCATGGGCAGTAGCGTGTTCGAGAAACGGTGATCATCAGCGCTATTCGTGTGCTCTCCGGACAGAAATGAAATTAAATTCGTTCATCATCAAGCGTTGCGATGAACGCATTATTAAATGGCTACCGAGGTCGTGAGATTTGACAACTCTCAATTCTTTCCAGCAGCACGATTCTGGTTTTTCCTATAGGAAAAGGAATTAGGAAAAATATTTTCATAGTATTTTGGTCACAAAATTTTTTTTTTTGACATACTATGGTAAATAGTTAGTGTAAATTTTTTCAAAAACAAAATTAAATTGGAAATATTTTTCCTATCCAATTTCGATACGGAAAAAATAATTCTTAAATTATAAAAATTTAGATCAAACATGATTTCTCAGTAGGCCAGAAAATGATATTTTTGACAAAAATACTGTGAAAATATTTTTCCTAATTCCTTTTCCTATAGGAAAAGCCAGAATCGACCTGCAGAAGGCTTATTTAAAGGCGCTGGATTATGCTGATAAACCAGCAACAATAGACGCTTTGCGGATTAATAACAAGTATGGATTTTAGTTGCGTTTGGAAAACCAGGGTTGGACCCCAGGGAATTGCGTAGTGAATCATTAAAATTCGCTAAGGCATTGTGATTATACTTTGATTAGTTCAAAGTATTTTCAAAATTTTTGTAGTTTGGTCACTGCAGTCTGATGAGACGTCCGAATTTTTTAAATACAAAAAATTCAATGTTTCATTAGTTCGAAACCAAACCTCCCCAAAGTCTTGGTAACCTCACCTTGATTAAAAACACTATCTGGCTATTATCCAGAATAACCCAAAATTTTTTGTTATTTAAAAATTAAATTTCTTATTTTTTATTTAATTTGTATTTAGGGATTTTTTTCTGTTAAACGAGTCTATTGTTGTCATATTGATTAGCTTTTGGGGAAGTGTTGCAAAATGTCTGTTCAGGTGGAGGCAACTAAACGGTTAAATTTACAATTCCAATATGTTGCAAGAAAATTGGCTTCGATTGATGATAACCTCTTAACCAAGATTAATTTTTTTTTTTAATAATTAAAATGGCTGAACGTGGCAACATAAAGAATCAAATTTAATATCTACTAAAAATTCAAACCGAAAAACATCTCACACCTCATCATCACTTAATATTATTACTTTTTAATTTTTTTGTATTTTTTTCCAGCCGCAGTTATAATATTACAATATTTGATAAATTTGAATACAATTTAAAAACGTAACCCAAAAAACAAAAAAAAAAAAAGTTAAGATATAAAAATTTAAAATCTTAAAACACATTAAATATTTATCTAATTTCTTAAAACCATAAAAACCTTTAAAAGAAACACATTAACATTTTTTTGTTTTTGTTTTCGATATGAATGACTTGAAAATATATGCCTTTCGAAGTACTCAAAACGAGAAGATATATATGATGGAAGTAACTTTTTTCGGTGCGCTCTGTCTGTGTTTAACATCTTTCTTATGTGTTTCTTTACTTAACTCTCACCTGTACGGTGAATAAAATGAAAAGATAGACCGAAGAATTTTTTTATTATCGATTTTTTTTTGGTTAAGTCAATATTGTAAAGTTACATAGTTTGAACTCTTCCTGGTCCAGTATATATACGAGCACGAGTATAGATTAAGATATGGCCAAAGTAATTTTGGTCCACGGCCGCGCGCAGCATACTCCCCAACACGTTACGGTTTACTTATTAAAATATGACATGAACATTTTCGTGTAATACGAGCATACCCCTTTATGTGTGTGTAGTGTTAACCGGTTTTCAGAAACTTAAGTGTATTGATATTTGAGAAACTTAAGAAATAGTTTTATCTTTACTCTGATGTGTAGTGTTTATAATGTATACACTTCTTTCCTACACATATATAGATATATATGAATACACCACCTTCGTAACTTTAAAAGCTTCATTTATATGTATGAGTATTTGTATACACAGACAGTACAAAGTTGTATATTCATTATTTTAGATATTAACTTGTTTTGATAGTTTCTTTACAAAACTAAAAGTAAATAGTATCATGTAAGAAAGAGCCAACAATTTCTTAATACATACGACCATAAACTACTTGTCCCGTTCATATATCGTATTTAAATGTATGCGTATACAAGTTTTAGATACAATTATGTGTATTTATAGTAAGACAATCATAATGAACCATAATAACATTGTGGGTAGAGCGTGCGAGCGCGCGCGCGTGCTCATTATTTATTTGCTTTACAAAATTGGGCCATATACACAAAAAAAAAATACATATGGATATGCTTATGCATATAATTGCACTAATGAGCTATCTGCCTACGTCATGTGGAAATTTGAAGACCTTAAGTATGTTTACGAGTATATATGTTGAGCAATAGGTGTACAATAAACTTTGTGTCATTTATGCACAGCATAAGGTTTTTTTTTTTTTTAATAAATTTATTTAATTGTTACATAGCTACAAAGGTATGCAATTTGATTTTTATTTGCGCGGTTGCAACATTTCGGAAATTTAATTTGTAAATGTGCAATTGAAAGTGTGTCGCACCTTGCAGCGATATAACATATAATTATAAGGAACGTAAATTTTATGGGATTTTTCTTATATTTTATTAACGATTTCGATTTGTTTGATTGATATAATTAGAATATTTATAATGCTTACCTAATTTTATGGTTCGATTAATTATTTGTTTTTTATTTTATTTCAGGTGAGTAATCGAATCATCAATACAAAAATTAGTATGTATTTTTATATATAGAGATTTCCTGATTATTTAAAACAACAAAATTATATAAATAAAGTCTTGCATTACCATATACGAAGAGATTCTGTGATCGGGGCAAATGATTAACTCAGTTTTGGTGACATTCTTTGTTTATTATAGATTTATATATTCAATTTATACCTTTAAATTATTTTATCAATATTGAGGGAGTGTCTTTAATTCACTTTAGTGAAGTTTCTGACAAACTTAAAATGACAAAAAAAAACTTTACAGCAGCCCAAAAAGTATAAAACTACACTTTCAAAAAATCGTTTTATGCCAAACGATTTTTTTTTTTATTATCATCACTGCAATCTGTTCTGGAGCCAAGGCTCTTTCAATGCTTTCGCGGTTTTTTTCCATCCATATTTTTACGCGGTTGCCAGCAAATTGCACATGGCATTTTTCGGTTACCAATTATGATGGATGGATTCTGTGATTTTTAAATGATTTTTGGAAGAAATTCTTGAATATGGCCATCTGGGACGGAACTCGATCAATTCTGAACCGACTATGTTTTTTTATTTATTTTATTTTAAATCGAACTTGCGCAAGAACAAGGTTGCTTTATTAAGTTCGTTGGTAGATCAAAGTTATAACTCGAGCTACAAGAACAAAAATGCGCAACTCAATAATATAAACCGACACAAATTTCGGCAGTAATAATAATAATAATAATAATAATAATAACAAACAATATAAACTATACTTAAAATAAATAATAAATAACTATAATTAGATTAAATTAAGTTTCAATCAATTAAAATCATTTTTGATTATTCTGCGACATGAGGAATTCTGTATATTGTTTTTTGGCAGCATTTACAGACTTGGCCTCTCTTACAGATAGCGGTATGTTATTCCATAAAATTGCACTCCGAAAAAAAGTGCATCGTCCATATACGACGAGCTATGAGAAGTTATGATGAGTGCCTTGGTTCTGTCAGAACGGACAAATCTAAATCCATTCCTTGTGTATTTCGGAGAGTGCAAAAAAATAAGACTTTTATAAATGAAAAAGGCCACTCGGTAATCGAAGAATTTGCACAAAGGCATTCCAAAAATTTCATTGGATGGAAATGAGATTTTTTGGAGGAAATTCTATCAATTCTTAACCGATTATGATTGGATTTCGTTTGTTAAATGCGATAGGATTAGCAATAGGATTCTGAAATTATTTTTGAAAGAAATTCTGGAATATGGCCACCTTGGACGGAACTCAAGCAGTTTTAACCGATTACGATGGGATTGGATTTGTTTAATGAAAATGAGATTAAAAATCGGTTAAAAATTGATCGAGTTCCACCCCCCATGGCCATATTTCAGCATTTCTTCCCAATATCATTTAAGAATTTCATTTCTAGCCATTATATCCAATCCCAACATAATCGATTAAGAAATAATCAACTTCCGTCCCAGATGGCCACCATATCTCAAAATTCCTTTCCAAAATCGTTTAAGAATCCCAGTTCTATTCAGCTTACCCAATTCCATCATAATCGGCCAAGAAATGCCTGAGTTCCGTCCCCGATTAAACTCGATCGAATAGATTAAATTTAAAAACATTCGGATTTAACGGACAATCGGATTCTACGGGCTCCCCAATTAGTCTTAACGGACGAGTCGTTGCGTCAACGCAACAATTTAACGCTACAATTAACATAACAGTATTCAACGCAGCGTGTAAAATGAACCCAAAACTACTCTCCTAAATGTTTTACCAAACAGAAAATGGAAAATTCAACTATTCGAAGGCCACTGACAGGGCATCACAGAGATGTCTAAGTAAATCAAATGATTGAATTGGCGGCCATAATTTTGTCAGAATAACGTAAAATGTTATACAGAAAAGCCTTGACTTAACGGACTAATTTAGGAGTCCTTTAAATCTGATTGTCTGTTAAATCCGAACGTTTTTAAATTTAATCTATTCGACCGAATTTAATCTTGAGCGGAACTCAGGCATTTCTTAGCCGATTATGTTGAGATTTGGAATGTTGAATGGAAAAAGGATTCTTAAATTGTTATTGAAAGAATTTCTGGAACATGGCCACCTGTGGTCCTATTCTGGTTTTTCCTGGGAATATGGAAATGGGAAAAATATTTTCATAGCATTTTTGTATAAAATATATTTTTCTGGCCTACTGTTGTTATTAGTTTGGTGTAAATATTTTCGAAACAAAGTTGATTGAGAAACTTTTGTTCCACAAAATTTTTATAGGGAAAAAGAATTCACAATATATTTTTGTTTCAAAAATATTTACACCAAACTAATAAAAACAGTAGGCCAGAAAAATATATTTTTTACAAAAATGCTTTGAAAATATTTTTCCCAATCCCCTATTCCCAGGGAAAGCCAGAATAGTGCCATTGGGAAGGAACTTGATCAATTCTTAACCGACTATGATGGGATTGGGTATGTTGGATGGGAATGGGATTCTTAAATGATTTTAGGAAGAAGTTCTGGAATATGGCCACCTGGGACGGAACTCGATAAATTCTTAACCGATTATGATGGGATTTGGTATGTTGGATGGAAATAGGATTCTTCAATGATTTTTGAAAGACGTTTTGGAATACGGATACCTGGGACTGAACTCGATCAATTCTTAACCGATTGTGATGGGATTGGATTTACTCGGTAGAAATGGGATTCTTAAATGATTTTGGGAAGAAGTTCTGGAATATGGCTATCTGGGACGGAACTCGATAAATTCTTAACCGATTATGATGAGGTTGGGTATGCTGGATAGAAATGGGAGTCTTAAATGATTTTGAGAAGAAATATTGGAATATTCCTTCTAGGACGGAACTCGATCAATTCTTAACCGATCACACTCCCAAAATGCACGAACTCTTCAAGGAACTGCAGTGTTTGGATAACCATCGACTTTTGCAATTAGCGATGACATACGTGATTTTTAATTTTTGACTTTATGTTTTACCAAAAATTTGCGGTCCAGGGGGAGCTCGAACTCCGTTCGTTTTTTTAACAATTTATTGTGTTTTGCAGAATGTGTTTTTTTAAAGTGTAGAGATTTATACTTTTTGAGCTGAGAGGAGAAATCAAAATTCAACCTCGGTTAAATTGGATGGGCTTATAGACAGGTTAGGAAAACTAATACCAAGCTTCAAAGGCAGGGAAGTCTCTCTCTTATTTAAATCTCTCCTCTCTTTCTTAGGGCTATAATGGATATACATCGAGATCTAAAGGCACATGAGGTATATGAATTATTGATTAGGGTTCATGTTAGTTAGCAAAATAGGGCTGGTGACAATTTGTAGAATTTTGTATTATTACCAAATATATTGAGAATTTTTGAATCAACTTAGATATCCCTAGATATATAAATACAACCATGTGAACTATAATAAGTAGTGGGGACTGTTTATTGAATTTTCTGTTATGACCAAATATAATAATAACTCTTAGGCCAATTAATATATTCCTATAGATCTTAACACAACCTCAGGTATACAAAGTGTTAAATGAGAACCATGTCAGTTAAAAAAAAACTATCAGGAGCTCCCATCGAGGGGAAGCTATTATGACTAAATATTATGACTAAATATAATAAAAATTCTTAGGATAACTGAGATATCCTTAGAGATCTTTACACAACCTTATGTATATGAGGTATCAGTTGGGGACCATTTCAGTTAGAAAAAATTCCAGGGGTGGAAACAGTTAAGAGGATTTTGTATTATGACCATACATAATAAAACTTCTTAAACCAACTGAGATATCCCGAGAGATCTTAACATAACCTCTGGTATATGAAATGTTATAGTTGATTACCATACAAATTATAAAAAAAAATCAGGAGCTCCCCATCCAAAGGAGGGGACATTTAATAAAAATTTTATAATATTTGGTCTTAATACAAAATTATATAAATTGTTTCTTATATATGATTTGACTCCCCCTCCCCCAACCCCAACCGTTCCCACAGTTCGACCCTCCTCACAGTTGGAAACTATTTTGAAATTTGTGTTTTTGTGAATGTACATAGTAACTCCACCTGTCAATATGAAACTCCGAGTCGTACACTTCTTCGGTTGCTCTAGTTTCACTATACTGAGTAATACTAAGGCTGGTTTATAATTGAATACAATTTCTTTCTAAACTGCTATTGATAATTGATTTGGTTTCTTAGTATTTTCAACAAGCGCTGATATTCTGTGCAATTATTAGCCCACGTATAGCATCGTTTACATCAATAATTAGATTTAGGTTCTTATTTGTTTCAAGGCGGTTGCTCCATTTTTTTTCTGTGCTTTTAAAGCCAACATATTTGTGCTCTCCGCTACATTTTGGGTACGTTAGTGATGTGAATAACCATTGCATTTGTAACATCTTGTTAAGCCTATTGGTTACGTGGCGCATCTATCAAAATTGATGTTGAGTTTCTCAGCCTCCAATATTTTCTTAAAGCAAGTGTTATCAACTTCAATGATTGTATCGTATCGTCTTTCTGTGTATTTCTTCTACGATAGGTTGTTACTACTTTTATGACGCTAGCAGCTAAAAATGAATTTTGTTGCTTCAACGCTGATATAATTTCACCACTTTCTAGTTGTTCTGACATTCCTAATATTTTCGCTGTAAGGCATAGAGCGCATATATTAAGTTCCTAATTTATCTGTGGCGATTTGCTTTAGTTTTTTTTTTAGCTTCATTCGAATCGCACTGTAATATAATTTCGGATCAATCTGGCTTACGACGTCTTCTTTGGTTTTCTTATTCTCTTGTGGATTCTTTAGCTGTAACAGAATTAATTTGGTTGGTTGGTGGTTTTGACGACTGCAACAAAGTATTTCGTCTCATCAGGTTTATCGATTTCTTCAACATGGGTTGTAATTACCCCTAACTGTTCATTAAGCTTTAAATGATTTGCTCATAAATGCTGTTTTAATTCTTCAACGAACTTGTTAATTTTGTTGAATTCCTCATATATAGTATCCTCATGATATTGGCATTCTGCGCACATACATATCTAGTGCTACACTTTTTTGCTTCGCCCAAAACATCGCAAGGTTGTTCTTTGTCTCGAATTGGTCACTTGCCTAAATTTTTCACACTGAGACATTATAACTTGTAACTTAATTCAGGCACAACAGTATATAAATGTTTAATTTCACTGATAATTCAATTTAAAAATAAAAAAGTTGCAAGAGTTGAAAAAATATTAGAATTAGGTGTTCGTGTAAAAATTGTTTCGTGTTTTAAAATATTCTGTAAGATGGCGGCACTCGAATATTGACGTAAACAAAAGTTCACTTACTTGACCAGAAAAAAAAACAAATTTCGTATTCATTCTTAATCTTCATACTTTTTATCTTCTCTACATAATCGCCATTGATTTCAATACATTTCTTAAGTCTTTAGACCCACTTCTTACAACAGTCTTCAAAATCTGCTTTTTAAGCTTATCAAGTTCAGCATTAATCGCATAAACTATCTCTGCGTTACTGTTAAAGACTTTTCCCCTCAAAGTTTTTTATAATTTTTGGAAATAACAAGCAATCACAAGGTGCGCGAGACCCGGGAAATATAGTGCTGGTCGTATTTCTTCGATGCTATATAGATCGCAATAAAGTTACTCGTTATTTTAGCAGTGCGACAACGTGCTAGTTGTCATGATGTAAAAAGTAGCGCCGCAAATCCTTTTTCTTCCGATTTTCCAACAAATTTTTGAAAACTTTTGGTAAGCAGTCTTCGGTATACCATTTTGCAGTTACCGTCTGACCCTTTTCCAGGGAAATAGCAGCTACAGTTTTTGATCGGGTGAGGTAAACTGACATCATTACTTTTGTTGCGCTGACTTTTGTTGCTTAGCTTTTAGGACTGTTGTTTTGTTTCTGGATCGTACTTATAGAATCAAGATTCGTTACCAGTAACGACTTTACTGAAGATTGTAACGGCGCCAGCGTCGGCTGACGGCGTTACTGGGGGTAGCGCCGCCTTAAGCGCTATATAAAAAAAAATTTCCCCGTATAATGTTCTACCATAATTTCATCTAGTACCTCAACCTTTCTTCTGTACTTTTATTTTGAATACCGGATCACCCTGCGGTTGATCGGGCAACTCGGAAAAAAAAGAATATAAATACCGAATGTTGGTCGAGACAGAAGAAAAAAAAAGTAAAAAGCTCAGTTTTATTTTGAATCGTGTTGGGTGCAAAGCTAAACCCACCCGTGAAGTTAATGTTATAAAGAAAAAAATATAAACGTATAGAAAATGGATGATCACCATATCAAATCAGTGCACAAGTAGTGAAAAATCTTTAGGTTGTGCCATTCTCATAACATAAAATTAAAAAAAACAAAAAAAAATAATCGTATGAACTCTTTAGTTTTGTGTAGTGGGCATTAACAATCCAAACTTTGAAATTGTGTGATAAGTTTATTTATGCCGATAAAATACGGGTATTTGAATATCATATGGTTGGGCGTTGGCTCTCGTTTTAAGGGCTCTAGCATCCGTACCGGATTTAAGACAGTTATAAAAGGGTTTAACGGAACGAACGGAGTTACAGTTGAAAGTGAAAAGAAAAAAAAACAGTGAAGGGCCCACGTTGGCTAAAACAATAAAGTAGTTTACTTTCAAAAAAAACAAATAAAAAACAAAAAGATTTTAAGTTTTTGGCGCCAATAAATCTATTTTTTTTGGTAAATCGCTATGATTGCCGTTACCTATCTTGTAATAATGCCAGACTTTATCAATGGATGATGTACAAGTGCTCTTGCCGGTTAATTGAACAAGGTTCAGTATAAACGACCAAATAAAAATATAAAAATAATAGTCAATATAAAAAAAAAATAATAAAAATAAAAAAAAAAACAAATTATAATCAGTGCTACGATAAAATAACGTCATAGCTAACGACGTCATCAGCGATAACGAATTTATAAGAAAGATCTACGTATTGCGGTATCATTAGTACGATACTCCTGCATTAACATTTTGGTGGATACGCGATCAACTTTACTATCCTCGGGGCATCAGCTCAACCGAGCTATTAAGGTCTAAATTTTTATCATTATTTAATTATTCTTTTCCATTACTGTTAGCCTTAAGTTTATTAACCATTACAATTAAATATTACTAACGTTAATTAAGGAAAATGGGTCCGGACTTCTAAATTTAGATATTTTGGTTTTTTTCTTTTTTTTGGAAATTAGTTAAGAGATTTTTTTTTTGTATTTAACTACATATTAGAAATAGTTCTTTGTATTTAGAATTCAAGGTTCTGCCAAATTACATATATATTTTATCGAAATACAAAACATGTTATTGTTTATTGGTAGCAACAATTTCAGCCTGGGATGTTTTTTTTTTGTTCGCCGTTAATTTTGTTTCATTTTGCAGTTTTTTTTAAATTTTTTTTGCTTTCAACTTAGTTCTTTCGTTTTTTTGTGTTGTTGTTGTGTTTGCAGTATGAATAATTAAAAGTTTAAAACTGTGATGATGTTGGGTGGAATGTAAGCTGCGCGTTGAGGTTGATTCGTTGCGTTCCTGTCCTGCGGTATATTCTAGATCTGTGCATACCTCCGCCAACCCCACGATCCACCATGAGCTCTAGCCGGCTACCAAATACCGCGCCGAGGTCCCTGAACAGATATCTGTTAACGGTTCGTCATACTGGGGATATTTTAAAAGTACCCTCCCGTTGCCGATCCGTTACAAGATGCTTGACTGCTCAATTTCGAATTTATTTAGGAACAATTTTGCAAAATGGGCTCGAGCCTCTTTTTGGGCCTCATTTAAAATTCGTGAAACCCATCGAGCAGATTTCAGACAGCCATGGCATTTAAGGCCATTGACAATAATTTCTTGTGTCAATCGTGGATCTTCGTTAACTATGGACTTCACCAGAGCCACAGTAGCGTCATCAGTAGAAAGTTTTGGTCGACCTTCTGGGGGCTTGTCCTCTACTGAAAAATGGCCCGTCTGGAATTTTCGGAACCACTTGGAATTAGTCTGTAGAGCGAATCAGGCAGCGAATTTCTGTTTGAGTTGGTGGTGGAATTTCATCTGATCCATCTTTAGCTATTTTGCGTTTTCTCGTCTCCATTTTAACCGATCGTTATGAAATTTTGAAAAAAAGTCTCATAAAAGAATCGCAAAGGATTTGGTATTTTTGGTTTTAAAAAAAAAAGATTTAAGAGTCACCAACTAAACGAACCTTTGTTAGTTCCCTCCTATCATGAAAATATTGAATTTTATGTAAACTAATTAAGAAATAAATAAAAATAAGAATGTATTGGATAGTTGACAAACAACATATTAGTACAGTTTGTGACATTCGTTGGTATACCTTAAGAACAATATTTTATCCGAATATATCGCAGAAAAACTATTTGTTTCGACTGTACGTGTAATGTAATGCATTATCAACATTTATGTGCAAATGCGAAAAGCAGTAAATTGTAAACAAATAAATTTTATGTAAAAGTTCGAAAACCACAATTAACATTAGCTTGCATTTTTATTATTATATAGATGCTATTGGTAACAACATATAAAATATATGCGAAAACCGTTTCAGAAAAAGAGTAAATTTTTACTCTCTTATCAAAGAAATATTTTTTGACTCAGAAGATACAATATCGTTATTTCTTTTCGAAATTATGATAACTTTGAAAATTATTGTAACTAAATTAAACTAAACAGTTAAAAGTTTATTTTTGAAATTGCTCGTGTCAATATTGTATCGTGCAAAAAATATATATTCCATAGCGAAATAACCAGGGAAAGTTATTCCCAATTTTATTTTGTTTTCAAAAAAATTATCACTAACGTTTTACCTTAGTATGGGGGTGCACGGTGAACCGTCGTAGGAAGAAGACGTGTTGTCGTTTCCTTCCGTAAACTAAAATAAAATAAAACAAAGTGAAGTGCAGTTTAGTTAGTTAAATAAATTAGAATATTATTATTAATATAGTGAATTATAGTGTTGTATTTATTTATTTTATTTGTTTTAGTGGGTGTAATAATTAATTTTTAATTAATTATGAATGTATTGTAAATTATTGGTGTAGTGTAGTGATAATAAACATTGTTTTTTTTAATTAGTGCGTAGATAAATAAAATGCATTTATACTTTGTTGTGTTGTGGTGTGTGTTATTTTTTGTGCTAGGGTTCTGTTGTGGTAGTTTTATTTTTATATCTTGGTGTTGTTTTACAAAACCAACAAGTACATCGGGTTCTATGTACAAATTGTTAGTGGAAATAGTTTACGGTTTGTATCAAGCGGACACACATGCATGAATAGATCAGCTAATTATAAATTTGTATATACACATAAATTATATGACATAATGCTTCGCTTTATGTATTCATATGTGCATAAATATACAATTAAATGGGGTCTAGGTCGAAATTGCATATTTTAAAATGACATTTTTTAAAATGACATTTTTCAAAACTGCATATTTCTAAACTGCATAAGGTACGAAAGGACATAGGTACAAAACGGCATTTTTCAAAACTTCATTTTTCAAAACGGCATTTTTCTAAACTGCATTTTTTAAAAAGACATTTTACAAAATGGCATTTTTTAAAACGGCATTTTTCAAAATTGCATGTTTCAAAACGACATAGGTACAAAACGGCATTTTTCAAAACGGCATTTCTTCAAACGACATTTTTGAAAAAGACATTTTTCAAAACGGCATTTTTCATTTTTCGAAACGACATAGGTAGAAAATTTTAGGTGAAGGAGAATATTATATGCATACTAAATCTTCAAATAATTTCTAATTTCCATGAAGGTCCTTTCTTATAACATACCTATACTAAACCTAAACATGTGAAATTAAATCTTACTCGACTAAGAAATAGTCAAGTTCCTTTTCATTTGACTTTATCCTAGAATTTAATCCAAGAATCGTTCACAAATCTTGAAAAATTTCATTCATCTCAAATTTTATCGTGTAATAAATGACCGTACCTGTTGGTCATATTCCAGAAATTAATGAAAAGATAATTCTAGATTCATAATCGATTAAAATATTTCATTCTGTCTTGTGCAGTTTTGAAAAATGCAGTTTTGTACCTTATGCCGGTTCGTACCTTATGCAGTTTTGAAATATGCATTTTTGAAAAATGCAATTTTGTACCTTTTGCAGTTTTTAAATATGGCGTTTTGAGAAATGCAATTTTAAAATATGCAGTTATGAACGGATCCCAATTTAATGCAGTTGGCTTTGATTGTATGTGAGTTTGCTTGATTTGTTTGATCCTATATCCTATTCTCTCTTATTTTGTTTTATTTGTCGTCGCCCGAGTACTTAAGTGTTACAAACGACAAAACTTGAAATTGAGATAATCGAATCTAAAGTTTAATCGGCTACGAACGTAAGACTATACACTATTTGACAAAATAAAATACATTTTCTTAAAATATGCTAACTGTCTCATCTAAAATTTAAAGGAATCTTTAATCAAGCACACAGTTTAATTTTAAACCGAAATTTAAAATTTTGAAAATTGCGTATGTAACACAAAACCGTTTTTCATATTTTTTATTTGTATGGTATGTATCAGTATTTTCGTTTTTAAGCTTTTTTGTTAAAAAAAATGCAATATGGTTTCGGTTTGCCGTCTGTCCGTCTGTCCGTCTGTGTGCACGATAACTTGAGAACGGATGGAGATATCAACTTAATTTCTTCACTAAAAGTTCAAGCAATTCATGGGAATAATCACTAGTGATTTGGACATTTCTATGTTTAGGGTGTTCGGAGATATGTAGGGTTTTGTTAACCCCCCTCCTTAAAATTGATAGATTTTTTTTTTTATTTTCTATTCTATTTTGATTTCATCGAGCATGTGAATGTGGAATAAAAATATACATACCTCGTGTGGACGTGGGTTCGTGTGGGTGGTGTGGTTATGGGGGTGGTAGGAGTGGTGGTATGGGAGGTGGAGGGGGTGGGATGATGCGTTTTGGGTTTGGTGTGAGAATTTGGGATTTGGTAGATGAGGGTTTGTGTGGGTAGTCTGTGAGTGTGCGTGGACGTGGGTATGGAGGTGTTAAAGGGTAATAATATGGGTGGTGCAGTATAGGGTGGTGTGGGTGAGATGGGTTTTGGGGTTTTAATTGGATAGTGGGTGGGGGATGGTAATAATGTTTAGATGTGGTGGTTTGTGGTTGATTGGGGTCAGTTGAGATAAGGTGGATTAGGCTGGGTGTAGATGGGGTTAGGTCGGTGTCTGACTGGGTGGTCGTAATATTTGAAATACGCAAGACACACGGCATAAAAGCTCTTTATAGGCAACAAAAATGCTTATAGAGTTCGGCTCCGAACCTTTCCCTTATTTTTCACCTATTACTTGAAAACAGAATTATTATTTATGGTAAGAACGTAATTTTTGAAATTTACTCCGAGTTCATACGACGGTTAAAAATCTTGGATTTTACTATCCCATCGTTTTAACCAATTACATCACGTAAATTATACAACGGGCACGCCTCTTTTCATATGAAAAAGTTGAAAATATTGAAAAAAAAAATCTAGGATAGAAAAATCCGAGATTTTTATCCGTCGTATGAACTCGCAGTTAATGAATCAATAATGTCAGAGAAAATAAAAATTCTTATTTGAAGGCTGTAGAAAGCCAAACTTAAGGTAAATAATTTACTACGGTAAAAAGTCAGTTTTATTACAGATTTTTCGGAAATATAGAGAAAAATAGAGATAAAATTAAACCTTTATGCTCATCATTAACGTCATTATCAGACAAAATGCCTTCAAATGCACGTAAACTTTTACCGGCAGTTCAAACCGCAGTCTATAAGTCAAAATTCAAGTAATTACAGGACCACAGGATTTGACGGACCACAATTCGGTGGGGTTAAAGCGTCTATTAAATGATTACACCCCCATATTAAGTTTTTTAATTGAAGCGTCTGTTGACTACTTACACCCCCATGTAAAATGGGGAGGGGGGGGGGGGAGGGAGGTGTAATCATTTAGTAGACGCTTCAATTGTAGCTTCAGTTTTACTGTAGTTGTTGGTAGTGTTGCATGTACTCCATTATGCAAATACATATTAACAAATGCATATTAATTTAAAAATTGTATATACAAAAATCACGTGTTACTGCAGAACTGCATATAAATTTTTACTTAAGTATTAAAAATTAAAAAAAAAAACTGTGTAAGTTTCATTCGATGTATGTTTATATCATACAAATCCTGATTCTAAATTTATGATTTCGTTTTATCCGCAGACAGATCGTATGTTTGTATCATTCAAGCCCTGAGTTTACAAAATGCCCATTGGTCGTGGTCTCATATATGTTGTATGTTTGAATCATTCAAGTCCTGAATTTAAATTTTGGGTTTATGAATTATTTGCATATATATTGTATACGTGTGTATCATACAAGTCCCGTTTTGTTTTTTTGAGATATTACCTTTGTCGCATATAGATTGTATGTTTGTATCATTCAAGCCCTGAATTTACTTTATGCATGTATGGCTTGGATCTCATATGGGGTTGTATGTTTGCTTCATTCAAAACTTAATTTTCCTTTTGCGTTTAAACTTGTATTTAATATTGATTGTTTGTATGTAACACTTAAGTATTATTCTAATTTTAACTAAAATTGATAGTAAATTATGTTATTCCCGCATATGATTAGTTTATGTAACAGATAAGTACTTTTTTTATGTTACCAATTAAGCATAGCATATGTAACACTTGGCACACTGGTATCTTTTAATATGATTGAGATATGAACATTTTGAAACTACCAATCGAAAGATCTCGTTTTTTAAGTAAGATGGCACTACTAACTCAAATACGTCCAAAATGCGTTTGTAATATTTAAGTACTGAGCCGACGTTGTGTTACAATGCTCATGATCTCTTATGATCGTATCCGTATGTATTCAAATTATCTTTCTACATAGATGCAAGAATGTTTATTATGAGATTTTTTTGGTGGGTTGAGTTGAGTATATTGTTAGTCTGCTGTTTTCGTTTTGAATAGGATAATTTAATTTCTCTTGGAACATGTAGGTATGTGTTAGTATGAGAATAATAAAATAATTTTTTAATTGTATTCTCTCATTTTGCTTCTTCCCTTTTGGCTAAATTATAATTTGTTTAATTATGAGCATATAGGTATATCCCTTTTTCATCCAAAAAAGTGAAAAAAAAGAAAGGCCTAATTGAAGTTTGAAACACACAAATGTGTGAGTGGGGGTCTAGTGTGTAATGGCGTTTTTGATAAGGGGTTTCGCTTGTTTTGAGGTGCAAGCAACACAATTGTGTGTTTAGTTATGGTGTTTTTTTCGGACGGAAATAAGTTTGAAAGGAATACACAAATGTGCGTGGGTTGGTTGAAAGCGCATGCAGGGGTAAATTTTTTACATGGTACTTTTGCCATTCCCGCGCGGTTGTGTTGGTGAAGCACAAAAGGGATATCAACCTTTGTAATATAGTTGTGAGTATATTTACCTATATTTTGTTTTTTTGCTTGATATAAATATCACCATCGCCGCGAGTCGAAAATGGTCAAAGGTCGAATCGAGAAAATGAAAGTATCATTTTCGACTTTTTTCGTTTTTTTAATCTTG
Organism: Nephrotoma flavescens; assembly: GCA_932526605.1. Taxonomy (NCBI): domain Eukaryota; kingdom Metazoa; phylum Arthropoda; class Insecta; order Diptera; family Tipulidae; genus Nephrotoma; species Nephrotoma flavescens. The sequence continues at coordinate 235,311,285 of OW052220.1, forward strand.
CAATACTCTTTCTAGAATGAAACGTCAGCTGTATTTATTGTTACTTTGGTTTTAAATGATGAAACTTTATCATTTATCGCAATTCGAAAATGGTACAACAGACCACCATTCGATTTTATTTTTTTTTCGAGTTTCGGTTCGAGGTGGTGGTGCAGCATGCCGCCCCTGGTGTATCAGATATTTATTTGAATAAGGACACATAACGATGGTGGCGATGCATTAGTGTGTATCTACATTTTGTGTGTTTTACAGGACATTATAAAAACGTTTTATTTGAAACTGAAATGACCTTGTAAAAATATATTAACACATATTATTTAATTAAATTGCCTAAAATTGTTTTAATAATCAAAAATTTATAAAAAATTAACCCTTGTAATTAAATTTGTAGATACTTACTTATGAAACATAAAATTGATGTATTTTGTAGATACACACTAATGCATCGTTACCATCGATAAATAATACGTATTTACTGGGTTTAGTTTACCTGTGCATCTTCGTGATTCTTGTATACATGGTGTTAGAATTATAGGATTGCTTTATTAATCTATTGGAGTAGATCATTTACCACATTTTATTTTACACTAAGAATATTATGCTAATTGTGTAAGACGTATTGGTTTTGATTATGTATGTTTGTATTATGGCTTTTCCTGTATGCATTGTGTGGGAGTGACCATAATGTTTCATCTGTTAAAGCGCAGTCAAAAATCATTTTATTTATTAGAGTTAGATAAGTATATTCGAAGATTAATGTATATATGTTGCTTGCTTCATTGTTTTATATAGCCTGTTTTTTTTTTAAAATTTCTTGTATAACAATATTATAGAGTGGAGAGATGATTCAGATGAGTTCATTTGTGCTTCATTGAATGACAGCTTCTGTTACTTTATAGTGTTTATTCATTTACTTGATTTTTAAATATTATACAGATGTTTATAATAAATTTTATCACATTATTCTATATTATCATTTATTAGTTTATTATCTTATTTTAATATTTTACAATTTTTGTAATGAATTTTATAACGTGAATCCAAATGAACTGCATAAATTTGTTAAATCTATGGTTTGTAAATGGACAGACCTAGAGTAGAGTAATTTTTCATTATTCATCTACATTTTGAGGATTTCTAATTTTGGGTATAGGAGATTGAACGGAATTCAATCTGATAGAGGATTTTTTTTAAATCGGCGGCTTGAACTAAGGTCTGTAAGTCTATCATAATTACGTCTGGTGCGGGTTTAATAAGCTCGATCTCAACTTCAACTTGTGCATCTAATCTCATTATTTGAACTTCCCCTCGGGGATAAGTTAATAGTGCTGCCTATAACTTATCAAAGCGATTAAAATTCAATAAAACGAGTAAATATTAAAGGAGTGACAAAATATATATAAACATATATATATATTTTCATAAAAAGTCTTTTTAAAGACTAAATATCAAACTACTAAGTCTACTAATACCTCTTCGTGGTCCGAGGGGAGGCAACGAAGGAGTGGTTCTACCGTAAAGGTGCAATAAAAATCCACTGCACGGCTAAAATTAGTGCAGGGATTTAAGTAGATTTGAGTGTATTAAGTGGAGTGAATCAAATATTTAAAGTTAATTTATATATCAAAACAACCGTAGCTAAATTTATTTAGCGGATTACCCAGAGATATGGGTAAGGGGCAAGGCGTGATCCGGGTCAATCTTCGCAAGAAGATGACTTCCAAAGAGCCTCTAAGAAGGCTAAACTCGACGAGAATCTGAACGATTCAACCTCGGATGCCGAGCTTGTCGGCAATGATGAGACGACGACTGAAGTTGAAAACACTTCGTCAAACAGTAGTGGTCAAGTAGCAAAAAGCGAACGACCCCATGAGAACCTCATGATTGAAATTGTTTCTCTTGAAACGATGCTTGAGCAAGTCAAAAACACGAAACTTACCGAACCTAAGCTTCGTGATCTATCCATGAAAATAAAAAACATGAAAATCCATATCCTCGAGGTGGTTGCGGAAACGAATCTGGTTGTTGGCAAACTGGAAGAAGCACGCAACCATAGGTGTACTTGCAGCCGGGAACCAAAAATGGTTACAGCAGAAAAGGCACCAAAGGTAGCTGCACGGGATTCAGTTCTCAGTGCTAATTCAGACAAAACCAGAAACGTGGAAACCGATCCGAACGGAAACGGAGGAAACTGGCAAGTGGTCGGTAAAAAGCGAAAGAAACGGAGAAACAGAAAACGCTGGCCAAAACAGACAACAAAACGAATAATTATCTCAGCAAGGGATAATGAATCCAGCCTAACGACCACCGAGATAGCAAAGAAAATCAAAGAAGTTATCCGACCTAGCGAATCGAACGTAAAGATTCACTATGTAACGAACGCCGGCCCGAAAGGTGTCGCGGTTACTGTCGATGCTTCCTCCGATTTGAAAGTTTTCACGGAAAACAAAGATCTGGAAGGCGTGGGTCTAGTAGCCACCGAACCAGCGCCTATAAAGAGATTACCGAAGGTAATTATCTTTGACGTCAGCTCTGATCTTGATGGAGACATGGTAACTAACTGTCTTATTAAACAAAACTGCCTGGATCAAAAAGATTTTAAGGTTCTATTTAAAACTGGTGCGAAAAACCAAGAGACCGCTCACTGGGTGGTAGAAGTAGAACCAGCAACCAGAAACATGTTGCTAAAGTGTGGTAGAGTGCACGTGGACTGGGTTCGATGCCATGTGAGAGATTACGTGACTCCAACTAGGTGCTTTAGGTGCCAGCGATACGGTCATATTGCAAAGAATTGTAGGGCCCGCACAGAGACCTGCTCTCACTGTGCACATCATGGTCATGGCTTCAAGGGATGTCCTAACAAAGACAAACCTGTTAGCTGCGCAAGCTGCAAAGAAATGCAAAAACCAAATGACCACCAAGTAGGTCGCGTTTCATGTAACGCATACAAAAGCGCTGTGCAACGTCTAAGATTTAATACTAAGCATGATGATTAGTCACAATCAAAGGAATAGTAACAGCAACCTACTAATCGCCCACCTCAACATGCAAGGTGCCAAGATAGTCGGATCCGAAATATTTGAAAGCATTTCCACCCACGACATAGATATTCTATGTATGCAAGAGCCACACTCTGTCGATGGTCAAATCAGCGGCATGCCTTCTACAGCCAGAGCAGCAACAGGATGCTCTGAGAATCCCAAGGCTGCAATTAGCATTCATAGTGTCGGCATGGACATGATGAAGCTAACTCAGGCTTGTGATAGCCACTGCACATGTGTTGAAATATCATCGGAAGCTGGTTCATTCTACCTGCTTTCAATATACGCCCAATATAGTGAACCGATCGAGTACCATCTGTGCAAAATCGAAACGATCCTAGGCTCTCTATCGGGTCAACAAAAAAAGGTAATGATCGTCGGAGACTTCAATGCCAGAAGTAAAATGTGGCATGACCGTTTAACCGATGAAAACGGAAGAAAAGTAGAGGACTTCGTGTCTAGAAATGACCTCTTCATAATGAACTTGCAGGGACACCCAACGACGTTCTCGTCTAATGGAAACTCCAACATTGACGTAACAATAGTCAATGGAGCCTTGCTGGGCTCGATAGTTGGGTGGTGTGTAAGAGAAAATTGGACCTCTAGTGACCATAGAGTCATCACGTTCGAACTATCAAACGCGCCACAGAATAGTCCTCTTGCAAGTAGCAAAACTCCAAGATTTGCCATAAAGATAGCTGATTGGGGTCTATTTGCTAGACACCTGGTCGGCTCTTGGGACAGTGTAGAAGCACTTCCTGAAATTAACTCGATTGAAGAAATTGATAATCGTGTGGAGCTGATCACAAGGCAGTTAACCAGTGTCTGCAACAACTCAATTCCAAAGAAGAGAGTGGCAAAGAGACAAAATAGTTGGTGGAACTCTAATCTAAGAAAACTTAGATCCTCGATGCCCAAGCTCAGAAGAGCATACCAGAAGGAAAGAAACCAAATAGCAAAAGAGTTGAAATTGTCTCTCTTTAGAGCGGCAAGGAATAAATACTTCCATGAAGTATTTATAGCTAAACAAAGTAGTTTCCAAAGGTACGTCACGGAACATGGCAACAATGACCCAATGACCCTCCTTGCTTTGCCGGCGGCAAATCAAGACCACCTGAAGTCTTAAACACCATCAGGAAGACAAGTGGAGTCGTCACTGATACGTGGCATGACAGACGCTTGGAGTTATTAAACTCGCTTCTGCCGGACGAAACACCTGACGTTACTGGGCCTCAAGCAGAAATGCGCGAGATCGCCACCAACAATAGTTGGATATCTGATGCTGAAGACCCCCCCATTTACGTGGGAGGAGGTCAACAGTGCCCTTACTTGCTTTAAGCGTAACAAGTCTCCCGGACTTGACAACTTGAACGCTGAAATAATCCAACTGGCTTGGCCCATAATAGGGACTTCCATAGTAAGATTATTAAACAGCTGCTTAAAATTTGGCTACTTCCCGAAGGCGTGGAAAAAGGGTGAAATGATTATAATCAGGAAACCTGGGGATAGAGATCCACTTTCTCCGAAGTCTTATAGACCAATCATGCTGCTACCTGTCATGGAGAAACTCTTAGAAAGGCTACTAGCGGTTCGTATCTCTCCAAGAATCGAACAGAGCGGACTATTCTCGGACAAACAATTCGGTTTCTGACGTAGCATGTCTACTGAGGACGCGATAGTCCGCCTAACAAACACTGTCAAAACCCAAAGTTCAAAATATGTTATGGGTATTTTCTTGGATATAGCTGGAGCATTTGATAACTTAACGTGGCCTAGTGTCATTGCAAGTTTATCAGTTTACAATCTACCTGGAAACATCATAAATGTTTTCAAGAGTTACTTCAGCAACCGAACCGCAGAAATCAGAGACAAATATGGTTCAGTAACAAAACAAGTTACAGAAGGATGTCCTCAGGGCTCAATCCTAGGACCCCTAATCTGGAATATCATATTTACTACGAGTATGGTGAATGAACAGGATGAAATAGCATTCGCAGATGACAAAGTCATCATGGTGCACGGCAACTCGAGGCTTGAACTTCAACGCCTGGGTCAAACCGCCATAAACAACACGATATAATGGTGCGAAACGAATAAAATGTCACTATCTGCAGAAAAAACAGTGATGCTGCAGCTAAAAGGCAAATTTGACTCTAGTGGACCACCAACAATATCACTAAACGGTCGAAACATGAAAATGGTCAAGTGCGTTCGATATTTAGGAGTTGAGATGAACGAATGTGCGTAACATCTCACGTTCTTAGAGTCTGTGAAAACCCTAAGAAACTATTCCACTCATTGGCTAGAGTGTCAAGAGAGGGATGGGGACTGAATCACAAAACACTTGTAATAATATACAAAGGTGTGGCGGAGGCGCTTTTCACGTATGCCGCAGCTGGTTGGTATGACAGGTTAAACTGTCACCACATCAGATCACTAGAAAGTGCTCAGAGGAATATACTGCTAGGAGTAACAAAGGCCTACCGAACGGTATCTAAGAACGCTGTTGTAGTTCTGGCCGGCGTGCTCCCAGTGGATATTCTAATCAAAAACCGAGCACTCATGTATCACCTTAGAAGAAGCGCTATGAATGAATCAGGTGACCATATACATGTCGCAGATAGTGAACAAATTCAATATAGTAACAAAAATGAAATCGCGCAAATGGCGGTTGACCGGGCATATTGCGCCAAACTGATCAGCGTCTTTAAAGAACGTAACAGTGCGCTAGAGTAGACCGGGTAACCGGACGGTACATGTCTCCAAGCGACTAGGGATGGTAACGATACAATTTTTGAATTGTACGGCTAAACTGTACCTAGCACTATTATCAGCGAACTTGCTAATTTATTAACAATGCAATTACTGCAAAATGAGGCTTGTGACCTGATACATATTTAAAAATTCTTAGTTTAAGGTTATACCTAGGTATAAGAATTAATGTAAATTTTACGGAAATGTTGACCACGATGGATAATAAAAAAAAAAAATCTCATCCAATGTTGGAGGCCGCCTTAATGGAAAATAGTCATCATCCTCTGCTAAGGCTGGTGAGTGCACCTCTGTTAAGTTTAAGATATCAAACCAACTAGAGATTGGAATGTACCGCCAGCTATTCTGACTCGTATCTCGCCGATACTGTTTTATATTTGAATAGTTTCTCGCATACGTTCATTTTGTTTGTAGCATCAAAGATTATGGAACTATATATAGACAATCTTTTGATTTCTACCCAGATTCTGCATTGTTATATCGCTCTTTGGCGGTTTTATGGATAATAGGCATGGAAATCTTGCGGATATATTTTCTGTATTGAATGCTCCATGATATCTTTTGATATGGGCTAATACCAACAATTTATGTCTTGTGGATTTCTGCTGAAACACCTTAGTACTTAGTTAGCATTTAAGTCCCCCAATAGAACAATATAGCGTGACTTAGGATAGCGTTCTACTATTGACAAATGTAGTGCTCGGTGGCGCTGGCGCTTTTCATCTTGTTTGTTTTTTGTATACCACAAATGTCAATATTGCATTGATTTAGAATAATGGCAATAGATGTTACGTTTATGCTCACTGTTGCGTCCAAGACCATTCCAGGTCCCAAAGCATAGTGGGGAGGGGCTGATCTTGTTTTATTCACAACCCATTTTAAATATTGTAGTAGGTCTGTGTCATTGAACAGGGGCAGGTTACTTTTTTAGAAAATCAACAACAGTCTTAGTGTATTTCTTTGGAACTTAATCGCCCTAAGTTCCATAGAAATACACTAAGACTTCAAACTTTAAATGTGATATTCCAACATTTATGTTTTTGCAGTTGTCTTGTTTTCGTTAGTTCCATTAATATGTACCTGTTGGTTTTAGTGTTATTTTGTATAGAAGCGTTAATCAATCTTTATGCTAGAAATCATTTCCGTTATATAGCGGAGGTCCAATTTCTTATGGCAGTAGAAATTCATGTACAGGTTATAAAAGTTATGCTTTTATTATTAATTTTTATTTATATTTAATTTATTTAATTTATGATTATTAATATAAAAATTAAATATCATTAAATTAAATATTATTTTATTTATTTTATTTTATTATTATTCATTACACTATTATTTAAATAAAATATTCATAATTTATTTTTATTTATTTTAATTTATGATTTTAATATTAAATATCCGCCTTACGTAATGGCGGTGTTGTGCGCCATCGTGGTGTGCGGCGGCAATGTGTTGTGCTGCTTGTTGCTTGAGCGGCTGTGGTTGGAGACGAACTGAATGATTACCAAATTTTATAAATTAATTTGCTCGTTCTTCTTTGGTTTGATTTTCGTCGTTTTGCTTTCGTTTGGAATGCTCGTCGTGCTATTTCCGGCTTGCATGTATCTGTGCATCTGTTGATGCATTTACTCTGTTTAGATGTACAGAGTAATGATGAGTTAGCGATGCGTTTGCGAGATGTTAAGTTTGTAACATGTATGATTAGAATATTGGTTTGTAATATTCTAACCGCTACAAGGTATTTAGGTGGGGGTCAATATTAAGCGGTATGTGGCGTATTACAATTTCAGTTCCTCAGGTAGTTGGTTTAATAAAGCGGTATAATATATCGAGGTTTAACACTATTTCAGATCAATTTCACTTTTACTATACTTAAACTTGCCATTGACTAGTTTGAAAACGATTTTATTTGATTTTAATTCTTTCAACCTAACTGTTTTCGGTCTGCATTCTTCGAAATGCTCTGAGGAGACATGTACTCTTTTTTATTTTGTGCTTAAACTTGAGTAATAATAAAGCAATAAATGGCAAATCAGTTTTGAAGTGGATATTGAGTCTAAATGATCGTTTTTTCAACAAGTACATTTTTTTTTGGATTGACGTTGTAAATTTCATTTATTCACTATTCTAATTTCTAAATTTATTTTCTAGTTATAATTTATATTAATTTATTTATTAAATATTTAATTTATTAATTTAATTTAAGGAACATTATCAGATATGGGACCTATGGGATCATGAAATTCTACTTCTAATTAGTTTAATTTATATTAACTATATTAGTCTGATAATAAGTTGTATGTTGGCGGGGGGGGGGTGCGTATTGGGTGGGTCGGCAGTCGTTTTTCGGGACATGATTGGAGCCTCATTTCTCTCGTGTATGCGGTTGGATGGTTTGTGTTTTTGATGGAGATTTTCTTAAAACTTAGTCTGTTCTGGACGGGGCTGAATCAAACTATTAAATTGTTGGATTTTATGCAACATTGTTCTTGGTGTTGACTAATTTGGAATTATTTTACAGATCTATTTTTGATTATAAAGTATATTTACTATTTCTGATTTAATTGCTTATTGTGTAGTTTAGAATTTTGTTGTTATTGTGTTACTAACTATTGACTTTACCTAGGTGCCTGTAAACGGGCCGATTCAGATAAATGTGAAATAATAACATTTTTTCTTAGGTTGCTGTTTGAAAGAAGCAATTGTTGATGACCAATACCATCGTTATCCATTTGACCTATTAAACCTCTATCCTTCCCCTAGTAGATTAGCTTTGTGCTGTCTTTGTGTTACTAACTATCGGCTATACCTAGGTGTCTGTAACCGGGCCGATTCTATCCTACTTAACTTACCTATCCAATCCTTCGGTTTTGTTATATGTAAAAAAGAGTGTGCGGTGGGCCCGGCGTCAACCGGGAGCTCTTGTGTAAGAACTTGGTCGTACATTCAGAATCAATCAATCAACTAACGTTTTACCTTAGTATGCCAGAAAAAAATTATTCAAATAGAATTTATATGTAAATTCTTTCCCTAATTCCCTATTTCCGAGGAATTACCAGAAAAAGACCACAGCTAAGGAATACAAACAAAAAACACCCACCTTTACCAATCACTCCATTTTCTGAGCATAATAACCCATATTAACAGAAAAAAACAGTTTAACAGAACACGTCCGCTTAGAAATTCACGTTCTATTTTTTCAATTTTTATAATTTTTTCGCTCGCTTTACAATAATTATTAGGAACTGATATGAATAGTGAACAAATCTTAGAATACGGTGGTGGAGTTGAAGTTTTTTGGAGTTTATCTTTTTCTTTTAGTTTATATTAGATCTGTTGTATCGGAAATGCACCTTTTTTACCACTTTTTTTTAATTGTTGCATAAAATTTTCAAGCTTAAAAGCACTATAACTATTGAGGTTGCCAAGCTCTTGTGCATCTTGTGATAAATGAAGCAAATTATGTACGTTGTACGAAACATTTTCAATTCCGTACAATATTGAGAATTATTGAACAAATTCTTTTAACAATTCAGTAGCGCAATCGTTATTCTGCTTGTAATCTTCTGGATAACTCAAAATTCGGATACTACAAACCAGTAGTAAAAAATGTTGAAAGTATTTCTATTCCAAAATGTTGGCCTTCCAGTGGTCCAACTCATCAAAAGTGCGCTGCTTTCTGGGGAATTCAACCGGCATATAGTTTCCAATGTGTTTCAAATTTTTGTTTATTGCATCAATTGCATTTTTTTTAATGAAAACGGATTTTTTCTCACTTTAATCCACAAATTCAGCAATTGTCTCATGACACCAAGCAAGACGCAATGCATATACTCGATTGGGAATGTGCTAACACACCCAATATTTAGTTCCTCCAATATTGTGTAAGAACGGATATGGTGCTCTAATTGCAGCCTTTGTTTGAAACTCTGGTCACTTCTTAGTGTATGATTAATTCCTGGGAAACAAATCCGATGTTGTCTGTATATGCTGTGTATCCTTGCTGGAGCATCACAGACAAAGGACCGTACTTTGACATAGTATTTTTTGTTGTTAAACATTATTCCGTTAAACAGTTCCTTCATTTCATGAATAAATTTTTCTAAGAATTTATTAGCGCAAAATGGGTTTTTATGACCGTGAAAAACACCAATTAAAAACACGGCCATTGGCTATTGGAGCTTTTAGCCAGCGGAACACCATCAATTCCAACGTCAATATAAATAGTTTCTTAAATATCAGGATTCTTTTCTAAAAATTTGAAAATGGGTTTTTTTATCCCAATGTGAGAGTAAAATCCTTTTCCCAGTGAAATAATTTCGGAGCCCCCTTCCTTTGTATTTTTCATTGTCCTAATATCTTTTGGAGGATTATGATGGTATTTCCTTAACACTTTTAGCAGAACGTTAGCTACTTCATGTGTAATATTATGATTGACATACGACACGACAATATCGCTCGAAATGCTTCATGATATTTAATTTATTTGTTGAAAAAAATCCCTATAAACCAAAGTTTGCCATGAAACATTTTTTGTACAAAAATGTTATGTCAATTTGTATTCAATATGCGATCACAAAATAGACTCGCACTCGTGCATAAAGGGGATTATAAAATTGGTTTTATTTTAAAGGCACGCTCTTTTAGGTCGTATAGCAAAAGAAAGTTAAACCAAATATCACTTGGTTTTTTTTTAAATTAATTTTTTGGTGGGTGCGCCTGTGATTTTACTAAAAACACTAAAGGATGAAACACACCAAGCGGCAGCAGCGAGCAGCAAATTTAAATGTTGGCTTATTCACTTATGTAACGATACAAAATTATAATTTGAGTATAAATATAGGTGTTTCCAATAAAATAAATCAAATATTTTGTAATTTTAATAGAATAATTTAGATTTAAAGAAATTATATTGAATGAAGTTGCATCTATCGCGGCATCAATAGGTTCAAGCATAAACACAGCAGCATAAATTTGCTGCACTTGGCTGCTACTCATAACCTCGATAAATTTGACAAAATTCTATTTACAACTAAAACAAAACAATCTGCTGCGCTGCTTGGTGTGCACACCCATATGGAGCCGTTAATGTGGATTGCTTGGAATATGTCGCGCTGCTCTTGGTGTGTTTCATCCTTAAAAGTGGAATAACTTTTGCACCATCAACAATTCGAAATATTGTTCCAAGGATGTTTTTGTTCGAAATGAGCACCTCTGTCACCCTGTTTCGTTTGATCGTCCACTTTTGGGACGCCCTGTATTTGTTTTTACCGGAACTTTTAAAAGCACGGTGATTCGGCGGCTACCAAAGGTCGTCGAGGATTAAAATCACTTGGTGTGCTTGACTTAAACTACAGAATGGCATTTTAGTTTAACTGACCTATAAATAAGTAAAATAACCGCGGAAGATATAGAAAAACATATGTCTGATGCTGAACGGGATAAAGAAATTAAATAAACGATTTTTTTCAAATTACTTTGAAATTTTTTTTTTATTTTTTGCTAATTTAGTTCCTCTTTGGCTAAAGCTGATTCAAATTCTTCGTGATTTTACGAATCCCTCGCCCTTGTTGTTTAAATAGTGGAAATAATATATGGTATGGAAATTTATTTCAAAAAGTACTTAAATACATAGTAAAATGTACACTTTTAAATTATTTTCTTGTTCAAGACGAAAACAGATGGCAGTGCAGAAGCATAAACGATTTTTTCTTGTGTTTTCACGATTTTTATATTTTTTTTATGTAATTTACGTTATTTACAAAAAATGTAATAACGTTTTTCTACTTTGTAGCTGCCCAACAGTGGTTTTATTTACATCAGCGCAGCCTCACAAATTTTTGAAGCTTTGCAAAATACTCCAGATATAAAAAATGTAGATGCTATATGTGTCCTTTAGCTCTGGGTCTCATGAATAAACAGCTTTAAAGTGGCTGTAGACAAAAATGTATGTATTCCACACTCTAAAAAAATGGTAATCTGTCATAAGTGTGTAAATAAAAAAATTGTTATGTTTTTATGAAAAAACGATGATGTTCAGTATACATAATAAACAAAACCACAATACACAGCAGACTGGCAACTTAACTGTTCCTATATAAAACAAAAGGAGGAACTCTTCCGTTAAGTGCTTTTGTAATACAGCACTACCCAAAATCCAAAAATATTGTCAATATGACATTATTTATTACATTTTACAAACTTGCAAATTATATAACGCTAACCTGCCCTAAATTATGAAGTATACACTTTACAAATTGCGATTTATGGTTTTAAAACCTTTTTCGATTATTATCGTTTGCGATCCTCATTACCTCATTTTTAACCTCGCATAAAAAAAATCGCAACATTCTTGTACCATATCCATATACATTGTGTCTCCCATCCAAAAGTACAGGTGTCTTTTCGTAAATTACATATACATTCTCTTCAGAATACCAAATCATTTCCAGGTACAACATTAAAAAAAAACGTGTGATCAGGTTCAACTGTATATACATGTCGTCTCGCTACGTATATATGTATTTGATATACAATAGTACTTCGTTTTGTTGTTTTTTAAATCGTTTACCTGTTTTTTTTTTTTGTTTAATATTTTCTTACCTTGCTGTAAGATTTTGATATATACGTAGTGCACATATCGCTCTGTCTCCGTCACACAAATTTTATGCAATCGGCGGCGATCACTTGCCAGAATGAGATCGATATATAAAATTTGATCTTTAAAAAATATTTTATACATATAGTTTCTTGGTATTTTTCTTTAAGACATTTATTTTTGTGAGTGTTATTTAGTTTTAGCGAAGTTGTAACGATCGATGGATTGAATATTAATTTATAAAAGCGTTTTTTTATTTAAGTTTTTTTTTTATTCTTATTTAATTAATATATTTTAAGACAAATTTAATTACATGATCGCGCGAAAATGTTTTTTTTTTTTTTCGTTTTGAAATATGATCGTTAAAATGGCGTTGTGATAATCCTATTTTACTGTACAGTGGATTTTATAATATTTTTTTTCCCCGTGTAAATTGCAAAATCGTGTGTGTTACCTTTCTATAATTATGTTAAAATAAAATATTTAGTAATTATTGTTATATGTGTAATTTGTTGTTTAGTGTTTTGTGTCTGTGCTTAAACATAAGGAAAGAAGTGGTTTAATTTTATTTATATATTTATATATATGTGTATCAAAAATATTGTTGTGTTGGATATGTAAAAAAAAAATATTATGTTAAGGAAGAGTTGTGATTATAGTGCGTGCTGTGATAACGTGTTGTGATAAACACGCACAAAACATAAAAAATGGATATGATTAACATAAATTATTTATTAGTTAATTTATGAGCAACACCAGCAGCAGTGGAGCGCTCGCACCTTTATATAATGAAAGGATTAAAAGTATCTAATATTAAATTGCTGTTGTTGTTATTATTTTTACTATTTGTAAGTAATGTGAATGGCCGGGAAAAACAGCGACAGGATAACAATAATAATAATAATCCGCAACGTATACGACTGAAATCTCATAATAATCAACAGCAAAAAATATTTTTACAATCACAACAAGCTCAACAAACGCAACAACAACAGCAATTCGGTTCTCATGATGAAAAAGTTCAAGCGACCGAGTTTGGTAAAGGAAAAAGTAAGAAATTTAAATATTTTTTTTTAAAAATAATTTTGATATAAAAGTCTTTATCATTTTTATAATATCATTCGAAATTTGTCATGTAAATAATAAAATTTATATTATTTACCTAAGATAGAGCTGTCTTTATTTACGCATATACGACGAGGTACCTACATATCATACACGCTCAAACAGCCAACGAACGAATATTATTTTCAGTTGAACAAATAATAAGAAAATATTAATTTTTATATTTTTTATGTTTGAACGTGTGTAAAAAAAAAAAAAGTAATAATGTATATTACGTAATTTTAATTTACAGATGTGGTTTTTGATTTAAAAGGTTGTAAATTTACAAAAAAAAAATAATAATAATAATAAGAACAGTGTGAGGAGACATAGGGTGAGAAAGAATAAGACAAACCACTTGATTTTAAAAAATGATTGATGATTTGAGAAATGTTCCCGCCTAAAAGAGATCAATCATTTGGTTTTACATTTTTAAAAAGTTAAATTAAATTAATGACCGCTCGATCCGATATGGCCCCGAAATTTAATTTTATAGTTTATTGTTTTTAAAGATTTCTTTGCGTAACATTTAAAAATTGCAATCGAGCGCGCACGGTTATAATTTTTTTTTTCTCATGATCATCAACTCTGATCGCAATCTTATAACGTTTTTTTTTGTGTTTATTTTTATCAATCAAATTATTTATTTTTTTTTTAGAATTTCGTGTATTATTTATTCAAATTAAATTCTTAAATAAATAGCTTGGAACTTACATAACTGGAATATCAATATATATATACATTGTGAATTCTGCTTAACAGTTTTTTTTTTGTGTGGAATACATAAAAAAACTCATTATCAGAGTGTCCAACTTGAAAATTTATCAATTGATTTTTATTTTGTATTTTGTTTATTGAAAAAAAAAATCGTGACATTTTCTTAATACAAATCTTTTAATTTAATTTTGTATTTTATTATTATTATTATTTTTTATAATAACATTCTTTGTATGCATGTATAAGTAAATGAGGAACGAAAGAAATGAAACTCAAAATTCCATCAATATACTTAAGAATTATGTACAGATGCGAACAACCTTTTTATATATAAACGCTAGGTGGTTGCAGAAATTATTTATTTATATTTTTAACACTAACTAATTATAAATTTTTTATTATAAAATGATTCGACACATTAAATCTAATTAGTTTTCGTGCACCGCAGTTTCTCAATATTGAACGATCGTATTACAAAATTGGAAATAATAAAGTTTCAATTCAACTCTGAAGAAATTGTACGAACAAAAACAAAAATCTTATTCTTAGTTTGTTACATGAGTTATGTCTTATGATAAACAATAAAATAAAAAAAATATAATAATAAATAACTATATAAGAATACTTATAAAGAATCTGTATCAAAAAGTCACGATATTTTTTTTAGTTTAGTTTAGTTTCGTCTTAAGAAATATAACAATAATCATCTACAAGAGTATATAATATACAGTGTGTTGTACGAACTCTTGTATATACAAAATTTATTAGTTTTGAATTTCATTTTTTTCTTGTGTGCGATCATAAAAATGAAAATGATCGATAAATACAATGGTATTTGGTTGGGTTGAAAGTTGTGCGATCGTTCGGTTAAATATAGTTGTATAAATAGTTCAGATATTGAAAAATTTATTGACCATGGCTTAATCCATAAAAAAATGTATGCTAACTTGAATGGCCGTTACATTTTTATCGGAATTTTATAAGCGTCAGTTAAAACCCTCTAGTAGGCCCCTCTTTTTTCAACTGGTAAAATTATAAAAGGTTAATTTTGAAGTGAAAATGACAAAAATGATATCTTAAATTACCTCAGGTGAAAATTACAGGCCCCAGGTTCGAATTTTTGTTAGTAAAATAAAAAAATAATTACCGGTGTGAAATTCTGGGACAAAAGTTTTTGGGACAACAATTTATGCGAGTGTTCTTTGTGAAGTTTTTTGGACACAATTTTATTTATTGGACAAACATTTATGGAAGTGTGCAATTTTAACAGTGTATTTATTTTATGTTAAAATAATTCGGAACAATAATTTTAATGAATATTGATAAAAGAAAAGAAATTGTTTAACATTAAAAAATCTAATATGCTCGTTATTATAAATTTTTCAATAAATCACATACCATACTGTATAAAATGATACACCAAATAATAAAAATCTCAGAGATTGGCTCGCATAGTGACTATATACGTTCGAAAGCGCATACATTGAGATATTTAAATCAGTAAGCCCTATCTCGAAATGATGAACAAGGAAACATGAATAGCTCAATCCGAGATGTTTGCTATTTGCTTTAGAGTAGTAGAACATCCATATCTGAACCAGAGTCTAATTTTGCTAAATTGACACTCTACGGATTTATTTTAATTAGCTTAAAATGAAGCGCGAGTGAGACCTTTTCTAAACTACAAATCTTTTTTCCGACAAATTTATAGTTTACCCCCTCTCCCTCTTTTCTCGGGAGGGGGAAACTCTCCGCACAATTCCGCCAGACTTAAAATCTACGAATTACGACCAGTGCCGTGCCGTATTGTCTATACCGCGTAGTTAATTAATATTCTATGGTGTCAACAGAGAATGTATACAATGTCGAAAATTGAGACCATTTCAATATGGAGTTCCTTCTATCTTAAAATTTAAAATCTTGAACTCAAGACGTTAAACGATTAAAAATCGGTTGTAAATGGAGTTTTTGCTACCGACTAGTTTACAGACACCTCCACTTAAATACCCGCAATATTGTTTATTCATCTTGAAAGGATTAAATTGTAGAAGGTGCAACAACTTGCCGCATGCCTGTGACAATTATGGTAGTCTGCGAATTTGACTTGGAAGGTTATTATTGTAAAAATAAAAAACGTCCGTTTTAGATTTGATAATTAACAAGTAGTTAGCTAACTACTGGGCACCTTTATTTTAAGTGAATTAAGTATACTTCCAGTGCATCGATCAGTTATATATACATGGTGGTTGTTGCTGTATATTTACGTGGAACAGTAGATCCTGGTCATATATTCATCCGACTTTCCAGATCAAGCAGCGTGTGATAAGTCGTTCGTAAAATGGACACAAGTACAGGATTTTAGTTATCTCCAAGTCAAAAATATCACTCTTCCAACGTGCCAATGAGCTTGTACTACCTGAAGAAGTTCATCATTTGTCTTACAGTTTTGTGTATAACAGGGTTGTTTTTTTCGTGAATTGATAAACATTTCTTTTTTCATTGTTGAGATTCAGAGAACTAAACTCGCACCACATATCGCTAGATTGTCTTTGTTAAAGAAAACCTAATACATATTAAATTATCAAATAAAAAACCTCTTAACGAGGTAAATGTTCGAGTGACGAAAGCCGAATTAAATTCACAAAATTTCTGATATCAAATTTGTGCCGAAAAAAACAATTGCATTTGATTTGTCAACGATTTTTCGGAACGTTAGTGCATTCAGCGCGATGTCCGGAGTATGTCAAATAGGTTCAATTTTCGGAAGGTCATATCTCCACTCAATGTTGGTAGAAATTCATGCTTTTATATAATATTTGGGTCTACTTTGCAAGACCTTTCCAATGGTATATAACATGATCATGGCGGTCTCAAAGGGAAAAAGTTCGAAACTAGCTGTATATATACGAGTTCGACTTTCAGCACAGTAGGTACTTTCGTCACTCGTTTGGACTGCCGTCCAAAGTGATCATATCGATGACCAGGGATGGGCGGGTAGATTACGTTAGGTAATCTACGTAGTTGTCGACACGTAATCTGGCACGTAGATTACATACCGATTTTTTGCTTGTCAGACGTCGACAACGTAGACAACGTCGACAACTTAGAAATTGTTATTAAAAACTACATTTTTAATTATTTTACGTTAACCGCACTATTAAAATTGATGAATAATTACTTAAATTTAATTCTAACATTTTTACAAGCATTTTATAAATTAAAAATAAATTTAAAATCTCTGAACTAGAGGCATCTATCTATCTATCTAAAACTTTTGAATATTTCAATAGATTATATGCTTTGCGCGCCATCTTTTATCAAATAGATATATCCCTCTTGTGTTTTACTCACACGATTGTGTGGGTACGGCAAAAGCACCATGTCAAAAAATTATTATGATTTTTTACTCGCACATTTGTGTGGTTTGGACTTTAATAGAGCCATTTTTTTGGTTGAAAAAGGGATATGTAAACGAATAATTTATCTTATTCGAAGATACTACAATAAGGCAAAATTAAATAATAAGTCAGCATAAATCATAAATTAACTAATTATTCGCCGCGTAGTTATAGTGTAGAAGCTTCAAAATTTCATTCGAGCGAAATCACGATAGACTCAAATTTTATTCAGATCCGCAAATATAATATGACTTTCTTCGATTGTCAAAGAATTTATTTCGATAATGGATAATTATTAATTTATTACACAATTTATGATACAAATTGTGCCTAACGTGGGTTTTAATGATTCACAAATACAATCAGTAGTAAATCCAATTTATGCTGAGTTTTATTATAAGTTTGATAGATGGCGTAAATTTATTTTTTAAGTAGTTCTTGACGTTGTCGACGAGTTGTTGACGTTGTCGACGAGTTGTCGACGTTGTCGACGAGTTGTCGACGTTTTCGACGAGTTGTCGACGAAATCATGTAAAAACTAGTAGTCGACGCGTAATCGCCCATCCCTGTCGATGACCAAGTAGTTCCATATGAAAACACGGCATTGCTTATTTAGACATAATTCCCATTATTTCTGAAAGAAAAATGTTTCTCATATTGTTGAAAACTAAAACATTTTGAAATTTCAATAAATATTATTTAATTAATTTTTATTATTAATAAATAAATTATAATTATCACAATTGCAAAATGCAATACTTCATCATTCACAAACATAAATTTTTGTTTTGTATCTACATTACAAAGTTACTGAAGAATCTCAAAAGCAACTTAAATAGGTATAGATCCATATCCTGACATATGCGTAGTGGAGGATTTTTCATGAAATTAACCCAGCTACACGCAATATTCACTTGGACTATATGTAATAGGAGACACTTCTGCTGTATCTAGCGAATTAAATTTCGACATGATAATTTGATGAACAAATATCTTTTATTTTTGGTTTTGCTAATGTACTAAAATTTGCTCATTCTGTCAGGCTATTGTGGACATCAAAAAGGTCTAAAATTCAAATTTCTCAAGTTGATGTAAACGTCTGGTTAAATCTGTGTAACAAATATAAATATTGGAAATCAATTGATGTCTTCTGAAAAATTTAAATAAACACATATCGATATCGATATTTAAATTAAACCGGAATCGGTATACAATTTGCTTTGACTTTCTCAATATTATTCGAATTTTTCGCCGGCTACTTACCTCATTTTTTTAATTTTCTTTTCTTTTTATCAAATTAAGAAACATAATTACCCCCCCCCCCCCCCCCCCCCCCCCCCTTCTAAGAGAAAAATTCCGACTGAATTCGAATAATATTGAAAATTTCAAAGCAATTTGTATTCCGATTGGGGAAATTTCCACCGATTTCAAGAATACGGCCCCTGTGGAAACAAATTTACAATAATTTGATTCTAATTAATATTTAATTTATAGCTAGTTATATTTATTACATATCAATTAATTTTATTCAATTTAAAATAAATTATTATACAACACTATCCACTTCTTGGTGTAACAAACTCAAACGTAATGAAGAAATTTTTTAACTCTATCAGTGGCACTATTCTGGTAATTCCCTGGGAGGGAAAGTAGTAGTAGTATTGGGGAAAGATTTTATATGTAATTTCTATTTTAAATTTTTTTTTCTGGCATACTGAGGTAATAATAGTTTTATAGCAATAATTACAATTTCAAATTTTTAATACGAAAGGATAATTTCTCTCAGTGAGGTGAGCATGTTGAAATTGTAACATTTTATGATCACTAAGCCCCCTATGTTTTTTTTTCTCGGTTGCTAAAAAGTAGTCGAGCAAAATTTGGAAGCAATCGCTCGAATGGTTCAAAAGTTTTCATATATGTACATATTGTGAATTCCTGCTTACAGTGGCCCTATTCTGGTAATTCCCGGGGAATGGAAATTTTAAATTTTGTAGCAGTTTTATTCCTTTTTCCCCAAAAGTGTATTCCGGCTTTTGGGAAAACATTTTTTTGGGAAAAAATTATTCCCCATTATAGCAGTTTTGACGTTTATTATTCCATATACCAATTTTAGGAAAGAATTAACTGGGAATAGAATTTAACGGAATTTTATTGTATTTACGTAATTTATGTATTATGGCTGTAAATTTATACTAAAAACTAGTAATATCAATTGGAAATATCAATATCCAATTTTTTATTTTAATAAACAAACTTTATTTTTTAAGTAAAATTCTATTAAAATATTAATAAAAACAAAGTAAACGTAGTAAACTATTTTTAGACATTTGTTTTCTTGTTTTATTGCGGGCGCGCGTGAACGAGACTAATTAAATTATTGATATAATTTTAATTATTATTTTAATTTTAATTATTTAAATTTACTCCCCAATCGCCAGAATTAACTTTTGGAAAACGGGGAGTTGGGGAAATGTCTGGTACAAAAAGAAATTTTTCCCTATTCCCGGGGAATTATCAGAATAGGGCCACAGGTGAGCATGGGGAAGATGTAATATTGATGTGTAAACATCTTTACGCGCGCCTACCAACATTTTTTGTATTAGAGTAAACTTGTAAATGAAACGAACGGAAATGACGTATACCTACTTCGTTTGAAAAAAAAGCAAGAAACTCAACAAAACAATTTTTACTATACATGGCATGCTTTTATGTATATGTATAATAGTAGGGAAAATGAAAAAATTAATTTAATGAATGAAATAGAAACCATCGACATTTCCATCGATCAGAAAAATCAAAAAAAAAATTACGATACGAATTACGATTACGAAATTGCATACTCATACGATTAAAAACACAGTCAACAACTGCTGTATATTGCTTTATCACGAGTGACGAGTCTCTAGGCGCTGTTCATTACGTCGGCTATCAATGATCATGTCTTCTACTGAATGGGGTTATAATGACATCTCGTTTTTAACATTGAACTGCCAGAGTCTCAGGTCACAGTCACGCAGGTATGCTCAGTTCATTTGGTTTTCGAGACCTGGCTGCGCAATGACGAACTTGTTAATATTCCTACGTTTGAATGCTGTTTTCAGTTCAATAGAGAAGGTCAGTGGGCTGCCGGAGTAGCAATTCCGTCAAAAGATCCATAAAATGAGCATAGTGGACACAAATAATTTGCCGTACTTTTTCAAAACCAATATTGACGTAACAAATGGACTGGCGAATGGAACTATGGGCTGTCTAAAGTATATCGAATGCATAGGCATCCTAACCAGGACAACGAGAACGATGAAAACGTCGACAGTAAAAAATGTCAAACGACTCTTGATGGATTCCGGTTGAAATTCACAAGTTGGCAAGAAGGTCAGGTGGCTTGAAGCTGGATGGGCGCAGAAAACAAATATCGACCGATGTTTGGTGCCCATTTCTAGAAAAAGCTCAACTATTAATCGAAACAACAATTAATGTTAAGCATAAACAACAATTAATGTAAAGCGTCGTACCTTCATGTGCCACCACAATTCATGCATCACACGGTGGTACCTACAACGAGATAGTCAGTATATACTCTTACGATAAAAGACACAGTTAACAAATTGTGTATATTGCTTTAGCACGAGTAACGAGTCTCGAAGGACTGTTCATCACGTCGGCTATCGATGATCATGTCTACCATGGACGTAAAAATGGGACCTCAATGGGTCTTCTTCAAAATTCGCTATCGCGCCTCACCACAAATCCGCTTTATCCGTTGTAATGGCGAATTTTGTACGAGATAATAATGACGTCTGGTTTTTAACATTGAACTGTCAGAGTCTTAGGTCATACACATCACCTCGAACTAACTGACACAGTCAGATCTGGTATGAGCGTAACAACACAACTCATTGATGATATATATACGGCTGAACTTCAGCTTCTCAATGGGAATAAGATGCTTTCTGTAGTTGTATTAACCTCGCCGAATAAATCTTTCGAAGACATAATGAAGTTCATACATTTCGTCTTGCCCCATATCCTAAAGAACTTCAAAAATTCTCCAAGGAGACTATCATCTTTTGCCGGTGATTATGAGCGGGGATTTCAACATTAATGTTGCTGTTCCTCAAGCTGAACCACTTATAAACTTCCTGCGAGACGAATTCGATTTTCACATGAACTCAGATCGAAATATATTTACTACTAGATATGGGACGACCATATTGCGCAGTTTTTCAATGAAAATTTTTAAAGTTAGAGTCGACAGTATATAATATAAAAGAAATAAAATATAAAAGAAATAAAAATTCTAGTACCTAATGTTGAATTTTTTTCTCAGTTAAGTTTTTTTCTCTAGCAGGCAATACCGCCTTTAGACGGGGTACACAAAACCATCAGAAATACATACAGTTGTAATTTTCTCTTTTCTCACTTTTTAAAATTGCGTCTTTATAATTTCTCTATACTATAATGCAGGTGTACATTCTCCAACAGTGATCGTTTATATATTTCAAAGAGTAGATGTCGATATTTCGTGTCAAAGTTTTAAAAAAATTATTTACTGTGCGGTACTATTTTTGAAAATATATAAAAAAATAATTAGAGATTTCTAAAAGTCGAAGCTTTCCGGAAAAAATCATCCGAAAATCGCAGGTTTTTTATAGAAGGATGTTTGATTTTTTCCGAAGATTCGAATTTTGGCAAGGACGATTATTAGAAGAGAATGATGAATGATTGATAAGTTTATTGAATCCTAGCTAGGTCCCAGGATAAAAAATATTCCATGGAATGGGAGATTAACAATTTTTGGAAAATATCTACCATCTCATATATAGATATATCGAAGCACCTTACATGTACCTTACATTATTTTTCTAACAAGGGTATTTTTTATTATGAATAGCAATAATTTAGAACTGAGTTCTTAAATATACTGCCGTCATTTATGACGGGTCGAGACCCCGAACAGTTAGTGTTTTAATCTACTTCTTCGAGGTTAACCAAAATATCATTGCTTATGTGTTATTTTATTACTAATTACCATTGCTAATTCTGCATGGAATAAACGCGGCGAATGATAGTTAATTTAATTATAAAATAAACGCCCGTTTGGTTGATTAAAAAAGTAAACTAAAATGCCGATAACATTAATATTAACACTGTTTGATAAGGGGTTCCCTGCAATATCATAAGAACCATCATTAAATTAAAATCTATTAAGGCTGAACTTGACTATAGGAAGGAATAATATTGAGTTTTAATTTACCGTGCTTTCTCGATACCTTCATCCAAACGCGAACTACAGTACAATGTTTCTTGGCCAACTTATGGTGGTGGTCAACGTATATATAAAAACTCGCAAACTTAATATCAACAACAATATCTTTACGTAGCTGCAACGGGCCTGCTAACTTGACCAGCAAGATATTCATCACAATAGAGTTGGTAGCGAAGTCTGCGTCTGTTGTCGTTCCAATCGTTGCATTTAAATAAATTTCCTTTTCACGTTATTCTAGATTTTGTTGGTATTGACCGGGAAAAAAAATTGTAATTCGTAATTTTGGTAAAATTGGTACAAATACTTTAATTAATCATTTTTATTAACTTTTACATTCTAAAGAATCCCTGTATTTAAAAAATGGGCATGGGGATCACGTTATGTAAAGCCGTTAGAATCTGTGCTCATAACAACTAATTATTGTGAACTCTTAATTTTTTTATTTAAATTATATGATAAATATTACTTTATAAATTTGAAAGAGGGTGTGTGCTCTGTATTTCTAAATAGTCAAATGACACTTGTAGAAAACTAAAATAAACAAAAATCAAATAAAAAATTGAAAATGTTTTTCAACATGAAGATAAATTTTAAAATTTAAGTATGTAACAAAACAATAAAGCCTACGTCAATTGGAGGCGCACTGTTAATGCTTGGTACAGCGTTTGTTGTTTTAAATATGCTAAGCATTTAATTTATACAAAAAAATCGGGTTAGGTAAAACCGGTAATCGTTATCTACGATTTCAATTCTGATATTCCCGTGTCTATTACACCTAGCCAACGAATGGCGTGAGCTCAATTAATCACAGATGGAGTCGTTTGCAATTTAAATATCTATATATAATATATGTACATATTCTATTTAATTATATTGTTTCTGTCCCAAAAAAAAAAACCTTTCCTATCCCTCCTATTGTTATGTGTAAAAAGGCTGTAGGAATAGGCCCGGCGTTAACCGGGACACTCGTCAAGTACTTGGTTCTACAGTCCAATCAATCAATCAATCAATTCTATTTAATTATATTGTGTAAATTAATTGAATTAAATTATTATTTTTAATAATTTTTTTGGAAAGTTCCAGATTTTGCAAATTTAGCAATTTAACTGACTACGTTTGAATTTAAATTTGTTTTATTTAAATAAATATAATTCGTTCTCGTTATTATTAAATTATTCAACTTAGAATATTTTATTTTAATTTTTTTTATATATATTTTAGTGTTAGTTAAATTATACAAATTAGATTTATACTTGGTATATGTAAGAAACTAAATGTCCTGACTCTTCTTTATGAAGTTTATTGTTAGTTGCTAATTTTTTGATTTATTTTGTTGTTCTGAATGACGTCCAATTCTGTGCTCTAGCCGGCTATAATCACCGCGTAGAAGTCGCTGCATAATCAATTCTGCTATTGGGATTTGAAAATTATTTTCAAATTTTGTTACAGTGGCGCCTAACTTTTGACAAATGGATATCTTTTTACAATTCCCTTCCAATCCGTTTTATAGATTGTTGATTTTTATTCCTTTCATTTTTCGTTATGTTTAGATAGGCGAGATCCTACTAATTTTGTTCGGTACATTTCTTTAATTTTGTTTAAGTTTTCAGATTGTTTCGCTATTTCTTGTGATCCTAACTTTGCTCCGTATAGTTTTATGTCAAAGCCGAGTAAATGACCTAATCGAGAAAAAAAATTATAAATTTGATTTTGTACGTTAAAACATTACTGAGGCATAAAAAAATTTAATGTGTGTTGATTCCTATTACTGATTTCCTACTTCACGTTTTTACTTAGCTAAACCCGGGCAATACACCGTAATTCACGTTAGCAGAGATTTACAGGTAATTGAACTTCAACTATAATATTCATATGTAACATAAAATCTATAGGAATTAACATTCACCTTCTTGTTTGATTCGTGAATACCCACCCGAATTATTGTAGTCAAGTAATTATAAGCTGGGCAAACTGTTCATGTTAAATCTTAACGCAAAAATCTTCGAAAATGTAAACAAATTTTGATATCCAGGATCAAAAATATTCTTTGTTCTTTTTTTGTGATAAATGAGTGCGTTTTATGGCAAAGCTGACAAAAATATCGTGATATCTAGGCATATAGCATTGTAACTTCATTTGTTCAATTTAATTTTGTTTCCGGCCGTAAGCTTTTGAGTATTAAATTAGGTCTGGGTAGAATTTAATTTGTAACGCATGTGATTAATGTCGACGAGACCACACCTTTGAAGCAAAAGTTTTATGTCGTGTTTCCGTGAAGCAAAACCTGATGTATGAGGAGTTGGATTGCATGCTAATCTTAGGTGTGATTGAAGAGAGCCAATGCTTGTAGTGCTCTTCATTCTCCATGGTGTATAAGGCGAACGGCAAAGCACGGTTCTATCTGAATGTCTGAGAAATGAATAAGGAGGCCATTGAGGACGCGTATCCGCTGCCTCTTATCAACAGTTTGTTGTGTCTATTGGATTAAACATGATATATTTCTGCTATTGATTTAAAATATTCCTTTTGGCTGTTTATATCGCTTCAAGGTTTTGCCAAATGTCCTCCAAACCAATTATCGCCTTATGCATCGCGTAATTACCTATCAGCAGTACGATAAAATATTCGCCGTTCTTCTTCTTCTTCGACCCCGCTGGAGGAATATTTCTCTCTTTTTTTAAAAGAAGTCGCGCGACTATTGAGTAAAGTTTATGTTGAGGGAGGTTAACTATTTGGGTTATCATAGACTACGTGTGGATGGTACCGTCCAAAGCTTCAAATTTTTAAATTAAAGTTCGATTGTAATAAATTATTAAATTTATTATAGTTCAAAATTAATGCCTAATATTATTCAAAAATAATTTATTACACATTGAATAAGGTTGACCTACCCTCGATAAAACTTTTGGTCCAATATAGGTAGCAGTCATGTGTAAAAAAATTTATTTAACTTGGTTAAATTGACATTTGAAAAAAATAATCATTTTGGGGTGAAATTCACCATTAGGAAAGTTATAGGGGTACTTATTCAATGAAATTAATTTGTATTAAATTTTAGTCCGAGAACCATTCAGATATCATAGCTACATCAAAAGTTACAACTTTGGTGGTGCATGATTAATTGTAAGCTTGGCTAAACCAATCACTCGTTCCTGGAATACAGTAACTGTAATAAAATCGGGGTTTGTTGTGACAAATTATAGTACAGGTTTCATTGAGGTGGTGTAATTTACTACGTTTAGTAGCGATCATGTAGGTGAAGATATCCCAAATTCCATCTCCGAAAAATGCGATGGCAACACTAACTATTGCTATCATGACATTTTTTACTCTCAGTCCAAAAAATCTCCACATTTTAGTCTCAGCCCCGAAAATATTTGCTATCATGATAGTTAAAAACTGTCATGACAGTTGAAGTTTTCGGGGCTGAGAGTAAATGTAATACTTTATAAATACATGTTTTTGAAATAAGCCCAATTATCATATGTGTGTGAAGATAGGCTAAATTCAGTCTCACACGAATGATATGGTAACAAAATTATTGCTATCATGACATATTCTACTCTCCGCCCCAAAAAATCAGCACAGTTTTACTCTCAGCCCCGAAAATTCTTACTATCACGACAGTTAAAAACTGTCATGACAATCGAAATTTTCGAGGTTGAGAGTAAAAATGTATGGATTTCTTATGCGGTGCACATTGTTTGTTGGGCAAATGTTTAAAGAGCACGTACGACTTTTTATAGAATTTTTCTATGTCTAGGAGTTGAAATATAGTTCATAGACTATAGCGGGTCTATCAAACGATGTGCACCAACGAATGGGGGCTAACGAATAGTTCCCGACTTCTATGAACTATATCTCAGCTCATTTTGAATTCAAAAAAGCACAGAAACTATGATCAAATAATTCCCGACATTTTTATATATCATATACTAAAGTAATATACTACGTTACGTTAGTTAATAGTAATTTTTTTGGTTTACTGTATTTTTTTAGAATCTCAAGTTTTTTATTGTTTATGTCCCTACTAAGGAAAAACTTCCGACTGGGTAAAGGCGGCGATACATGTACAGACTTTGCCTTTAAGGCAAAAAAAATTGCCTTATACAAAATTGAGGAATGTTTAATTTAAAATGTTTGCCTATAAGGCGATTCAAGATGGCCGACTGTTAACCAATCAGCGCGCATAATTTTTATGCGTTAAAGGCAAAATCTGTACATATTATATCACCGCCCTAAATCGATGCGGATTTATTCCCTATATAGTAGGGAAATAAATAATAGAAAAATTTTAAAAGACAATTAAAGTAGCCGGCGAAAAATTCAAATAATATAAAGAATTTTAAAGCAAATTAGATTCCGCAGACGGAAATTTCCACCGATTTCAAGAATACGCGCCCAGAGGTGATTACTTCTGACAGCGGCAAAAATTTCACATTCACATTATTTTAGGAATTACTTACACTAAATATAGTGTCTAGCATGTTCTGAATATTCTCCCCAAAAGTATAGCGCGATTAAACATGACTCGGTATACAAAATTCTTCATTATCTGAAGGTATAGCACACGTGAGAATTCAAGTTGGCCTAATAACAATGGAAATCAAATCTCTAATGGAATTCGACCTATTCTATGCTGTAGGACTGTTCCTTAAGAAGGGCATATTCTTATTTATTTATATAGTGGAATCATTTTACATTTGGGAAGGATTATTTTAGATTAGAAATAGGATGTTTTGAGAAATTGATAAATCAAACGGTGCATGAGCAGTGTTGTACCGTATTTTCTTCGTAGTTAATTAATATTCTACGTAAGTAGACAATGTATGTGGAATATTGATAAAATGGCGTCGACAATGTAGAGAATGTACAAAATATGTCGACAATACCTGTGTTTCTTGGCGCTTGATCACATCCGGTTCAGTTCATGTTTCATGAAACAATACACAAAGGCGCTTACTAGATTTCAAATCAAAATTTGTGATCTAAAACAAATTTTGAATCAGGTTTTCCATATAAAATTTGAACTGATCCGGATTAATGGATGTGATGAAACAATGTCGAAAATTATTTTTGTTAATGGAACCATTTCAAGATAAAGAGCCTCATTCTTATTCCAAATTTGAAAAATTTTAACCCACGTTTTTTTACGAATATGGAAAACGGAATAATCGGAAAAACAGTAATTTCTTGCATGTTTTAGCATTTTAAGAAGAATTTTGAAATAAAAACTAAAAAAGACAGACACTTGTTGTAAAACAAAACCTTATAAAATCATCTAATCCAATAATAACGAAAAATCTAATTCTTAATACTTGGGTGGCAGAATGATTCAATAAATTATTTCTACCAGTATTCCCCATGATATCGTAATAAGGTTCTGTTGTCGTGTTTTCTAATGATTCAGAAGTCTAAAACCATACCCGTTCGGTCCAGACAATTCTGAGATCGGAGCTGGAAAATTCCAAATCTATAGAAATTCATTATAATTCATAATACTCGGGTGGTAGAATAATTCAATAATTTATTTTTACCAGTATTCCCCATGATATCGAAATGAGATTTTGTTGTCGTATTATCTAAAAATTCAGAAGCCTGAAACCACTACCCATTTTTTCCAGACAATTCTGAGATCCGAGCTGGAAAATTCCACATTTATAGAAATTCATTATAATTCATAATACTCGGGTGGTAGAATAATTCAATAATTTATTTTTACCAGTATTCCCCATGATATCGTAATGAGATTTTGTTGTCGTGTTATGCAATGATTTAGAAGTCTGAAACCACTACCTATTTGGTGCGGACATTTCTGAGATCGGAGCTGGAAAATTCCAAATTTTTAGAAATTCATTATAATTCATGATACTCGGTTGGTAGAATGATTCAATAAACTATTTCTACCAGTATTCCCCATGATATCGTAATGATATTTTGTTGTCTTGTTATCTAATGATTCAGAAGCCTGAAACCACTACCCATTTGGTCCAGACAATTCTGAGATCGGAGCTGGAAAATTCCACATTTATAGAAATTCATTATAATTCGTAATACTCGGTTGGTAGAATGATTCAATAAATTATTTCTACCAGTATTCCCCATGATATCTTAATGAGATTTTGTTGTCGTGTTATGCAATGATTCAGAAGCATGAAACCACTACCCATTTGGTGCGGTCATTTCTGAGATCGGAGCTGGAAAATTCCAAATTTTTAGAAATTCATTAGTCGAAATCGATCGAGTGATTTTTTAAACTTTTTGAAAAATATTCTGCGAAACAAAAAACAAGTGATTAATAAAAATGTGTTTATTAAGTAAAAATGTGTTTATTAAGTAATTCATTAGAATTCATAATACTCGGTTGGTAGAATGATTCAATAAATTATTTCTACCAGTATTCCCCATGATATCTTAATGAGATTTTGTTGTCGTGTTATGCAATGATTTAGAAGTCTGAAACCACTACCTATTTGGTGCGGACATTTCTGAGATCGGAGCTGGAAAATTCCAAATTTTTAGAAATTCATTATAATTCATAACACTCGGTTGGTAGAATGATTCAATAAATTATTTCTGCCAGTATTCCTCATGATATCGTAATGAGATTTTGTTGTCAAGTTATCTAATGATTCAGAAGCCTGAAACCACTACCCATTTGGTCCAGACAATTCTGAGATCGGAGCTGGAAAATTCCAAATTTTTAGAAATTCATTATAATTCATAATACTCGGTTGGTAGAATGATTCAATAAAATATTTCTACCAGTATTCCCCATGATATCGTAATGAGATTTTGTTGTCGTGTTATGCAATGATTCAGAAGCATGAAACCACTACCCATTTGGTGCGGACATTTCTGAGATCGGAGCTGGAAAATTCCAAATTTTTAGAAATTCATTAAAATTCATAATACTCGGTTGGTAGAATGATTCAATAAAATATTTCTACCAGTATTCCCCATGATATCGTAATGAGATTTTGTTGTCGTGTTATGCAATGATTCAGAAGCATGAAACCACTACCCATTTGGTCCAGACAATTCTGAGATCGGAACTGGAAAATTCCACATTTATAGAAATTCATTATAATTCGTAATACTCGGATGGTAGAATGATTCAATAAATTATTTCTACCAGTGTTTCTCATGATATCGTAATGATATTTAGTTGTCAAGATTCAGAAGCATGAAACCACTACCCATTCGGTCCAGACATTTCTGAGATCGGAGCTGGAAAATTCCAAATTTAGAGAATTTTAATTTCAAGTGCAAAGGGTTAAACATTTCATTGTTATTAGTTTATAACTGATAAGTTTAAGTTTTGTCGGTAATATAACGTTACTGCGCAATTTTTATGATATCCACGGTTTATCAAAACCGCTTGAATTATACGATAAATATTTGATTGAACCTTAGTAATAGAGAAAAATGCCTAATAAGTATACGTTTTAATTTGTACATTTAGTAAGAAATCGATAAAGAACTTGTGAGAATATATATGATATTATCAATACACATGTTTTACAAATTTTTAAATATTTTATTTATTTTTGTTAAATGCCAGCTGCACACATTTATTTGTATTTCGTAGAATTTATATATATATATATAAAAAAATTCTTTCGATAAATGCGCGATATCTGTCTCTAAACCTTTGTAGCTTATACCTATAAATTTTTTATTTTGCATAACGATACAAGTTATATATTATAAAGTTTTAATCTTATGTGACCACATAAATTCTGGAACCGCACTTAATATGTTTAACAAATTTTAGGTTTATACATGGCTTAATACTCGTATATATATCGTCTGTGTTAATTATTTTGATTGACATTCAGTCAATTTAGTTGTTTAGTTCTTAAGGATTATAAATTGAATTTTTTTTTCTTAAAAGTCATCTTTGGCTTAAAACATGCATCCACCCATCCTTTTAATATATATATTTGTAGCTTAACCGAGCCTTTGCGTCCTACCTGAGTCCTTTTGTTTTCTATATATAAAGATTTATATTATAGATTCTCAAGTACCATATCAATAAATGTTATCTAATATTTTTTTTTTTTTGTTTATTATATATATGTGAAGAGGGTGACTTTATGACAAGATTTCTTCAAACTGTGCGAGCTCTCCGTTTCTAATTCTAGTTTTCTTATACCTGCGCGCACCTATGATGGATATTTTTGATTTATTTCATTTCATCTAAAATTTATATTCTTTATAAAATTTATTGTTATATTTCATCTTAACAATTTTTAAACAAAATACAAAAAATATTTTAAGGTTGTGTGTGTGTGTGTAAATTATATTTGTATACATATGTATTGTTATTGTTCAAAACGAAGAAAATATTTCTCAAGAATTTTTTGTTAAGATGAAAACTTTATTGTTGTGTTTTTTAGTGTTTTATGTAGGTATAAGATGAAAGTTATTGGGAATTAGGTGTAACAAGGTGCTATTTTTTTTTTAAGATTGGTAATTAATTTTACTTGTTTTCTGTTGCACGTCCATAAAATTCTAATGGGTGGCGCCTCATAGCTGCGCGAATCACATTTTAAATATTTTGCTACCTGAGGTAATAAAAACTATAATTGCAAATCTATTTTGGTACATGTTTTACAGTGTGTCCATTGAAGTGAGATCTGTGCGCTAAACATATATAATGTAAATTTTCTGCAACAATAGAACACAAAAAATGCATATTTTTTTTCGAATGTGTTACATTAAATCGCGGTTTTTTTTTTTTAGATATTTTTGGGTTTCTTGTGGTTGGTTACTTTTTTGCTGTTATCTTTATATAAAAATCGTGGTTGTCTTTCGCGTATATAAGTTCATGTTTACATTGGCAATTAATTTTTTTTGTATGCTCTTGTTGTTCATTGTTGCTTGTTTGTTATACTCGCTTTTGTGATTCCTGTGAAATGCCTCAAGTATTTTTCCAATGCAGTTTATAATTTTTTTTTGTATTTAACTCTTTGATTTTGCGAGATTTATCTTTGGTTGGAACGAAAATAGTTTTTTTATGTATGTTTAATAGTTAGGTTCGAATGATTGTGTTTGTTTTTTGTTAGCTGTTGGCAGAAAGTTTAGTCTGCGCGATAACATTGTGTTTTCAAAAACATTTATCCATCTCTCTAAAATATACATAAGGCCGACATTGTTTCAGGGGCTTATATAATGATTTGTAAACTCAGATCACGACCAATCCCAATACTTCATTATACCAAATCAACAATCACTTAAATTCTATGAAATAAAGAAAAAAAATATTCTACCTTAATCAAAATTCAAAACATATCAAATATATATGAAATACTAATCCAACCTTCAATCTTCTTCTTTATATATAAACAACAAATACATTTACAAAGAACTTAATACATTACGACAGCAACAAAACAAAAACCAATCTAACATATGTAACACATGTTATCATTTATCTTTGATTACATATCCATTTTTCCTTTAATAAAATAAAAATATATAATCAATTAATCGAAAGACTTCTATGAACGATGGAAAATATGTAAGCGACGAACCTGATTTCGTCGATTTTCCTATCAATCATTTTATATCAATTTTTTTGTAAAATAAGTATATAAAATATTTAATTACTACTCAAGACGATCATAATTTATTTTTATTGGCGATCAATACATATTGCACACAGATTCATTACACTTATAGGCCGCATCATATTCGTATGTAATTTTTCTAAAGAAATTGATTTTTTTTATTTTTCGTCTTTAAACGTCCATGCGGCGCCATGAACAAGTTTATATATAAAACTTATTTTTTTCTTATTCTTTTATTAATTTTTTTTATGTATTTTCTCGCGTTTGATTCGCTGGCCATAAATGTATATTTCTTTTTATCTTAATATAATTTCATTACACTCTTATATTTATTTCGGTTTTAAAGGCAATCATTTAAATCGACGTGATTTTTCATTTTCGATTTAACCCTCTCAGCTGTTTTGTGGTGAAATGATTTTAGTTAACGTATATAACCAAAGATTGCAGGGTTAAGATATTGTTAACATAAAAGAAATTTAATTATGATTATTGTTGGATGCAATTGTGTTGTGTTGCAAAATATATGCGCGTCTTAAAATGATGTGTAAAATTTAATTTTTTTTAAATTGATTCTTTTTTTAATTCAATTTTTGTGTTTAACGTAAATGGTAATAATGAGTACGTTTGGATATATTTGGACAGGACATATTTGTCGGCGTGCAAATTGAGGAAGTATTAAAAGTAATTTTGTAAACTGATATATAGCTTAATGCCAATTTTCGTTGGCCTAAATGTAAATAATAATTTTAATTTATTTTTACTTTATTTTTAACCGATTTATTTTCTTTCTGTCATTTCAGGTAAGTTGCCGTGCAATTATCAACTACATAATGTTTAGTACTATATATGTGTAAGGTATTTATTATGATTTGTAAATCAATCAAGTTTATTCAATTTTTTATTAATAAACTAGTGGACCCGACAAACGTTGCCCTGCCCGTACGTTCAGCGGGTTATTCGAATTTTCGATAAACTATATACCAAGTGACATTTGACATTGGGTTTGACATTTCAATGTTTTCGTTTCGTCATTGTGTGATTTGTTGTAATTGCCCAAAACAAAATCAAAAAACAAGTTAAGTTTGACAATAGCGTACCGAAATGGATGAGTGACATATTCGAAATGAGAACGCAAATATCCTCAATCTTTATTAACGCCTCATTTATAGAGAACAGAAACTTGCGACGGAAAAGTTGTCGTCAACAATATGACGAATAATTGACGAGGAGAGGACTTCTGTACTGCATCTGCAAGTGTGAGATCCCAAAGTTGAAATTTTTGGGGCTCACATTTTTGACTGTTTGTTGCACCATTGTCTTGGCGAATTGATCGAAAATACCTGGTCGGTTGCATAGTTCAAAAAACGGTTGTTGTAGAGCAGTCTCTTCAGTGAAATAAACACGCTGCCCATTTTCAACGTGCACGGCCAAATGTATAACAGCAATCTCTGTCGTTTATGGGAAACTCAAAATGCGCCAAACTACTTTATGGCTGCTTATGGATCAGCCCATTTGATAACGTGTTATTTCCTCGTTATCATTTAAATTTTGAACAGCAATTTGGCTGTATGTCGCTGCCCTTATGAACGTATTCAAATATTTTTGATGGACTTCGTCGAACTGCAGAACTCAACGTTTATGTGTGATTTGTCGGTTTTGCACAGTAATGGCGAATACGGAACTGCCCAGCGGTTGCCAGTGTCAACCGTTCCACCAGTTGACATGCGTAATTAATATGATTGGCAGAATAGATACGTTTGGCAGAACAATGCCAAGCTACACGTGTATGTTGATGCGTACGACATCAGTGCCAACTATGGTACACTAACATAACTATATGAATTATTCACAATCGTTCAATTATTCATGAACTTCCCAAAAGGTTTTATCGGTCAATTATTCTTGAACTTATGATTTTTTCATTTTATAAAATATTGATGGTGGTGGGGGGTTACATTTTGGAACTATATGTTATAATATGGGAAAAATCTAAAAAAAATAAAAAGAAAAATTTCTTCAAAAAATAATAATAAAAATTCCTAGAAGCTAATCGCAGCGCCACCTGCCGGGTCCGATTGTAATTTTACACCATCCAGTGACCTACTCAAATACACTTTAACTATACCATTAAAATCGGGCAAGCCGTTTAGGAGGGACCAATTACATACACGCGTACAAAAGAATTACTATATCTATATATATATATATATATATATATATATATATATATATATATATATATATATATATATATATATATATATATATATATATATATATATATATATATATATATATATATATATATATATATATATATATATATATATATATATATATATATATATATATATATATATATATATATATATATATATATATATATATATATATATATATATATATATATATATATATATATATATATATATATATATATATATATATATATATATATATATATATATATATATATATATATATATATATATATATATATATATATATATATATATATATATATATATATATATATATATATATGTATGTATATATATATATATATATATATATATATATATATATATATATATATATATATATATATATATATATATATATATATATATATATATATATATATATATACATATATATATATATATATATATATATATATATATATATATATATATATATATATATATATATACAATATATATATATATATATATATATATATATATATATATATATATATATATATATATATATATATATATATATATATATATATATATATATATATATATATATATATATATATATATATATATATATATATATATATATATATATAAATCTTGAAAAAGATTCTTCAAAAAACAAAATTAAATGCTTAGAACCCAATTGCAGTACCACCTACCGGGTCCTATTATGAATATAAAACATCCAGAAATACACACACGAAATTTTATTCAAAATCGGTCCGGCCGTTTAGTTCAATTACATACACACGTGCAGAAGGGGGGGGGCTAGTGAATATGGGGGGCTAGTGAAATTTTGTGGTTCTATGTTCTAATATGCGAAAAACCTAAAAAAAAAAAAAATTTCATCAAAAAACAAAAAAAAAAAAAATTTGAGTGATCATATCATATTTTCAAATCGCTCTACTGAAAAATTAAAAATTTTGAGTTGTGTCACTGTTGCACCAAATTGAAATTATCCATATATTCTGAGTATGACCTAAGCTATTAAAAAAACAACCGAAAGTATCGTTTACTAGTGGAAGTTTTTGAAATATTGGCCAACAACTGAAAATAACTTATTTGGCCACCGAAAATTGAAAAAACTTTAGTGAAAATTGTATTCCATAATTTTTTTCGAATTGTCTCTATAAGCGATGCAAATTTTACAAAATTTATTTAGTTCCGAGTTCCTCCAGTTTAAAGTTTATTTATATCGTGTAAAATGTACGAATACGATTTTTTATAAGGACTGGTTTTGTAGTGGTCAGCACGAACAGATCATAAAATTTTGTCCAATAAACTTACTTTAAAATTCCTGATCAATACTACTATATCCAAATTTCATCGAAATTCGTTGGCGGAAAGACGGAATATTGTTAAATTTCAAGATTTCATTTATAGAGTTCCTTTATTTTGAGATGGGCGCAATTACATGTCATCTACTAAATTTTACGTTATTGCGTAGACAACTCGTCGACAACGTAGACAACGTCGACTATAGTGATTGAATGATCAACATATGTTTAACTTATGTTAAGATATTTTGAAATAACTTATACCGTGGACAGACACAAAAATGTTCGCGATTTCTTTCAATCGCGATTGCATGTTAAACAAATAAAATCGCGATTTTATAACTATGGTGACAGACACAAACCCGATTTTGTAACTCTGCAAACGTTCAAATTCATATGTAATTAATGAAATAAAACAATTTCAATGCGTTTTTGCCGATTTTGAATTATATCGAATCAGTTACAATAAGTTAATATAAACCAAATGGATAAATAATTTCAGTGACAGTCAAAAAATTTTAAGATTTAATTTACAATCAAACAATTTTTCTGTATACATTCAATGAAAATGACTTATGTTCCCCAGCCCTATACAATCCTACTGATTTTTTTTTATATTTCACATTTACCTTATGCCTACAACCCGATCATAATAATCTTGTTCCATAAACGCAGTAATCCTGTTTTCCCCAAATCGTGTGCTGACAGACTGAAAAAAATAACTACAGTGGGTCACAGCAAAATTTTTTTTTTTAAAGTAAATATCCAAAAAATAATTACTAATATCTATTTTTAATTTACATTTATTATAAGCTTCAGTATTAATTGTTAATTTCATAAAAATAGTAACAAAAATCAAAATTTTGACTTAAAAACATGTCACATATAAAATGATGCAGTTTTAAAAATTCTTTAAAAAATAGTAACTAATTTATATCATTGTATAATTAGTTTATTAATATTTGGTATCCTCATTTTGTTTTAAAACCACTTTGACTCTTTTTGGCATCGAATCTAAACTTTTTTCGAGTATTCTGGAGTTATTTTATGCCACTCTTCTAACAATGCCTTTTTTTAAGTCCGCTACATTATTAACCTCATATTTTATGATTTCGCTTTCAAGCTTAGACCATAACTTTTCAATAACATTGATGTCTGGTGATTCGGCAGTCGTTTTCATGACATGAAAAGTATTCCAAATGAGCCTACTGTGAACAGTTCCAGATTTGTGTTTCGGATCATTGTCCTGGTAGAACCGAAAATGATCCTTAATATTTAACTTTTCAGCACTTTCCTCCCTAAATATACATTTTTGTTCAAATTGAATTGTTTTATGGATATTTACTTTAAAAAAAAAATAAAAATTGCATGCATCATTTTGGCTGTGACCCACTGTATACGTAATCTCGAATTGGCGATTAGCTATAGTTTGCGTCTGTTTAGGGTATTATGCTGAATGCCTGACACTGTTTTTTTTGTTAATACTAGAGATGTGTTTCTTGACTTGCTTACTAAATTAAAATTTAGACAAAAATAAATTGGCATGGCATACTGTGTGATGATCTACTATTCTAAATAGCCGTTACTAGCTACTAGTTATTTCTAGTTCTTACTGTATCGATAACGCGGTTTTAATATTTAGTACTAAATTTTTAATTGTCTACCATCTATAATAAATATTTCGACAATTGATAAAACTCAAATTAAATACACGGATTAGAATAAAATTTCAGTGCATTATGTTTTACACCATCTATTGATAAATAGTATGAACTAACATAAAATTAGTTTATACTTTGCGCCTGATGCCGACTTCCTCCCTGCAAATCACGTCACGCAAATCAATGCTTAATTAGAATTTGCTTAATAAAGTAAAATTTATCAATTTTCAAATTGTTTCGAATCGGCTATTGGCATATACCTGAACTAGGTTCGCAGGTTTAAATATCAGGCATATTCTATTTTCTAAACTCTAGAGACACGTATCAATAATTTGTAAGAACCGACCATTAATTTAGTTATTCGGAAATTTAGAAAAAAAATCGACATCGGATTCTCAACTTTGGTCATTAATTAAGCCGAAAAATTCGGCATCAAGCCGAGTTCATTGTAATGTTCATTCTGTTCGTTCCGTTCGTTTAGTTTTTTTAACCATCTAATTCGAAAATTGCGTTTTTTTCTTCGATATTTTTTTCATCAAATTGATCTATCTTCAGCTTTTTTACCGAAAGAACATGGAAAGAAAAAACAACATGATATATAATAGTAGAAACAGACAGACACTTTTTCATTATTTTTATTTTGTAGTCAAGTACGTTGTTTATTTTGAGTTTTGATGTTTTCTTTATGGATTTTTCATTATTTTTGTTTATGAACAAACTACAAAACTGCAAAAGTCAAAACCTTCGAGTTTTCGACGATAGATGAAATAAAATTGTACTGTAATTTTTTCATCAACAATGAACTCGTTAATACTGCAGAAAAATACCGAACACAACGAACTACAACAATGAATCCGTCTTCAGTCACAAAGTATTAGAATTTTTTTGTTATATGCCGCGTTTTTTTAAAATTCTATTTTTCGAGTTTGCGAACAGTTAGGTAACAAATTTTAATGCATAAGGTAGATAACACAGGCTTATATATCCCAAAAAATATTCATCATAAAAGTTAGATGGTTTTCCCGTAACATCCCTACTCTAATACAGTTCTGCTATTATTCAGAACTATTCAAAACTGTTGAGAACAATCATATTATACGAAAACCATCGAAGTTTTCCGATGGATTCTTTGGTGTTATACAATTTCATCCAAGATATTTAATTAAAAAAAAGTAAGACTTAATCATTAATTTGACACAATTTGACTTAAGCTCTCGCGATCTCGAAAAACTATTTTTCAAAAAAATGTGGCCTAAATTTCTAACTAATTTAGTGATCAATTCATGCTACTCACCGCTAGATGTCTCTATAATGTCCAGAAATCAAATTATGCCTGATATTCAGTTCTAAGCTGCAAAATTAGTTCAGATTTATCAATCTCCAATTAGAAATATTTTGGTGATTTTTTAATCTAAATTTATTTAGCATATTTTAATTAAAACTCAGTCGTGGTTTGTTTTGTATCATCTATAAACTGACAAATATTTCTTTCATGCATAAATTAGCTGATGTATTTCTCAATATAGTGAGCCAATTAAATATCAACCAGGGATGAGGCCGAATCGAATGATGGGAATGGATGCTAAATTAAATTTTTTGGTGGCTGACCATGTACTCACTATAACGAACGTTTAATGGCGACTTCTGTAAAATCGTGTCTTTTATGCCCAATGAGGATTAGTTTAGGTCATCGTTTGAGTCGGTATACTAACGAGTTATACCAACGTCGTTACTAACGTGTTATTTTATCATACTAACTAATAATTTACGTGTTTTAGCACCAAAATTATTTTGCCCCTTAGATAATAAAATGATCACCTTATAGCTAGACAGCAAGTTTTCAGACTAACTAACGTAAAATAAAGTAAAAAAAACATTAGAGAATTAAGATTTTAATATTATTTGTTATGTTGTTGACGTTGTCTAACATTGTCGACGTTAGAGACCCAGAAAATCGCTATGTAATCTACGTGATCCATTACGTGTCGACAACTGCGTAGATTACATTGTGTAATTTACCTCGCCCAACCCTGCTTCAGAGATCAATAAATTTTCCATTTTAAGGATCACTTTTAATATTTTATTCCACTGAGATGTTTTATTTAGTGAAAACCGAGATACATAATGAATAAAAAATTTCCGCTGGTAATAAAATTAATTCTCTTTAGTGATAGTGCTGCCACTTGTGGCGAGTAGCGTAATCTCTTATTTTCCGCTGTCAAATTCTCGCTATCTTATACAGCATCTAATTTAAGATAAATAAATTAATAAAAAAATATAAAAAAATCTTGAAGAAATTTTGGTTACCTTAATTTGATTTTTTTATTTGTAAACATACCGGATACCGCCTGTTTGAATTGCGCTAGAAAATTACGTGGGTGATTAAACAGGAACATATTCTCGTGTTCTTCAGACTACTACACGTATCAACACAAACCCTATAATTTAGAAATATTGAAGTATCTTCTGCGATGGTCACTTGCCAAATGGCAAACGAGAAGCGAAACGAAAGTGTATTATTAATGTTCTATTCTCAGATATTGTTTGAGAGCTCAGGTATAGTTGATGCCCTCAGGAAGTAACTTAGAAATTTATGGGCTCTAGATCAAACAATTTTCCGATCTTCTTTGGTTTTTTTTTTCTAGGGACATTCAAATACTAATTTTTTAAGAAAGTTAGACCGAAAACAAAATTCTGATTAACAATTCTGAACATGATTTTATTAAAAAAAAAAACGAGTCATGAAACGTTTATTCTAAAGGTCCGTTCGGCGAAAACATTTTCGCCGTAAAATAGGAAGTGTCTACGTGTGCACGAAAACGACCCGCAAATTTATGTCACATCCAACGCACACAATCCAATACTTGTTGGTTGTAATCTGTATATGTAATCTATGCGGTTATCGATACGTAATCTATTACGTAGATTACATCGTTAATATTGCATCCCTGACGTTGATAATGTATAGACAACGTCGCTCACAAAGACAATAACATCATAAAATCAATTCCCTTATTATTTTCTCTTTATTTTACGTTGGACGGTCTGACAACGAGGGGTTGTAATCTGGATTGCCAGGCTTACGCACATTAATTTTTCCAAACGAGAATGCATTACCAATTCTAACGACAGCAACCGTGCAATTACGAAAAAAATTGTTGATTTTTTTATAAGCTACGAGTTCGAATGCAAAAGTACAGAGTAAATGGGGTAACTGGCGGACTTATAGGTTCAATTGTAAGATGGGCTTCTTATAGAATGTAGCGGCATTTAAATGTCGTTATTTGGGCCTTATTGAATTAACTGCTGTAAGTTGAAACAATTGTTCAGATTAGGTCCGAATTCTGGAGGTATGTATATGGTAAACCGCCATAGAAACATAATAAAGCTGCCCTTAAAAGACGGCCATCACTTGCTCGAAGCACCAAATTTAATTCTCATTGGGTATACGCAATTTATAAAAAAAACACGTTAAACCTGTCATTATAGTGAGTACATACTGTAACTGGCCAATATCCTCATCGTTCCAGCATAAATAAAAACCAAACACGGCTCTGAACGGCGATGAAAATGAATTCATATACTTATATACTTTCCAGCTGGCCCAACATCTAGCGTCCATTTCCACCAACCAATTCAGTCTTGTCAACCTAGGTTGTTCACCAGCTGGTTCAAATTTAATTAGCTCACCATCACCAGGAGTATCTCAGCTGCCGTAGAACAAATTTGGCAAAATCAGGTTTTTTCTGTGAATAATTTGACATTTTTAGCTGTACTGCTTAATAAATTTATTCGTCAAAGAAATATTCGCAAGTTCAGTGATTTATAGTTTATTCTTAATTATGGTTTTCAAACGAACATTTTTTTTTGCTGCATGCCTGACACAGATTTGCTTGTCTATACA
This sequence comes from Nephrotoma flavescens, assembly GCA_932526605.1. NCBI lineage: Eukaryota > Metazoa > Arthropoda > Insecta > Diptera > Tipulidae > Nephrotoma > Nephrotoma flavescens. The sequence goes on from OW052220.1 coordinate 235,352,865, forward strand.
TTTCCGACTAATTTAATTGATGGTTAGTTCAGTCCTCGTTCACAGATGGCAACCTTGTCTGACGTATCATTAAGAATTGCTAATTATTTTCAATGTCCTCAATATTTCTTACCAGCGATTGACAAATCTGAACTAAGTTTGCAGTTTAGATCTATTAGATCTAAATGTCATTTAAATTTTGGTGCATAGACATTAGCGACCTCTATCAATAACGGATATGAACTAACCATCATTTTAGTTAATTTAGTTCTCGTACCAGTTGATAGATGTCTCTAGTGTTCTAAAACCAAAATGATCCTGATATTTTAATGATAAGTTCTATTGTACTTTATTTAACAAATATTTGTTAAACTTCAGACGCGTTGTGTTTTATCGGAAATCGACCCAATATCAATTTAGACTATTGAACACTTTCCGGGCTATATCAAAATCTGATAGACAGGGTTGGCAGGCTACCGCCTCAATATATAGTGAATCTTTTACAAGTCTCACAAATTATTTTCGACTAGCCCAAGCCGAAAACTTTAGCCTTTATCTCTGATACAGGATTCGGGTGTTTTTGAGGTGTAATAGTTTAGACACTTCGCCTTGTTGGTTCAATGTGGCCCCAATGACGCTGATGAACATTGTTATTGTTAAATGGTCTCACAGACACGTTATTATAACCATGTTCTTATGTGTCTGGCAAGGTACATAATTTTCTGGCCTTCTAGTTTTGCCTATATTTGTCCAAATATAAAACATTGTAGATCACAACTGAATCGTTTCGAGGCTATATTTAATCTTACCAGAATCACGACAAAATTTGAAAATCTTGAGAATTGTCAAAATCTCGATTATGCCGGAACACTGACAAAATTCTGGAAATCATCAAGAACATTTAAAAGATCTAAAATAAAAACATAGTGAGATAGATGACCACTTTATAAACAATCGCGGCTGGACAAACTATAATTGTATGTCAAGTTTATTTTGATCGCATGGTACGATGCAAAAATAATTATTTAAAATAAGAAATTATTTCCAATCACTAATTCACAATACAGTGCACGCGTACAGTACAGTTCAACAATTTAAAATAAGGAAACCAAAACATTTACTTAATATGATGGGTTGATGTAGGTTGTTCAAATTATAACGTTCGAGTACCTGGTTAAAATATACCCAACCAAATTGGAAGATGGCAAATTAAAAGAATTCACAAAAAATATTGAGAAATCGAAGATTTACATCGCCTATGAAAGCAAATGCACTGTAAGAAGAAAGAAAGGTGTGAACAGCTGTTTCAAAATATTATCAAACGATCAACAGATGGCAAGTGCCTCGTAAGAATACCACCATGTCGTCAGGGGCTGGTGAAAGCACAAATACGTATTTACCGCAGACATTGAAAAGATATATCGGGAAAAATGGATTGTCGAAGAGGGCAGAAATTTCCAACGCATATTTTGGCTTAACTAAAGACATCCGTACTGGCCAGTGACTACATTAATTTTTTGCTAATGACATTACTTTATGTCTTCAATTTTTATTTTACTATTGTTTTTAATACAACAACACAAATACCTATACTCGATTTTTCTGTATGTAATTGAGCACATTGAAACAGCAGAGAAAAGTAAAACACATGTGCGAAGCAAATTATGGTGAAAATGAACTTCGATCGACTAAAAGAGACTGACAAGGACAACCGTCATAATAGCGTTACGTCATCGCTTCATCTAATAGGTCAGTAGTAAAGATGGCTTTGGCATAACTGACCGCTGACTGAGAAAGTTCAAGAATACCAGTTCAAAATAATCAAACACGCAACCTCTCGAACAACAAAAACTAATGAAGGACGAAACAAGTACTTTTCGTACTAATCACGTCACCGAGACCGAAAGCACCTGACGTTGATTTTGCCTATGTGAATAACAACTCTAACACTGTGTGCTTGTTAACAATTTCTTTGATTTAATAGTTAAATAAAGTAATTTAAACTTATTTAAAATTATTTCGGCTTTTCGGACTAAATATTACATTTTTATGGCATTTATACAATGCTTACGACTTGTCAGTCCTACAGAAAACAAAGAGGTCATCTACTCACAATATCTCGTTACGGACGATTTTAAAAAACTTCTTAATTATATGTGTTGGCTTAGTATAGACAAACATAGTGAGAATTTCCAGAAGTTTCTGATTTGGTGATATAATTCGCTAAATCAATAAGTTCTTGTTTTGTACAAATAGGTGCAGAGCAAGAGTTGAATTTTTGCAGTTTGGTCGTTGTAAGTTGCAACCTGATGAGTAGACCAACTTTTTATCAGTACAAAACCAAGCTGCTTTGACCGAAAAGCCGAAAAAATCTTAATTAAATTAATATCCACTTAGTTCGTGCCAGTTGGTGTATATAGATGGCGTATAACATAATACACTAAAATGTCGATCATATACAATCACTACTGGCGTGAACTTCAAGTTAGTTGTCGACATTGTCTACGAGTACTCGACGAATTGTCGACGCAAACGATCACGTAAAAGCAGATGATGCGTCAACACCCATCTTTGATCAGGCAAACAACGTCCACGAAAGAGTAAAATATGTTGTTCCTTTTTTTGGTTTATAAATACAACGAAAAAATTATATTTTTGTAGCGGTACTGCTCTTGGATTAGAATCGGTGCGCGTAATTATTTTGTTTAGTACCAGTGTTCAACACTAATGACCAAATTTGGTTCAAAAATATGCAATTTAATTTTTTAAGTCACACACATATTTAAATGAACTATTGTCATATGTGGTCAAAATAACAAACACCAAAGCCTTGACAGTAAGTTTATATTTAGCTACAAGACAAATCAACACGCGTAGGTGTTTGTTATGAACATTTCGTAGTAATTCGCTATCCCACTTTAAGCGTGCGTATATAATACACTAATTTATTTGTTACTCAACTTCTACGAATTTCATTCAAAAAAACAAAAAGTAGTTTTCTAGTTTCATCTTCACCATCATCTCGCCTCCATTTTGATTAATAAAAAAAAAGACTTTAACATCGTCTTCTTTATTTACCGTCAATTATGTTATATTTTAGTATACCACAAGAATTTCCGGAATAATCAACATGTTAACATGTTAATACGTTCGCCGTGCACATAAACAATAGATTTTTTTTTGGTGGTGTACAAAGATGAGATGAGACAATAGGTCTGTATCATAGGAAATGTATTCAAATTTTGATTTCCATTAATGTGGCGCGAGCACCCACGTGGAAGTACCAAGGTACATCACACTCATATGCCTTATGTACTCGTACACACACACATATAGAAATATGTAATGCATTCATAGATCACCTCACAAACATACATATATTGTGTTACTGTAAATTTTAATATTTCTAAGTAGGTGTCTTATATCGTTTTCTTCTTAATAATCATTCAAATTTCATAAGAAATTTGATTTGGCATATTAAAAAATAAAAAAAAATAAATAATAAATTAAGAAAACCAACCACTAACACCACGATAAAGTTGTAAACGAGTGGTTTTGTTTAATATTTTGAAGGTTTTTTTGTTTAATTTAAATTATTTTGTAATTAAGAGGCGAGTACAGTTTACTAACAAAATATACCGATATATGCGACGATCCCCAGTTTTTTGACCAAAAAAAAATATTATTTTTCTAAGACAAAAGTGAAATCGTTTTAAGTAAATATGTAAACATATCGGATATGTAACTAAAAAGCCAACCAAACCAACACCCTCGTCTACTCATGCGATCGTATATAAGTATGTTTATATAGCGTATATAGAGTGTTGTGTTCTTATGCGTGTGGGTGGCTCATATATTTTCTTAATTTATTTTAATTATACGTCACTTTCAATGATTTTTTACCCGTAGAATTCTAAATTAAGAATATACCGTAACGTGTTAACCCAATTTGGAATTCTGTGTTTGTATTTTTTTTTTAAATACCCGATTACGGGTTTAAAGCTTTAAATCGCGCATTTTATCACAAGCAAACTTTGTAAACTTAGTTAGATAATTATTTCGCGCGAGTAATTCGTCGAAATTAATGTATCGCGCAGATTACGTAAATTAACGGTGACTTTTGCTTATATTGTTACAGTGATTTACCTTGAAGATGGCCTTAATATTTGTTTTTGCGATTATCTATTTTTGCACTATAATATCCGGTATAAATATTATATACGCAGTTGCAGGGTTGAAACAATATGTACGTGGAGTATATTGTTTGTACTTTTGAAGTAAGATGTTAATGAGGCGCGCGTGCTTGCACCTCCATCATTTTTGTTTTTTTGTTTAAGATGTAGCAGTTACCAACAATGTTATTACTCAACGCTTTCTTGTATCGTAAATGCGTATCATTTTACTTACAAATTTTAAAGTGTTTTCACTCGCCTCTTGTGTGTCTTTGGTTTTTCGTGGGCTGTATTGTTTTTTGGAGGAAATTTTAATATAAACATTTAAATTTTTTTATAATTTATTGGGCTACAAATGGCGGAGCAACCCATTTATTTACAGTCTTTTGAAATTTATATTTATTGGCATGTTCCTATCGACTAATTCTCACCGTGGATTTAAGTAGTGTTTGTTTTTTTTTTTTATTAACAGATTTGGTTAATCTTGGTATAGTAGTAGCCGCTTGTGTTGATATATTAAATTCATCAGCAAACATTGCTGTTAATAAGAACACTTCTTTAAATTTTTATTATCAAAATGTTGATGGCTTCGTACTGCCCAAAATACTTGTTTATGAACAACACAAATCGCTTCGGATTCAAGATAATTGAGGCATATTCCAAGTGCGAACGAAACAATTAAACGAAAATCTGGAGAAACGGATTAAAAGCCCTAACATTTCGAATAACGATAAATTTCGAGAAAATAAAACTCCCAAATCTATAAAAAAATGAACTCGATCGACCATAACTCTATTTAAAATAAGCTATTCTCATGACCATTATGACTTTTAGAAAAGTTCATAATTTTATATTTAGAAAAGTTGTGACTAAGCTTGTTGTTTTCAGGCCTGTTTATCTGACCAAATATCAGAATTTCCAGCATAATCTCTCTCTCTCTCTCTGGCATTATATCTCATCAAGGGATTTGGCCGCCTCAAATGAGGTTTCATAATCATATTTTCATTTCGGATAATGAGTGATTAATTCATTGATCCTAAACCAGCCGTGAAATTTTTTCCTTGTCACCACCGTGAATCGAACCCGGGACCTCCGGTCGCTGGAGCAAGCATGCTAACCACTTTGCCACCGGGGCGGCATAATCGATAGTTTTCATTCTTTTTTTTTATTTTCCTTACATGGAGTGCTAAACGTTTTATAGACCTTGAAAATTTTTAAAACGATTTTAAAAAAGTCCTGTCGATGACCAATTCCTGAAAATAAGTGACCAATTGTGACCAACTATAGCAACCAATTAGGCCCACATTAAATTTTTACAAAATTTACTTGATAGTATGGTACCAGCTTCATGGAAGTCACAATATAATATCAATCCTCAATTTTGAGAAAACCGGTTGCGCTATTTATTATCAGTAAAAGGTCTAAACCCGAACTTAAACAAAGTTCTCGAAAGGTTTGTATTCTTACAGAATAAATATTTTATAAAAAATAAATTCGAAAGTTTTCTGGTATTTCTATAAACGGAATCAAGAAACATTCTATTTCGAGCAAACAATTACGCGTTTTTTATCGCAATTCCAATCATTGATAAAGAGTGCGTCATCTTTCGGTTCAATTTTCAACTAACGGTTATCTCGCCGCTCATAGCTCTAATGTCTTCTGTCAAGTAACAGAAATTCACTATTATTCAAGTTTTATTCCAGGTGAACGAAATGAGTCACTTCGGTGTAGTTTCAATTCGCTGAATGGGCCAATTCTCGGTTGGAAAAAGATTAGAATTTTTACCAAAAAGTCATATTTTCGAACGAAGGTCATTTACACCACGGCAGTTACGCGAACAAGCAAATTTGCCTCATTTGGAGCACAGAAAATCTACTCGTGACAATTGAGACCCCAATACACTCAAAATGAGTGAGTGTCGACCAAAGGCATCATGCATCCATTTTTCTTTGAAAATGAATAAGGAGAAGCTGAGTTTTCAACAGAACGGTGCCACTGTCCACACAGCTAACGGTATAATCGACGTTTCGCGCCAAAAATTTTAAAACGAACTCTTAGTTGCCGCACCCTATATAATTGTGATCCCTATCTCTTTTCTACATATAGTGATAAATACAGAATTAAAATGAGTAAAATAGAAATAGTATTATGTTTACCCCAGGGCAAACTGAGAACACAAAAGAAAAATCGTTTTTTTAAAAGTGGAACATATTGAAATTACACTCGTTAAAAATGAAATATATATAAACTAAGTCGAAAGAAGAGACAGAAAAGACTGCAAATTAGCTAAACTGGTTTAGCAAAATTCAGTCGAGAACTCTAGGAAGTAAAATTTAATATAGTCTGGAGAACCATGCAAAATTCAAAGATCTACTATGTAAAACGAGTTTTTCTATGGAGTAAGTCTAAGAAAGAAAACGTCTATTGTTTTCCGTTAGAACTAGTTTCTATATTAAAGGGAACATTAGTCTATTTTTTTATGCGAACCAATGGAAATAAGCCGGATTTAGCTACTAATTCGGAAAAAAGTTTAAAAAACAAGTAAGATGTAATTCAATTATTGTGGAGAATCATTTGACTCTTTGTAACGGAACTTTTCATACACGAAAGGAATTTTGATTTCTAGCATAAAAATTTAGACCCAAACTTTATAATACCAATCCACATACCAACCATATATGTATATTTTACTATTCGAATAAATGTCACAAGTCTGAATTAATTCCATTTATTTTTCATGCCAGTTCCAAGCACAAATTTTTTTTAAGTCCCCAAACCCGGAACAATTATTTAACCCGGAAAAATTTTTCGGCCACTTCAATTTCCGGCTTATACGAGTCTCATTTACAAATCTCAATAATCGTCTTGTGATTTAACAGTTCAGTGTGTTTGTTTATCGGGATCGTTCGTTTTTAATTTCGATAGAATAAAGTTCATTTTTTGCATTTTTTTAGCCCAAATGTCTTTATCAAGAAGCAAAATCTGGCACTTTTATTAGCATTATGATGCTTATTTGGTTTCAGGTTACCAAGTAACAGAACGTAGGCGTGTGCGTATTATTTTATTTTGTTGGTTTTAAGATCATTTATGAAGTTTTCCACATACGCGCGTTTTCCCTGCATTTATTTAAACCAAATCACATAGCGCAAGAACTATTGACAGCAGCGCAGTATTCAATTGCAGATGCCAGTCTTTCGCAATTTAAAAATTTTGAAGCTAATACAACTATAAACGAGCGAGAGGAAAACGGACAAAATGGGATCGTGAGTTACACGGATTTTTGGACATTGTCGAAATCTTAAAATTTTAAGTTGTTAAACGCGGAAGATTTTAAAAATAAAATTAAAAATTTAAATCTACCACAATTTAATTCCACCACGTTCTCGTAGACTCACTGTTTACCAATGTAGACACCTCTTTAGTGATTAATTTGGTAAAGTATTTGATTGGATGTGACCAATATCGGTTGTCTTTGAAATTGTTTTATTTTTGTCCGATAGGGACAGGATGCAAAGGATCGCCATCAGCAGAATACAATCGGTGATTAAATGGAACACATCTACGACCCCCTATCGTAGTATAAAGCGGTCGACTCATATCTTACATGCCAGTATAGGCTGGCATTGAGCTATGCAATGTACAGATGGTGATAAAAAGAGACCTATAACCGTACGTTCTCGAAACTTCCTCGGAATTGACTGGCAACGGCGCAAAAGAAAGGACGGAAAAGCAAACCGCGAAAGAGTTGGGAGAGCCTTGGCCCCAGAACACATTACAGGGATAATAAAAATATTCTTGGACAGAGTAGGAAGGATTCAAAAAAGAAGAAAAACGTAAAATCAGGAAGAAGTGGCAGCATGCGAGGTTGCTTGCGATCAGGAATATTTTGAACAATTTCACCCAACAATTAAGGAGAGAAATAACGAATATAAAAACTGATGCACGAACCAACCATTGCAAATAAATATGCAATTTTTAAAGGTGCACCCCGTTTTATTAAAAAAAAGTAGCGATTCTCTAACGTACCTGCAAATTGATGTATGGGATATCTTCTTAATAGAGCCCTCTTCTGATATAACAATTAATTTTTTTAATTATACATAGTATTGGAGAAACAATCTGATGTTTAAAAAAATAAGTGTTCTTAACGGAGTGTACTACAGAAACGACAGTTAGATTCCATTTTTATTATAATACTCCTAAAATAGTACCTACACGTACGCCAATAGGTGGCTCTCAATTTGAAAAAAAAAAATCATTTTATAAAAATTAAAAGTTTTTAGAAGTGTAAACACGATTCGGTTGAGGCTAAAAATTTAGCACGGGCACAGAATATACTATATTCTATGTGGCACGGGTATCAAATATTTTTGATAGAATATGCCTAGCTCAAGTAAAAAATATTGTTGTCTATCCACGGATTACTGATCGGAATCGACCACACCGGTAGTCCACTCAATTATTTGAATTCGTCATCAAGCTGCTATAAGATTGAATTTAATTCATTAAAGGAGCCCAAAAAGTTGGGTCAGTCGAAGAATTCCTGGGGCAAGAAAAACACATTATAATCATTTAAACCGTACGCCCAACGAAATAATGGGCGATTGAAGACCGGCAAAACGCTACTTGATTTGTCGATGATGTAAAGCGAATCAATATTGCGATTTCACGTACTCGAGCTTTTTATTAAAAATTTCCAGCTTTTTATTAAAAATTAAATTTTCATAAATTCGGTTTATTCTGGATTTTCAACCTTATCGAATATAAAAAGAAAAAATGTTTATGGGCTCCACAAGTTCTTTAGTAGTATTTCTAATTATTTTCACCGCTTTCTTGTGCTTTAGCTTTGGTTACTTTCTACCGTAGTACCAGTGATTTCGATAATCGTCTCGTCCCTTGGTGTGATTGAAGAGTTGGAATATATTCCAGTGTATCAATCAGGTCCGTTGCTGAAGAGCTTGAATATCATTGAAATTGATGTTACCGATATACCAGTTAAGGACTAAGATTTCTGACGTCAAATATCCTCATAATACATTTAAAATAATTTTTGTCGGATGGTTGCATTGCCAAAAGGCAAAAAGCAGGCAGTTACTACTCTCTTACCAGTTTGTAAACGCTATCGATCATTTCAAATTTGAAATCGAATTCCTGATATTAATGTTTTTTAATCTTTCACACTAACCGTATTCTTCTACAATTCCATTGCTTTCATTAACGGGGCGGTACTTCTGTTTGTAATTCTTTCAATGAAGCTTCACTCGCGAAAATCCTACCATACCCGTTTTATTTACGGTTTCAATCATTTTCTCGTGTAATTCTTTTTTAACGATTATCTAAAAAAAAATAATTCAATGCATAATTTGTAGGTTACGTTGTCATCATACATACATTCTTGTAACACAAAAATTCCAACAACGGAATAGTTAAATGCAGATCCAGGTATTGGGAAGTTATTGCCGTTAAATCGAATTTTGCCGTTAGTTTAGATCTTTAGTTAGTTACTTAGTTTAGATTTTACCAATAACAGCAATACGGTTGATGCAGCCAAAGTCAAAGTGACATTTAAAATTGAGAGGAAATTTTAGTTGTACACGGCGAAGATTTTATAATCCATTTACATTTTTTTGAAAACTACTAGCGCTATCTATTATCTAACTATCTAAACTATTTTTATGTAGAAGGACAAATATTCGAGTCGAAAAAAATTTATACAAACTTGTTCAGTAGATTCTAAATTGTGATTGAAGGTGTTTGTCAAAAAGAAATATGAAAAGCTCAGACTCAAACACAGAAAGTGTACTGAATTTTAGGAAGGGAGCCCAATCGTCAACACTTTTAATAAACTGATGCTGTAAGCAGATATTAAAGCCCATATATTTACGTATGGTATTCAGCTGTGATGTTGTACTTACCCGATTAACTTGAACGTCGTTCTAAGATTCCAAAACAATATACTGAAGGATATTGTTAATGCTCCTTGGTTCGTACAGAGAGGCTCCACTGTCGCCCAGTGTAGTTACACTTTTTTGCTGCTTTGCGGTCATCCATAATTAGCCAAATAAATATTTTGGATTTGCTTTTTCCTGATAGTTACAAATATTCACCGAACAGTGGCACTATTCTGATAATTTCCCGGGAGTAGGGAACTGGGGAAAGAATTTATATGTAATTTCTGGTCAAATATTTTTCTTTCCGTCCTACTGAGGAGAAAAGCTTGATGTAAATATTTATAAATTGGGAATAATTTTTTCACATCGAAATTGGTAAGGAAAGTTATTCCCAATTTTATTTTGTTTTCAAAAAATTTAACACTAGCTTTTTACCTCAGTATGCCAGGATTTTTTTTTTAATAGAAATTACATATAAACTCTTTCCCCAATTCCCTATTTCCGGGGAATATATATCTACTAATGGCGACGCCATTGTAAAACTCATTTTTATTACCGCTTTAGCCCAATCCGATCGCAACCATTTTATAATAACACTGAATAATGTTACTGTTTAATGTTACTATTAATTAAAAATTATTAAAATAAAACAACACAGAAATTAAATTAAACAAAAACACACGCATGCACAATCGAGTGTCCGTCGACTTGTCACTTGAAACTGAGAAGAGAAAATAAAAGATTCAATAAACAAACAAAACTTATAAAAAAAATAATATTATACCACGAAACAGAAAAAGAAAGACAATTATTTTCCTCCAAAATATAATTTATTTTGTCTTTGATATTTTGTAGTACGGAATTTAGCATGGAATTAAAACAATATTTTCCACACACTGGAAAAATTGCATACTGGATAATTTCTGAAAGTAAATCCATTCGCTGTCTGTGAACGTGTTTGCTTTTACGAGAATGGGAATATCTACATTATTGTTGTTGTAAGCCCTATTCGCAATACATACACATTCATAGTGTAAAATAATTTTTGGTAGAAGTAAAATCGTTTGAAAAAATTGTTCAGTAACAACAAAAGTAAAGTAATAAATAAAATTACCGAGGGGCAAAAAACTGCCATACTTTTAAAATTATCTTTAGTTAAAAAATGGATAACTTACACATCGTCTTCACTGGTTCATTTTTGCCATGTCCTGTGTCTATCTAATTGGGGGAAGTAATGATCTCTTAGTTGTATAGTAGGAACTTTTATTTTAATTGAATTTAGTTCATCCGGTGCATCGATTAGGCCTAACCCTGTTATTAAGTTTAAATAACCCTTATTTTTGTTACAATCAATTTGGATATTTTTATAGTTCGAACCGGGTTTCAAACTATTCGTTTGAGTAAGGTTTTCATTCTTTCCGATTTACTCATTTTCCAAAATTACATCTGGAGCTCATTTTGGAATCCTTTGTTTAACATATAAATAGAGTTTTACCGCAATCCGTATATAGTTAAGAAATTTCTAAGATTAATTTAAAATGACAAATTTCCACAGACACGAGCAAAATTTATATTAGATTCCTATTCGCATCATGTAATTTCAGGTATATCTCCTTCAATTAGGAAATGGTTTAGTTTTATTGTAAAATATGACGCGCCATAATGGATAAACTGGAGCATCCCTACAAAATTTTTAATACAAAATTTTCGATTCCTGACACTCGAAAATCCCTTCTCTACATTTTTTTTATCATTCGAGTCAATTTTTATATGGGGACCGCCTGAACAAATCTTTCCGAATTTAAAACTCATGATAATCGATTTTTAGCACTCGTAAACTCCCCCCCCCCCTCCCTCCTTTCATTCATTTAAATAAATCGTTCGACACGATTAACCTTAGACTCATCGTAATCCATTTCCGGCAATCTCGAATTACAAAACCCTTATCATCGCAATTGTTATGAGAATCGTTCGAGTCGAAAAACATTAAAAAAATGCTCAGAACCCATCGCAATCAGTAACTCGAAAACATCTTGTCAGCAATTTAATAAAAACCGTGCGAGCTAAAAAAATTAAAGAAATGAACCCGGGCTCAAGGAAGGGGGGGCCAAGAAAAAGACCAAGGTCGTAACATTAATTAGATAGTGAATACTGGAAATCAATATTGTTACTCATAACAACGAACACTTTTACAAGATGCGATTAACGAAAACATACAATATGCCAATGTAACGCAACCAGCCCAACATGGCGCAATATTCCTCAATATGATGAAACATAACGTCCGACATCTAATTAATGCAAGACCCAACGAGAAGCAGTTTGATGCAACATTACTCAATATCACGCACCATTCTACAATATTGTGCAACATGACGCACCATAGTGGAACATCACACAACATTCCTAAACAAGATCCAACATCAAAGTAATATCACGCAACTTGACCCACAACACGTGCAATATTATGCAACCTGGTGCAATATGACGCGACATGGTGCAACATCACGCAGCATGGTGCAACATCACGGCGTTTCCGGAGGACCCCTAAATGAATTTTCAGGAAATCAGGACTCCTCCATCGATTTCTGATACTTGAAGGCCTCCTCTCAACAATCTGGGGCCTTACTATTGAATTCGACGTTCAGTTTCGAAGGCGATCGTTTCCCTATAGTAGACAAAAGAAGAAAAAAGAAAAATGTATGCAATTTTTACTATTCTTTTCTCTTTTGTCCCACGCTTGCTATAGGAAAAGGATAGCCGTCGAAAATTAGCGTCGAATTCAATAGTAAGGCCACTGTATCGGAATTATTCGATCTAAATTTATTTCAAAAAATGTAAAAAAATTATTTCAAAATTAGGACTCATTGCAATCTATTCCATTTATTATAAAACCTGTTAAATTTCCAAGGTATGGCCAAGGCGTAAACTTGGCTTTGGATAATTTAATGTTTTTGCTACCTACTAGATTACCACTGGTGAGGTCTAGTAGATAGTAATGATGAGAGTGTTTTTACGTTGTTAATTAACTTCTGCTTTATTATACAAATATGTTTTTCTTTTATACAACTAAATTGCATAGTAAGCGGTTAAGAATACGTATTACATATAAACATTGCTTATATACATAGGTAATGCAATTAATGCCAAATATGCATAGTAAGCGTTTAAGACTAAGTGTTACATATAAAAATTGCTTACATAGTTAATGCAATTAATGCCACGGTCGTTGCATATATATAATAAAAAGTGCAAGTTGTCATTAAATATAATACATTATGCCATGTTCAAACCCGTGATTGAACATACTGCGGGTCTCTACAATTGAGAGACCTTGGCCGTGGCGTCGGCCGTTGTGGTGGTGACATGTCTTCGGAGGAAACCCGGTGAGTTGTCTTGCGTCTGCAGAGATATAACAAAATTATGACCACTCCTATGATCACCATGGTGTAAGTCATCACGTAATGATGAATGTGATGCCCGACATTAGAAGAGTCCATTGATTTAGGTAAGGCCGTTTCCTTTAATTTTTGTTTAGCAATGGCCGTTTCAAGATTAATTATGTCCTTATTTAAACTGAGGTCCGCTGAATTGTTGGTGTCTCCCTCTGATGGAATCGTCGGTTGCTCCGATAAATATGATGAATTTTTCAGTTCACTCTGAATCTTTATTGATGCAGCAAAAGAAGAATTAATCATATAGGATTTTTCGTCGATAGTTGTGAGATAGAAATGCCCGTTTTTTAAAGTACATTTCCGATCCAGACTGAGTATCCCAGAATTTTGCAGCTTCATTGTGGTTATCTGACGATCACATATTAGATAAACGATTTTTGGTGCTGTTACTGAAAATAGCCATTTGTTTGTGTCTAATGGCATCCAATAGTTCAGTTGGTGCAATATAGTTGTTGTACAACCGTTCAAATTCTGCGCTACATGTCTTAATAGGTTCATTTCACATTGTGACTGATTTGATTGTATGTTGTAAATTGGCGAAATGGTACATAAATATCCATTATTTTTAATTTGAACGCATTGTTGTAGTTCATCGTTAGTTAGAGGAGCGAAACGTTCTCGATGCATATTTACTATGAGGTATTCTGTCGTTCGCATTATTATGTATAATTGACCATTTTCGATTTTTGGGATTGGTACTATGTGAAATAATTGATACGTCTCCGAATATGCTAAAGGCATCTGGATGAGAAAGAGGATATGATTATTCGTGACTCTTGTCTGCACGGTTAGCAGGTTGTAAATGTGCCCAAGACTATTATCGTCATCGCCTTCAGGGATCATCATGGTTGGTGAAATATAATCTTTAATTCGGTTGATTTCCTCTTTCAATTGTTGAGGGGCCAACAGGGCTGGATGGATGTGTCCTTGATGGGCATTTATAATAACATCGATAATAACTCGTTGTTTATCTGCTATTCGCCTCATGATCATCATTATTTGAATAGTATATGTTGTAATAGATTGTACCCTGTCATAATGATCACCATCTATGGATAATTGTTGAATTTTTCCATCGAGATATAAGAACTGCTGTGAGATAATTTTAAAATGATTAGCAGTCGTCTCTCTGTCGTGTTTAAATACATTGATTGTTGAGTCTATGATTGACGTTTGATTTTGGATTAATGCCAATAAATATTTCTCATTATCTTCTGCCTTTTCCAGTTGATTCTCTATATGTGAAGCATCTCTTTGATTCATGATGCCGAACGCATCACCGAGAATGTATCCTATTGTATCACCTATGTCACGTTTCTTCAGAGCGTGGTCCTTGTTCGTTGACATAAGTAGGGCATTTTGCGATGTAATTTCCTGCATTTGTTCAGTTAACTGGTGTACCACTACATCACAGAGTTTTGGTCTCTTCCCCCCCGTCCACCCCGTTTGACAAGTGTTATTTAGATGACTGATGTAGTATTCTATAGAGCTGATGTCGTCCCAATATCCTGATAGGTTGTAGTTTACAATGATTTTCCACCGCAATGCCATCAGGTTAACAGTTCCGGTGTTGTGAAAATATATGCCGGCGTCCGTTGGTAGCGGTTCCACAGTGCTTTCAGTTGTTCCAAGGGAGAAGAGCCCTTGCATCATGCCGAGCATCAAGATTATTAGTCTCATCGTTGCTCCTTTTTTGAATATTACTTTATTGTGATATACTTGTCTTTTCTTTTTAACTTCTCGGGGAGGTTGAACACGTAAAGGTATCGTTGGTTGTTGAGGTTGCTCGACCGGTGAATGTGTATTCGTTTGATTGGTTTCGTTCTCATGTTCTATTGGTAGTCGTGAAAGTTTGTGAATCGGTCTTTTTATAAGAGTCCCTCCCGGGCCACGAAGTGAGACTACTCGGACCTTTTCGTCTATGCCTGGATGTATTTCCATCACCCGACCAGTTAGCCACTTTAATGGAGGAATTTTGTCCTCTTTGATGAGAACCAGGTCCCCTATCTTCATGCTTGGTTGTTCATCTGACCATTTTCTTCTATGTTGAAATTGATTTAAGTACTCGCTATGCCATCTTCTCCAGAAATCTTGTTTAATTTTTTCTACAAGTTTCCAACGTGTTATGCCGTGAATGGTTGTTTCTGCTATTGTATCTTGTGGAATTGCTTTTAGAGGTGCACCGATTAAAAAGTGCCCAGGCGTTAAGAAGGTAACATCTGTAGGATCGGTTGATAGTGGTGCCAGTGGTCTTGAATTTAAGCAAGCTTCTATTAGTGAAGTAACCGTTGATAATTCTTCAAAAGTCAATGTTGCTTCTCCAATGACCTTTATTAAGCATCTTTTTACTGACTTAACTGCCGCTTCCCATAGTCCTCCAAAATGTGGTGAAGCCGGTGGTATAAAATGCCATGTTGTTTCATCATTTGCTAATAATTGTGCAATTTCCTTATTTGAATTACGAATTAGTGCAGCTAATTCGCGCTCAAGTTGATTTTTAGCACCGACAAAGTTGGTACCATTGTCGCTATACAAATCACTGCATAATCCTCTACGTGCAGTGAATCTTTTGTATGCCGCGATGAATGCTTCAGTAGTTAGATCACTGACTGGCTCAATGTGTATGGCCTTGGTTGTCATACAAACAAAAATCGCTAAATAACCCTTGTGTGCCTTGTGACCTCTTCCCTTTGTTGTTCGAATCAGAAGAGGTCCCGCATAGTCGACTCCAGTTCTCAAAAATGGTCTTCCGGGTGTAATCCGGGCGGCTGGTAAATTACCCATTAGCTGTGTTCCCGTTTTTGTATTGAAACGATGACATATTGTACATTTCGATATGAAATGTCTTGTTAGATTCCGACCGTGGATGATCCAGTACCTGGTGCGAAGATGAGCCAGGGTTAATTGTGTTCCTCCATGCATTGTTTGTTTATGTGCTTGTTCAATCAATAGTTTAGTAATGGGATGATCTCTTGGGACAATAATCGGATGTTTCTCGTCGTAGCTCCAAGAGATTGTGTTTTGGACTCGGCCACCAACGCGTAGGAGATCATCGTGCATGAAAGGAGACAAAGATTTAATCTTACTTTTATTTGCCACTCCTTTCTGGTTTGTAAGATCGTAAATTTCGTTCCTGAAGCATTGCCTCTGTGCCAGTTTAATCAATACTTGGGTAGCATTTTTTAGTTCTTCTGCCGTGGGAACTTCTTGGTTGTTTACAGTATTCCTTCGGCCTTTGTGAATAAATCTCAATACATATACTAGAATCCTTTTTATTTTATTGAAATTGGAATGTCTTCGATATAAATTCTCAATCGGGTTATTTGATGTCACTGTCGTGGCCCCAACAATCGGTTGTTTCAGCTCCAATTGATCTGGCGTTCCTTCTAGTTTCATTGGTGTTAGTTGGATTGCCGTTTTGAAGACGTGTTGAGGACCGTTCCACCATAAATTGTATATGATTAATTGATTGGCCTCAATACCCCGGGATGCACAATCTGCGGGATTGTCGGATGATTTTACATAAAACCATTGAGATGAGGCAGTTAACTTCTGGATTCCCGAGATCCGATTTGCTACGAATGTTTTAAATTTGTGAGGCTTGTTTTTCACCCATCCCAAAACAATCATAGAATCCGTCCAAAAATATGTTGGTGTTTTATCGAATTTCATGTCCAGTTGTACTTTGCTCATTAGATTAGCAAGCAGACTGGCTCCACATAACTCTAGCCTTGGTAGCGTTAACTTGGTTGCTATTGGTGCCACCCGTGTTTTTGACGTTAACAAAGTTGCCTTATTTAACGATCTATCGTAAAAATAGATTACTGCTGCATAAGCCGCTTCTGAAGCATCACAAAATCCGTGCAACTCTCCTGGTAACGTAGAGTTGAAGTTGATCCACCTTGGGATTTTGATCGCCTCTAGCTTCGGGAGAGAGACATAGTATTGGCGGCATTTATTTTCGACGTCTTCAGGCAGCTTCTCATCCCACGTAACGCCTGAGATCCATAGAGTTTGCATTAAAATTTTGGCTCGTATTAAGGTTGGAGACAACCATCCTAATGGATCGAAAACCTTTGATGATTCGGATAACATCTTTCTTTTTGTCATGATCCCATTTTTTTCGTTAAGGTTCACCTTGAATTCGAAGGTATCTGTTGTAGGGTTCCACAGCAATCCTAATGTTTTTACAGCATCGTCGTTAATTATGATAGGCTCGAGAGCTCTCGACTCTGAACCGACAGCTTCTAATAGTTGAGGATAATTAGACGCCCATTTTCTTAGATTAAATCCTCCGGTTTTAAGTGCACTGATAAGTTGGTTTTGTGCTTTTTGAGCTTCTTCAAGAGTGTTACCTCCTGATAATACGTCATCCACGTAGAAGTCGCTCATTATTATGTTGGCCGCAATCGGGAATTTCACTTTTTCATCTGTTGCTAACTGCTGCAATGTCTTGATAGCCAGATATGGCGCAGATGACATACCAAAAGTTACGGTTGTTAGCTGGTATGATTTTATAACTTCATCTCGCGTCTTCCTCCATAATATTTTCTGATATTGTTGATCATCAGGATGTACTTTTACCTGTCTATACATTTGTTCTATATCTGCTGTGTACGCCACCTTGTATTTTCTCCATCGAATTAAAATTGACATCAGATCTTCTTGTAATTTTGGACCCACGAGTTGAATTTCATTTAGGCTGACGTTTTTATCGGTCTTAGCTGATGCGTCAAATACTACCCTTAATTTTGTTGTAGTGCTGGTGGTTTTGACTACTGCGTGGTGAGGAATGTAATATTCGTTCTGCGTATGTTCATTACTTTCAATGAGGTGTCCCTGGTTGAAATACCCTTCTATACACTCTCGATATCTAGTAGAAAATTCATTAACTACTGACAAACGTCTTTCTAGTTGAATGAACCTAGCCAGTGCTCGCTGTTTGAATGAACCGATTGATGTTATGTTTTGTTGAAACGGAATACGTACCATGTAGCGGCCGTCGATGGTTCGACAGTAATTCTGTTGATAATGTTCTTCACACATCCTTTCTTCTTCTGTCATAAAGTTTTTGGGTGATATCTCTTCCACTTCCCAGAACCGCTTTAACTGGTTTTCAATATCTACAAAGGTAACCATGGATTGGACGCTCGAGGATTTTTCGTTTACAATATTTCCAAATATGATCCATCCTAGCTCCGTTTGTTGGACGATTGGTTCGCCTTGATTTCCTTTTACAACTTGGTTCATCAGGATATTTGGGTAATAATCCGCACCTAATAAAATGTCAATTTTATTTGGTTGGTTGTAAGTTGGATCCGCCCACAGTAGATTATTTAAATGTTCCCATCTTTGATTATCGAAATGTTGTTCAGGTAGTGGCCGAGTTATATTCGGCAATACTAATGCTTCCATTTCCATGGAGAAGTTTGAAGAAAATCGTGCTCCTATTCGAAAAGTGACTAATTTTGTGGCAGTCGTGATATCGCTATCATTTAAGCCACTAATCTCCACATGCGTTTTTATCGCCGGTTGTTTGATTTTCTTCGATGCCTCGTTGGTGATAAATGAGATTTGTGAACCGGGATCTATTAACATACGTAACAGGGTTGGTTGTTGTGTTCCATTTTGTACCTCAACCATTGCTGTGGCCAATAGTGTACCGGATGGTTGTTCAAATTGGTTTACAAAGTGATTAGTCACTATGCATGTTTCGTCTGCTTCCTTTTTCGGATTGTCATCCACCCTTTTGGTAAGCATTGTACGTTGTGGGTGATTATTAGAATGTAGGAGGGTGTGGTGGGCTCCTTTGCATACTAAACATCGTGTTGATTTTAAACACGGTTGATGAAATTTTTCCAAACATATTTTACACAGATTGTGTTGATTGATCAATCTGCTACGTTCCAATGTAGACATTTGTTGAAAATTCAAGCAGTCTTGAAGTTCATGTGTCTGCTTGCAATTAATGCATGTCCGTTGAGCTTTTACGTGTAGATTTTTAAGTGTTGGTAATTGTGGAGTGGTGCCTGGTTGTTGAGTTGGTCCGGAATTGCGAAAGGTGAGTGATTTTGGTCTGGCGGCTTCTAAGGCTTGGAATCTGCGTTCCAAAAATGCCAGAAATTCCTCTATTGTTGGCATCTCACGAGGATCGGGAATGGTCATCTCAAACAGCCTCAAACTTTCATTATCTAGTTTTCTGATTACAATTGGAATTACTATGTAATTCCAAGATAAGGTTATTACGCCCAAGTTTTTGATGGCATGCATGCTTTCCGTTAATGTATCATATAACGATTTCATAGTTGTTGCTGATTCTGCATGCATGCTGGGGAAATTCAAAATGTGGTTGATATGTGTTGTTGCCATTTGCCGCTTATTTTGGTACCGATTTACCAATAGCTTCCAAGCATCTTGGTAATTCACCCCTGTTGCTTCCAGATGACTAATGATTCTAGCTGCGCTACCTTGGACTGTTGTTTTTAGTTGGTGCATCTTGACGGTGTCGCTTAAATCGTCATTTTCGTGAACCAACTTTCTAAATAAGTCGTAGAAAGCTGCCCATTTCAGAGTTTCTCCGTAAAACTGCGGTATCTCAATCCGTTTTAATTTTATCTTGCTTTTTTCACTGCCGGTTGTTTGTTGTTCGCGTTCATTTTTAACCAATTTACAACGTAAGGTTTCACTTTCGTTGACCAATGCAGAGTAATAATCGTCGGTAAAGTAAGTTGTACGCTCTTCTTCGCCTGCATTTGCGTGCACCAATATGTCTTCGTGTAGTTGTTCTATTTGTGCTATCCTTGCATTCAGCTGTTGCAGCTTATGTTGTAGTTGGACATGATTGCCCTGCTTTCCTAATAGCTCATTTGTATCGGCTATTAACTTATAGCAAAGACGCATTTTAACATCTTGTGTTTTGTACCGATGTGCTTGTTCTGGTTCAAGCGCGAAGTTGTTCGTGGTACTGCTTTTGCTGTTGGTACTACTATCGTTTGTAGCACTACCATAGTCGGTTGTTAGTGGTTTTTTTGTTGGTGATCCCATTGGAATTGCCTCTCGTGTTGTTATTTCAAGTTTCCTTTCTATCTCACGTTTAAACGATGTGTACAGTTGTTTTACTGTGTCCCGCTCAGCCCAGTAACTATGCGTTGGATCGTTGTCGAAGTGTTGGTCTTTCATTTCGTTGTCTGCATCCGTGTAACTGGACCACCAGTCATCTAGTTTTCCCAGTTTATCTTCTAAGTAAACAGTTGTTCGTCTACTTTCGGAATCCTTGCTGTAATTGGATTTTAACCGCTGCAGTTGTTCGACACGCGTACATTGCTTTTTATATAAAGCATCCATATTTTTGTTGTAATGTGGCTCGAAATGATTATGACCAGTAGCTCGAAGTATTTTGTATACCGCTTGTTTTTGTGGTTGTTAGATTCGATGCCTGTTGGTTATTGGCTCGAAATTTATATAGTCCGCCGGTTGTTGTTTTGGCGTCGAAGGACCAATGTTAAATCTCCAAGGTATGGCCAAGGCGTAAACTTGGCTTTGGATAATTTAATGTTTTTGCTACCTACTAGATTACCACTGGTGAGGTCTAGTAGATAGTAATGATGAGAGTGTTTTTACGTTGTTAATTAACTTCTGCTTTATTATACAAATATGTTTTTCTTTTATACAACTAAATTGCATAGTAAGCGGTTAAGAATACGTATTACATATAAACATTGCTTATATACATAGGTAATGCAATTAATGCCAAATATGCATAGTAAGCGTTTAAGACTAAGTGTTACATATAAAAATTGCTTACATAGTTAATGCAATTAATGCCACGGTCGTTGCATATATATAATAAAAAGTGCAAGTTGTCATTAAATATAATACATTATGCCATGTTCAAACCCGTGATTGAACAAAACCCCTATCACCGCAATTTGTATCAAAATTGTTCAAGCTGAAGCCCAAATAACCACACATCAAAATGTATTTCAATTATGCGAGCGGATAAAAAATAATGGAACCAGGCCCCCATCGGATCACCCCTAAATGAATTTTCTCCGAAATCTGGATCCATTTCAATTGGCTTCTGGTACTCGAAAACGCCCTCTCAACAATTTTTAGAAAAACGTGTGAGCCGAAAAAAAAATAATGGAAGAGATTCGGGGTCCATTGAATAGATTTTGCTCCGAAATCAGGACCGATCGCCAGAATTCTTCGTATTTAAACACTTATTTTTATCTTATCAAAAACGCGTGAGCCAAAAAAATAAATAAAAAGGGGACTCGGTCCCAACCTGATGACTTTCTAAACACACTTTTCCGAAATCAGGACCCATCGCAATCGATTCCTGGTACTCGAGAAACCAGCCTCAGAAATCTTCATGAACGTCGTTTGAGTTAAGAAAAAAACAAGAAAAATGGCAACCGGGTCCCACTGGAGAACTCCTTAAACTAATTTTCCTGAAACCAAGAACCATCGCAACTGATTTCTGATACTTGAAATCGTGTGGGTAACTGCAGCAGAGAAACTTTTGCATACCGATTAAGCCCAATTTGTGCTAATTAGTGCTCACGGGAAAAAAATAATGCTAGTGCAAGAGCCAGAAAAACGGGGAAAGAAAATTTCCAATTTCGCCTGAAAGACGAAACAAATAAAACCCAATTTCTAGAAAAAATAATAATTTATAATAATAATTTAATCCTAATTCTAAAACTTTCCAGAGGCGGCTACACTGACGAAATTTGCTTTTAACAAAAAAATATGATTTTTATAAATTTTCTTTTATAAATTGAGGAAAAACAAACTAGCCCCTAAAATATACTATACTACTAAGATAACAAAAATACAGAGGTATGCCGTTTAATAATAATTGCCTAATTCTACACTACCTAGGTTTCTGGTAACTAAATTTTTTCAAGGCCAACTAGTCGTAATAGATAATGTATATGGATGTGTAAAAAAAATTACAAAAAAAAAAATAATTATTGCTCTTCGCATCTTTTTGCACATCTCTTTGCATCTCATCCGTGTACATACATAACTCCAAATTTTTTTTATTTTATTTTATTCTGCTCTCTCGAAAATAAAATTTAAACTAAAATGTATGTCAGCGGTCCCCAAACTTATTTTGCTACGGAACCCTTTTCCGTTTCTTCAAATTTCATATGGAACTCTATTCATGGAAAATCCTGTTTCGCATTAATGTGTTGTTTAAGAACGGCAATAAACGGCCTTTTTGTCTAAGTTTTTATATTAGCTAGTATCCAAACTAATTTCAATTAAATTCTCGTATTCTACTGGTAGTAGTCCCTGTTGGCTTTTCATTGCTTTTGAAAGGATTTTGTACCCAATAATTTTCGTTATTGTTTAATTTTGGTATGTATGTATGAAATGTAGAGTGTATAGATGTGTGTATGTATGAAATAAAACCTTATGGCACGGATTTTATCTGGTACTAGCACGTGGAACCCCTAAAAATTGCCACGGAAACACGGAGTTCCACAGAACCCACTTTGGGAAACGCTAGCATAAGTAAAAATGGGCCTTGAAATATTTTTTATTTCATTTATGTTTGTGTTACTGTGGTTGCACCGAAAATTTGTTTAAGTCGCAATTAAAACCGGTATCATAGGTAAACGGGGAAAGTAACGAAGAAAAATACGGTTTCTTATTGAACAACAAATTAAAAAATAGCAATAAAATATTATAAGATTCAAGAATAAGCAATTCAGATAGCATATTCCTGTCAGGCATGTTCATTGCCATCCGAAAAAAAATAGTGACTGAAATTGTGCTAATCCAGAATTAGCCCAATTCCGTTGAACAACAAAGACCGTTGAATGAACATGTTCATATGATCACATACTCACAAGCACAACGATCTTTGTTGTTCAATGGAATTGGGCCAATTCTGGATTAGCACAAACTGCAGCCCGATTCTGGTTTTCCCATAGAGAATTAGGAAAAATATTTTCATAGTATTTTTGTCACAAAAAGTTTTTTTCTGGCATACTATGGTAAACATTTTTTCAAAAACAAAATTAAATTGTGATTTTTTTTCCTATCCAATTTCGATATGGAAAAAATATTTACTAAATTATAAAATTTTAGATCAAACATAATTTCTCAGTAGGCCAGAAAATGATATTTTTGACAAAAAAGCTATGTAAATATTTTTCCTAATTCCTATTCCTATAGGAAAACCAGAATCGAGCTGCTGATAGGAATATGCAATCTGAAGTGTCCATTTCATTGGTTTCTAGAACACTTTTTGCTAGAAAATTGTTCATCAACGCGGTCTTTGTTGTTCAACGAAATTGGACCAATTGTGGATTAGCACAAATTCAGCCACTATATTTTACCTCTGTATTTTGTTTTTTTACTATAGTATCTTTTAGTGGCTAGTTTGTTTTTTTTTTCAATTTATGAAAGAAAATTTATGAAAATTATATTTCTATGATAAGCAGAAATTTTGTCAGATTAACCGCCGTTGGAAAATTTTAAAATTAGGCTTAAATTATTTCTGTTTTTCTTCTAGAAATCAGGATTCATTACTTTCGTCTTTCAGGCGAAATTTGAACTAAGTTTTTCCCGTGACCACTAATGAGCACAAATTGGGTTTAATCGGTATGCAGAGTTTCATTTTGAAATTCGAAAGTTACCCTGCTGCAGTTACCCACTCAAATTTACAAAAGTTTTGTTGCAAGTTTTCTTTAGTTGTAACTCATTACATAGATGAAACGGAGTTTAAGTAAAGAAAACTAAAAAAAATATTTTGTTCTAATTTTCTTATCTAATAGCTTTATTGAACAAAAATCGATTTGACATAAGAATACTCTACAATTTGTAGAAAATATTTAATTCAAGAACTTGTCTGTGACAACCTGTATTTATTGAACAATGTCACATTAGTATTAACATAATTATTTTATTAAATTATTATATGCAATTTAAGTTAGCTTAAAGCTTCAAAAAAGAAAGCATTAACCAAAATTTTTGATGACACCCAAACATTGTATATGCTGATTTTAGATACACTTTTTTTTGCTGTTTTTAGTTTTTTGATGCATTGTAGGCATCGATAAATAGCCAAATGAATATTTTGGATTGGCTTTCTCCTACGTCCCTTAAGCTAGCAGAACCTATGCAGCAGAACATGACAAGATAGTATGGATAATTATATTCTAATTATGGGCTAATTAAATGCCGCATTAAAAAATTTTGGGCTCCATCCCTACCAACTAAAGCGCGGGTTCTGCTAGCTTTAGAAAAAGCAGAACCCATATCAAAAAATTATGTAAAAACAATTGGAAAAATAAAGATTAATTTTAGGCTAATTAAGTGCCCAATTTAATTTTTTTTTGCTGCTCGATCTAGAAAATGCAAAAGGCTTTATTATTTCAAAGCTAGCAGAATCCAAATCGAAAATCGGACCAAAACCGAAATTTTTTAATGTGGCTTTTGATTAGGCTATAATGAGCCTAAAATTATTTTTTTATGTCAATTGCTCTTGTTTTCCGTTCTAATTTCGGTGTTGGTTCGATTTTCGATTTGGGTTCTGCTAGCTTTAGATTAAATGACCTGAAGTTTGGTCAGAAAAAAGTGGAGCCCAAAATTTTTTAATGTGGCTTTTGATTAGGCCATAATGAGCCTAAAATTATTTATATGTCAATTGTTCTTGTTTTCCGTTCTAATTTCGGTGTTGGTTCGATTTGGGTTCTGCTAGCCTTAGATTAAATTACCTGAAGTTTGGTCAGGAAAAAGTGGAGCCAAAAATTAGCCATAATGAGCCTAAAATTATTTTTATGTCAATTGTTCTTGTTTTCCGTACTAATTTCGGTGTTGGTTCGATTTGGGTTCTGCTAGCGTTAGATTAAATGACCTGAAGTTTGGTCAGGAAAAAGTGGAGCCCAAAATTTTTTAATGTGGCTTTTGATTAGGCCATAATGAGCCTAAAATTATTTATATGTCAATTGTTCTTGTTTTCCGTTCTAATTTCGGTGTTGGTTCGATTTGGGTTCTGCTAGCCTTAGATTAAATTACCTGAAGTTTGGTCAGGAAAAAGTGGAGCCAAAAATTAGCTATAATGAGCCTAAAATTATTTTTATGTCAATTGCTCTTGTTTTCCGTTCTAATTTCGGTGTTGGTTCGATTTTCGATTTGGGTTCTGCTAGCTTTAGATTAAATGACCTGAAGTTTGGTCAGGAAAAAGTGGAGCCCAAAATTGTTTAATGTGGCTTTTGATTAGGCCATAATGAGCCTAAAATTATTTTTATGTCAATTGCTCTTGTGTTCCGTTCTAATTTCGGTGTTGGTTCGATTTTCGATTTGGGTTCTGCTAGCTTTAGATTAAATGACCTGAAGTCTGGTCAGGAAAAAGTGGAGCCCAAAATTTTTTAATGTAGCTTTTGATTAGGCTATAATGAGCCTAAAATTTTTTGAATGTCCATTGTTCTTGTTTTCCGTTCTAATTTCGGTGTTGGTTCGATTTGGGCTCTGCTAGCTTTAGATTAAATGACCTGAAGTTTGGTCAGGAAAAAGTGGAGCCCAAAATTTTGTAATGTAGCTTTTGATTAGGCTATGATGAGCCTAAAATTTTTTGAATGTCAATTGTTCTTGTTTTCCGTTCTAATTTTGGTGTTGCTCCGATTTTCTATTTGGGTTCTGCTAGCTTTAGATTAAATGACCTGAAGTTTTGTCAGGAAAAAGTGGAGCCCAAAATATTTTATTTTGTATGTCAATTGTTCTTGTTTTCCGTTCTTATTTCGGTGTTGGTTCGATTTTCGATTTGGGTTCTTGTAGCTTTAGATTAAATGATCTAAAGTTTGGTCAGGAAAAAGTGGAGCCCAAAATTTTTTAATGTGGCTTTTGATTAGGCCACAATGAGTCTAAAATTATTTATATGTCAATTGTTCTTGTTTTCCGTTCTAATTTCGGTGTTGGTCCGATTTTCGATTTGGGTTCTGCTAGCTTTAGATTAAATGGCCTGAATCTTGGTAAAAAACGAGTGGAGCCCAAAAATGTTTAAAGGGGCATTTGATTTTTCCTTAATGAGCCTAAAATTATTTGTATGTCAATTGATTTTGTTTTGCGTTCGAATTTGGCTTTTGACTCGATTTTCGATTTGGGTTCTGTTACCTTTGAAATGATAAAGCCTTACTTTTCTCCTAGAGCAAGCATAATAAAATAAAAAAAAATATGGCATTTAATTAGCCTAAAATTAACTTTTAATTTTCCAGTTGTTTTTAAATCGTTTTTTGATATGGGTTCTGCTAAATTTTTCTTAAGCTAGCAGAACCCGCCTTTTAGTTGGAAGGGATAGAGCCCAAAATTTTTTAATAGAGCATTTAATTTGCCTATAATTATCCATACTATCTTGTAATGTTCTGCCGTATGGGTTCTGCTAGCTTAAGGGACGTTTTCTCCTGTTAGTTACACATATTCACCAAACAGGTGATAAAATGAATTTATTTTAATGTAGAGGCGTGGGTCAAGGTTTCAGGTGTGACGGCCGTTGTAGTGCTCTAAGCTGCAATGCTAGTTGAATTGTCCTAAATAACGCTACCCAATTACACTTAAGGTATTTTTGGTTTGTTTATAATTTTCATAATCACAAATTGAATTGATTAAGTCGCCGTATCTCACATAAGTGTAAATATACGCAGAAGCAAAGTGTAAATAAATAAAAATTACAAATTATTGCCTAACGTTTCCGCTATTTATGTGTTTAAACCATGTATTTGCATTGATAATGTATATGGAAATATTTCCATGCAAGCGTATTCATAATCCAATATTTCGAAATTTTATTGTGATAAGTTCATAATTTTATGCATAGCTCAGTCGTGTACCCCCCCCTCCTCTTATCTACCTTCTCACACCGTTGCTGTTTTTAATCAACATACAAACAAATTCACAGTTGGTACGAGTAGAGTTGCATTCATAAATCAAACCTAATTTATTTTAATTATTATTAGAAATTTCACTCATAAAAGTGGAATAGTATATTTTCATATAGCTGTGCTTGAATGGTGAAAGGTAATCTGAAAATTTAGTATAATGCATAAATTAAAAGTGCTAAAAGCACACAGCCACAGTATACAAAATTATTTTTATCATTTCACAATGTACGGCACGCTTGGTATACAAATAAGCTTTTTGTGTGTGTGTGTGTGTGTTGTGTGGATGTGAATAGGTACATTATACAGCATTCTCCCACGTGTGCGCCCCCCGTTAAAATCCAACGTATATATATATATATATATATATATATATATATATATATATATATATATATATATATATATATATATATATATATATATATATATATATATATATATATATATATATATATATATATATATATATATATATTAATGTCACTCCAAAAATGATGATACCCGAACAATTATTAAAGTTTATTTTGAAATTCGATTGATGAATATTATGAGCGGCCTACGCGCGCCGCCACATCGTACTATATGCATTTGCCCTACAGTAATTTTATGATTTTCTATTATACTAATCTTGTGTTTTTCTTTCTACTTGCAGTATGCATCGGAACAAATGGGCGCATGTCAGTACCCTCGAATCGAATCCAACACTATCGCAATCTACGTGATCGGTACACAAATTGCACGTACGTCGATGGAAATCTAGAGTTGACCTGGCTACAGGATCAAACATTTGATTTAACATTTTTACAACATATTCGTGAGGTGACTGGATACGTGCTCATAAGTCATGTCGATGTCCAAAACATAATCCTACCAAAATTACAAATAATTCGGGGACGCACCCTATTTAAAATTAACATTCTCGACGAGCCGTTCAGTTTATTTGTGTCGTACTCACAAATGCATACGCTCGAAATGCCAGCGCTACGTGATATTTTGGCTGGATCCGTTGCCATATTTAATAATTACAATTTATGTCATATTCGAACGATCAAGTGGGATGAAATTATATCGGGATCGAATGCGTCGATGAAGTATAATTATGATTTTACGTCGCCCGAGCGAAAATGTCCCGAGTGTCATGTGAAATGTGAGAACGGATGCTGGGGCGAGGGCGAACATAATTGCCAGAAATTTAGTAAAACAAATTGTTCGCCACAATGTGCGGGTGGCCGCTGTTTTGGTACGCAGCCCAGACAATGCTGTCACCTATTTTGTGCCGGCGGATGTACTGGCCCAACGCAACGCGATTGTATAGCCTGTAAAAATTTCTACGATGATGGCACATGCAAGCAGGAGTGTCCACCAATGCAACGATACAATCCGACGAATTATTTGTGGGAACCAAATCCAGAGGGAAAATTTGCGTACGGTGCGACATGCGTACGAAATTGCCCGGAGCATTTGTTAAAAGATAGTGGGGCATGTGTACGAACATGTCCGGTAGATAAAATGGCAAAGCGGGGAGAATGTGTTACGTGTAATGGGCCATGCCCTAAAACGTGCCCAGGCACAGGAATTATCCATTCTGGAAATATTGATCGGTTCAAGGGATGCACAATTATCGATGGTTCAATCGAAATTTTAGATCAATCGTTCGATGGCTACCAGCAAGTATACGCGAATTTTTCATTTGGCGAACGCTTTATCAAAATGCACCCGGACCGATTAGAAGTTTTCCATACACTACGTGAGGTGACCGGTTATATTCTCATACAGGGAGTTCATGCTGATTTTAAAAATTTATCGTATTTTCGAAATCTCGAATCGATCGGCGGTCGTCAATTGATGGAGAATTTGTTTGCCTCGTTTTATATTGTAAAGGTATGTGTGCGCCAAACCCCCCGGATGAACCGACTACTCGTAATTAATTACTAATATTTTTTTATTTTTATTTTTAGACGTCACTACAATCGCTAGAGTTAAAATCGTTAAAGCAAATTAATGCCGGGGCGGTCGCTATCCTAGAAAATAAAAATTTATGTTTTGTCGAGAGTATCGATTGGACCAAAGTGAAAAAGAATAAGGAACGAATTATTATTAATGCGAATCGGAATCAAACCGAATGCAGTAAGTAGTTTTTAAACATTTATCGGCTATATAACGAATAATTAAATTTCGTTTTCGATTATAGAAAAAGACGGTTTTGTATGTTCGGACGAATGTACCAGTGCTGGATGCTGGGGTTCTAGCCCGGAACAATGTTTAGAGTGTAAAAATTTACAGTATAATGGAAAATGTTTAGCGTCATGCAGCAGTATGCCAAAGTAAGTAAAAAAATAATTACCTAATTTGGTTTTGCTTCAGCACGTACTTAAATTTTATATATTTACTTATTCCCGTAGTATTTATCAAGTGGACGAGAAAAATTGCACGACATGTCATCCCGAGTGCCGAAATTGTACGGGCCCTGGTAATGATAAATGTGTTTCGTGTGCAAATGCACGTGACGATAAATTTTGTGTGCCCGAGTGTTCAGAAGCCAAATACAATAGAAATGGGGTTTGTGTACCCTGTCACAGTACGTGCATCGGGTGTACCGGTCCGTTAAATACTATCGGACGCAATGGATGTAAAACGTGTCATAAGGCGATCATAAATGGGGATGCAAGTGTTGAGCGCTGTTTATTGAAAAATGAGCCATGTCCAGGTGAGTTTTCTTAATATAAAATCTATATTCAAACTCGGTGTACTAAAAGCTGTTATTTTTAGATGGTTATTACTATGAATGGGTTATACCACAGGAGCAGGGACCTTTACAATCGTTAGCTGGTAAAGGAATTTGTCGCCGATGTCATCCACGCTGTAAACGTTGCACTGGCTACGGTTTCCACGAACAAGTATGCCAAGAATGTACGGGCTATAAACGAGGTGAACAATGCGAGGACGAATGTCCATCGGATCATTACGCCGATGAAGCAGCACGAAAGTGCATGCCCTGCAATACAGAATGTCGTGGATGTACGGGGCCAGGTGCCGATGATTGTAACCAATGTCGTAATTTTAAAATTTTACACAACGACGGCGATCCATTTGATAATTCGACAGCGTTTAATTGTACCGGCACTTGTCCAGAATCTCATTCGTACAAAGTATTTTCGTCTGAGTTACTCGGACCATTCTGTTCTAAAACGCAACAACGAAAACAGGAAGAAGCACTCGGATTTATGCGGTTGAATGAGCCTTCGACCATTATTAGCATCGCTAGTATTATCCTAATATGCCTCATTGGACTTATGGTGATGTATTGGATGATGCAGCGTGCAAAGGAGAACAAGGATGCGGCAAAAATGACAAAGGTATTGACGGGTGAAGATTCGGTACCGCTAAAACCGACCAATGTTGGTCCAAATCTAACCAAATTACGTATCATAAAAGAAGCGGAGCTTCGTCGTGGTGGTGTACTTGGAATGGGCGCTTTTGGCCGAGTCCACAAAGGTGTTTGGATTCCAGAGCATCAAAATTATAAAATCCCGGTTGCAATCAAGGTATTAATTGATATGTCAGGCGCTGAGTCTACAAAAGAATTTCTCGAAGAGGCATATATCATGGCTTCGGTCGAACATCCAAATCTTTTAAAACTATTAGCTGTTTGTATGACAAACGAAATGATGTTGATCACACAACTGATGCCTCTCGGTTGTCTGCTTGACTACGTCAAAAAGAATAAACAAAAAATTGGTTCTAAAGCGTTTTTAGATTGGTCGTGTCAAATTGCCAAGGGTATGCAATATTTGGAGGAGAATCGTTTAGTACATCGTGATTTGGCCGCACGTAACGTTTTGGTTCAAACACCTTCGCATATAAAAATAACCGATTTCGGTTTAGCCAAATTATTAGACTGTGATTCGGATGAGTATAAGGCATCGGGCGGTAAAATGCCGATTAAATGGTTGGCGCTTGAGTGTGTACGACACAGAATATTCACAAGTAAGAGTGATGTTTGGGCGTTCGGGGTCACCATTTGGGAATTGTTGACATTTGGGTGTCGTCCATTTGCCGACATCGAGGCTAAGGACTTAGTTATTGCGCTGGAAAAGGGGCATCGATTGCAACAACCAGCCATTTGTACATTAGATATTTATATGCTGCTGTTGTCGTGTTGGTTGCTGGATGCAAATGCGCGGCCAACATTTAAACAACTATATGATAAATTCTTAGATATGGCCACAGATCCTGGTCGCTATTTAGTAATTGAAGGTGATAAATTTTTAAGACTTCCGGCGTACACTAGCAAAGATGAAAAAGACTTGATTCGTACGTTAGCACCGGTGCCCGATGACCAGAACAGTGCTATCGAAACTGAGGAGTATCTGCAGCCAAATATACGTCCGTCTAATATGACGACGACGGGTTCGTCGACCGAACAATCGGACATAATGTCACCGTCGCGTTATTGCACGTATCCGATGAAAAATTCGGGTGATGACGAGACCGATTCACATCTGCGCAGCGATGTTGGTTTAGGAAATTTAACGCTGCATCTGCCACTCGACGAGGATGACTATTTAATGCCGAGCCAAAATCCGAACACAAACGTTCCTGGTTACATGGATTTAATCGCGTCACCGGCAACGTGTATCGATAATCCAGAATACTTAATTGGTGCATCAACTAGTAATTTACCGATTGCACCAACGCAAACATTAGGCATTCCGGTGACGCCGATCGAAAATGAGCATACATCGGACCAAGAATACTACAACGACTTGCAGCGCGAGTTACAACCGTTGAGAAGGAATGAGACGACCGTTTGACAATTACTGAAACATTAGATCCTTCGTGTGTGCCTAAATTTTTTAATTAAAACAAAAACATATTTTTAAACGAACTATAACGTGCCTTTATAAATAAGTGTTTTAGTAAGTGTACTTAAGCTGTGTAATATTAACGCTAATTTATAAGTTTTCGATTTATATTTTACTTTTACAACATCTGTGATATAAAATAATTCAATTCACAAAATTTGAAAATTAAATAAAAAAAAAAAAAAATTTAAAATTTAGAATAATTAATTAATTAATATTTAAATCATACTACTTTTCCTTCAATTAAAAATTTGAAACATTTACGGATAAAACACTAGCGAACACTGGTGCCCCTCAAACCCTGTGCGCAAATTCATAAATCTTGCCTTAATTTTTTTAATTTTAGAAGCGCAATTAATTAAACAAAATATATCAGCACAAATACTGTAAATATTAATTTGTATGCCAATTAAACAATTGTAAATATTTAAATATACTTTTTTAAAAAAAAAATGATTAGAAATTAGGTTTCATAGAAGATTTATACATAAAAAATAATTAATTATTTTTATTGGTGCCATTAGATTATTTTTAATATTTTACAAGGTTTTTTTACATACACAAAAAAGGCACAAAATAAAATAATATTTTAATTTTAAAACAAAATTAATTATGTAAGGTAATTTAAAATCAAAAAATTGTTAAATATGATTTAAAAACTATAAAATAAAATATTTGTTTTTTTTTAAATTTTAAATTTAATTTAAAAAAAAAAATACCTTAGTGAATAAATAAAAAAACAAATTTTATGTAATTAATGGATGATGTAAAAGAAGTGATTAATTATTTTTTTTTAATTTTGTTATAAAAAATCAAAAAAAGAGTAATAGAGAAAAAAATTTATTATTATTTAAAAACAAAAACAAATAAAATATAATTTAAAATTAAAAGAATTCGATTTTAATGTGGAGGTGCTTCGTTGCGTTGGAACTGAACATCGTCTAAAAATCTTTAATCAAAGTACATCGAAATTTGTGAACACATTTTTCAATTTTTTTTTCCAAATTTTTCAATTAACTTTACTGATTTCTAGGTTGTGAAATTATTGCCTTAGATCTTAAAACTTTCAATCATTTTAGAAATAACCGAAAGTTTTCAGACGAGCAGTATTTAAATGATCGAACTAATTGCGTCATTCCGCTTCAACCGACGGTTTAATTTTTGATATGTAACTCAATCCCGACGAAATACAGAACACACGCTGTACTCAAAATTACATCATAAACTTACATCATAAATAAACGAAACATTCCGAATTTATCGTTGATCTACGAAACAATCGGAATCTGCGACAATAAATTTTATCCGTTCAAAATCGGTAAGGCTAACCATCAGGCATTTTTGCAAAAAATTGAAATATTTTTGTTGTTGAAATTCCGGTTGAAAATGATTATAGGTAGTGTATATAACATGTTGAGCACGAAAGTACCGGTAGGATTCATAAGGAAAGCGTAGTTATTGGAAGTTTCGTATTTTGAAATTCGGCCACATTGTGCATCGAACGTGGGTTGCAGGTGAATGAGGCGACATATTGCAGCAAATTTAACGTTGATCTACTCCTAATTACACTGATAATCCAAAATAGACAAAACATTCGGAATCCGTGACAATAAATTTTATCCGTTCAAAATCGGTAAGGCTAACCATCAGGCATTTTTGCAATAAATTGAAATATTTTTGTTGTTGAAATTCCGGTTGAAAATGATTATAGGTAGTGTATATAACATGTTGAGCACGAAAGTACCGGTAGGATTCATAAGGAAAGCGTAGTTATTGGAAGTTTCGTATTTTGAAATTCGGCCACATTGTGCATCGAACGTGGATTGCAGGCGAATGAGGCGACATATTGCAGCAAATTTAACGTTGATCTACTCCTAATTACACTGATAATCCAAAATAGACAAAACATTCGGAATCCGTGACAATAAATTTTATCCGTTCAAAATCGGTAAGGCTAACCATCAGGTATTTTTGCAATAAATTGAAATATTTTTGTTGTTGAAATTCCGGTTGAAAATGATTATAGGTAGTGTATATAACATGTTGAGCACGAAAGTACCGGTAGGATTCATAAGGAAAGCGTAGTTATTGGAAGTTTCGTATTTTGAAATTCGGCCACATTGTGCATCGAACGTGGATTGCAGGCAAATGAGGCGACATATTGCAGCAAATTTAACGTTGATCTACTCCTAATTACTCTGATAATCCAAAATAGACGAAACATTCGGAATCCGTGACAATAATTTTTATCCGTTCAAAATCGGTAAGGCTAACCATCAGGCATTTTTGCAAAAAATTGAAATATTTTTGTTGTTGAAATTCCGGTTGAAAATGATTATAGGTAGTGTATATAACATGTTGAGCACGAAAGTACCGGTAGGATTCATAAGGAAAGCGTAGTTGTTGGAAGTTTCGTATTTTGAAATTCGGCCACATTGTGCATCGAACGTGGATTGCAGGCGAATGAGGCGACATATTGCAGCAAATTTAACGTTGATCTACTCCTAATTACGCTGATAAACCAAAATAGACGAAACATTCGGAATCCGTGACAATAAATTTTATCCGTACAAAATCGGTAAGGTAACCATCAGGCATTTTTGCAAAAAATTGAAATATTTTTGTTGTTGAAATTCCGGTTGAAAATGATTATAAGTAGTGTATATAACATGTTGAGCACGAAAGTACCGGTAGGATTCATAAGGAAAGCGTAGTTATTGGAAGTTTCGTATTTTGAAATTCGGCCACATTGTGCATCGAACGTGGATTGCAGGCGAATGAGGCGACATATTGCAGCAAATTTAACGTTGATCTACTCCTAATTACGCTGATAATCCAAAATAGACGAAACATTCGGAATCCGTGACAATAAATTTTATCCGTTCAAAATCGGTAAGGCTAACCATCAGGCATTTTTGCAAAAAATTGAAATATTTTTGTTGTTGAAATTCCGGTTGAAAATGATTATAGGTAGTGTATATAACATGTTGAGCACGAAAGTACCGGTAGGATTCATAAGGAAAGCGTAGTTATTGGAAGTTTCGTATTTTGAAATTCGGCCACATTGTGCATCGAACGTGGGTTGCAGGTGAATGAGGCGACATATTGCAGCAAATTTAACGTTGATCTACTCCTAATTACACTGATAATCCAAAATAGACAAAACATTCGGAATCCGTGACAATAAATTTTATCCGTTCAAAATCGGTAAGGCTAACCATCAGGCATTTTTGCAAAAAATTCAAATATTTTTGTTGTTGAAATTCCTGTTGCAAATGATTATAGGTAGTGTATATAACATGTTGAGCACGAAAGTACCGGTAGGATTCATAAGGAAAGCGTAGTTATTGGAAGTTTCGTATTTTGAAAGTCGGCCACATTGTGCATCGAACGTGGATTGCAGGCGAATGAGGCGACATATTGCAGCAAATTTAACGTTGATCCACTCCTAATTACACTGATAATCCAAAATAGACAAAACATTCGGAATCCGTGACAATAAATTTTATCCGTTCAAAATCGGTAAGGCTAACCATCAGGCATTTTTGCAATAAATTGAAATATTTTTGTTGTTGAAATTCCGGTTGAAAATGATTATAGGTAGTGTATATAACATGTTGAGCACGAAAGTACCGGTAGGATTCATAAGGAAAGCGTAGTTATTGGAAGTTTCGTATTTTGAAATTCGGCCACATTGTGCATCGAACGTGGATTGCAGGCGAATGAGGCGACATATTGCAGCAAATTTAACGTTGATCTACTCCTAATTACGCTGATAATCCAAAATAGACGAAACATTCGGAATCCGTGACAATAAATTTTATCCGTTCAAAATCGGTAAGGCTAACCATCAGGCATTTTTGCAAAAAATTGAAATATTTTTGTTGTTGAAATTCCGGTTGAAAATGATTATAGGTAGTGTATATAACATGTTGAGCACGAAAGTACCGGTAGGATTCATAAGGAAAGCGTAGTTATTGGAAGTTTCGTATTTTGAAATTCGGCAACATTGTGCATCGAACGTGGATTGCAGACGAATGAGGCGACATATTGCAGCAAATTTAACGTTGATCTACTCCTAATTACACTGATAATCCAAAATAGACGAAACATTCGGAATCCGTGACAATAAATTTTATCCGTTCAAAATCGGTAAGGCTAACCATCAGGCATTTTTGCAAAAAATTGAAATATTTTTGTTGTTGAAATTCCGGTTGAAAATGATTATAGGTAGTGTATATAACATGTTGAGCACGAAAGTACCGGTAGGATTCATAAGGAAAGCGTAGTTATTGGAAGTTTCGTATTTTGAAATTCGGCCACATTGTGCATCGAACGTGGATTGCAGACGAATGAGGCGACATATTGCAGCAAATTTAACGTTGATCTACTCCTAATTACACTGATAATCCAAAATAGACGAAACATTCGGAATCCGTGACAATAAATTTTATCCGTTCAAAATCGGTAAGGCTAACCATCAGGCATTTTTGCAAAAAATTGAAATATTTTTGTTGTTGAAATTCCGGTTGAAAATGATTATAGGTAGTGTATATAACATGTTGAGCACGAAAGTACCGGTAGGATTCATAAGGAAAGCGTAGTTATTGGAAGTTTCGTATTTTGAAATTCGGCCACATTGTGCATCGAACGTGGATTGCAGACGAATGAGGCGACATATTGCAGCAAATTTAACGTTGATCTACTCCTAATTACACTGATAATCCAAAATAGACGAAACATTCGGAATCCGTGACAATAAATTTTATCCGTTCAAAATCGGTAAGGCTAACCATCAGGCATTTTTGCAAAAAATTGAAATATTTTTGTTGTTGAAATTCCGGTTGAAAATGATTATAGGTAGTGTATATAACATGTTGAGCACGAAAGTACCGGTAGGATTCATAAGGAAAGCGTAGTTATTGGAAGTTTCGTATTTTGAAATTCGGCCACATTGTGCATCGAACGTGGATTGCAGGCGAATGAGGCGACATATTGCAGCAAATTTAACGTTGATCTACTCCTAATTACACTGATAATCCAAAATAGACGAAACATTCGGAATCCGTGACAATAAATTTTATCCGTTCAAAATCGGTAAGGCTAACCATCAGGCATTTTTGCAAAAAATTGAAATATTTTTGTTGTTGAAATTCCGGTTGAAAATGATTATAGGTAGTGTATATAACATGTTGAGCACGAAAGTACCGGTAGGATTCATAAGGAAAGCGTAGTTATTGGAAGTTTCGTATTTTGAAATTCGGCCACATTGTGCATCGAACGTGGATTGCAGACGAATGAGGCGACATATTGCAGCAAATTTAACGTTGATCTACTCCTAATTACACTGATAATCCAAAATAGACGAAACATTCGGAATCCGTGACAATAAATTTTATCCGTTCAAAATCGGTAAGGCTAACCATCAGGCATTTTTGCAAAAAATTGAAATATTTTTGTTGTTGAAATTCCGGTTGAAAATGATTATAGGTAGTGTATATAACATGTTGAGCACGAAAGTACCGGTAGGATTCATAAGGAAAGCGTAGTTATTGGAAGTTTCGTATTTTGAAATTCGGCAACATTGTGCATCGAACGTGGATTGCAGACGAATGAGGCGACATATTGCAGCAAATTTAACGTTGATCTACTCCTAATTACACTGATAATCCAAAATAGACGAAACATTCGGAATCCGTGACAATAAATTTTATCCGTTCAAAATCGGTAAGGCTAACCATCAGGCATTTTTGCAAAAAATTGAAATATTTTTGTTGTTGAAATTCCGGTTGAAAATGATTATAGGTAGTGTATATAACATGTTGAGCACGAAAGTACCGGTAGGATTCATAAGGAAAGCGTAGTTATTGGAAGTTTCGTATTTTGAAATTCGGCCACATTGTGCATCGAACGTGGATTGCAGACGAATGAGGCGACATATTGCAGCAAATTTAACGTTGATCTACTCCTAATTACACTGATAATCCAAAATAGACGAAACATTCGGAATCCGTGACAATAAATTTTATCCGTTCAAAATCGGTAAGGCTAACCATCAGGCATTTTTGCAAAAAATTGAAATATTTTTGTTGTTGAAATTCCGGTTGAAAATGATTATAGGTAGTGTATATAACATGTTGAGCACGAAAGTACCGGTAGGATTCATAAGGAAAGCGTAGTTATTGGAAGTTTCGTATTTTGAAATTCGGCCACATTGTGCATCGAACGTGGATTGCAGACGAATGAGGCGACATATTGCAGCAAATTTAACGTTGATCTACTCCTAATTACACTGATAATCCAAAATAGACGAAACATTCGGAATCCGTGACAATAAATTTTATCCGTTCAAAATCGGTAAGGCTAACCATCAGGCATTTTTGCAAAAAATTGAAATATTTTTGTTGTTGAAATTCCGGTTGAAAATGATTATAGGTAGTGTATATAACATGTTGAGCACGAAAGTACCGGTAGGATTCATAAGGAAAGCGTAGTTATTGGAAGTTTCGTATTTTGAAATTCGGCCACATTGTGCATCGAACGTGGATTGCAGGCGAATGAGGCGACATATTGCAGCAAATTTAACGTTGATCTACTCCTAATTACACTGATAATCCAAAATAGACGAAACATTCGGAATCCGTGACAATAAATTTTATCCGTTCAAAATCGGTAAGGCTAACCATCAGGCATTTTTGCAAAAAATTGAAATATTTTTGTTGTTGAAATTCCGGTTGAAAATGATTATAGGTAGTGTATATAACATGTTGAGCACGAAAGTACCGGTAGGATTCATAAGGAAAGCGTAGTTATTGGAAGTTTCGTATTTTGAAATTCGGCCACATTGTGCATCGAACGTGGATTGCAGACGAATGAGGCGACATATTGCAGCAAATTTAACGTTGATCTACTCCTAATTACACTGATAATCCAAAATAGACGAAACATTCGGAATCCGTGACAATAAATTTTATCCGTTCAAAATCGGTAAGGCTAACCATCAGGCATTTTTGCAAAAAATTGAAATATTTTTGTTGTTGAAATTCCGGTTGAAAATGATTATAGGTAGTGTATATAACATGTTGAGCACGAAAGTACCGGTAGGATTCATAAGGAAAGCGTAGTTATTGGAAGTTTCGTATTTTGAAATTCGGCCACATTGTGCATCGAACGTGGATTGCAGACGAATGAGGCGACATATTGCAGCAAATTTAACGTTGATCTACTCCTAATTACACTGATAATCCAAAATAGACGAAACTTTCGGAATCCGTGACAATAAATTTTATCCGTTCAAAATCGGTAAGGCTAACCATCAGGCATTTTTGCAAAAAATTGAAATATTTTTGTTGTTGAAATTCCGGTTGAAAATGATTATAGGTAGTGTATATAACATGTTGAGCACGAAAGTACCGGTAGGATTCATAAGGAAAGCGTAGTTATTGGAAGTTTCGTATTTTGAAATTCGGCCACATTGTGCATCGAACGTGGATTGCAGGCGAATGAGGCGACATATTGCAAAAAATTTAACGTTGATCTACTCCTAATTACACTGATAATCCAAAATAGACGAAACTGTCGGAATCCGTGACAATAATTTTTATCCGTTCAAAATCGGTAAGGCTAACCATCAGGCATTTTTGCAAAAAATTGAAATATTTTTGTTGTTGAAATTCCGGTTGAAAATGATTATAGGTAGTGTATATAACATGTTGAGCACAAAAGTACCGGTAGGATTCATAAGGAAAGCGTAGTTATTGGAAGTTTCGTATTTTGAAATTCGGCCACATTGTGCATCGAACGTGGATTGCAGGCGAATGAGGCGACATATTGCAAAAAATTTAACGTTGATCTACTCCTAATTACACTGATAATCCAAAATAGACGAAACTGTCGGAATCCGTGACAATAATTTTTATCCGTTCAAAATCGGTAAGGCTAACCATCAGGCATTTTTGCAAAAAATTGAAATATTTTTGTTGTTGAAATTCCGGTTGAAAATGATTATAGGTAGTGTATATAACATGTTGAGCACGAAAGTACCGGTAGGATTCATAAGGAAAGCGTAGTTATTGGAAGTTTCGTATTTTGAAATTCGGCCACATTGTGCATCGAACGACGTGGATTGCAGACGAATGAGGCGACATATTGCAGCAAATTTAACGTTGATCTACTCCTAATTACACTGATAATCCAAAATAGACGAAACATTCGGAATCCGTGACAATAAATTTTATCCGTTCAAAATCGGTAAGGCTAACCATCAGGCATTTTTGCAAAAAATTGAAATATTTTTGTTGTTGAAATTCCGGTTGAAAATGATTATAGGTAGTGTATATAACATGTTGAGCACGAAACTACCGGTAGGATTCATAAGGAAAGCGTAGTTATTGGAAGTTTCGTATTTTGAAATTCGGCCACATTGTGCATCGAACGTGGATTGCAGGCGAATGAGGCGACATATTGCAGCAAATTTAACGTTGATCTACTCCTAATTACGCTGATAATCCAAAATAGACAAAACATTCGGAATCCGTGACAATAAATTTTATCCGTTCAAAATCGGTAAGGCTAACCATCAGGCATTTTTGCAAAAAATTGAAATATTTTTGTTGTTGAAATTCCGGTTGAAAATGATTATAGGTAGTGTATATAACATGTTGAGCACGAAAGTACCGGTAGGATTCATAAGGAAAGCGTAGTTATTGGAAGTTTCGTATTTTGAAATTCGGCCACATTGTGCATCGAACGTGGATTGCAGGCGAATGAGGCGACATATTGCAGCAAATTTAACGTTGATCTACTCCTAATTACGCTGATAATCCAAAATAGACAAAACATTCGGAATCCGTGACAATAAATTTTATCCGTTCAAAATCGGTAAGGCTAACCATCAGGCATTTTTGCAAAAAATTGAAATATTTTTGTTGTTGAAATTCCGGTTGAAAATGATTATAGGTAGTGTATATAACATGTTGAGCACGAAAGTACCGGTAGGATTCATAAGGAAAGCATAGTTATTGGAAGTTTCGTATTTTGAAATTCGGCCACATTGTGCATCGAACGACGTGGATTGCAGACGAATGAGGCGACATATTGCAGCAAATTTAACGTTGATCTACTCCTAATTACACTGATAATCCAAAATAGACGAAACATTCGGAATCCGTGACAATAAATTTTATCCGTTCAAAATCGGTAAGGCTAACCATCAGGCATTTTTGCAAAAAATTGAAATATTTTTGTTGTTGAAATTCCGGTTGAAAATGATTATAGGTAGTGTATATAACATGTTGAGCACGAAAGTACCGGTAGGATTCATAAGGAAAGCGTAGTTATTGGAAGTTTCGTATTTTGAAATTCGGCCACATTGTGCATCGAACGTGGATTGCAGACGAATGAGGCGACATATTGCAGCAAATTTAACGTTGATCTACTCCTAATTACACTGATAATCCAAAATAGACGAAACATTCGGAATCCGTGACAATAAATTTTATCCGTTCAAAATCGGTAAGGCTAACCATCAGGCATTTTTGCAAAAAATTGAAATATTTTTGTTGTTGAAATTCCGGTTGAAAATGATTATAGGTAGTGTATATAACATGTTGAGCACGAAAGTACCGGTAGGATTCATAAGGAAAGCGTAGTTATTGGAAGTTTCGTATTTTGAAATTCGGCCACATTGTGCATCGAACGTGGATTGCAGACGAATGAGGCGACATATTGCAGCAAATTTAACGTTGATCTACTCCTAATTACACTGATAATCCAAAATAGACGAAACATTCGGAATCCGTGACAATAAATTTTATCCGTTCAAAATCGGTAAGGCTAACCAGGCATTTTTGCAAAAAATTGAAATATTTTTGTTGTTGAAATTCCGGTTGAAAATGATTATAGGTAGTGTATATAACATGTTGAGCACGAAACTACCGGTAGGATTCATAAGGAAAGCGTAGTTATTGGAAGTTTCGTATTTTGAAATTCGGCCACATTGTGCATCGAACGTGGATTGCAGACGAATGAGGCGACATATTGCACCAAATTTAACGTTGATCTACTCCTAATTACGCTGATAATCCAAAATAGACAAAGCATTTGGAATCCGTGACAATAAATTTTATCCGTTCAAAATCGGTAAGGCTAACCATCAGGCATTTTTGCAAAAAATTGAAATATTTTTGTTGTTGAAATTCCGGTTGAAAATGATTATAGGTAGTGTATATAACATGTTGAGCACGAAACTACCGGTAGGATTCATAAGGAAAGCGTAGTTATTGGAAGTTTCGTATTTTGAAATTCGGCCACATTGTGCATCGAACGTGGATTGCAGGCGAATGAGGCGACATATTGCAGCAAATTTAACGTTGATCTACTCCTAATTACGCTGATAATCCAAAATAGACGAAACATTCGGAATCCGTGACAATAAATTTTATCCGTTCAAAATCGGTAAGGCTAACCATCAGGCATTTTTGCACAAAATTGAAATATTTTTGTTGTTGAAATTCCGGTTGAAAATGATTATAGGTAGTGTATATAACATGTTGAGCACGAAAGTACCGGTAGGATTCATAAGGAAAGCGTAGTTATTGGAAGTTTCGTATTTTGATATTCGGCCACATTGTGCATCGAACGTGGATTGCAGGCGAATGAGGCGACATATTGCAGCAAATTTAACGTTGATCTACTCCTAATTACACTGATAATCCAAAATAGACAAAACATTCGGAATCCGTGACAATAAATTTTATCCGTTCAAAATCGGTAAGGCGTTCATCAGGCATTTTTGCAAAAAATTGAAATATTTTTGTTGTTGAAATTCCGGTTGAAAATGATTATACGTAGTGTATATAACATGTTGAGCACGAAAGTACCGGTAGGATTCATAAGGAAAGCGTAGTTATTGGAAGTTTCGTATTTTGAAATTCGGCCACATTGTGCATCGAACGTGGATTGCAGGCGAATGAGGCGACATATTGCAGCAAATTTAACGTTGATCTACTCCTAATTACACTGATAATCCAAAATAGACGAAACATTCGGAATCCGTGACAATAAATTTTATCCGTTCAAAATCGGTAAGGCGTTCATCAGGCATTTTTGCAAAAAATTGAAATATTTTTGTTGTTGAAATTCCGGTTGAAAATGATTATACGTAGTGTA
Organism: Nephrotoma flavescens; assembly: GCA_932526605.1. Taxonomy (NCBI): domain Eukaryota; kingdom Metazoa; phylum Arthropoda; class Insecta; order Diptera; family Tipulidae; genus Nephrotoma; species Nephrotoma flavescens. The sequence goes on from OW052220.1 coordinate 235,396,291, forward strand.
TATAACATGTTGAGCACGAAAGTACCGGTAGGATTCATAAGGAAAGCGTAGTTATTGGAAGTTTCGTATTTTGAAATTCGGCCACATTGTGCATCGAACGTGGATTGCAGGCGAATGAGGCGACATATTGCAGCAAATTTAACGTTGATCTACTCCTAATTACGCTGATAATCCAAAATAGACGAAACATTCGGAATCCGTGACAATAAATTTTATCCGTTCAAAATCGGTAAGGCTAACCATCAGGCATTTTTGCACAAAATTGAAATATTTTTGTTGTTGAAATTCCGGTTGAAAATGATTATAGGTAGTGTATATAACATGTTGAGCACGAAAGTACCGGTAGGATTCATAAGGAAAGCGTAGTTATTGGAAGTTTCGTATTTTGATATTCGGCCACATTGTGCATCGAACGTGGATTGCAGGCGAATGAGGCGACATATTGCAGCAAATTTAACGTTGATCTACTCCTAATTACACTGATAATCCAAAATAGACAAAACATTCGGAATCCGTGACAATAAATTTTATCCGTTCAAAATCGGTAAGGCGTTCATCAGGCATTTTTGCAAAAAATTGAAATATTTTTGTTGTTGAAATTCCGGTTGAAAATGATTATACGTAGTGTATATAACATGTTGAGCACGAAAGTACCGGTAGGATTCATAAGGAAAGCGTAGTTATTGGAAGTTTCGTATTTTGAAATTCGGCCACATTGTGCATCGAACGTGGATTGCAGGCGAATGAGGCGACATATTGCAGCAAATTTAACGTTGATCTACTCCTAATTACACTGATAATCCAAAATAGACGAAACATTCGGAATCCGTGACAATAAATTTTATCCGTTCAAAATCGGTAAGGCTAACCATCAGGCATTTTTGCAAAAAATTGAAATATTTTTGTTGTTGAAATTCCGGTTGAAAATGATTATAGGTAGTGTATATAACATGTTGAGCACGAAAGTACCGGTAGGATTCATAAGGAAAGCGTAGTTATTGGAAGTTTCGTATTTTGAAATTCGGCCACATTGTGCATCGAACGTGGATTGCAGGCGAATGAGGCGACATATTGCAGCAAATTTAACGTTGATCTACTCCTAATTACACTGATAATCCAAAATAGACGAAACATTCGGAATCCGTGACAATAAATTTTATCCGTTCAAAATCGGTAAGGCTAACAACCATCAGGCATTTTTGCAAAAAATTGAAATATTTTTGTTGTTGAAATTCCGGTTGAAAATGATTATAGGTAGTGTATATAACATGTTGAGCACGAAAGTACCGGTAGGATTCATAAGGAAAGCATAGTTATTGGAAGTTTCGTATTTTGAAATTCGGTCACAGTGTGCATCGAACCTGGTTTGCAGGCGAATGAGGCGACATATTGCAGCAAATTTAACGTTGATCTACTCCTAATTACGCTGATAATCCAAAATAGACGAAACATTCGGAATCCGTGACAATAATTTTTATCCGTTCAAAATCGGTAAGGCTAACCATCAGGCAGTTTTGCAAAAAATTGAAATATTTTTGTTGTTGAAATTTCGGTTGAAAATGATTATAGGTAGTGTATATAACATGTTGAGCACGAAAGTACCGGTAGGATTCATAAGGAAAGCGTAGTTATTGGAAGTTTCGTATTTTGAAATTCGGCCACATTGTGCATCGAACGTGGATTGCAGGCGAATGAGGCGACATATTGCAGCAAATTTAACGTTGATCTACTCATAATTACACCGATAATCCAAAATAGACGAAACATTCGGAATCCGTGACAATAAATTTTATTCGTTCAAAATCGGTAAGGCTAACCATCAGGCATTTTTGCAAAAAATTGAAATATTTTTGTTGTTGAAATTCCGGTTGAAAATGATTATAGGTAGTGTATATAACATGTTGAGCACGAAAGTACCGGTAGGATTCATAAGGAAAGCGTAGTTATTGGAAGTTTCGTATTTTGAAATTCGGCCACATTGTGCATCGAACGTGGATTGCAGGCGAATGAGGCGACATATTGCAGCTAATTTAACGTTGATCTACTCCTAATTACACTGATAATCCAAAATAGACGAAACATTCGGAATCCGTGACAATAAATTTTATCCGTTCAAAATCGGTAAGGCTAACAACCATCAGGCATTTTTGCAAAAAATTGAAATATTTTTGTTGTTGAAATTCCGGTTGAAAATGATTATAGGTAGTGTATATAACATGTTGAGCACGAAAGTACCGGTAGGATTCATAAGGAAAGCATAGTTATTGGAAGTTTCGTATTTTGAAATTCGGCCACATTGTGTGCATCGAACCTGGTTTGCAGGCGAATGAGGCGACATATTGCAGCAAATTTAACGTTGATCTACTCCTAATTACGCTGATAATCCAAAATAGACGAAACTTTCGGAATCCGTGACAATAATTTTTATCCGTTCAAAATCGGTAAGGCTAACCATCAGGCATTTTTGCAAAAAATTGAAATATTTTTGTTGTTGAAATTCCGGTTGAAAATGATTATAGGTAGTGTATATAACATGTTGACCATGAAAGTACCGGTAGGATTCATAAGGAAAGCGTAGTTATTGGAAGTTTCGTATTTTGAAATTCGGCCACATTGTGCATCGAACGTGGATTGCAGGCGAATGAGGCGACATATTGCAGCAAATTTAACGTTGATCTACTCCTAATTACGCTGATAATCCAAAATAGACAAAACATTCGGAATCCGTGACAATAAATTTTATCCGTTCAAAATCGGTAAGGCTAACCATCAGGCATTTTTGCAAAAAATTGAAATATTTTTGTTGTTGAAATTCCGGTTGAAAATGATTATAGGTAGTGTATATAACATGTTGAGCACGAAAGTACCGGTAGGATTCATAAGGAAAGCGTAGTTATTGGAAGTTTCGTATTTTGAAATTCGGCCACATTGTGCATCGAACGTGGATTGCAGGCGAATGAGGCGACATATTGCAGCAAATTTAACGTTGATCTACTCCTAATTACACTGATAATCCAAAATAGACAAAACATTCGGAATCCGTGACAATAAATTTTATCCGTTCAAAATCGGTAAGGCTAACCATCAGGCATTTTTGCAAAAAATTGAAATATTTTTGTTGTTGAAATTCCGGTTGAAAATGATTATAGGTAGTGTATATAACATGTTGAGCACGAAAGTACCGGTAGGATTCATAAGGAAAGCGTAGTTATTGGAAGTTTCGTATTTTGAAATTCGGCCACATTGTGCATCGAACGTGGATTGCAGGCGAATGAGGCGACATATTGCAGCAAATTTAACGTTGATCTACTCCTAATTACACTGATAATCCAAAATAGACGAAACATTCGGAATCCGTGACAATAAATTTTATCCGTTCAAAATCGGTAAGGCTACATCAGGCATTTTTGCAAAAAATTGAAATATTTTTGTTGTTGAAATTCCGGTTGAAAATGATTATAGGTAGTGTATATAACATGTTGAGCACGAAAGTACCGGTAGGATTCATAAGGAAAGCGTAGTTATTGGAAGTTTCGTATTTTGAAATTCGGCCACATTGTGCATCGAACGTGGATTGCAGGCGAATGAGGCGATATATTGCAGCAAATTTAACGTTGATCTACTCCTAATTACACTGATAATCCAAAATAGACGAAACATTCGGAATCCGTGACAATAAATTTTATCCGTTCAAAATCGGTAAGCCTACATCAGGCATTTTTGCAAAAAATTGAAATATTTTTGTTGTTGAAATTCCGGTTGAAAATGATTATAGGTAGTGTATATAACATGTTGAGCACGAAAGTACCGGTAGGATTCATAAGGAAAGCGTAGTTATTGGAAGTTTCGTATTTTGAAATTCGGCCACATTGTGCATCGAACGTGGATTGCAGGCGAATGAGGCGATATATTGCAGCAAATTTAACGTTGATCTACTCCTAATTACACTGATAATCCAAAATAGACAAAACATTCGGAATCCGTGACAATAAATTTTATCCGTTCAAAATCGGTAAGGCTAACCATCAGGCATTTTTGCAAAAAATTGAAATATTTTTGTTGTTGAAATTCCGGTTGAAAATGATTATAGGTAGTGTATATAACATGTTGAGCACGAAAGTACCGGTAGGATTCATAAGGAAAGCGTAGTTATTGGAAGTTTCGTATTTTGAAATTCGGCCACATTGTGCATCGAACGTGGATTGCAGGCGAATGAGGCGACATATTGCAGCAAATTTAACGTTGATCTACTCCTAATTACACTGATAATCCAAAATAGACGAAACATTCGGAATCCGTGACAATAAATTTTATCCGGATAGGATTCATAAGGAAAGCGTAGTTATTGGAAGTTTCGTATTTTGAAATTCGGCCACATTGTGCATCGAACGTGGATTGCAGGCGAATGAGGCGATATATTGCAGCAAATTTAACGTTGATCTACTCCTAATTACACTGATAATCCAAAATAGACAAAACATTCGGAATCCGTGACAATAAATTTTATCCGTTCAAAATCGGTAAGGCTAACAACCATCAGGCATTTTTGCAAAAAATTGAAATATTTTTGTTGTTGAAATTCCGGTTGAAAATGATTATAGGTAGTGTATATAACATGTTGAGCACGAAAGTACCGGTAGGATTCATAAGGAAAGCGTAGTTATTGGAAGTTTCGTATTTTGAAATTCGGCCACATTGTGCATCGAACGTGGATTGCAGGCGAATGAGGCGACATATTGCAGCAAATTTAACGTTGATCTACTCCTAATTACACTGATAATCCAAAATAGACGAAACATTCGGAATCCGTGACAATAAATTTTATCCGTTCAAAATCGGTAAGGCTAACCATCAGGCATTTTTGCAAAAAATTGAAATATTTTTGTTGTTGAAATTCCGGTTGAAAATGATTATAGGTAGTGTATATAACATGTTGAGCACGAAAGTACCGGTAGGATTCATAAGGAAAGCGTAGTTACTGGAAGTTTCGTATTTTGAAATATGGCCACATTGTGCATCGAACGTGGATTGCAGGCGAATGAGGCGATATATTGCAGCAAATTTAACGTTGATCTACTCCTAATTACACTGATAATCCAAAATAGACGAAACATTCGGAATCCGTGACAATAAATTTTATCCGTTCAAAATCGGCAAGGCTAACCATCAGGCATTTTCGCAAATTATTTAAAGATGTTTGTTGTTGAAATTCTGGTTGAAAATCATGAATTTTTCGATCATTTTCAAAATAATTGGAAACGTTCCGTTTTAATAAATTTTATAATACATAATTTGCTTATTGTTCCTTATTACATATTTAACTTGTTTCAAATGTGCGAGTAAATCTTGCCAATCAAATTTCATAAAAAAATCTAAAAATTACTGGCTGGTTCAGTTACAATATTTTATGAGCGTATTGCATTTAAAAAACTCGATAAATTTTTCCACCTACAGATCACACTCCCATCTCTCGTACATTTCTGAAACATCGGCTTAGCTAAGACAAATGTTTTATACTTTTATACCATAAAAAAAGAACAATTTCTTTTTTCGATGTTTATACTTTTACCCATAAACTCAAACCATTTTTTTTTATTTTGTATAGCAGGTAAATAACTTTTAACTGTAATTTTGCAATCAAAACACGTTAAACAACGTTCTTTCATATTCATAATTATTTATTTAATATAGAATTTTACAAACTAGAATAAAATTAAATATAACAAATAAAATGTACACAACTTAATTAAATTAAATTTAATTAACGATATTTTCTTCAAATAAAATAATATAAATATACAAAATAATAATAATTTTTATTAATAAAATGGCATCTTGCTATTTATATGTAGAATAAACTTATAAACTAGTAACTATTTTTTTAGTTAATTCATCTAAATGGCGTGTATAACACATTACTGGGCGCGCCTAATCGCAAACCTCCACATGGCAATTTTTATCACTAGAAGATGAGCTTTCATCATTGGAATCGTCTACCGTATCATTTCCGGCCACCACTTTTGAACTGATGGCGTCATGCATTTTAATACGTTTCTCAGGTTTTTTCAGCAGCTCTTCAATCGAATACGGATTCCGTTTTTTCACCAATTGGTTTTGTTTTCGGAATACATTTTTCTTGCATTCCATCCCGTCCCCATCACTATCGTTTACCACCGTTGTTGGTGTGGTCGTCGCTGCCGTAATTAATTTAGGTGACTGTTTCGTAACATATTTCGACTGTATCGTTTTATCTTTGGCGGAATCGGGAGACGATGACGGTGATATTGTGCAATGCGATAGGAAATTGTTAGTGTAGCCGAAAACACTATGCGACATTTGCAGCTGGTCGACTAATGTGGTCGGCCGAGGATAATAAAGGTTTGTGTTCCAGAGCCAGTGTTTGGATAATTGGGCGGGTTGAAAACCAATCGGTGATGTTGATGGTGTTAACGGTATATTTGGCGGTTGTGATATGGACGAGGCGAGCGCATCAAATTCAGATGATAAATTTAATGCGGACGATGTCGAGGACGATGATGATGATGGAGTTTCCGGTTTTCGACTTGTGGTCAAATCAATCGATAAAGTTTTCGATAACTGTATAGTATTAATCCCGTTTGTGTAGGCTGTTTCGCCACTCGCACTACGGATCACATTCACCGGTAAAACTCTATGTGGTGTTAAAATGCCCGCCGATTTGTGGTCATGATGTGAATTTAACGCTGATTGGACGTTAATTAAACCGGATGATGAAGGTGTTGGTGCTGCTGTGGTTACGTAGCGATACGGTGGAATTCCAAGTGCGTGAAGACTTTCCGCTTGGGAATACATATGGTGCGGCATAGATTTGGTCGAATAGTTTGGTACACCTTCGTTTGAATGTGTACTCGGCGTTCCCATGTCATCACTCCATAAGCCGCCATTGCGCAGTATTCGGTTCACCGAACTAACTGATGGTATTGTATTTGGGTCACATATCCGCTGAGCCAGCAGTTGATCACGTATCTCCCAGGCAAACATACCAGGATTTTCTTGTTTAAATCTTAATATTTTTTTCACAACGGTCGGCGTCGCCACTTGCTGTAATTAAAAAAAAAAGTTTGTGTTAAAATTATTTTATATAATCCTTGGAGAATTAATTATACCATTTATAATTATATGTCATATGTGTGTGTGTGTGTGCACAAATTGATAGCACAGTTTAACGTTTCAATAATAAATTTGCTATTTGGAAAAACATAAAAAAATTCATTCAACATAAAAATACGTATGGTAGTGGGTGGAAGGGTGGAAGCAAAGAAAGTTTACCGGATACATCGAATATGTAATTTATTGCTTTGATATAATCGTTGTACAAAAGAGTTAAGTATAGCGTTGGGATAGCGTTGGGTGCCGTAATCCTTTATCATGAAATTAATGGGAAAATGTAGAGCGACCATTAAATTATGTGACCGTACACGAAACGTAAACTTTTATATTAAACCGTTTTATTTCGTAAAACATTTTGAAATTCGTGATTATAAATTATGGTGTATGGTAGGTTGCCGGAACTAACCGCTTAATTAATCTTATGGCCTTAACGTTATAGAATTACAAGAGTGATGCACGATCTGCTTGGTTTGCGGTGGTTCTTTCATCTCTCAAAAAATGGAAAAATTAGAGTAGACATTACGACAGTGGTCTTGTCCCATTGTTCTGTTGCAGAAAACCGTCGGGTCACAAGATACATATGTCCACGAAAATGTATATATAAAATAATGGACTGTATCATAATAAATTTTTGATTTCTATTTTTTTTATTTTAATTTCAAGATACAACCGTACAAGTACAAGCTCCCATCACATAGAAACTGATTACCGTTATACAAAAAAAAAACATAAAAAACTAATAAACCAATGTTGTCAAATTTCATTAACATTGATGCCGGATTTGGGTTGTAGACTTAGTAATTTTTTGGAGACATATTTTGCTCGCCACCGTAGTTCTCGACACCAATCACCACATGATGATACATTTGAGGTTTACTGACCGTGGGCCTCGTTGCTTTGGTATGTATAATCATTTTTTGATAATCACATACGATTATCAAAAAATGATTATTCTGGGAACAAAAATCAAATACCATACATAGCTAGACTAACTACATCAACATGCAGTATTTTGATGCTAACAAATACACCACAAGTTGTAAACATCTAAGTATGACTTATAGATGTCCTGCGCTAACTCCATCATGCGTTACAGTCATCATATCAATATTTCCGCATTACAAGTACTAATAGAAGGACCGTTAGTTTTAAGTAAATCTGACTGTACAGTGAGGCGCAAGTTTTAGCAACACCACGTGTGAATTGTGTCCGACTGTCAGAAAAAGCAATTAAATTGTTTGACAGGCTTCCACCCGCTATATATAATTGGTTTAACCATGCATACACATAAGTCTATTAACAATTCACTGACTGCAGCAGACCAACTGCATTCTTTGATTCGAATAGCAGTTATTCTGCTTACGAAAAAAAAATTTCCGTCATGACACCCCAACCTCGTCAAATGGGTGGGAAAAGAATATGCGCCAAACCTAACCTTGGACCTAATTTTAAGGTAATTTTAAAAACAGTAGAATAGCGCACACCTTTCGTTATAAACCACTGGTTTTTCAATGTTTTTTTTTTCTAAAATAAATTTTTGTTGTATGATATATCTTAAAACGATATATTTTATAATATACATGAATATATTTTGCTCGGGAAAATTACCAACAAAGAAGTCCCAAAACAAGGTTTGTCCGAGAAAGACTCGGGAAACTCAAAAAACGATCGAACTATACGTGCCCGAGTCACGCTCGGGCAAATCACTCAAGTGGTTAATGATATTCACCACAAAGCAATCGAAATATTATTGGAAAACAATTTGAATAACCGGTTTCAATATTACCAAAGCCGGAAACCTTATTAAAACTTCCAAAAAGCCAATTCAAATAACTTGCAACAATAATTTGACCAAATAAATTAGAATGCCGAGTTTAACAGCAATCCGAGCTGTTGATTATTCCCACAATTGTTTTCAAATCACTTATTAATAAAAAACCATGGACTATATCTTTTAATATTATTTATTCCACAAAAATAAACCACAACTTTATTCGATGAATAACTAAGAACGAATGGCATAAACTAATTTCGTCATGTATTTTTAAGTAGATGACGCTTATGAAAGAGGCAACCAAAAAACAAAAAAAAACTTTATATCTGTCTCTCTTCATAGATATATATAAAAAAACTAAAACAATTCTTAACACATACATACATAACTTAACATACTCCCGCATTGAAATAACCTTATTTCAAAATTTAAAAAATATAATAATAGTTAATACATATTAATGATAGTTACATAAATATTTTCTTATTTCTATAACAATAGTAATCAAATTCAATATAAACTTCAATGTTGTATGAAATAAAATATATGAATATTAAAATATGAATGTACCATAAAACTTAAATTAGTTAACAAATTCTTACATAATAAAAAAAATAATTGTTTCTATTATCCTAACAACATTTTTTCTATTATGCCCCATTTACATGTAGAAAATTGTTTTCTTCTACAAATTTTTGCAGGTAAATAAGAAAGAATCCGCTATATGAAAATATTCAATATGCCAGAAAGAAATAAACATATATAGTAATGGCGTAATTTTTTTATAGGATCATTATTTATTTATTTATTAATGAATTAAAATGCGAAATTTACATTTTTATCTATGGCGTTTGTTTTTATTATGAATCCTCAACATTTATAAATACGAAATAATTTTTTTTCTTGTTAATTTTAAAAATGTTGCCATAAAAATACTCGGATCGAATATATTTTATGGCAACATTTTGCTGTGTATTAATTAAAAAATCTCCTGCAAAATTTTGTTGGGATATATTTCTTTTCTTGTCTCTCATGTTCAGAAAGTCAATGTTATATCTTTCTCATTTCACAGGAGAAAAATGTTGGTCGTATATGTAAATGCCCCGTTATCCTAACATTTTTCACTGTGCATTACACAGCAAATTTTAAACCAACAATTCAAAATAATCTAGTTACATCGAAATTGTAATCCTCCAACAAACAAAGAATCAAAAAAAAAACAACTTCTGAATTTAAGAAATAAAACAATTACACGTACATTTTATGTGCTTATTGTACATCAAAAGAAATATACGATGATTTGGTAAGAAAAATTTTCATGTATGTTATAATTATAAAATTTCATAATCCATAACCTTATAATCTTAACTAGCCTCAACCGTTAAAACAAAAACTTTTGAAATTGCTCTTCTAAATTCTAAATTTACCGTTTACACTGAAACAACGGGAACTACTCCTTCTTTTCCTAACTGAATCTTTGTTATTCTAGCCATGTTCCATTTCATTGGAGGGGTTCCATCTTCTTGAAGCAAAACAAGTGAACCAGTTTTATAATTAGCAGAACTGCTGCATTAAATATTGAATACGTTGGAAACGTGAAAGTTTGTTAATAGGGAAATGTTCAAGTGTTGGTTCTGGTAATGAATTTAAAGATTGCCCTATTAAAAATGACCAGGTGTCAATGGACACATCATTCGGATCATTTGACATAGGTGTTTCTCTTTTCTATAATTTGACTAATACGTAATTAAATGTACTTCAATATACCTTGAATTTTGTTACTCAGCCGATGACTAACCGACCAACCGATGACGCCCAGCTGCGCGATCATCATTAGATTAATTTTTATTGCTTAATTTTTGTCCCTCCTTCTTTTGTTTATTTTTTGCTTTTTTCTGCAATATATAACAAATTTTTACTTTTACAAATCAGTAGATACTCCTGATGATGACCTAACAAGTTGAAATCGATCGAGTGATTTTTTAAACTTTTTGAACAATTTTTTTAATTAAAATATTCAAAAAATCTAATTTTGCGAATTTAAAAACAAATCTGTTTAATCTGTTTAATATAATCTGTTTATTAAGTATAGGTGTCAAGGGAAGCGAGTTCAAACACGCAAGTTGAGCGTTGCTAATGTTAAAAATTCTTAGCGCTCTTAACAGCCGCCTCTCATAAACCACCGAAATGGGGTGAACTTGCTGGAATGGTCTGCCATTTCATCCCTTCATTTGAGCAATTCCTCAAAACCTCGAATTGGTGTAACTCGGACATAATCATGTAATTCTTTCAGTTCTTTCCTTGCTCCTATGAAATTTGTGACGTTATCTGAATAGATAACAGAACATTTACCACGACGAGATACATATCTACGAAGGGCGGCAAGGAATGATTGTGTCGAAAGGTCTCCTACAATCTCCATATGCACAGCTTTTGTAGCAAAACTTATAAAAATGGAAACATATATTTTGAAACTAATGTTAGATCGAATCTTATAGGTATGACAAAAAAAAGGGCCGCAAAAATCAATTCCGACGGTACAAAATGGATTTGAAGGATTCAATCTACCCTTTGGTAACTGTCCCATAATTTGGTTTATTATTGGAGGTTTTGCGCGAAAACAACGAATACATTCTCGTATATAGTAACCCAAAAACGAAGCCTTACGTTATTATACCACGTAAGAAGATTGGGACCCTGCATGAAGTAAATCTGGATGCAGATTAGAAACCAAAAGTTTTGTGAATAAATGTGATTCTGGTAACAAAATTGGAAGTTGATTATCATAGGAAAAATCAGCATTATCCAATCGACCTCCATTACGTACAATACCGTTTTTATCGATAAACGGACTCAAAGATTTAATTGTACTTCTTGTCGACAATAACTTATTATTCCGAAGACATTAAATTTCTTCATTATATTCGTTGATCTGGACATACTTGACTAACCCAATCAATTCTGCACTTTGTAATGGACCATATACACGAGATGATTTTTGCTGACAATTTTTTTGCAAAACGAAAACAAGTTGCGATTACTCGAAGTAATTTTTTGTAGCTCGAATATTTTTCGAAGACATTCCAATGGACTTCCATACAAAGTAACACAGTTTCAGATTTTCGAAGTTCTAATTCTTCTATTTTTATTTTAGAATTCATTGTAGATGAAACATAACGCCATGTATCCGTCAGCTCCTGGATTTGTAACACCCGGTTTGCCACAAATGTCGTGTATTTGAATGGTGGTGATTTTATGCGACATCAAAATCAATATCAATTATTTTTAATACTTTATTAGTTATTTGAGCAACAAATAAAGCAGCACATAACTGAAGACGAGGAATAGTTTGGCTTTTTAAGGGAGCCACACATGATTTAGCACACCGGTGTGAAGTTTTTAACATTTATCAAAAGTGTAGCTACACAAATTAACAAAAAATAAAAATGTAGATACACAATTCAACAAAAAGTGTAGAACTACATAAAAAATTATGTCAGGGTGTAATTTGTTATTTATCCGATACTTTTACAAAAAAAATTGGAAAATCGCTAGAGAAAAATTTCAAATAACCAAAATATTACAGCATTATTGGTGTCGATTCCGTGTGAAAGTTCGATTTTCTTTCAATTTAGAACCTGAAAGATACATAGAAGATTTCCACTGTTTCATCACCAATTTTTGATTTTTTTATCACCTAATAATTCTATATATTATTAACTAGTTACTACAATTTTTAGTGATACGCGGAATATCACTGCGACCTTCGGGGAATTTTTTTTCTTAAGTGTAAATGGAAATAATATCGTAAAAAAATGTAAACTGGGTCTTGTGGATGCTTAAGGGCCATTAACACTTAATTCTAGAGATGGCAGCACAACTCTGAGTATACTGGCATTTCGGGGACACTTTCGAGAGTTTTTGCTTATATGCGGCACATCACTGCGACTTTCGGGGATTTTTTTTTTCTTAAGTGTAAATGGAAATAATATCGTAAAAAGTGTAAACCGGGTCTTGTGGATGCTTAAGGGCCATTAACACTTAATTCTAGAGATGGCAGCACAACTCTGAGTATACTGGCATTTTGGGGACACTTTCGAGAATTTTTAGTCGTATGCGGCATATCACTCCGACCTTCGGGGATATTTTTTTCTTAAGTGTAAATGGAAATAATATCGTAAAAAGTGTAAACCGGGCCATTAACACTTAATTCTGGAGATGGCAGCACAACTCTGAGTATACTGGCATTTCAGGGACACTTTCGAGAATTTTTGCTCATATGCGGCATATCACTCCGACCTTCGGGGAGTTTTTTTTTCTTTAAGTGTAAATGGAAATAATATCGTAAAAAGTGTAAACCGGGTCTTGTGGATGGTTAAGGGCAATTAACACTTAATTCTGGAGATGGCAGCACAACTTTGAGTATACTGGCATTTCAGGGACACTTTCGAGAATTTTTGGTCATACGCGTGAGCCGTGGCAGAGTTGTGCTGCCATTTCCAGAATTAAGTGTTAATGGCCCTTAAGCATCCACAAGGCCCGGTTTACATTTTTTACGATATTATTTCCATTTACACTTAAGGAAAAAAATTCCCCGAAGGTCGCAGTGATATGCCGCATATGAGCAAAAATACTCAAAAGTGTCCCCGATATGCCAGTATACTCAGAGTTGTGCTGCCATCTCTAGAATTAAGTGTTAATGGCCCTTAAGCATCCACAAGACCTAATGTTAATAATGTTTATCCATTATTTTTAGTTTTAAAGGTGATTTTAAATAATATTCTTGCTTTACTGAAAAGAGAGTAAAAAAATCTTATTATTTTATTTCACAAATTTCGAAACAACAGTTATTTTATAGTGTATGTTTTTCGAAAAGTATAACTATTATTAAATAGTCAACCGTACACAAATGTGTATGTAAATAACCATAGTTTGTAATGGTTTTTGTTTTTTCATGTTTTTTTTTCGTAACGTACACAATTGTGATCGCATGCCGGAAAAGGGATATGCTACTTAATTTATCTTAATTCTATTTTAGTATTTCAGCAAACATATTTTACAATTCGTGAAGGGCAAAGATCACCAACTGGCCAGTTATACAACAAATTTGACTATAGTTTCGAATATACGTGACGACATCTCGGTAACTGGAACATCTGAAAGATCCGAAACATCGATTGATGATCCTGTGCAAAATATTTCAAGCGAAGAATATTTAAAAATTAAAACGGAGTTAAAAAATGGTAAGGCGAAGGGAGTTAGTTATTCAAAATTGGAAAGCAACATCCTTCGTCAAGAATGAAGGAGTTACTATCAAATGGAGATAAAACGATAGTTAACATTTTCATTGACAAAACCACCCGATTATGCCCGATTTGGTATTATTTTTTTGAACTTTATTGTTTATATTTTATGATTTAACAACCTCTATTTGTAGATTGATATTGATTTGAACACAATATATACGGGAGATCAAACCATATATTCGAAATGGGATATTTTCGTCAATAACATAGACGAATAACGAAGTTTAACACAAACGGAGCATATACTAACACTTTCGAAACTCATAAAGAAGAAAGATATCAATTAAGGTAATTATTGTTTTTAATTCGTAAAGTTGTGAATAACTTACTTTCAGTTAATCACCAACAGAACCTCTAAAAATTGCGACTTTGTTAGCGTTCTGGTTAGGCTAAACTAACTATAAGTAATATATTATCAAATACAAAATTCTAGTTGAGCTGTTTTCGATTTGTTCCTGAAAGGTTTTGCTCTTCGTTGAAACTTTTTAGGCGGCCCTTTAAATAATCAAATATTACCATTTTAGTTAGTGCATAACTGTGAACCACACAAATTTCAATTTTTTGGTGGAGACTGCCAAATACATATACCGAAAATTGTACTTTCAATTTAAGCCCACTTCTCAACCTTTAAAAATTCAAAGAGATTGTTTTTTGATTTACGCGGGTTTTACATCAAACGAACATGCATTTAATATATTTGATAAACTTTTTATGATTCTTACGACATCTAGTAGGCATTGTGAATACTCTAAATGTCAGAATTTTGAATTGAAAATAAAATCATTAAAGCATTGCAATACAGTTATGTTTACTAAAAGTTCTATTTATTAACTTTTAATAGATATAATAAATTTATTATAATGTCTGAACGAAAAATCGAAACACGTCTGTCTGACGATGTCAAACCTAATAACAGTATCATGCATTTTACAATAATCTCTAAATTAAAAAATTATGGCCCTTTTAACTTCGAATAGAAATTTTATCGCATGAAAAGGTTAACGTATTATACAAAGCTGCTAATTATCTCTGAACATTGTTGTTCGTTAAGTCCGTAATTGCATAAATCTAATGATATTCTATATATTGGCAAATATATTCGTATAAAATAATAAAATTAAACAAATATGTGCATGTTATTATTTATCTGTCACAATTATTTGAATATTTTGACATTTGAAAACTCGAATTACCCGATGTGCTCGTATTATAAGTGAAATTGCCTACTGTAATAACTTTAGTTTTTTCAACACTCACATTCTTTTTACTGATTTAGCGCTTGTTTAATAAACTTTTCAGTTCGATAAGTTAATTCTTTATCGAAGTTTTTCTAGAATATTAAATTCGCTAAAAAGTTCATAAATCGCATGGCTTTAAATTTTTTTTTATTTTTAAAAGCTCAAATACGATCAAAGTTTTTAAAAATAATCTTTATTCATATTAAAAACAACTACAAATATTGTTTTTCGACAACAAAAATGTTTATCAAACAAAAAGTTTACTTGATGTAAAAGCCGCGTTAGATACCATAAAAAACTTTTCTGTTACGCTTGCTCAAAGTGACCAATTATATCATGTAAAACATTGTAATACAGAGTTTAGTTGCAAGTTCTTGTTTTCCTTTGAGAGACGCGATTTATTTCATTAAAAACAAACAAACGTTAAATATTTACTAATTTATTTTAATTTTTTATTTAACAATAACCTGTTTGAAATTTGTTAAATTACAATTACTTTGTGATTTTTGATAAAAATAGCCCTAATTATTCGGCAAACAAATACGACTAACGGGGATTTTTTTATGAATTATATTGGTTAGGAATAAAATCAAAGCAAAGAAAAGGCGGAACAAATTAGGAATAATATTTTCACAGCATTTTTGTGTGAATTGAATTTTTCTGGCCTACTGATGGAATTGATTTCATGTAAATATTTCCAAAAAAGTAAAATGGGATACTTTGTTCCTTTAAATTTTTCTATTTAAAACTAATTTCCAATTTAACTTTCTCGAAAATATTTACAGCAAGCCAATCCCATCAGAAAAATAAAATTTACGCAAAAATGCCGTGAACATATTTATTTCAATTCCCTGTTTCCAGGGAAAGCCAGCAAAATGCCACTTGCCGCCGAAAAATTGAAATCGGTTTGTGAGAAACAATAATAATTAGGACTGGTTTATTTAATAAGGACTTACAGAAAAAGCTAAATAAACTATATATGTAGTTTAAAAAATTATTTCTATACAAGGTTGTAATAATTATTTGTTAAAAGCCCATAAAATTAATACATATAAGCCATTTGCTTATTTGCACCAGACCTAACGTAATTACTAAGTGGGTTAACTATTTTTAATAATTGAAAATGTAGAGTACCACCTTCAGTTAGAAATAGATCCAAATCCACAGGTGTGAATTACTCCAGATCGTCAATTAAAGATAGCCTAAAATGGTTTTTGATAGAATTCGTCCACGAACTGCGAAAAACTATAAAGATGATTAACAATATTTGTCTAGAACAAAATTTAAAATTACAACCTTTGATGTTCGGTATTGGGAAAGAATTGAACATTCAAGAATTTCTTGTATCATTGATGACCACAAATATATATGTGGCAGTTTTTAAGAATCTCTCACTCTCTCTCTCTCTCTCTGGCCCTATATCCCATTAAGGGATTTGGCCGCCTCAAATGAGGTTTCATAATCATATTTTCATTTCGGATAATGTGTGATTAATTCATTGATCCTAAACCAGCCGTGACATTTTTTCCTTGTCACCACCGGGAATCGAACCCGGGACCTCCGGTCGCTGGAGCAAGCATGCTAACCACTTTGCCACCGGGGCAAAGAACCGGGGTTTTTAAGAATGCTTAGATAAAATGTTTAAAATATATTAAGTTTTTCAATTAGAATAACCGAAACCATGCTACAACATATGGGTTTTTATCTAACATTACTTTTACGATATTAAAACTAAATTCGATCGAAATGTACGTAGCGTGACAACTTTATTATAACTCTTTAAATATTCATTCAACAAAATAATTAAATATACAGATTAACCCTCGTCAGGCGGCATAGGTACAATTGTACCTTTTCTGTTTTATAATACTAATAAGTCTTCTTGTAGAAGCCGGAGAGAGTTAAAGATTTGTGAGATCTCTACATTTTAATAATGTGGAAATTCCAAATATTATGTATTTACAAAAGTTATGACTACAGTGACTTTCATATAAAATATATGAAAGTACAATTGCACGTCTGCCGCCTTTTAGCGTAGTAAAATTATGCCACCGGACGAGGGTTAAAAAAATTTAGACAAAACAGCGTCATAACATACAATGGATGAGACTTATATTTTAACATTATGTTTAGGTCCATTCCAAATGCACACAAAATTTGAGGAAATTCACTTGGCAATAACAGGATCAAATTAGACAGAAACCACCCTGTGTTACGTTGAACGGAATAATTTCAATATGTCCGTTCCAGAAAACACTATAAGCTCTTGGCCATAAATAAGACTAATATTTTTAGATCAGGTTTGATCAGGTTCCGAGAAAATGTTTCAATTTCCTCGATAATTTTAATTGTCCAAAATTTTTTTTTAATAAAAATCATGTTTACTCAATTTTCATGAAACATGCGGTCATTCTATATCCAGGCAACCTTCATGAAATTCCTGGCGAGGATCACAACCTTAATACAAATGGAAATGAAGATGAGGAACAAAACGATAAATTCGATTTTGAATAAATTAAAATTGAAATTTTGAATTAACAAACTACTTTTTATTTTATTTGTTTTTATTAATAATAATTGCTTCGTCAACCTTGCAGACACAGATCAAAGAGTTTCACTCGCTCTTATCGCTTCTTTTGATAGTGCCACAAATGTTAAAAAAATCAACTTTTGTAAATATGAATAAAAATTATTGCAATTTTAATTCGTTGTATACCTTAGGGGATGTGGGCTGCCCCCAAACCCCCGCTTTTCCAGAATTTCAAACTTAGTAAAAAAAAATTTTTATAGTCTTATAATTAAGTCCAAGAAGCACGCTGTTAACAGTGTACAAAACAAATAATGATACAGAAGGTGTAACTGAATTACAGAAGACAAAAATCAACAAAGAAGATAAAGCATGTAAATCAATGATTGTGCGTCGTGTAGCCGATAGTCATTTAGAGTACATCAAAGATAAAGAAACGGCATATCAAATAATCGCATCACTTCGCGAAACATTTCAACGGGCGAGTATAGCTAGTGAAATTGGCATTAGAAAAAGAATGTTGTTGATGAAATGTGGTGTAGACGAAAGTTTACAAGAATATTTTATTTTCTTCGATTTTTTAGTAACACTTCCATCGAAGTATGATATGGTTGTAACGGCACTTGAAACAATGGATCCAAAATTGTTAACAATGGAACTGGTTCGCAGCAGATTGTTGGATGCTGAAAGCAAACACCTATATAAATTGGCCCAAAATTCTAGCCCAAAAAATGGCGGATTTAAAAGTTGGCAACACTAATGCAAGTGTCGTGAAAAAATGAAACTATCGTGATAGAAAAAATTAAGATAGAAAAATGATAAATCTTTAAAATGTTGTTGTGGTTCCTTATGTATTTGAAGTTGGGCGAAAAATGTTAACCCCAAAACTATTAAGGTACTATAAAATATCCAAACATTTACTGCATCAAGTATCTGCCAAATATTTTGTATTTCCGATATGTTAATCACAACTTATTCTGTTATCACAGCAAAACCGCCATATTTTAATGTCAGCCCAGAAAAATATATGTCGTGAAACTATCAAACCATCATGATAGTTATGTCAATTCTATCAAATCAAAAATGAAAAATTATCGAAATGAATAATACATTTTTGTTCAGTAGCAGTTTATTTTGAGAAATAACTTTTGACTATAATTAGAACTTATGCTAAAAAGCATCACTTCAATTAAACGAAATAAACAGTTGTTGGGGAATCAGAGGTTTAAGGGGCCCCCACTTGTCATTATTCCGTTGATAGTATCATTCAACGAAATATGTAATTGATTTTAATTCTGTGTTGAACTAATTTGAGTATGGCCCCTAAATATGAATAGCTCTTAAGTCAATGGATACATCAGAGCATTAAACGACATAAACAGTTGTTGGGGAATCGGAGGTTTAAGAGCTCCCCATACTAATTATCCCGTTGATAGTACCATTCAATGAAATATGTAATTGATTTTAATTCTGTGTTGAATTAATTTGAGTATGGCCCCTAAACATGTATGACATGTAGACAATGGATACATCAGGGTATTATAGTACCATTCAACGAAATATGTAAGTGATTTTAATTCTGTGTTGAACTAATTTGAGTATGGCCCCTAAATATGAATAGCTTTTAAGTCAATGGATACATCATAGTATTAAACGACATAAACAGTTAATAAACACATTTTTATTAATCACTTGTTTTTGTTTCGCAGAATATTTTTCAAAAAGTTTAAAAAATCACTCGATCGATTTCGACTTGTTAGGTCATCATCAGGAGTATCTACTGAATTGTATTAGTAAAATTTTTTTGTTATATAGTAGTAGAAAAAAGCAAAATATAAATAAAAATAAAAGAAGGAGGGAAAAAATAAGCAATAAAAATTAATCTACGGATCGCGCAGGTAGGCGATGAGTCATAGGTTGAGTAACAAAATTCAAGGTATATTATTGCGTACGTGAGAATAGAAAAGGGCGGGGTCTGTAATTGGTGAGAACCGGATTTCTCTCTGTTCGTTAAGGATATTTTGGTTAAGAAATATTGATTTTCGAATTTCGTAAGATTCTAAGGTATCTAAACGTCTGCCTTTGGGTTGTATATGTAATATGTCTAAATTGTTCAAGCTAGCTGTATGATTTTCTGAAGTTAAATGGTTATGGAAAGTTGATTGATTGCAACCAGATAAATGTTCTTTAGCTCTAACTCCAAAATTGCGCCCAGTCTGACCAATATAGGAGAAACTACAATCATTGCAATTAATCCTATAAACGCCAGATTTGGAAAGGCGATCAACTCTAGGTTTATTGTTAAAAATCATTTTCTTTATTGTGTTATTATTATAAAAAGCAAAACTAATATTGGTATAATTGGACACGATGTTGCTAATCCGTTGGCTCGTTTTTCCTATATACTCTAAGCGACGCCAATTTTCCCGCGTTGGACTGTCCGGTGGATAAATACCCGTTAGAGTTTTACGCTTTAGCTTTTTATTCAATAACTTTAATATAGTCCTAGTTGCATATCCGTTATTTGTTGCTATTTGAAGAATTATGTTAAGCTCAGTGTTATAATTTGAATTTGACAGAGGGATGTTTATTAGTCTATCTATGAGTGAGTGGAAAGCTGACATTTTAATATTATGGGGATGGTTTGAAGAACTAGGGATAACAGCGTCTGTATACGTGGGTTTCCGATAAATTTTGAAGTCTAAAGTAGAATTAATCCTGGTTATTGTTATATCTAGAAAATTAATACATTTATTTTCTTCTTTTTCTAACGTAAAATCAATGGTTGGATATTGAGAATTTAACCAAGTAAGGAAAGAGTCTAACAGTCTATCAGTTCCATTCCATAGACATAATATGTCATCAACATATCTATACCAAAAGATTATATGACGAAAATAGGGATTGTTATTTGATATGATCATTTGTTCGAAGAAATTCATAAAAATTTCAGCCAACAAAGGTGACAGAGGGGAGCCCATGGGTAGACCATCAGCGAATTTGAAATATTTATTATCAAAACAGAAATAATTTTGTTTAATACAAGTCTCAAAAACTAACTTCAGTTCACGACGTAAGCTCTCATCTACAACATCCCTATCTAAGTAATTACAAACTATTTGGGACAAAGTATTAATTGGAATAGAAGTGAAAAGACTGGCAACGTCAAATGAAACTAGTTTTGAATGTAACGGAATGTCGACGTCTTGAATTTTGTTAATCAATTCTACCGAGTTCTTAACCGAGTAAGCCGAAAAGAAATTAGTATGACAATTGAAAAAATTTATGAAACCCTTACATAGCTTGTAGGCAGGAGCATTGCAATACGCTACTATTGGTCTAATCGGAATGCCTTCCTTATGGATTTTTGGTAAACCATAAAGGATCGGGGCAGATGGATTCATGACAGAGCACTTCCAACCAGTTCCATCAAATAACTTCTGGCATTGGTTGATACACTTACTAACCGAAGTCTTAAAAGACTTAGTTGGATCTCTGCCAAGCTCTATTGCTTTACTTTCTGTAATAAAATCAGAAATTTTATTGCAGTAATCGACTTTTGTGAGCACGGTAATTGTATTGCCTTTATCCGTTTTACACGCTATAAGGTCATGGTCACGTAGTTTTTTCTTTATCGCACCAATCACTTTGAAGTTAGTATTATTAGAAGCAGCAGAAGAAGAGAATGGTGGAGTAGAAGAGTTATCAATACCTTTCTTTATTTGTAACGCACACACTGATTTTATTTGGGTTATCTGGCCAGATAAGGCTGTTTCGGCATCTACAGCCAGATTTTCGAATGATCGAAGGTCGATTTTGTTTGGCGTAGGGGCAAAATTCACTCCGTTGCTAAGCATTTGCACCTCTGTATCACGGAAAACGACTGAGGACAAGTTCTTAAAACGTGGATGAAATTGGAAATGAGACGAACCACTATTACCTCTACGGTTAAATGGATAAGCCTTATCTCGCAACACATCCAGTTTAGCTTTTTGTTTCACATATTGAATATGTGAAATTTCAGCTACCTCTGCACGAACTTTTCTGTCCAGCCAATCGAACTCAACAGAGTGCAAACGAATTGCTAACTCAGTGTGAACAACTTTAAGATGGAGATATAAGTTATTCCTGGTAGCATACCCTTTATGCAGCTCGTTATCCCTCCAGCTACAACGCGCTAGATTGATAGCTCTTCTTCCCTCCAAAGATTTACTATTGCATTTAATGTTAGTATAGTTAGGAAGCAATTTTAATTTTTTACAATTACTATTAAACCATCTTTGATTATTATTATAACAAATTCTTACCAACAAACGACGATAAATTACGGCGAGGGTGGCGTAACAAGACATAAACAGTTGTTGGGGAATCGGAGGTTTAAGGGGCCCCCATTTGTCATTATCCCGTTGAAAGTACCATTCAACGAAATATGTAATTGATTTTAATTCTGTGTTGAATTAATTTGAGTATGGCACCTAAACCTCCGATTCCCCAGCAACTGTTTATGTCGTTTAATACTCTGATGTATCATTTGACTTAAAAGCTATTCATATTCAGGGGCCATATTCAAGATAATCCCATACAGAATTTAAATCAATTACATATTTCGTTGAATGGTACTATCATCGGAATGATTACTATGGGGAGCTATTAAACCTCCGATTTCCCAACAACTGTTTATGTCGTTTAATTCTCTGATGTATCCGTTGACTTAAAAGCTATTCATATTCAGTGATCATACACCAATTAGTCAGATACTGATGAATTAAAATTAAATTACATATTTCGTTTTATTTAAGTTTTTTGGGTTGACAGTAATATTTTTGTTTAATGATAGTATCACGATAGATTTATTTTGGGCTGACATTAAAACATGGCCCATTTTCTTTCGTTGACAGAATAATTTTTGGGTTGGTATATACAAAATAGAGTATTTTTAAACATTTTTGGGCTGACACTTGCCTATAGTCAAAGTCTGTATATTTTAGTATTGCCATCGATTTTTTTTGGGTTAGAATTTGGGCCAACTTCATATACATAAAGCAAACGAAGTAATAATAACGTTATTGATGGTGTACGTGATAATAATAATGTTGCGATGTATAGTGATGGAAAAACAAAATGATATTACTGCAAACAATTTGGTCATCGAAAATTTGAGTGCCTAACTGCGAGTTCATACGACGGATAAAAATCTCGGATTTTTCTATCCCAGATTTTTTTTTCAATATTTTCAACTTTTTTATATGAAAAGAGGCGTGCCCGTTGTATAATTTGCGTGATGTAATTGGTTAAAACGATGGGATAGTAAAATCCGAGATTTTTATCCGTCGTATGAACTCGCAGTAAAGTTAAAGAAAACTGGCAACCGTGATCAGCAGCATCGAAAACAAAATAAATACCAAAAACAAAATATGAGAAAAGCAAATATTGCTGACGATGAAATTTTATTTTTTGCCAACACCGTTAGCCAAGCATTGGAATGTCATGAAAATATCAAATGGTACATATATTGATTCGGGTGCTAGTGAGCATATGACAAATGATGAGTCATTGTATATTAAATCGAAAATTTTGAATAAACCAATATCGATTGGTGTGGCCAAAAGTGGTGTTTTGATTTTTGCAACAAAAATTGGTATGATTCGTGGAACAATATTAGTAAATGGTTTTTAGAAAAATTGCTGTATCAACGATGTGTTGTATGTGAAAGTTTGAAATGTAATTTGTTCTCAATTAGCCGGCTAGAAAAGGTTGGATTTGATGTTATCTTCATTTAAGCTCAAGTTTATGTTCGAAAAGAGTTGGTTGTCGTTAATTGCGTCGTCGAGAGCTTGGAAGAAGACAGCAAAACGGAAGCTGCTAAGCGCTGTGATGTGAAAACCAAAACAAGTGGCCGAGCATTACTCGGTGAGAAGAAGAAAAATCAAGCAAGTATGGAACTCTGGCATAGGCGACATTCGTTGACGATTTTACCCATTTCACGATCGTTTATCTGATGGAAGAGAAATCAGAGGTTTTGAAGAATTTTGTCGTTTTTTCAAAAATGGTATCACCACAATTTGAGCGAAAAATTTCACGTTTGCGATGTGATAGTGGCGATGAATACAAGTCTAACGAATTTAAACGATTTGGTGAAAGCTCTGGAATACAAATTGAATATAAAATTCCGTACAGTCCTGAATTGAATGGTGCGGCACAAAGGATGAATCGAACATTATTCGAAAAGGCACGTTCGATGATTGCAGAAGCTCAAATGGACAAGAAATTTTGGGGCAAGGCCGTATTGAGTGTAACACATGTCACAAATCGAAGCCCAACGCGGGCATTAAATGTAAATAAAACGCAGAAATTTAATTGGAAAAACACCAAATTTATCAAATGTTCGAATATTTGGATCAACGGCATACGCACATATCCCTGATGCTTTGCGTACGAAATTGGACAACAAATCGAATCCAATGACTATGGCTGGAAAATAGCTATCGTTTGTGGGACGGAGTCCATGTCGGATGTTGATGTGGAAGACACTTATGAATCGACAAGTGGCGACGACGAGGCGCGGATTGAAGATTAGATCGTGAAGGAAGATGTTGAATTGAATCAACATGTTGCATCTTCATCACGACCCCAACGAGAGCGTCGTCCACCAGCTCGTTATGATGATTATGTAAATGGAACAGATATTGATCGTGTTCTGGATGAAGGAAATGTGGAAATGACGGTATTTGCATTGAATGCGATTGCATATGTTGATGATGTGCCACAGAAGTTTTCGGACATTGAAGGAAGAGAAGAGGCTGATGAATGGATGAAGGCTGTCAATACTGAAATAAATTCGTTGATGAAGAATCGAACATGGGTATTGATGACGTGAGGAAACGTGATGAATTTGGGCGACCAACAAATTACAAAGCAAGATTGGTTGCGAGAGGTTTTACTCAAAAACCGTGAATTGATTTCTTTGAAACTTATTCCCCAGTGGCAAGAATGGTTACCGTTCGCAAATGCATCAAATGGATGTCTGTACGGAATTTCAGAATGGGGACCTTCACGAAAAAATTTACATGAAGCAACCAGAGAGTTTTATCAAGGATGGACTCGTTTGCAAACTAAACAAGTCACTTTATGGGCTAAAATAAGCATCACGTGTTTGGAATGAGAAACTTCAAAAAATCATAATTAGCATTGGTTTTACGCAATCAAAATTTGACCAATGTTTATTAACTCAAGGAATGGGAGATGAAACAGTATATCTTTTTTTGTACGTTGATGATCTCATTCTCGTTTTGAAATTGCTTAAAAAAATCATTAAAATCAAGAAATCAATTTGCAATGGTATTTCAACACCAAAAGAATGCAATTTGAAATTGGTGAAAGTAACAGATGAGAGTACAACCCTGACTCGTCAACCATATCGAGAATTAATCGGGTGTTTGATGTATGCAGCAACAACTTCACGACCTGATTTATGTGCGTCTGTTGGATACTTCAGTCAATTTCAAGCTAGTGCGAGTGATGAGCATTGGGCTCATTTAAAACGAATGCTTCGATATTTCAAATCAACATTAAATCTCAAATTGACATATGTGAAAAGAAACAACACGGCAGTATTAACTGAATATGCTGACTCAGATTGGGGCAGTGACCTCGTGGACAGAAACTCTGTTTCTGAGGCCGAATATGTTTCGTTGAAATGGGCACCGAAATGGGTGAAGGTGTTAATAAGCCCACGACCATCTACGAGGATAGCCAGGGGTGCATTATAATTGCATCCAGTGGAAAAGAATCACATAAGCTAAAACATGTCGATATTCGATATCACTTTTTGCGAAATGTAATTGAACGTGGTGATATCGAAGTAAAATACATTGGAACCAAAAAGCATTGCTAAGGCATTGCTTCACGCCGAAAATGAATTGTTATATATTTTAATCAAGTTTGTATATTGTGCAATTTTTTGTAACAAAAATCGAGGCGGAGTGTTAACAGTGTACAAAACAAATAATGATGACAGTATAAGCAAAGGAGACATACTATAAAATCTTCTTCTGATTGGTTATTTGAACATTAAATACGTTTTATTTGTTTGGTCAGTTCTCAGTAGATAATGCACTACAGGAATTTATTAAAGTAAACAACACACGCTGCTTTATTCGGAACAATCTGCCATGGTACAAGGCTGATCATCATTAGTATGTATATTATAAACTATCGACAACTAAGCATTAGAAAAAATACTTTAATGGCCACAGTCTATATTAGCAAATTCCATTTCACTGATCTTCTATATACAAACCTCGTCTTGCTTTTAAGAGAACCAGGAAGCGATTCCATAGGCGGCCCCCAGAAGGGAAAATGGTCATATACTTCAAATGATTCGAAACGAAGTGCATATAATGCAGGCCTCATAAACCATTTAAGTCCTTTGCAGAATTGTGTAGCTATACCACCCGCGTACTATTTACCAGTACCAGACAATACAATTTATGTCGCTGTTTTATCGTGTTAAAAAATCTGCTAAAATATAAATATTGAAATTAATATTCGCGCCGCGCCATGCGCTCCTCCCTTCAACAAATTTGCTTTAATGCAATAAATTACACGCCAATTAAATGTAAAACCATGCAAATATTATATTACCAGGTATATAGCATGTAATTATTTTATGCAAACCAGAATACCTGTAATTACGTTCAGTACAAAGTATAATTTTTTTTTATTTTCAGGTAATTGTTAAGTTTTGCATGTACATAAACACTGTATGTATGTATGTATATGCGTTTGCAATTCTTGTATTTTGGCGGTTCTGGTTGTACACGAAGAAAGTGTTGTGTGGACAAATGTGCGCATAACAATTCAATTAAAAAAAAATTCCGCTTAATCTGTATGACGTGTGTATCGATCGATCCGGATTTTTCACATATATATATGTACATATATGTACATGAAGAGTAATTGCGGTAATTCCAAAGTAATTTAATTCAATTTGGGCTGTGTGAGCGCGTGTATATTTTTTTATATGTTAATTTTTTGGATGCGATAATGTTTTTTGATAAGTGCGTGTACACGGTGTAGTACAAGCAGGTACTCATCAACACACAATTTGTACATATTCTCACGGACCGTCAAAAGGAAACCAATCATAATCGATTTAAGATTAGAAATTTTTGATTTTATTTTTGTTTTCTACTGTGTTTTGTTACAAATAAATAAATATCGAATATGTACTTAGTACAGTATTAATATATGTATGTACGAGTAAGTTAACAAATCAATCAAAACTATATACAAAATATTGTTGGAATTGAAAATGTATAATATATGTAGCTATTTAACCCTATTTTGGCACGGGTTAATTAAGTTTTATGTAATAATAAGGTGTCAAATGATTGATTGAAATTATCTTCACGATGACATATTTGTTTGCGGTTGTTTGTTACACACATATGATTAGGTGAGTTGCAAAGTATACACAAAAAGATTTTTAATCACGTTTACGGAGAATCGAACCAAGCAACATAAAAACCATATCAAAATTTATTCAATTACGCCAGAACATGAACCAAATACACGAATGTCTCCTATATATGCTGTAAACATTTTTTACTTTATTTATATCAATAAATCATTTAATAATAACATTTTGTCATTTTATAATAAAGTGATCAAGGAAGAGGGGTAGTTTCCTACACGTAAAGTATTTATATGCGTATAAGGATAAGGGTTGCAACCAAAACCATAAACCGACCATGTATACAACATTTATATTTTATTTAAAAATAATAAAGTGACAAATATATATAAAATGACCCTTCCCCCATTCCCATCGATAGAATGTACAAAATACTGTATAAATCGCCGGAAATAGGGATGGTATATGTATGTGGTGCGCGTGGGGTTAAACTTATCTAAAATGTTATCAACGTTGTACACATTTTGTATATATTCCATGTTCTATGAATAATTCTATAATTGCTTGTGTAAATATAATAATTATATTAATCCATAAAACATAAACATAAATGGAATTGTGTATATACATCGCCATTCGTTTTGGTGGTGTGGCTATTAGCGATGGACATCGATTTGTTGTTGCTTTCGCTTTTATACGTATTTGGGTATCGTTTGATCAGTGGGACCGAATCCAGTTGCATATAGACCATACCATGTTTTCATTCGTTGTTCTCATTTTGATATTAGCTTCATATTCGATTACTTGCATATTGCGGATATCCTCGGCAAAATATGTTCCAGTTGCTGGTAAACTTCGGATAAGTTTGGACCATTTAAATGATATATTATAGCGTCAGACAAATGGACAAATTATCCGGATGAGTTCCGGATGTAATTTGAAAATTACATCCGGAACTCATCCGGGGGTAGCATAGTGGACATATCGTACGCAACATAATGGCTAAACCGGAGCACCTCTACACAAAATTCCAAAAGCCATGATCCGTCGCAAAATGGGTTACCCATTTTGAACGAAATGAGAAAAAGGAACTAAGGTCAAAAGATTAATTAGATAGCGAATGCTACAAGTCAATATTCTTATTCATAATAAACAACATTTAAAAAAAAACAATTAGTTCAACCATCTATTGTGGCCGTAACGGCGGAGCTAACCCTCCTCGAGATGACCCGTATCTTGCAGGGGAACATGAACAGGAACAAGACCGCTAACTAACTCTTGCATCAGCTGACAGTAGAGAAAGAGGCCAGCCTGCTCATCTTAAGTGACCAGTACCGAAGCAAGGAGGCAACCTGTTGGTATTCCAAACTATTGGGCATGACGGATATATGGATGCCGAAGGGTTACTTCACCCCAAACGAAAGGATCGCTCTTTGGTGCAAAGCTCGACGCATTGGAGGGTGGGATCTTCGGTATGGCCGGAGAACTCGTGATAGCCGGTGATTTCAATGTGAGAGCGCTCGAGTGGGGGATTCCAAACGCAGACACAAGAGGCAAATTGATCTTGGAGATCGTCACCAGAACTGGACTCCTGATAGTAAATAGCGGCACTGCTGCAACGTTTGGCTCGATGTCACCATTGCATTTTAATCCCTTGTGCCACACATCCACAACTGGAGGTTCATGGAGGATTACTGTGGCAGTGACCACCAGTGCATCGCTTTTGAAGTGAGTAGGAGACAGCGGAACGTTTCGCGGGATAACCACTGTAGGTGGAACCTGCAAAGCTAGCCGTAGTTAGTCGCATATTCGAGGAATACAGGCTCGTAGAAAAGGTACTCCGACGGAAAATCATTGAGAGTAAAGCTCGCTGTTGGAAGAAGCTAATTGAGGACATCGATGAAGATCCTTAGGGACGGGCCTACAAGGTAGTCACAAAGAAGCTAGGTGCCCAGATGCCAGCACGGGTGATGGATGCCGGTACTCCCAAATACATTGTTAGGACTCCCTTTCCTAGTCATCCTGAGCGAGAGCATATAATAGAAAGGTCAGAAGTAGAAGCCCTGCTCTTCTCGGAGATAGAACTACAGAATGCCATCTTTTCATTAAAGAGCAAGAAGGCTCCGGGTTCGGATGGGCTACCCAACAGGTACCTGATCTGATGCTGGCGATGTTTCTCGCTTGCTTGGTGGAAGGAGTGTTTAGCTCCAGGTGGAAGAAGGTACGGCTTGTTTTGATTAGGAAAGGTAATTGCAAACCCGAACTCCCATCATCCTTTTAACCCCTATGTATGCTGGATAAAGCGAGTAAAGTATTGGAGAAGCTAATCCTAGCAAGACTTATTTCCGTGGTTCAATTCGCAGGGGACTTCTCGCCCAGGCAGTATGGCCACAGATCTGGGCTTTCCACGGTTGACGCAATCCGAGAAGTCGCAAAGGCAGTAAGGAGTGCGGAAGACCACAACCACTGTTCGCGTCGCATTGTACTATTAGTAACCCTGGACGTGAAAAATGCCTTTAACACGGTGAAATGAAGGGATATACTCGACGCACTGGTGCATCAATTCCATATCCACTCTATCTTGCGCGGTTATTGAACGATTATCTGAGGAATCGCACCCTCATATGCGAAACAGAGGAGGGACAGTGGAGCATATTGGTTACAGCTGGATCGATCTTAGGTCCCGATTTATGGAATGTGTTCTATGATGACCTGCTATACGAGTGGAGACACCTCACGAGACACACCTAGTGAGTTATGCGGACCATTAATGGTTGAATGGAAGAGACCGGATTGACCCTAGCTCGTAGTAAAACGGAGATAAATATATACTCTCAAAGAGGAGAATCCAGCCATCTCTCCAAATGTAGGTCACAGCCTTGCGAGCAGGATCATGTCAAACATCGGTGGACTCAAGTCTAGGAGGAGGCGACTCTTAATGACGGTGCTCTAATCCGTCCCTCCGTACGGGGCAAAGATTTGTGCTGACTCCACGAAGAAGGAAGCGTGCCGAAAGCGGTTATCCCGGATGCAGAGGCGGAGTGCATTGTGAGTGGCCTCGATCCACCGTACAGCCGCAGAAACAGCAATTGTAATTATAGCTGGATGTATTCCCATACACCTCTTGGCTAAAGAGCGGAAGTTCCTATACCACTGAAAGTCAGAGTTCGGCCAGAAAGCAGCGAGCCTGGAAGGGCTAGTACTCTGGAAACCTGACAGAGCACATGGGAGCGAGAAGCAAAAGGTAAGTGGACAGCTAGGCTTATAGAGCAGGTGAAACCCTGGATTGAAAGGAAGCATGGAGAAGTCGGATACTACCTGACGCAGTTCCTGTGTGGTCACGGATATTTCCGATCACAGCTTTTTAGAATGCGGACGGTGACGTCAGTAGAATACCTGTATTGCCCAAATAGTTACGATGGCGCGGAGCACAGGTTCTTCGTATGGCAAGCATGGGAGCATCCCAGAGCGGCACTGGAAGTAGAAGTGGGTACATGGTCGCCTGAAACGGCTGTTGTTATTATGCTCCGAGGAGCGGATTTATGGTAGCTTCTTTCACAGTTTTTTCAGTCTGTTCTTAGAGAGAAAAAAGGAGATTTAGATAGATTTCCATGAGGAGGAGGTAGCTCGAGGTGAGCATCAGAAAAAAAAGAAAAAATATACTAGCTCGAAGTAATCTGGAATTCAGTTCCTTGGCTACTATGGTGGAGGGGGAGGGGGAAGTGTTTTAGTCGGTAGAGAAGAAATGCGAGTCGGACACATTGTGCGTAAGAAACATTTTCACCTTCCCCAAGAAAAACAAAAAAAAAATATGATAAAATATAACGCCAAATATCTATTTAACGAAAAACATAAGACACAGTACGAAGCAACATTACGTAATATGGCAAAAAAAGTGCAATATTGCGAAACATCACGCAACATAGTGGAATAATATAATACGCAACACAGTGCAACATGACGGCTCATCCGGAAATCTCCTAAATAAATTATCCCGGAATCAGGATTAATTTTAATTATTTCATTGCTTCTGAAAACCCTAAGCCAACATCACACAACATCCCTCAACAAATCGACTCCTGGTACTCGGAGGCCCTAATCACCACTTTATATAAAACTCGGGTGAGTCAAGTAAAAATTAAAGAAAACGAGAAGAGGTTTGACTCTCTAAAAGAATTTTCCCGAAGTCTGGACCAATTTCAAGCGATTCCTGGTAGCTGAAAACCGCCCTTTACCAGATTTGGTAAAAACTGTACGAGTAAGAAAAATAAAACTGAGACACGGGCCTCACCGGATGACCCCCTAAATGAATTGTCCCGAAATCCTGCAGCAAATTTTATAAAAATCGTGTAAATCGAAAAAAATTAAAGAGAGGGACAGACACTTGACGGTTTTTACGATTTTTTACAAAAATTCAATTAAGAGAACTGAGGCCTGCCATCCGACCCTCTGAACGGATTTTCCCGAAATCTGGACCAGTCACAATCGATTCCTGGCAAATAAAACCATCCCTTCGCGAATTTTTAATAGAATCGTGCAAACCGATAAAAAATTAAAAATCGGGACCCACAAGATGGCTGCTAAACTAAATTCAAACAAAATCAGGACCCATAGCAATCGATTCATTTCACTCAAAAAACCCCTTAGCAATTGTCATCAAAGTTTTTTGAGCTGAGAAAAAATAATAAAAGGGAACACGGGCCATACTGGAGGCCCCATAGACGAATTTTCTGGAAACCAAGAGCCATCGTAATTTATATTCTTGATACTCAAAAATCCATTTTTACCAATTTTCATGAAAAACGTTCGAGCCGCTTCTGATGTCTTAATAAAATTGTTCCTCATGTAAATATATTAGAAGATCCTGCCCTCAATGGCGCAAGGGACCATGGTGCAAATCTTAGATTCTATCTCAAATCGCAACTGAGTTTTGGTATAGGCTTTGTGAAACGGCAAGAGTTTAAGCCAACCTCTTCAATGCAGTCATTACACAATGAACTACGATGAAACATCATTCTAAGTACATAGAATTTGAAATTACCATTACCTGCTAGAATAGCGACCAAAACTCGTAGCTGGTCTAACTTCAGAAACATAGCATTTACTTAACCTTGCGTTACAAATAAAATATTTCGCCTTCCATGATGTAGGGGAAGCAAAGCCAAGAGCGCCTAGTTTCTTAGCGAGCATTGTTAAGCTTTCTTGTCATTATATTAAAGCTCAGCAGAGCTACATAAACCGGCCAAATGAAATCCAGATGCGAACCCATGCACCCACATGATCCTGAATCAGATTGGTAGTGGTCACAGGATTCCGCATTGCATTGAACACAGCTTTACTATCCGTACACAAAATGATATTTTCATATGAAACAGCGATGCTATAGACGTACCAATCGTACGCAGCGTGAGACCAATCAGACTGGCGTAAGATCATAGATCAAGTGAAGAGCGGTATATTCTAAAACCCCTGGCTTTTTGTAGCTTACTTTCAAGGTGAAATTTCCAGGAAAGTTTCCTGTCTAAGGTAAAGCCAAGGTGTTTGACGGTATCTGATCTGGTGACATAGTTCACCAATATTTCTTTGCCTAGACAGAATAACGCGCAAACCCTTCCCAAGGCACCACATCCCTACCACTTATGGTGATACGCTGCATTAAGTCAAGGTTTGAGCATTAAGGTCAGATTGGTGTAGTTTAACAAGTAAGTCATCAGTCATCAAGAACTATATGAGAGGTGACATCCATTCGAGACTTTAACGGAGACTGAACGAATCCAGCTCGACCTCAGCAATGTGAGCATGAATTCAATCCATGCAACGCTAGCTCGATCACTGCCAAAATTGGTGCAGCCCTTGAAAATGGTAGAAATCAAGGTTTTATCCGACTTATCAGCTTTATAAATGAAAATAACTTTGATTATGCTCCAAGATTGCCAAACAAGCATTGCAAGCTTGCAAAAATTGGAGTACGTGGTCCCAAAGGCGAAGAAACCGCTATTTTACTATCTATCACCATTAAGACTACCTGCCTTATACGGCGCAAAAGGTGGGTTGCCAGTAGCGTTGGGCTCTTCAGAATCAACATATTCAGAGTTATTAAAGTTGGAATTGGGAAAGTGAACAGGCAGCAGTAATTCCGCAATTTACCTATTAGAGGTGGTCAGCCTGCCATCGTTAATCCGGCAAGAATTCTTTTTAGACAGAGACCCATTAAGCTTGCGGCGATGCCGGAAAAACTGTTAACTTCTTCACAAAAGTGAATCGAAGGAACCCCACGGCAGAAGCCGAACCCCACGCGTAGATCTTAAAAAAATTTATATTCTTTCTCTGTTTCTAAGAATAAGTCCCAATCATTCCGAAGATTGCATCTTTTGGCTCTTAAGTTTTCTGACAGTTTTCCTTAGTTTTTAAGATTGGAATACCAAAAAGGCTAACTCCGAGTTTTTAGTTGGCAATGAAAGAGTAAGATTCCTTACTCGCGTCAAAGACGATGCTATCAATTCAAATCGTAAGCCTTACGTATCTCACTCAGTGAAACTATCCGAGGTACATCCTTTATTGGTGGTTTCAAGTGTGTAAATTTGCGACAAGCATTACAATGGCAGCCACCACCCAGGGCACCTGCTAATTACTTAATTACCACTTAATTAAGGTTAAAGATAACTCGAAGATTTCAGGGTGATAAACACAGCCATAACGTCAGCTGAGGTCTCGGCAGAGATAGCACTACCAAGAAGGTATGATTCTTAAATAAGACAGAAATCTGTTGGCGCTACAACAAGCAGCGACCCAAGGTCAACAGTGGCAGCTTTGCCGTGGTTTAAATTTATCTCTTTAAAAGCGAGCATGGAAGTCATATCGGTTTCTAAGGTTGTGTGTTCAATCGGTTAAAATCATTTTTTGTTATCCGCTCACAAAGCATCTGCATTTAGAATTTCACTAACAATGGTTCAGTTCTGAAGACTGGTGTTCCGCAGGGGTCAGCTCGCATACACCAGTTCTGACTGTAATACTATTTCTTCGCTTATTAATCTTGATTCGAATATTTTTAGTGATTTATAAATTGTTGCTTAAACTAAACAAGGTAATTCTTGTCTACTCGCTACGCTGGGCCAAGAGTGGCAAATACTACAGAAACTGTCGAAAGATTAAATCAGGAAATAACATTAAATAATATTTAGGTTTAAATGTTGATAGTCGTTCGAAATTGCGCTCGAACTGTGTTAATAATCGCACACAGCGTGAGACCAAACAGCTTGGCCTGGAACAAAGTGCTGATTGAATTCAGACTGCCGTAAGATCGTGGAGGGCAGTAGATTCATCTGTGAAAAAAACTTACGACTCAGACACTTGGTGATTGAAAATTTGGGACAATCAAAAGGCTTTCGATGGGAAAAGCGCTGAGAAGGGATTATCGAAGTTAGATTCTATAATTATTTCTGGTATTGGTGAACTGAAGAGATTGAAAATTTGTCTATGCCCTGCAATCAAACTTAGGTGGTTTCATGGCATAATGAACCTTATTCTGAACGCGTGGAACAAGACATATTCAAAATAGAAGACTGCATCGAGAATAGGAACAAAATGGACTGCAAAGTGTGGAGCAGGTCGAGTACATATCATCGGAAATAACCCTGCATACTCTGCAGACTGTTAAGTTTTGCTAAAGAGGGATTGAATTTTACCACTGATTTCCATATAACAAATGCGTAAGATACCATAGGTAAGAGAAACGACTTTTAATTAAACATAAGCATTTGAGTAGTTAAACCAGTGAATTTACCAAATGTTTTTCTACGTTGCCATTGTAACGATAAGAAGTTTGACGGTTTCTAACCTGGTGATCGTTTCCCCAAAAAGAAACGAAACTGACAGTTCACTAATATTTCTTTGTTTAGTAAAGACCAGTAAACTTATTTTAGACAGGTCTGCTGATTGTTTACCTGAAATAGTGATGAGCAGATCATCAGCATAGCTCTGAACAATAAAGCCAGATTGATGAAGTTTAACAAGTAAAAGTAAGTCATAAAGCATGAAGAGCCACAAGAGATGTGAGAAAACATTCCCCTGGCGTAACATTTGAACAACTTAACAGAGATTGAAAGACAATCCAGCTCGGCTTCAGCAATGTGTTACTCGAACTTGAATGCAATTCATGCAACGATAGCTTGGTCAACGCCTAAATTAGTACAGGCCTCGATAATGGTATAGAAAGCGAGGTGACATCGAAGGCGCCTGCAATATCCAAGAACGTGCTCACGAGAAACTCTTTAATATTAAGCGATCTTTCGATTGTTGTAACAAGTTCATGTAGAGCAGCAGCTGCATGCTACAAAGTGCGAAAACAAATAATCGCCGATCTTGGATAAATCTGTCGTCAATTCTCTCAGGCACTTTGAGGAAGGTTGAGGACTGACTAATTAGCCTAAATGCTTTAGAAAATAACTTTGCTTCTGCTTAAAGTATGCGGAACAGTTCCGAAAGCAATGCAAGCTTGAAAAGGTTGAAGTAAGTGATCCCGAAGGAGAAGAAACCCGTGTAGTAATTCAGCAGGAAACCCGTGTTGTAATTCCGCAAATTGGTGGAAATCAGTCTGTCATCAGAAATTCACAGTACATCCGTTATATAAATATCAATTATAACAGACACCTATTAAGTCTGACGATGCCGGAAAGATTGTTAATTTCTTGAAAGAAGCTAATCCAAGAAACCCTACTAGTGGGTTTTTAACTTTCTTTATATTCTCTTTGTGCTGCTAAGAACAAATATCAATCATTCTGAAGGTTGGATCTTTTAACTATATTCTGAAGTTTCCTGGTAGTTTTTCCTAATTTTTTTAAGATCGGAACTGCAAAAGGCTTAATAAGAGTCTTTTTTTTTGGTAATGAGAGGGCAAAATTTTTCGAATGTTAAATGCTAGCAATTTAATATCGTTAGCCGAACGAATTTTTCTCTGTGAAATTATCATAGTAGGTAAGGTTAAAGAGGTGGTCTGTCCAGGTTTCTGTTAAAAGAGATGCACCAGTGTTTTGAAGATAGATGCTCCACTCCGACGAACTCTTCTGAAGGTGAAGGTTAAACAGGGTCATAAAGCAAAAAAACTGATGATATTAAAAGTGGTTTGCAAGAAGTCAAAAATTTGACATCAGCTACATTCGTGTATGAGAGATGCACTATCACAACTCTTGCTAAAGACCCAGCCAACGTTGTGGTTTAATCTAGAGAAAGCATTATCAGAAGAAGTTTCCTGAATTAGACAGAAATCAGTATGCACTATAGCAAGCGTCGATCTAAGCTCAAAAGTGGCTGCTTTGCTCTGATGCAAGTTTATCTGTTTAAAAACTGTTTAAATAATAAAAACTAAAGCGAATCCAGACCCAGAAATGTACTTGAATGACTTCCGGTCCACCCTGTAAACAAATGATTGGCGATTAGCTTCACATTTGAAAAGGACAATCCTCCATTCCTTCGTCAAGACTCTGGGATTCATCAGACCAATGTTAGTTATAATATCGGTTGGATTCTCAGGAGGTTCAGGAGGCAAAGTGTATATCAGAATAGGTTTCGGAGGTTCAACGACTCCTAATTGGTAACCATCTCAGATATCCTTGATTATGCCAACCTCTGTGTTGATATTTTATGCATCTTATTAAACCGTAGGGTACCCGAAGGTGTTTCTTCGGAGACGTTAAAAATTGCTGTTGTCATTCAAAAAAGATTATGGTACACTAACCAATAATTATTGACCAATTTCATTACTCTCAGTACTCTTTCTGATTCTTGAAAATTCCTTCAAGAATGATCCGGAAAAGGAGGATGCTGAAACAGGATGGTGAAGGACCATCAGGGAAGCAGAAAGTTACACTAATCGATGAGAAGAAAATTGAGCTCCTAGGAAGAAAATGTAAATATCGAGGGAACCTGAGCGATGGATCAAACGGAAATAAACATTTCAGTACACCCGCCTACTCCAGAACAACACAAATCAACCTTGGACATTGGCAGACATGATGAAGACGCTTTTACCTCAAATACAGGAAATGAAAACAGACCAGGCTGTCAAGTTTGACCATCAAAGTGTCAAATTCGGTCAACTACGAACAGAAAAAGGCTATAAATTAGATCAGATTCGCTCAGAGCTAGATACATGGTTTGCCGAATTAGACTAAAGGAGAACTAAGAAGAGAAATAGACAATCCACTGAGAGGTGAAAATTCAAGGAGATTGACAATAAAATTAAGCAAGTGGGGACCCACCTCGAAACATAAACATCGCAGCCAGCCAAACAAAACATTTTCAACCGAACTGGTTGTTGGAAACCATAGAGGAATTTTAAAGCTTCCGACTGAGTTGGAACTAAGATACGAGCAGTCACACGTCAGAGAATTATGCAAGATCAACTCCAAGGGAAACGGCAACTACATGAGGAATTCCTGGAAAACCTAGAGAGAGGAGTAACCGAAATTAGTGAGTAAAACTTACTGCAGTGCAGATGTACTGAACGGACTCACAGTGGACTCGTTTGCTGTCAAGGACGACCATCTGAAACTTTATTCAAGAACCAATATGAGGCGGCTATTGCAAGTTTAGCCACTGTTACAGTCAAGTTCCGTAATCTGGATTAGGAGAAATAACAAACCGGGCATTTCATGAGAAATTGTAAGCAGCCACGTACACAGAACCGGAGAGAAGTTTGCGTACTACGCAAAAATTAGTTAAGATTAATTTTAACTTTTATAAGCATTATTAAGTTAAAAATTTGAAATGAATGTAAAATCTCTAATTAACCAGAGATGCCTCTGCCATCTAGAAATAGGGAAATAGAAGAGAGGACTTTAGCGAATTATGGACTTTTTTTCATTATCTTTTAACTATGACATTCAATTTCCAATTACATGACGTTTAAGAAATGTTGCCACTTGAAGTTTAAATATGTGAAAACTGTGCGTGAGTGTGATGAAAAATATCCAGATTCTTTGATAAATATCATGGGTTCTGAATGTCGGCCTTATTCGATATAGTTTCTGTTAGTATTATAATTTTTTAAGTACGAGCAGCCCATTCCCAGACCGCTGAATTCCATGTAAAACCACCCAATTTCCCATCCCAATGACTCACGAGGCTGGATATGCTGGATGAATCGCTTGGCATCTCATCCCACATTAAGGGAACGATTTTCGGGATTTTGACATGTATAACTTTTGTTTTCTTTTTTCCATTGCCAAATCATTGGCACTGGCGGTCGGGAGACACCACAAAAATAGAAGAAATGTATATAACATACAACCGATGCGATTCTGTCAAATTAGGAGAGATGACGTTGGTGCAGGCGTTTTCGAACAAAAAATTAAGTTACCAACTGGAAGAGCGGAAAAAAGTAAACGATAGAAGTGAGATTGATGGTTCCGGCTCGTTAGATTTGATCTGTTGAAACGTCACGACGGTAACAAAAAACTACAGAGGATAAAAGAAATAGACGAGCGCGAGGGTCGGGGGTTATTCTAGGAATCGGGACAGAAGAAAAGTGCTGACGGGCGTCCACGCTCAATTGTGGCCATCGAGGAAGGAAAAGGAAAAGAGAAGCATCACGAGGCCAGGAAATATAATCTGAAATGGAACAAGAGACGAGAGCGGTAAGTACCTCCAGCCAGGTGAGTCGATCTTGTGTTTGCCCTATTTATTTTCCACTTCACTCCTACTCCACACTCCTAACTCGACACGCGGTCAAAGCACTTTGGGCTCGGTACTCCATAGTCGACCCTGAATAGTCGCTCCGCTCTTGGAGCACATCACCCGGCAAGACGTGACAGGTAGACTGGCGCCCGAGCGAGACACAAATTGTGGTCTACCCGCGTGACCTTCAGTTCAATTTTTTTTTGTGTATTGAAAGTGTGATAAAGCAAAACACTGGATTGTGTGACTCGCTTAAAAATCCTCAATTGAGCCTCGCGGATATCAACAAAAGCTAACAAAAAATATCTAGAATAACTGGTGGCGGCTTCCACGATCGGTCGGTTGTTTTTTATTTTTATTGGATTTCTTTTCTTCTCTTTTTTATTGGATTTTATTTACCACTTGGATAAGTTGGTTGTTCAAGATATTAGTCCCTTGTTTTAGATATTTGGTTTAATCGAATTGATTCCGGTCGGCCTGTTGTTAGATGACAAAGTTTCTTGTGGTCGTTGACGTTTGTTGTTTGGTTTCGTTAGCTAAATTTGTTATCGTTTTGGGACGTGAAAATTGTGTAATTTTATAAATATTCGATATACTAAATTGAAACGGAAATGGGAAAAATAGCAGGCATCGCGACATTAAAATATTACCGAAACCTGATAATAACTTTGGAGGTAACATGCTCACGTGGATAACATCATTATCGTGCCTTGAGCCTTATCACAGCCTTGGACGACCATGAAAATGAATTCACATACTAAGCGTATGTGTCCGATATTATCTACCATTTCAAACTTCAAAATCTTTTCTCAATGTATCTGGTTCACATTTACTTAGCTCACGATATTTATGGAAGAAATACTGTACCAGTTCCATGGAAATATTTTCTAGTAATAATAATTTGCATTATTTAAAATATTCGGAAACAAAAGTTAAAAATATAATCGATCACGATCATGTAAAAATTAGTAGATGACGCGTAAACGCCCATCTATGCATGTCGATCTATTCGAGTTTTAAAAAAAATGATCATGAGTTGTAAATTTTTTGCTAAAATCCTTATTACTACTGAGCTAGATCGTAATCGATTAAAAATTGACCGAAGAACTTCGTAACGAATTTTATTGCGCATGGCTGAATGTGGAGTTGAAACTAGCTTGAAACCGAGATTTAGTTTATCCAATTTGAGTTTATCGGATGTTAAATTAGGTTTCACTAACTTTATTTTAACCTCAAAGAATATTATAGCGCCAGTTCACGTGTTCCTGGCATGTTAAAAAAATTTCTTCCTCGCTCCTTGGTGCTTTTTATAACGTAGAATGATTTGCATTTGTCATGCCAAGATACTCGATTATCCTAAATGTTTTTTCTCTGGACTTCCAGCATTAATAAGGAAGACTCATTCATATCCCCGATCTGTGAATAGTGCGCTAAACTATGTAGAAAATTGCAATTAGGACGACGTGATTGCAACAAAATTAGTAAAATATTTCGATGATATGAAATTTTGTATTTCAACTTTAACCGTTACCTTCTATCTAAACTTCCGTTAATCGCATATTAAAGTACCTGAAGTAATTGAAGTAGTTGAAACAAGATTGACAGATATTTTCGATATTAAACAACAGTTAAAGTAATTTATTCATTTTAAATTAATTTACAAGAATATATAGTTGGCAAACAAATTGGCGAGTAATCGTCTACTCTTTACTGGTCGGAACAACCTAACATAATCGATGAGAAATTGAAGGTCGAAATCTTGAGAATTTACGGCAGCTAATGACTGGAATGGTGTGAGGAAAGGGTCCCCATTAAGCATTCCAGATAAAGTAAACTACGATTATGTCAACGTCAATGTATTTGGGTTATGATTCAGTCTGTTGAAAAAATTCAACATACCTTCAACATACAATCATAAATAGGTTGAGCGACGCTGCTTTATAAATTAAAACTTTGTTATACATTATTCGTCGATGATTTTATTGTTCATGCTGTTGTTATAACACACGGCATATTTAATTGGCACGTTTCGTTTCTTGGAGTAGATTATAATTGTTGTGCTCTATGCTTATCAGATTATATAGTTTTTTTTATAGGATTTTAAATAATAATTAAACATTTCTGTTTCCTGAAAGTGACTTGCTGGAATCATGCATTTAGTTATGAAGTTTATTACATTTGTAAAACTTTATCGTTTATATTTAATTATAGTTTATGACATATAAATATTGTTGATTAGTGCAAGGAATTAGTAGAAAAAGTTTGTCTTAAAATTATAATTTCACCAGGTACACAGTTAGAAATTTTACTGCAATTTTTAATGCAACCCTTGCATTAAGGCTTATACGATGCATGCTTGTATCACATTTTGATGCAAAGCATGCATTAAAAATAGTTATGATGCAGTTGCGTCAAAAATTACTGCAGTAGTGCGTCGAAAGAAAATTTCTATATAATTTGGGGCTAACTATTTTTTAGCGAATTTATAATAATTCGCTAAGGCATTGTGGATACTTTTAATATAAGCTTAAAATATTTTTCATATATTTGCTGTGTAAGGATGTCAGTAAGGATGTCAGTTGATTTACGTCAATCGAGTTGGATTGG
The DNA here is from genome assembly GCA_932526605.1 of Nephrotoma flavescens. Taxonomy (NCBI): domain Eukaryota; kingdom Metazoa; phylum Arthropoda; class Insecta; order Diptera; family Tipulidae; genus Nephrotoma; species Nephrotoma flavescens. The sequence continues at coordinate 235,437,980 of OW052220.1, forward strand.
AAGTAAAAAACTGGAATCTGTGGATTTTGCCTTATACAATTAAGGTATAACCAGAACCAGCGATACAGCGACAAGATACAACGCCTGTCAAATTAAAATACGCATAAACCATAGGATGCTAACACAACTAATGTCACTGACGACGACGACATTGTCGCCTATTTTTTTTAGGATTTATTCTAATTTTGTCACCGGCGCTGCAGTACCACCAATATAAGTTTCAGATTATTATGTTGGTAAACATTTTTTACAACTGTACGCTGAACGCTGTACACAATTTTTTATGTAAAAAAAAAAAATAAATAGAGTCGATAAAAAGATAAATAAAATATTTTAGGGTTAATTTATTATTATTTTTCTTGTTTTGTCGCTTCAACGCCTACGCGCTTGTTGTGTTTACTAAAGCGACATCGCCAGCAGGCAAATGTATTTTATCGATGTTTCTTGTCGCTGTATCTCTGGTTCTGTTTATACCTTTATTCTAATTTTGTCGCCGGGCTGCAGTACCACCAATATAAGTTTCAGATTATTATGTTGGTAAACATTTTTTACAACTGTTTTCAATTTGAGTTGGTCCGGTAATGGTCTGATTTGGCAATGTAACAAGTGTACTAAATACTAAAAGCACGTTTTTTACTTTAATTCATTAAAATGGATTTATTAACCTTTGTATTATAAAAAAAAACAAAAAAAAAAATAAAAAAATTCAACCGGCTAATATTTCGTCCACCTCCCTTTATTTTTAAGCAAAACTGAGATACGACGCGGGATACTGTTGATCGACTTTATAATGGTATCCTTGATTAAGGGGTCGTTATTCCAACTATTTTTAATTTCCTCAAACAACTTTGCCTTAGTCGTAATGACTATTTTCGACAATTGCAATTTTAAAACAGCTCAAACATTTTTAATCTGGTTCATACCTGAACCTGGCGAATTACCAGCCCAATCCAGAACGAATATCTTTTTTTCATTTCATATACTCAAGGAATATATACAAAGGAATATAAATATGTAACAAAACTTTTTTAAGTTCTATGAAAATTTACAGTGATGTGCCAGTGTACTATGCTACTAAAGTTAGCAGTTAAAAAACCTGCATTATCGACATATTTTGTATCAGGTGGTAGTACAAAATGTTGTTGATATTAGCCGAAAATCACATGTTATTGAAGTTACAACAGTACATTTTCATCGAACAAAATTTAAAAAATACAGTCAAACCTGTTTTTGTGCGGTAATAGGGACCGCATACAAAAATCTTCCGAAACTTCACTAATAGGTATAAAACATAGTTTTAGCAACATGCGGTGGATAGAGACCGCATAAAAAAAATTACACGTAAAAAAAAATTGAAAAGGCTCGCCGAATTAACAAAGGCAGGCATTTAATTTTTAAATTGACTTAAAATCTGTAATGAAAATGAAATAAAAAAGTGATTTTATTAATGAATATCATAAGTTTTTTTAACAATGGTTTAAGAAGTATGTTTATAAATGGCATGTGTGTATTAAAAACAAATGTAAATTGTATGTTTATAATGTGAAATAAAATATGCCTTTCTTGAAGTGTCATTTTGAAATTAAATTTGTTTTTGTAAAACACCTTTGTTAAGTAAGAAAATTTGTTAAAAATATGACTTAAAAAAGGTCCCATTTTTTCATATAATCTTTTTTAAGTCAATCTTTTTAATTTCCGCCGTTTATAATTCAGAGAGCCAACTCAAAACATTATACGCAACCTGACGCAATACTTACGCAATGTGATGAAATATCAAAAATTGAAAAAAACAAAATGGCCAACGTCAATTAACTAATTAGATTAATTACATTCAATTATGTTCTAATTTGATTGAAATTTTGAAAGAACTTAAGTACATTGAATATACTGAATAAATTTTTTCCATACCGCATAAAAAAATCGCACAAAAAAAGACCGCACAAAAACAGGGTTGACTGTAAATACATAATTCGACTGTTTAAAGGTTATATGAACTGGTTGAAGTTAGACCATTTCATAACCAGTTTATGTTGGATATAACAGTTACTGTTGGATCCCTTATATATAATTTGTCGTGTATAGAGAGAGGGCTACGAATTTGGGCTGTGGCACTTACAGTAAACAGCTGTACCAAAAATCAAGGTATATTTTATGTAGCATCATAGCGAAATAAATTAAAAGGTGGACGCGTGATAATTTGGACTGGGGGAAGTTAAAAATTAATTAATCAAAAAATCAAATCGGGTGAAATTGAGATTCCATCATCGCAGCCGAAATCCCGGATGAAGCGTTGGTGACTGAGAATATGGTCCATAAACCTTGCATAGTTTTCAATAACGACTCACGCTGTACGATCGATGGCAAGTGTTTCGAGCGATACTCGAGAGACCTGATTACCGACACCATGACAAGAAATGATTGATACCCATTGTATCGTAGGCGATAAGTAGCGGACTATGGGTGATCTACAGTTGTAAAGGGCAAGATGTTGTTGTCTGGACAATCTGTGGATTATACCATATTCGCCGATATTGTCAAAGGGTTTTGAGGCTCACATCAAAATGGAATATAGTAGCTCGTTCCGTTAAGTCGAGTTTTTCTTGGGTGACAAATAAAAGCACCAAAACCCAATTTTTATAAACTTATTGGAATTATTTATTTCTTAATTACTATGGAAAATTATTTATCTTTTTAATTTGTTAATTAATTTATTTGATCGCGTTATAATGCTGCTGGTAGATCTTAAACTAATAAATGTGAAATTCACGAAAGTATACAATGAACTGTCAGTAAACATTTGTTACAGGAATGCCCGGTTGCACAGAAAAATGACTGTTAGTTGTACGCCAGTTAAATGTTTTATATGAAATCGTTTCCTCGATCAGAAAAATTCAACGCAAACTTGACTAAATATTTTTTATATCATGGACATATTTAACGATTAGGTAAAAAAAAATTATTCAATCAAAATTGGCCGTTTAAATATGTATACGCAATAAATATTTCCAAGGAATAAAATATATTTAATCAAGTTTGCGCTGATTTTTTTCTGAATGCGCGAACAGTATAGGAACCATGCGCAGATTTTAGCGAAAAAAAAATTCGATATAATTTCTTGTAGTTGCTAGAAAAACGTACGTTGAACTTTTAATATTTTTTAAATCATAGCAGACGTGTGTGCAACTTTGATTCATTTTATTATGTTTGACATTTCACAATGACTTTTCAATTTGTGGTATGTGGTAATTTATCGCCGTTTGTTTTACATTTTGAATAATGAAATAATGTTGAGTTCAATAAACAAATATTTGTATTTTAAAATTGTTTTGAAGCCTTTAAATATATCCGTATCCAGTATTGACTAATTTATTACATAGATTATTTTCTAAATATTAAAATACCCAAATAAATCGATCCTTGTATATTAAAAAATTAATTAATAAATTTATAATGAAACTAGCTATATAAATCAAGGCGAATTGGTGTTTCTCGTTCTTTAATTAAAATTATAAATAATTATAAAGAAATTTGTTTGATTCTTGCTAAATAAAAAAAATTGTTATCAAAATAATGAATATTTTTTTATAAGTACCCTCCTATGTACTGATAAAATTTTGTCTAAATTTAGTTAGTTTTTTTTGCGGGTTGCATGCACAAAATTTGTATAGCAGTTTGGTTGCATACATTTATTTTTATTTAATCGAAAAAAAATTATATCTAGTTTTTTTTCGCTAAAATCTGCGCATGGTTCCTATACAGATTTCATATAAAATATTTACTTGTACACAACTAACCGGTCGTTAGCAATTTTTCTGTGCACCCGACCATTTTGACCGCGTATTTTTAAAATATAAATATGCTTAATTTTACTTTAACTAATTTAATTATAATACAATAATAGCCGTATTTTGTTGAGAATTTAAACATTAGAGGTCAGGTTTCGAATTAGAAGTGTTTGTATCTGAATTTATCATAACAAAAGAAAAATTTTCATCATAGGCTGGCTTACTTATCAGTAGTAATTATGATCCCAAATCGATTTGTGTAAAACTTCAATTTTTTTGGATTTATGTGCAAACCGAACTCGAATTTTATTACTACTGATAAATACGCCAACTATATGACACATGCTCAATCAGCTATAGCAAGCAAGCAATATGCTAGCGCAAATCATGGCTACTCAATCAATTTTACCAAGTAAATTTGAATTTAAATTAATTTTTTTATACGTTTTTTGTTTATTTTTGCGATTGCACAGTAAAACTATATAAATATTTGCTATCACTTTGGACGGAAGTCTAAACGAGTGACGAAAGCAACTACTGTGCTGAAAGTCGAACTCATATATATATACAGCCAGTTTCGAACTTTTTCCCTTTGAAACCGCCATGATCATGTTATATACCATTGGAAAGGTCTTGAAGAGTAGACCCAAATATTGTATAAAAGTATGAATTTCTACCTACATTGAGTGAAGATATGGCCTTCCGAAAATTGCCCCAAAAAATCAGTTTTTCGGGTATGACTGCCCCAAAAAGTGTCCCAATTATATTTTAACTAGCAAATTGTAGTGTGTTTTAACTAGCAATTCAACGACACCTCAAACGTCAAAAACAGATGATTTTGACCAAAGTTATGACATTTTTAAATTGTTCTATGACGTCACCATATAATCTTGCTTTGGTATAGTACATACATATATGTTTGTCCGTACTTCTTTCATTTCATCTCATATTTTCATCTCATATTTTCAGGGTTTGTAGTACTTGAAAAACTAACAAACTTTCGTTCTACAACTTTTTGATTGGGCCGCCATGTTGGCCGCGGTTGGCCTCTGAGCGGCCACTTTTGGCCATTTTGGCCACGCCCACAGCGCTGAACCTATTTGACGTACCCCGGACATATGCATGTCGTTGGAAAGGTATTGACGCCAGCTATCAAATAGCAAATACAAAAATTTCAAAAAATTGGGGTGGAGCGTCATTTTGGCCAAAAAACTGAAAAATGCCAAATCGGCCGGCTACATCCGGCCAAATTGCTAAAAATTAGCCCAAGAGTTTTTGTTCATATTTTCAGGATTATTAGCCACAAATCTCACCTACAATATGACATCAACCGTTTGTACCAGAAAACTCGTATATTTTAGAAATTGACCTTCATAACTTAAAAGGTACCCTATTTTTTTGCAAAATTTCATTTTTTGGCCATTGGGCCATTTGGCCACCAGTGACCATTTTTTCATAACAAAAAAATGAAAAAACTGACAAATTGATGTGATCGAAAAAACCACCAAAAACATTGAGCATTTAACAGTCTCCTTGCACAAAATCGATATTTTTTTAATCTTTCTGATGATTTCCTTAAAAAATAGATCTTATCTCCCCTCCCATCGCATGAAGATGGAATATCAGCGAAAGGGTAGCTACCATTAATTTTTGTTTCCAACTAACACACTAAAATATGTATATTTTATTGTATTGTTTAAGGAATCAAAAATGAATGGTAGCCGCATACGGTTAGTTACAAAACAGCAAGAAACATACAAAAAATTGTTGAATTTCTCAATCGAATTTCTACCACAAACACATGCATGTGATCTAAATGTTTACTACTCTGTAACATACACTAAAAACTAAACTACAAATGTTCAGCCGATAGCCTACGAGAACCGGGTGTGTAACGTATGTGAAGTTATTCCACGATTCTATCCCAGAACATAAAAAAAAATTCATCAGGCAACACTAATCAATAAAACCCCATTTGCTCTTGTGTGAAGTTAGCCCAGTCCAGAATTTGTTAAAATTGATTCAAAATAATTTGTAATTGCTGAAGTTAGCCCAGCCCAGAATTTTTTAATTATCACGTAAAAAAACAAAAATAAAAGTCGTTACTTTTAAAATATGAGAATTTCAACCAGGTAAACGTTATATAAATAGAAAATACACTGTATTTGTACGAAATAAAATTACATTACACATGACAAAGGTACTTAGCATGATAAAAATACAAATTTGTCGGACTAAGGCTATGTGTTTTTGAGATCGTCACACTCCTGCCTTATTTTAAGAGTGTGACAATCTCAAAAATACCTAGCATTAATCCGACAAATTTAGACTTTTAACGTGGGAAGTTTAAATGTAATTTTTGGTCAAATACGAGTTGTATGGATATTTCTGGCCCAGGGCCCAATTTCGCAAAGTTGCCACGGAACGATTTTGTTCTTACTTTTCTAAAAGTAAGGCAGAAGTGTGACGATCTCAAAAACACAAAGCGTTAATCCGATAAATTTATATTTTTATCGTGCTAAGTACCTTTGTTATGTGTAATGTAATTTTATTTCGTACAAATACAGTGTATTTTCTATTTATATAACGTTTACCTGGTTGAAATTCTCATATTTTAAAAGTAACGACTTTTATTTTTGTTTTTTTACGTGATAATTAAAAAATTCTGGGCTGGGCTAACTTCAGCAATTACAAATTATTTTGAATCAATTTTAACAAATTCTGGGCTGCTTATTGATTAGTGTTGCCTGATGATTTTGTTTTATTTTTTGAGATAGAACCGTGGGATAACTTCACATACGTGGGTGTGTAATAAGATCACACCCGGCATGGCCTGTTTGTGGCATGTGGTAAAGGATTCAGAAATAAAATCTACTAAAAGACTACAAAATGAAGATTGAAAAATTGCATGCAAAATAAAGAAATATAATAGTCTACCACACACCAGAAACAGTACACCAGAGTGTCGATTTTGTACCAAAAATAACAACGCGAGGTGAGCAAACCGGAAAAACATAGTAGTGGTTATTTAATTAATATTGGTTTGCTTGAGCGCATGCGCATCATTTTGTTTATATATTTTTTTAATTGATGTGTCAAATGCGGTTTCGTATATTATTCAAATATTTGAAAATGAAAATTCAAATTACATAGCAAACAATCGGTTCCACTGCTCAAAAGCAAGGGAATAGAGGAGGTGAGGTATACGTCATCATCATAAATATTCAACCGGTTTAACCGGAACGTTTTATTTTGCTCCTTGCCTTTGCAAAATTGACGAACAAAATGCACAGACACATGAACGAAAAAATACAATACAAGTATAAAATTGTATATTACACAGTATATGTACACAAAATAATTGCTCACCTTGCTAGCTCGCGCTCTAATTTTTGGTACAAAATCGAGACTCAGAACAAAGGCTATCGTGCTGAACATAATAAAAAAAACTACCTATCTGAACCTAATGATGAGACCTGACCCTACTTTTCAACATAAAAAAGATAATATAAGTCTTATATTATCTTTACGATTTCGAGGCCAAGAGCATGGTGAGATGACGCCATCATCTGTTCTAAAAAAGTTTCCATTCTTTCTCAAAATTACTGTGTAATGGCCTTCTTTTAATTCTGTGCCATGATGGAAAATGGCACTTGACAAAACATAGTTTTTATTTTCAAAGCTTAATTCTGTCTGAGATACAGAAGAAAGTTGTAGACTATTAATTTTCACGTAGTATTGATCGGCAATGACAAGAGAAAATATGAGAACGCGACGCGTATTCTCAAGATAACACTGACTTTTCCGTGCCAAAATCATTGATATCAAATAAAAAACCTCTTAACGAGGTAAATGTTCGAGTGACGAAAGCCGAATTCAATTCACAAAATTTCTGATATCAAATTTGTGCCGAAAAAAACAAATTGCATTCGATTTTTCAACGATTTTTCGGAATGTCAGTGCTTTCGGCGCGTTTTTTTACATTTTTTTTTCTAGCTGTCAAAAACAACAACTTGTCAACGATTTTCGGAATGTTAACCAACAACGCACTGAATGCACTAACATTCCGAAAAATCGTTGAAAATTGGAATGCAATTGTTTTTTTCGGCACAAATTTGATATCAGAAATTTTGTGAATTGAATTCGGCTTTGGTCACTCGAACATTTACCTCGTTAAGAGGTTTTTTATTTGTATAGTTTTCTAAGCCCCAAAGTTTACTGTGCAATCGCAAAAAAAAAAATAAAAAAATTTATTAAAAAAAGTAAATTAAAATTAAAATTTGTTTGGTATAATTGATTGAGTAGTCAGGTTTTGTGCTAGCAGATTGATTGCTTGCTAGCTGATCGAGAATGTGCCCTGATGAACAATTAACTATACTATATTACAAATTAGGATACAATTAACTTAACTATTACAAATTAGGATACAAACACTGCTTATTCGAATAGTGAGTGGCCTCTACTATTTCAATTCTCAACAAAATACGGTAAACATTTCTTAATTTCCGATTCGTGATTGGATCATCAAGTAGTTTCAGTTACATCAAAAGATAAGTGGAATTTATATTAAATATGGTGTGTTGATCGACATACGAATAACAACTTCTTTGATTTATTTTAGGTAGCGCTAATGGCTGTAACGATCGCGCATGGCACGCTGTATTTTGTGCTTATAGACTTTCTGTTTATGTTTTGAGTGAAATTCTATGATCAATGTGGATGTTACAATTATTGTATTGGTAAATTTTAGAGAAGCGGTATATAATTATATAACCGGTCGGTTAGGATTCCCCTACCAAATTTAAACCGAAACTTGTCAGGCGATTTGTAAAAAAGAGTTGATTTTTGATCGTAATCGTGAACACCTGAAATTTTTTTTTGAATACCAAAAAAAAGTGATAAGTTATAAGTTATAATAAAAATTATTATATATAAAATCGAACTAATTGTAAAATAATTGCCATTGGTGAAAAATATAAACTATTCAGGATATAATTTTTGGCGGTTGGTAGTCGAATTGGCTACGATTTGTGATCCAGATCGGTACTATCAGTGTATATGAGGTTATTAAAGTAAATTAAAGTAATAAAACCTTAAGGAAACAAATTGTAAACGAATGTGAAAAAACTGTTTTGCAATTAGTAGTACGATCAATTAAAATTTTGTAAACATTGTACAAGATAATATAAAAAAAAAAATTATTTACACGAAATAATGGTAATCAAGATTTAAAATCCATTAATTTAAAAAAAAAATTCCAAAACAAAATCAAATTATTTGAAATGGATTCCTGTGATTGTGGTTCCATTCCGGACGGAAACTTTGGTTACTGGCCTTACGGTTTCTTTGAAAGCAGCATTAGCCTAAACCTCGAGCGTTAAAAAAGTGAGTACCAGGATTTGTAGATCGCTGATGTATTGGTCGACTCCGGTGATAGTGAATTCGGTGGAATATCATCAGTGCAAGGGCGTACGAGTAGAATTTTATCGTGAGCTGCTTAACGGTAAACCCGCAACGGTATTAACCTATAACAACCCTTATGTAACGAGGAACGACACAGCCATTACAATGTATATATTTATAACTGTAAGTAATTAAGTTTCACATTCGTAAAGTTTATAGATTTTTTTTTTGATAGTGCAATTTTCTTTGGGATTTGACAATTTGATGATTATGAACAACGAACAGTACATACGAAAGTATATGAACAAAGACAGCAATATTGCTGTTTCACAAATGCAAACGACGAAGTATCTCAGTATCAGATGGGTCGATATGTGAGCAGCAACGAGGCGATTTGGTGCATCTTTTACTTTGCGATCCACGAAAGACACTCTATACGGTTGTACATTTGGCAGTGCATCATTTGACAGAGTGGTACGGCCGCACCATCAACAACATTGACAATCTTCTTCTCGGTTTGTCAAGCACTGGTTGTTCGGATTTTGCTCCTACTTTTCTGTATGCTGGAATGCCACGCTACTACACATGGAACGTATTATCGAAACCGTTTCAACGCCAAGAACAAGAAAATACGAGTTGAAGGACATCTAAATAACGATATATGTTACTATCCACAAATGAGAACTGTTAATGGGCATCTGCGTGCGACTTAGCGTGAGGAGTGTCGCTACTCTTACAGTTGCTCGATAATGATTCGGATTGGAACAATTACGCTTAAAGATTACGTCATATCTTCATCACAGCAGCAAATCCACACATATTTTGCGATTATCATATCCACGTGTTCCCCTTGGAATCCGAATAATTTGTAGATAAAGTATAAGGATGACACCAGAGGTGCACAATGTGACATGATAGAAGACATGTGTTTATTGGTGGCGAACAAAGTGTTATTGTATTTAGGCATGATATCACCTAATCGTTCAATACACGACGCAGTCAACCAAGAATTACAAAGACAATAACAATACGAAACTGTAGCATTAACCGAATCAGCTCAACGAATCAACAACGGAACTGGTGCCACTTACTTTCTTAATTTCTTTTGAAGGCGAACGAACTGCACATTCTATACTGAAATTATACCACTGATTTTTGGCACAAGTGTTCAAATCAAATTCATACTATTAAAGTTAGCCGAAAGTTTCCAGCCGACAGATCAAAGAAATCGATAATGCAGATAGTGTCTTCGCTTTCTCAGCCGAAAGTATACAAATACGTCACCGTTGATCAACATTCTACAGCCGAAAGTTATCAGCCGAATAATTATTTCAACAATGCATCAACAGAAACCAATTTGAATGTTTTAATATGCGGAGGTTGTTGTAAAACCTAATTCTATTTAAACCTGAGAAATAAAAATGTTTAGATCAATCAATTATAATTTGAAAAGCAATGTTGTTAACCTTGCTCCAAATGAACATAAAGTAAGGTGGGGATGCCACTACGGCCATTTGATATATCATAATTGTTGGTCAACGTCGGCCTAATTATGTAAAGATTCTGAAGGGGATACAGAGGTGTAATTTATCAAAATTTCGCTAATTCAATTTATCGAAAATGCATTGAATGGCCTATCGTTCTATGGTCACGTGATAGGCCATCATGCTGGTCAACTTCGGTCTAATTGTGGAGACATATTGAATTAGCGAAATTGCCTCCCGTATGCCAAACGAAGTTAACCAGATAATAAAACCGGTTAACGAAATTCTGATGGGGATACGCGGGTCTAATTTGGCAATATTTCCATAGTTCAATTTCTGAAAAAATCATTGAATGGCCTTTCGCTCTTATTAAACCTTAATTCGCATTGATGCCGTTATGACCATTTGATAGGCGCTAATGGCTGTTAAAATAGTCAAATTTTGAAGAAATTCTGATGGGGATACTTTGGGGTGTAATTTGACAAATATATCCCCTGTATCCCCATCATATTTCTTCACATTTTGGCTGTAGTAAACATTACATATCATAAACTAAAACTTTTATTTTAATATCAACTTAAAGAAGTAAATAAAATGAAGAAAAAAATATTTTTTCTTATATATCGGCTGGTAACTTTCGGCTGAAATATATTGATCAACGTTGTTGAATTTTTCTTTTCGGCTATCAAACCAAAGACACAATTTGTAGAACGATTTTTGAAGTAATTGACATCCAATAATCCAATTATCTCCAGAATCCAAATCCAAATTAGACTTTCGAATGATTGTGTCAAATCCAGTGAAAGTACAATAAAACTACCAGGAGTAACACACTGTATATCTTGAAACTGATCCTTTCAGTTCAACAGTTTATTGCAAAGAGAGAAAAAATTACATTTTTACTTATAATTTAACAGCTGTCTTTAATTGTCAATGTTAACAGTTTGGTTTTGTTTTGTTTATCAATATAAGTGTATAACATTAAACTTAGTTTGTATTAATTAATAAATTAATTATATTGTTCTTATTATGAATTAATTAATGGTAAGTAATCGTAATACATTTATATAATGAACAATTTCCTATTTAAGATTATACGCTGCAAGGCAATGCTGGAGTTGGGCGATCTCGATGCTGGAGTTTAGTGTTTATAAATAAAATGTATCAAAAGTAAAAGTTTGTTGTTATTCGTTTGAGTTGAACCGAAATCCTCCAACACAATCTGCATTATCATTTTTTTATTTTCGGTTGGCATCTTTCGGCTAACTTTAACAAGGTCTCAAATGCATTGCCCCTAACACGATAAATTAAAAATACGGGATCCAGCAGTTTACGAATTGGTCTAACGCAACCAGTTCATATGACCTTTAAACATCCGAATTATGTGATACTGATTTTTCAATTTTTTTTCGGCGAAAATTTACTGCTATAACTTCATTATCATGCAATTTTCGGTTAATGCCATCAAAATTTTGTACTACCACCTGATAGAAAATATGTCGATAATGCAGGTTTTCGGTCGATAAAAATGATATAAATTAGAAGAAAATCAGTGATGCCCGCAACTGAGATATCTACAGTAGATCAAACGTAAAAGAAAATACAGCGATTACTCTTTTAAAACTTTGCCATTCGAATGAAAACTCATAAATGTAGCTAATACATACTAATACATATAACGAAACAAATTCGTTGAACTGTGAGCAACAACTATATCAATTTATGTGGCTGGAGTCTGGACATCGTTTGTTGCACAGAGCAAATGTAATACCAATTAAATTAGATTACGGAACTGTAACAAAAAACTATTTTCTAAAACGCTATAAGCTACTTTCCATCATTTCACACGAGCCTTAAAAATTAATACTCAGCCATAAATTATCAAAAAAAAAAAAAAAAATATTCTTTGATTGACATTACACACAATAATATTGTCATTTCAATAATACTAAATCTAAACTGTACACAGTCATAAAATTTAGTTCATAAATTTATCAAAAAACTGTTATCATAAATAAAGTGCTCGAACGCAATAAAACGAATACATATGGAAATAGAACTAATTTCTGAGCCATCAATCATTTCCGTTAACTACTTTAATATAAATGTGTACGAGTATAAAGAAATAGTTTTAGGTTAAATACCTACAATACCATAATCATCTTTCAGGACTTTTTCCATTATTCTTTCCACACTACAAAAAAAACATGACCATTAGATTTCAATAAACCGAACCTAAATTACCAAAACAAAACTGTAAACGCGCAGTTAATGATCGTTATCATTTACAAAAACTATAAACTGTGGTAAATTTATAAATATTGCGTGAATATTAATTTAAGAATGATGAGTGTATCACGAACACTTATATATTTTAGGCGATTAGCGTGTCTTTTAATGGATATAAACGAAACAGTAATTTGGACACACAACGGATATAAAATTATAAAGTATATATATACAAAAGAAGGACATTTTGCTTCCTGGTTTATAAAGAAAATAAAAAAACTATAACGCTTACAAAATATTTAAATAATTAATTGATTGATCAATATCACGATAAAAATAGTAAATTAGAAAAAGTTATAAAACTCACAGTTGTGCTCACCTTGGTCTTGCTACCACCAATCGAACCCGGTCGTATCGATCCAGTTTCATAAAATCGTGTTAGTATTTTTGATACACAGCCTGAAAACAAAAGAAAAAACACAAACAAATTAATTTTAATTCGTAAATACAATTAGCTATTTATAAAATTTACCATGAGATACCAGTAGTTGCCTCGATATATCACATGGGCGTACACCCATTAATGCTAATTCAACAATTCGTCGACGTACACAATCTGGTAGTGGGCGTCCATTTACAAATACACCACCTAATTGATTTACACCAGCTTGACCTGAAATGGTATAAAGTAAAATAATTTTTTTTTTTTTTTTTATAAGAATGCAGAATTTTTATACGCGATGGTCAATTATTTGTTAGTTGTGTATACGAACATTTTTGCATGTCCTTGAGTAGACTTTATAAGTATAAATTCTAAATGTCTTATAACCAGTAATTTGTCTCTATATAAAATATAATATGCATGCATGCAGTGAATTATGAAATTTAGATAATGATATGGCTGAATGAATGCAAAATGTATTTTGAGTGTGGTTCTGCTTTTATATATATGGTTTGGTTCTATACGGTTCTACCTAAACGGACAAATTACAATTCTAAATTTAAACAATTATGCAAATTTTGTTTTAGCATAAAATGATAATAATTAAATAACGTATAATAAATAAAAAAAAATTGTCATGTCTGATCGATATATAAGAGTTGTGTGTCGATTAAATTGATTGCCTTTCGGCAATTCTAAGAAAATTTGAGGTATGTGCGTTTAGATCTTATTAGAGTAAGGCCATCCCACATTATAAACGATTGTAAACTAATATTTTATTAAATCAATAGTTATACTTTATTTAGGTCAAAATATACAGGTGTCCGAATCTGGAATTTTCAAAAATATTGAACGTTGTTTGATCAGACGATTATTTTTCCAGTTTTTGAAGAGGTTCCATACTATTTCCTCACTCGGTAGATAAAAAACGAACCGATTTACCGATTAAGTTCAATTGTTTTTGTTCGGGTTTCTTTTTATTACTGGATGGTTTTACGCTGTGCAGCCGCAAGTGCTAACTTTTAAAAATGCTGAGTAGCGGTCAAAACAAATTTTTGTTTTTTATGTTAGGAATGTTAAATTATTGCTCCTTTCATATTTTAGTTCTCTTTCATTTTTCATTGCATACAGATATGTCAGTTTGATTTTGTCTCAGTCTTATTATTTTTGCATATTAAAAGTAGGTTTTACGTTTGGTTTTGTATTAACGAGGGCAGTTTGATAAGTCTGTGACTTTTAAGATTCCCTCGCAGTAACTTTAAATGCAATAACTGCACACGTCAATTGCCTGCTATTAATAGACTACTGTCAAATTTTGTGCAATCTGGGTCATTTAGTTTGTATTTGACAGCCGGAAATGTTGAAATGGTTCACTGAGTTCCGTTGTGGTCGTACCAGCACAAGTGACGCCGAACGTTCAGGTCATGTAAACTGGGGTTTGGTGTTGAACGAGGTTCATCAGGGGGTTATACTTTTTGATTGGGGTCGCAGCGGTCCCATTGATTTGCTACGATCCAATTCGAAAATTACCAATTAACCAAAATCCAAAACCTACTCCCTAATACTCCAACCATGGTATTAACCGGCTGTTGTTAGGTTTATGGTAGCGGTTGATGCTAGTGCATAAAGAACAAAAAAATGAAAAAGATGACAGCATGATAACGCGATACCACACAGACAAAATCTAGAGCATAAAAGGCGAATGACGAGTAGAGAGGTTTATTTCATATTTCGTTTTTTGTGGTTAAAAGAAAGTAGACGTCAAGTGTGGTTTTTTGGTGTTGTGAGAGGAGGTATATCGATTTCGTGGACAAGATTCATAGAGGAAAGAATTATGGGGTTTATTAGTGAGAGTGGCCAAAGGAAAGCAACTTGGCTGTGGTACGTACAACCAACCAAGATGCACCACAATTGAGGACCGCTATCGTGAAATAAATAAGTGATTTTGGTCCGGTTTTGAAGGGCGTTTTATTCGTTTGCGGTGTCAATGCAGAGAAAGGACCTAATAGTTAATTCGAGTGGTCATAACGGCCCAAAATATTAACACGGGCGCACCAGGTTCTGGTGCGAGTGAGCAGTAGAGGAGGTGTTGTGTAAGTTTGAGAGAAACCGTGCGGCGAGCAGTTATAGTAACAACAGTCGGTGAGTATACGTTCCTCTGCTTTCTGCTTTTGTTTTCCTAGATGATTTTCCTCACTTGGGTAGCCAATTGGCTTGTCTCCTTTAATAATCCACGCTGGAGTGGCTTGCCAGAGTGGCGCTCGACAGTTTTACATGCACTTAGCCTGAAGGAAGGGAATCGCGACGCCACCCACATTAAACATTTGCAACTTTAACTTACATTTTTTCTGATATCTTATTTTTTCTATGTATTTCGACCAACCATCGGGTTACAACTACACGAACAACAAAACCAATTCAACCAAACAAAAAGAGGGAGAGTCTTGATAATAATAAAGGAAATGGTATTAGTAATATGTCATATGGCCGGAATGCCATATAAGCCTGCCCTATTGAGTTTCCGCTCTGAGTAGACCGGATAGCGTGTTACAGCCGCCCAAAAGAGGTCGTCACGCCAGAAATGGTCGATAAAATCTATGGAATGATATTGGACGATCGGAGAATGAAAGTGAGTACAGTGGCTCATGTTGTAGGCATCTCAACTGAGTGGGTACATCACATTTTACATGTATATTTCGACATGCTATCCGTGCAATGAGTGCAGCGATTATTCATACTCGACCATAAGCGTAACCGTGTGACCTCTTCAACGAAGTGTTTGGCGATGTTTAGCCGCAATCCGAACGAGTTTTTGTGCCATCTCATAACCGTGGTCGAAACATGAATTCATCACAATATACACCAGAGATCAAAGAACTATTAAGACAATGGGTTTCTCCGTGTGAACATGCACCAATGAAGGCCAAGGTGGAACTGTCGGCCAGCAAGGTCATGTCATTTCATGTCATTCACATGTATCCTTGAAAAATGTAAAATGATCACCGGTGAATATTATTTATAGCCTCTGGACAGATTCGATATTGATTTGAAGCAAATATGTTAAGCTCGTAAACTATTACTTAATGCATTTGTTTGAAGATGAACAATACAAATTACTTTCTTTTCATTATTGATGTGATTTGTTAAATGCTATTATAAATATTTTCAAACATTTTTTAGCCATGTCAAGTTTAAAACGGTGCTCTTCTAAGGTATGAAGTTTTTTTGAAAAACATACAACACAGGAATCTAAATGCTTAAAATGCGGTAAAATAATAAGTTGTAAAGGTTCTACAACATCACGGATGCTAAATCATTTGAAATTTCACAGCATATTACTAAAAGAAAATCGGGACGAAATTATTGAAACATCCAGTGGACCAACCCTCATCATACAAAAAAATTAAATTAAATGAATTGGAATACGAGAGTTAGAGACAAGGAATTATGATATATTTCGCCGATAGAGCTACCTTAGAAAGCATACTTGCCAGATGTGCTGCTGAGAATGGCTTTTCCGTAGGAGCGATAAAAAATTCGAAGGCAATATTAGGTTATGTCAAGTCAAAAGTTTCAGGATGCAAAAATCTGGAAATAGCATTATGAAATGTATAAAGTCCTTTTATAAGATTAAAAAAATGAAATGAAAGATCATTTCTGCGAAATAAAACATTGTGGTAAAAAGTTTAGCGTCTCAGAAGGTGGATGGAGTGATTTAAGTATTAACAAATATTTGAATGTCATCATTATGTTGGCCAACCGTATATTTTAAGGTTGATTAAGATAGACGGATCACGTGATGCTATAAATTTTCATCTACTTGTTAATCAAAAACTGCATGAATTTGGTATAGATTTAAACACAGATATTGTCGGGTCTACGCATTATGGAGCTGCAATCATGCAATTAAATTCGATGTAAAGGGCTTTTTATAAAGATTTTCTAGATCTTGAAGATATTGATGTGGATTGTGATGACGAATTATCTGATGATGATCCTAAAATTGTTGGACAAAGAGTAGACAACAGTCTCAAGATTCAAAATAACGATCCATTCAACGTACCTATTTTAAATACAAAATTTGATCGATACTTAAAGCAACTAGAAAAATAATTAAACGATTAAATACAAAAATCGGATCACGTAGCTTTCAGAGTCGGAGAAGCAAAACAATAGTGATAATTTGAGAAGTGTTGAAACTAACCTCATTTTAGCTGAAAATTTAGAGAAGGATTAGCAGGAAGCCATTAAATCCATTAGGCAGGTTCCACAGAAAAGATTTTTAACAGATTTTAAACAAACCTTCAAATGAATTTAAAACGTTGGAGCTTACGAAAAAATGGAGAGATATTTTAGAACAAATATACCAAGCAGTACTCAAGACTAAATTTTAGTAGTACTGATGCATTAGAACTTCTAAAATACTATTTTTTGCATCAAAAATCAACAAAAAAAGTAAAACTTAATAAAATAAATGAATTAAAATTAAATTTTTTGTTAATTTTTTGTTTTATTTACTGAAGCTCTAAAAAAGAATTTACGTTTACGAATAATCATGGTTAATCGGTTTTTGAGGTAAACCAATGCCGAAGAACCGAATAATGAAAATCACGAATAATTGAAATCCCTAACGAGTGCGTACGTGTGTAGAAAAATCCATAAATTGGGCTACGAACTGATACCCCTTCCAGCATATTCCACAGATTTAGCCCCCTGCGACTATTTCCTGTTTCCAAACCCAAAGAAATGGCGGGGCAGTAAGAGATTTGGGTCTAACGAACAGGCCATCACTGAAACAAAAGCTTATTTTCAAGGCCTTGAGAAAACTTAAGAAGGAATAAAAAAATTGGAAAAACACTGGACTAAATTTATGGAGACTATGCTGAGAAATAAAACACTTGTTTGCCGAAAAAATATCTTTTATTCAAAAAGACGCTGACTTATCAAACTGCCCTCGTAAAATTGTATTTAGCTAAAATTTAATTTAACTTCCAAGGATCTAAAAAATTAAAAAAAATATGATGTAACCGTAAAATTACTGAAATAAGTCTTATTCAGCATGTGCGGCAAGTTGTAACAAATCATGTCGGTTCAGTTAAAAATTTGTTACTATTTCTCCACTATTTTTAAGATAAAAATAATAATATAAATATAAGAATTTATTTTAATCGCCACTTAAGCCTGAATCTCGTTTTTATTTATGGTGGAATTTTAAGGGTGTTTGCTGTTTAACGGTGCACAATGACAATGTCTGTCTGTTCTGTTGGTTTATATTAAATTCGTACTTGAATTCTCGCCCACTTCCCATTATCCAATGAAGCTGAAATTTTGCACACTTACCCACTTCTGTGGGCAAAATAATATTCGACAAAAGCCAATGCTGATCCCAAGAATAATTCACGGAAATTTAATTACCTAAATTAATTTTGTTACAGGAAATGAAATATCAGAAAATTCATTCATCGTCAAAAATAATATCTATAAAAAAATCAAAAAAAATCTACTTAATTTCAGAAGTGCCTAGAAGTTAAAAAATAAATTCTTATCGTTATTTAAACATTTTCAAATTCGACGAGAAAAAAGAAAAACTCGGGATTTTGAAATTCAGGATTTTTTTTGTTGGGATTTTGATAATTCGGTCTTATGTAATTAGGGATTTTTAACCGGCCCCACAATTTTGTCAAGCGCCACCTGAGACATGCCTTATGTCAGCCTTCAAATAATTGGTATATGTAAATAAAAAGACACAAAATTATATTTCTACACGGAAAAAAATAAGCTTACTATGTTAAAGAAAACTTTTTCTTTATTTAATAAAAAATATTTTTACTTACTTTAAAAACCAAATTTCTATGTCCATACCAGTTTTTCTAGTTATAAAAATAGTTTTCTTATGAAGAGAATTATTTCTTGACGGAAATTTTAACATTAAATTCTATCTTGAGAATTATTTTTCTTGCATTTAACGTTGCCATAAATTCTTCATAATAACAGAAAAATTTAGTTTGAAGAGAAATACTTTTAATTTAATCTTACTTTTTCTTAAAACAAGAAATTTAACCTTTTCTTAAAACAAAATATATAATTGAAATATCACATTTTAAACTAGAAAACGTTTCTTGATAGTAAAAAAGTAATTTCTCTTTCTGATAAAGTAATGAATTATAGAATTTCAAAAAAGTGATCTTGATTGAAGAATTAATTAATCTTTAGTCATTCTCAGTTTTCCTTAATCAAGTTAAAAATTTCAAATACTGTATATTTTTTTACTATGTTATTTCAAGAAAAAAATTTCTTATCACAAAAAAGTAATTTTATAAACTTCAACATAATATTTCTTGGTTTAATATGTATGTCTTAAGCTGAGAGAATACCTTTAATTATAGAAAAGGATTTTTCAATGCATACTCTATATTTTTTAAAACAAGAAAACGAATGAAACATTTGAGAATATATAAAATAAGTAATATTCACTATCTTATGAACAGTTTAATATTAACAACGTGTATTTTTGAGATTGTCAAATAAAATTATTTTAAAGTGGCTTTTGAAAAATAATTAAAGTGGAATTAAGTAATTGAATGTAAGTTACATATGTATTAAATATATTTTTATTTTGAATTAACTATATTGATCGCTCTATTTTGTGTGTTTTATTTGTGCATAATGATTTTATAGTTGTATTTTAATTTTTTTAATTAGAGAAATTGCTGACAAAAATGCTAACTTTAAATAGTGGAGTGAGTTGTCTGAGTGGATAAGGACACACCATCAATCAGCGCCTTTTTCTCCATCAAGGGGACAAATGTCATCAGCAGAATTTGTTAGAACTGTCTAACTAGAGTAAATAACGCTACTATTGATTTTGATTTTATTTCACACAATTTTGAAGTTTCTCGAATCGACCAAAGGGTTCAAAATCTTAATTATTTTTAAAGCAGCAACTACACCTCCACTCAGCGAAAGGACCCGCAATCTAGTAGTATCTACAGTTGTGGATTTAGAAACTCCTATGTTAGCTGATTTGTTTAAAACAATAGCGTGATTGAAGTGATATTGAGTATTTTTTTCCTGGAGAAAAAAAAAGTAAATAAGAATGAATTATATTTAAAAATGATTGATAATTATTGTCTTATTTTCAGGGGTAAAAAACCAACAAGCTTATACAACAAACATAAAAACCACTAATGTAAGCTCCGGAAGACCGGGTATTTGAAAAATAAATTTAAAAATAGGAATCTTACGGAGAATTACGTCATACACTTAAAACCTTTAGTTTTTCATACACTTCCAAACAGAACCAAAATATTGAAGCAAATTTATGTCTTCTATAATTATATTTGTATTTTATTATTGTAATTTTTATGACATTGCGAATTAATATTAAATTGAATCTTTAAATTTCTTATAATAAAATAAAATAAAAATTATAAAATAAATTTATGTTGTTATTATTTTGGAAATTATATTAAATGTGGCTGAAATAAACAGGAAAAATAGATGGAAACAAGAAATACTATTAAAGCTTTCAAGTAGTTACTTTTTGCAATCTAGAAAATCAAAGCTTTTTCAAGAAAGCCGTTTGAAGTATTTAAGCAATTCCTTCTCTACAACTTATAAATTCATTCTTCTATCAAGAAAAAAAAAGATTTCTGACAGAAAATGCATTTTAATTATTAAAAAATGACTCTTAACTAAAGAAACGTAGATTATACAATTATATGTAATATTCATTAAAACAAGCCTAAATTTATTGCGTTTTGAGATACGGTTACCTTAAAACAAGAATTTGTTATCTTTAATGAAGAAATATTATATTAAAAATTAAGAAGAGCGATTAGCTCTACAAAATAATATTTTTTTGCTTTAAGAAATTGAATTTCTTTCAACAATAAAAAAACATTATTTTAATACTTAAATAAAAACATCAAATGAAGAAATTGGAAGTTTGCATTATGAAAAAGTTATCTTAGCTGAAAATCAAGTGCTCATTTTCCTTAAATTATTCAGTTTTTTCTTCGTTGTAACAAGTTTTTTTTTTCGTGTAAAAACAAAAAAAAATAAACAAGAAAAAATCGGCCCTTCGACCCATTCGGGTTTTTGACCGATTCGGCCTGTCGACAGATTCGGGCCTTCAAAATTCGGTCATTCGACATCCGGCCCTTTGACATATTCAGCCCTCCGACACATTCGGCCCTTTCAAATTCGGCCCTTCGAAATTAGGTCCTTCGACATTCGGCACTTTGATGTCATACCATTTTACCTTTAGTCCCTAGTAAGAAAGGAAATATGTAGAATAAAAAATCTTCATATAAAATATCTAATAAAGCAAAATGAATGATTAATTAACAGTGTATGTATACAAACATTTTGTGCTCAATTTCAGTAAAAGCTCCTCAACTTAAGAGGAATTTTTTTATTGCATTTTATTGCTTAAACTACTTATGGACGGTATCTTTAATGTAACAAAAATTGTGTTTATACGACCACCGTTTACAGTAGGCTTTAATAGAAAAATTTTAAACCGCAAAGCAACTGTTTTCCGAGGTTTTATTTATTCAATACCTAAACAATAACTTTTATGGTCGTCAGTAATAACAACGAGTGACAATGTACATGGTGCGGTTACACTGGCCGCGATTATTTCTCAACATGTTCCCAACAATTTGGTCCCAAAAGTGCCAGTATCCAATCTTCATTTATGGTATCTCTATTTTTTATTTATCATTGCTCTTCTTTGGTGTAGAATGCCAAGCATTCTTTGATAATTTTAATGTTTAAATCGCGGAGAACTGTTCTATTGTAAAACTATGTAATATGGGCACTTTCAAGCCACAGTTGGGAACATGTTGAGTAAAATCGTAGCCAAAATTATGAGCATTAAGGATTTCATTAATCATAATGGGGGCTTGAAACTGCGCAATGTGTGTCGATCCCTATAAAATACGAGAGATGACATTTGCTTCTATAAAATGTCTCAACACATTTAACTGAAAATTCCCTTAAGTAATGCAAAAAATAGTTTAAGACCTCATACTGACACCAAATTTTATTATTTTATTATTTGTACAAAATTGAAAAAGATGTTACCTTGCGTTTTTATAAATCTATCTACCAATACGTCAATAAATTCATTAAAAAAGTTTAATTTCAATGTTGAAGTTTGAACATTGATTTCAACATATTTCATCAGTAGTTATAGGATTGATGATGGTTTATTTTTAAACACTGTTCAGGTACAATTTATAATTTAAATCAAACTTCTATCAGAATCAAATTTGTTTGGAATACGTGAGACATTAGTGATGAAATGAGTGACGAATTCACAGGGTCTTATTAATGAATGGGATTACTTCCTGCAAAAAGAAACCCTATTTCCGTTTTTTTCCTGGTAAATTTTTTACTGTTCACATTTGATCGAGTGCGGAGGATCACCACCAACACTAAAAGCATATTACACAAATTATTATTCCATTTTTAAGTATTAAAAAAAATATTAAAAAATACTAAAAATATTAAGAAGTATTTAATAATCGTCCGTGAATTTAATTTATTTTAAGATTTTTTTTCGGCTTTTCGGATAAAATATTATTTTTAATGGACACCCATACAATGTGTACGACTAATTTAGTCGTAGAAAGCAAAAAAGCCATTTAACAACAATATTTCTACCACAAAAGTAGAAAAAATGCACCCCCTTCCCCCATTTTAATCCCCAGTAATGGGGTAAGTAATAGTAATGCAGTTTCATCTTTCAACGCTTAATGAATTGAGCTCCACAAGAAAAATAAATTCCAAAATGAAATCAATACGATAATAATAGATGCCAAAATATCGGATTTATCAACATTATTCTCGTGAATTTTAAGTGTTCCAGCGAAGATTATAAGAAGCTAACCTATAAATTATTAAATTAGTTGGGATAGATACAAATGATAAAAAATCCATTAATCTTAGCATCAGCTAATTAATGAAACTAAAAATAATGTAATTAAAAATTTAAAGAAGTTCGATAAGCTACTGTTGTAGATTTACTGGGTCACCTTGAATTTCTACATTATTTTACGTTATTTTATGGAAGAGCTATATAAAGTAATTTATTAGTTCACGGCCATATTAAATCTAACGCAAGCTCAACAAATCGATACTACTTTAATCTTTTTTGGAACAGAAACTGCACAAAAAACTTTCTGTGAACAAAGTAACTAAATTAAATCGTAGTAACAATTTTTATACACTTAAAAATGTGCAGCCCTGCAAATACATTACAACGCAGTACACAAGATGTTCATAGATTTTCTCAGATAGTACAGCAACTGAATTACTTGGTGACAAGCATACTACTCCTGCTGCGTTCGATTATCATCAATTTATTCGAAAAAATCTGCTAATAAGTCATGAGATTCGTTGTCCGAACTGATTAGGATTTCAGAACCTAGGATAAGTATACAAATTTAATATTTAATTTTAAACAAAATTAAAATAAAATGTAATATTTTTTATTTTCACTTTTCTCGTATCGACAGCTCTCGTCGACGACATTCCATCCATCACTCCGACATAAAATTAAATTAATGAAAGTAATAAAGTACCTTTATTTTAACCAAATGTTTAAAATGTTATACTTTTTGATTTGATGGAATGTGGCCGAAGTTGATTCAAAAAAATTTTTATCAGCTAGACAGCATAGTAATTAAAAAGACCCATAAAGAAGGGACGAGCGAGGTTAAGAGTTACAAATTTATAAGCAAGCGTGGAGTATATTTTTTAGTAGTGTAATTTTTGAACTTATAGACTTCTCTCTTAGATACCAAAATTAAAGTTTCTACCATTCGTAGTATTTGAGTTGGAAAAGGGCCGCAGCCGAACTGATATCAAATCCGGGCACATCAGCTTCTTTTACATTGTTATTGTATAGAGGCTAAAACTGGGAGTTTCCATTAAAATTTTTTTTTAGGAGGAAACCTACACAGCCTCCTCAATGAGGATCGGGCGATATTGAGTTTATAGTGTGCAATTATTTGCCCGGCCGTTGGGATGATAATACTTGTTGGTGTAGACCTTAATCACTCGACTGCCAAGTATTATATCTATGCAGAATTGAATTCGTAACAATAATCATTTTTTTATTTTTTTTTATTTTTTTTTTTTATTTATTTATTTTTTATTTGAAGAAATACTGATAATTAAATTAGTTTACAAAGTAGGCACTTAAATTTACGCTTAAGCATACGACATTATTAATTAAAATCAAAAATAAAAATAATAGGAACAGTCAGAAGCTAGTTAAGCTTGTTTCAACTGTACCAACAAAAAATTAAATTTATAAGATATTATGAAAATTAATAATAATAAAATTTAAAATTTAAAAATACTTATTTATTCATATACTTGCGAGGACAAGGGAGAGCAAATACCATAAAAAGACCGCTCTTTCGATCTAACAATTGCAACTAACTAATTTTAGTACTAAAATTTTCATTCTTAAAATGTTACCTGCCATCTGGATAACATATCGCGAAGGCTTTGTATTAACACAATATAATTAAATTCAGAAGCAAAGTAAAGGAAAGTGTAAATGTAATAATGAAAATATTAGCCCTTTTACGACCACAGTTGCATATGAAACCGTAATTGATGTTACTCTGCGGTCATTCCCTCCGTCATTCTCTCGTCGGCTCGATCGCCCATTTTTACAACATCAAAAAATCAGTGTAAATTCACATAAATATGTTTTTAACATAGTCATGCTATAGTCCTTCTCTACGTAAACAAGTAAGCCGTGATGCTCTAAAATCGAAAAGTACCCTTGAACCAATATCTTTCCCACACAAATGACCATTTTAAAAATCAAATCGTCAGAAAATTTATCAATTGTTTGCCTAAAGTCACGAAAAATACCAAAATCAGTTGTGGCGTTTCTGTTATTATGAATATTTTCTGAAATAATGTACGCATGTGAATTTTCATGAAAATTACCGGGGGAGTAATGACCGGAGCGTAATGACAAGGAGTAAAGACCGTATAAGGGGGGGGGGGGGGGGTAAAGGCGAAGGATGACTTGGGGAGTAATGATTGGGAGTAATTGGTGAAAGGAAGTAATTGGCGGCGCGAAGTGGTGCCTCTAATATCTAGGGAGTTGAGCACAATATGAAACAATTACTTTGTTCGTATATATCATGGCCCAAAAAGTTGGAGTACGGAACACGGGGTAAATGTATTCCGAATGACGAATTAGTGAAGTTATGATAATTATGCCATTTACATAGTGGAAAGCCATTCAGCCTTTACAACAAAGGAGATTCGTGTATTTTTGGGCATACTCAGTGTTACTCCACTGGAATGAACCCATGATGCAGTACTTTTGTTGACATGGCTGTAAACAATTTGTGTTTAAACGCACCCCCTGGGGGTACTTAATATTTTAATTTCAATGATTTCCAAAATGAGACCAGTTTTCATGATATACAATGAATCGAAAAACTAAAACAGTTCTGATTTGCTTCAGTTTCCGGAACTCGTGGCTCCTGGGAACCATAAATTAAATTCATACATATAAGTCATACTTGGTCCATACATATAAGAGCCTATAGCGCCAATCTCAACATGCAAATCAACTCGGGATTTTTAGGGTAAGCAACAATCATTATGGGAAGTCGATATAGACTGGTTCGATTTCCGGAACTCGTGGTTCCTGGGAACCATTAATAAAAAACTGGTTCTCATATACTGGGCCATTAACGTATGGGCCTATAGCGCCAATCTCAACATACGAATCGACTTGGGATTTTTATTGTGAATAGTGGTTATAATAACCAGTCGATATGGCTTGCTTGCATTTTTGGAACTCTTGGTTCCTGGGAACCATAAATTAAATTCTGTCATACTTGGGCCATACATAGATAAAAGCCTAGAGCGCCAATCCCAACACGCAAATCAACTCGGGATTTTTAGGATAAGCAACAGTTATTATGGCAAGTTGATACAGACTGGTTCGATTTCCTGAACTCATGTTTCCTGGGAACCATTATTAATGAACTGGTTCTCATATACTGCGGGCCATACACATATGAGCCTATAGTGCGTGAAACATACATTTTCGAGGCTGAGAGTAAAAACGTGAAATTTCTCGGGCTGAGAGTCAAAAATGTCATGACATATGGAGATTTATTGGGCTGAGAGTATAAAATGTCATGACAACAATAATTGGTGTTACCATCGCAATTTTCGGGGATGGAATTTGGGCAATTCTCACATACATACATTAAATAGGATTATTAAAGGTCATACTGTTAAAGTAAGCCGACTCGCTCCAGCCAAAAATGTTGATAATGCAGATTCGGATGTAACAACTAAAATGTGCCACCCGAAAAATGTCGATAATGCAAATGTGTCTGTAATAACAAAAAATAGCAGTCGCAAAATGACGATAATGCAGATTCAAAAACGACACGTATTATTCGCTTGTAAAGGGTGGTAAGGCAGATTCGTATAAATACCCAGCCGAAAATGTCGATAAAGCAGATAAATAATTTTTATGTTAAACAGTACTTTTCTTTAAAATCAAAAATATTTATTTAGTTCATTAACGTATATTATTCAAAATTAAACTTTTTTTATTAAATGCATTAAAACTATAATACAAAACTATTTTATTACTGATAAAATTCGTTTGAGTATATTAAGCAAAACTTGAAAAATGCCAGGTCAATTTTCATGTGAAGAGTGATCGCACACACAAAACTTGAAAATTTTCTAAAAATTGACCGTTTAAAGTGTCATGGCAGTGTCATATTCAAACTCGATTGAATATATCGCACACACAAAAGTTCAAATTTTCATAAATCGTTTAAAATCAATTTTTTCGAAATTTTTAAATTTTGTGTGTGCGATATATTTGATCGAGTTTTCCCATACTCTCTCTCCACATGAAAATTTATCTGACGTTTTTTAATTGCTAATTATTGGAAGGCGCTTCATTTAAAATATTCGCCAAACATGTTACTATACATGCATTCACGTCTTACCTCCCCAAACACCTAATACAGCACTTAAAGAAATTTGGTTTGGTATATTAGTTTTAATTGTTTCGAATGAAAATTAATTATTTTAAATTTTTAAGTTGGTTTCTATTAAGAACAAAATAAAATTTCGCATAAAATTTGTATCTGGTTTATCGACATCAGCTGTCATTTTCGTTTGATTATTTTGGCTACACAAAATAACAACAAGAACATCTTGGCTTATAAAATTCATTATGGTCAAGCCTAATGTTGAATTCCACATATTAATGATAATTATTATTAACAACAAGCTTTATCATAGTGATCGAGGACCTAAACCCTATTAAAGTTAGCCGTTTCCACCCGAGAAAGTGTCGATAATGCACTTTATTATCGACACTTTCTCGGGTGGAAACGGCTAACTTTAATAGGGTTTAGGTCCTCGATCACTATGATAAAGCTTGTTGTTAATAATAATTATCATTAATATGTGGAATTCAACATTAGGCTTGACCATAATGAATTTTATAAGCCAAGATGTTTGTGATGTATATTGCCTAGATCACATGACATGGGCATGTTCATGTTGTTTGCTAAATTAATTAATCTATCTGATCTATCTAATCTATCTAATCTATCTAATCTATCTAATCTATCTAATCTATCTAATCTATCTAATCTATCTAATCTATCTAATCTATCTAATCTATCTAATCTATCTAATCTATCTAATCTATCTAATCTATCTAATCTATCTAATCTATCTAATCTATCTAATCTATCTAATCTATCTAATCTATCTAATCTATCTAATCTATCTAATCTATCTAATCTATCTAATCTATCTAATCTATCTAATCTATCTAATCTATCTAATCTATCTAATCTATCTAATCTATCTAATCTATCTAATCTATCTAATCTATCTAATCTATCTAATCTATCTAATCTATCTAATCTATCTAATCTATCTAATCTATCTAATCTATCTAATCTATCTAATCTATCTAATCTATCTAATCTATCTAATCTATCTAATCTATCTAATCTATCTAATCTATCTAATCTATCTAATCTATCTAATCTATCTAATCTATCTAATCTATCTAATCTATCTAATCTATCTAATCTATCTAATCTATCTAATCTATCTAATCTATCTAATCTATCTAATCTATCTAATCTATCTAATCTATCTAATCTATCTAATCTATCTAATCTATCTAATCTATCTAATCTATCTAATCTATCTAATCTATCTAATCTATCTAATCTATCTAATCTATCTAATCTATCTAATCTATCTAATCTATCTAATCTATCTAATCTATCTAATCTATCTAATCTATCTAATCTATCTAATCTATCTAATCTATCTAATCTATCTATTCTTTATAATCTAAATAATTCGAGTAATAACCGTATTTAAGATTTTATCATGGGTTTCGGAAGCAGCACAAGTGATTTTCATAAAAATTATTGAAACTGGATTTGGAGCATCAAAACTCAATTTAAATGGGTCCAGAATTCAGACAAAAATGTTTAGGGTCTCCTCTGGTGGGTCACTTTATTTTTCTTATGCAAATGACTTATAACAAAATTACAGATCAGGATTTGCGATGATGAGGCTGCCGTTTAAGATGAGGAAAAGTTTTTAGATGTGTAACCAGATCTAAAAAAATTCCTCAGCTTAAAAGGCTTTGATGAAAATTACAGAAAGAGGTTTTTTATTACTATAGGAATCTATTGAGATGGACAATAATATCTACAAATAAGTTTAAATTAAAAGTGGCTGAGGTGAGGTTTCAGAGGTTTTAGAAAAAGTGTTTATGGAGTCCAAAGGTGGTGTCCGTGTTCCTTTAAAAAAACGATTCACACGATATTTCTGAAGGGTTTTATAGTATTTTAGAGGTAACCCAGAGCAGCTTAGCCTCCTTTGAAAAAAATTTGGCTCGAACATTTCAATAAAAATTGGTTGATGGGGTACTCCCCAGTCCGAGCTCGATTTCGAGAAGTTTTGTGTATGGCGTACTTTGCTGGAGTTTGAATTATATTTTTTAATTTTTTTCGGCTCTAATGGTTGTTATAAAAATCGGTGAGAATAGAGCTTCGAGAGCCGGTCTTAATGCGTCATATACGTTTTGCGTTTTTTTTGTCTAGAATTTACTTGGACAATATTGATTTGTATCATCGTTAGAGGTTCGAAAATTCTTTTTTGTTTGAATACCAGGAATCCATTCCGGTGACTCCTAATTTTGAAAAATTTCGTTAAGAGAGTTCGAGCAATTTTCGTAAAAAATGGATAATGGTGATTTCGAATGTCATGAAACGATGAGGGATAATCCTATACCAATAACCTAAGGTATTTCTTAACCGATTGGTATAAGTTCTTCATTCTGTAGTCTAGTAGTACTAATGTACCTTGATTAAAACTCAACTGTAATATGAAGTCGAAGTTTGGTCACCTCCCCATCAGCCTCGCATATTGAAAATAATTTAAAGTCCAGAAATAAGTTTTGCTGTTTAAATTAAACAACTTTAAACATTTTTAATCATAGCTCTAGGGCAATAGGTAGTCGTATCTGTTTCGGTTAATACAAATCAAGTTTCATCCGTCGTAAGTATGCTACGTCATTTTAACACTCAAAATTCGAGCATGTAACATTTTTCCGCCGAAAGACATTTCATACATAGGCATCACATGTTGCTATACGTGACATCGATCGATATAATTTGATTATGCCAAACAATAATTGATCTTCAAATATGCACACAGGTCTATTATATAAAATGATTACGCATTCATGTCCAATGCAATTCTAAATAAAAATGATTATAGACATTTTTGTCTCTTGTACATTTTCAATTATTCGCAATAAAGTAAAAAAACGATCAAATATAAGAAAATTAGACAGCTGACAGATAATAAAGCAAAAAAAAAAAATATAATAATAAAAAATTTGGCAACAAAATGTCTCTTTTGTCTGTCTGGGTCTACATATCGCGTATATAATAAAAACACGATCAAATGATCAAAAGAAGATGATCAAAATGCGTTTGCTGTCAAAATTAATTTTTACCAGTGCGCGCAAGTAGTATGATCATCAAACAATCGATAAACACCATTATAATGCATACAGTAGTTGTAGATAGAAAAATTTTTGTTTTGTTCGTCCTTGAAGACATGCAAAAGCTAACGGCGATGACAAAAAAAATTATTTTACCAAAAAGGAACAAAAAATTATAAGTGTGGTGTTCTTGTGTTACATACAAGACGATCGATGGAACATCTACATATTTTGATCGCCGGATGAATAATAATAATTCAAAATTTATGAGTTACACAGTATTTACTTCATAATTTATATTAGAATCTGACAACAAAAATCCAACCAAATTTTTTTTTTATTGTTGGAACGCACGCGTCTTGTCTTTTATATTTGGTGCGCAGGCACATGGGAACTTATAAACAAGAAAAAAAAATCGTTCATTTGATTGATTGAAACGTATACATCATATATCTATATGCTTATAAATACAAGGCACAGCCATATAATTATGTATCAACAACGAGACCAAACTAAAACTGCTGGTATAATATAATGACGTAATTGATGAGACGTGATATTTGATTGAGTCTAATTACCTCTAAGTACTTAGGTTAACAGCAATTGAATTTTGGGATGCCGCTCGATTCACCAATAAAATGCATTTATGCGGTTTCAAGGTGAACTGCTGTGCATGTGATTAATTAAACAGACATTAATATTGGGCAAAATTCGGTTTGTTTTGCTTTGTGACAACAGACACTTTGAAAGGGTATTGATATTTGGCCTGCGGCGATATGTAAATATAATATGATTGGAGGAAATCGGTTTTGATAAATTATTCGTTCATCTCTCATTTTTTCCCAAAAAAAAAAAAAAAAATTCAGTGCATCGTCTATTCATCAAACTATAATTTAGTATTTTTGAAACGCAACCCGTATAATTGTAAATTGCATAAAATTTAAAACATAAAAATTGACGTTTATATATAACTAAACTTCTGTTCTATCTGACTGTGGCAAAATACTTGGATAATATGGTATACAGAAGACACGACATCCATCTAAAATAATTTTACAGTGTTTTAAAATTAAAATTTAAAAAAAAAAATAAAAACTATTATCTTTTCATGCTTTTGCATACCAAAACCAAATCAAGACAAAAAGGGAGCCTTAAAACTATCAAATTTAATCACGCTTCAAACTCTAATTAAAAATTTTTATAATATTTTAGTTGCGTTTTGTCTCCGCGTAAAAGTATATAGTAAGCCTATCTGCGGTTAGGTTATTTTTTTTTTTGTATAATTACATATTTGATGCAATCAGCAACGTACATTGAAAAGCTGAAAGAGATGCGGCACGGTGTGCAAGATCATGTGATCTAATTTTTTTGGTCTCTGTTTTTTTTTTTTTTGCTTAGGACCACTTATTTGAAATTTTATTTTGGTGCATGAACATTTGAAATGATCGACAGATGTTAGCAGTTAACATATAGAGTGATCAATATAATAATAACGCAATTGTATAATTTTGTATATATGTGACATTTAATTGAGCATTGAATATATTCTGGTGTAAGAAGTGATATTGAAGAATACCGGCGCTCGGCAATAAAAGGATTTCATCAAACTTGTTCACCTATAAATTACATGGCCGCAGTTTAAAGAGAAACTGTAAATAAGCGTGATTAAATATGAAAACTTTCCAAACAAACTAATTTATTTCGCCAAAGCCAATAAATGTGATCAAGCCCATATAATCGTATTATCATAAATATATATATTTTTTTTATTACCGGTGATTTGTGAACAAAATCGTAAATCGAAAAATTAAAATTGCAAAATGCAATGCTAAATAAAATCAACATTTGAATATAGCTATGTATAACAACAAATCCAAGATAAATAATAATTATGATCGGGCTTAAAAGATGAGCGAGCGATGGTGAATACGCGTATATAGAATTTTTATGAACGAAACATTATTTTATAATATATATTTAAGACGGTGTGTTATAAAATATGTTAAGGTGTTTTCTTAAATTTTACACCATCAAAAGCATCAAACAATTATGAGGTGAGAAAAATTGTTTAAGGCAATTCACAGTTTTATTGCATTTATTGTACAATAACTGAAAATTGCAGCGATTTTATTACATCTTATTTATAAATTTTATAGACGTACGTCGTCGTATCCATACATACGGTGGCTGTATATAACATTTTTGTACATTTATAATAAAATAAATAAATTGACGTCGATATGTTAAATAAACGCGCGGTTGCAGAATAAGTTCCATTGTCTGATTGGCGTTTATATGCAGTGAAACAAAAAAGTATTCGCACAAGAATCATATTTAAATTACGCGCGATTTATAATTTCTACTCGCTATATCGCCGAAATGGTAAAAATTGCATTTCAAAAAGTGTTCTCAGAAATCTTGGTTTTTCTAGCAGTACTGTGAAACCTTATTTTAACATAATGCAAAACCGTAATTTAAATTCTGTACCGTAACGAAAAACTGTAACAAAAACTTACTTCCAACTCTAACGACAAACGTAACAAAAAACCCGAATTTTTTCAATAGTACTTTTTTCATGCATCAAATAGTACTATTAAGGACTCGAAAGTACTTTTTCGGTAAAAAATCGTTTTCGAATTTTTCGCATCAAAAACCCATTTTTGGAAATTGTTACATATAGGCTGCGGACCATCCCGAAGGTAAACCGCCTTTTTACCTACTTTTTAACATTGTGCAGAGTAAATCCAAATACTGTGGTGAGTAAAATACAAAAAAAAGGTAATTTAATTGTTGTTGTTGCTTTTTCGATTGTAGTAAGTATGTACACAATTTCTTTTTTTGTTTAAATCATATCGTATTAATCACATAAAATTTTTAAATCAAGCTAGGTGGTATTTACAGAAATATATTGAATTTAAATCTATATATTGAGATGCTAGCGAGATCTAAAAAAAAATTATACAGAAAGGTGTAAGGTTAGGTTATGATACGTTTTTAATTTTTAAATGTTAATTTTTAAGAAAAATGTTAATTTAAGCGATTGAGGACAAGTTCTTAAAACGTGGATGAAATTCGAAACCAGACGAACCACTATTACCTTTACGGTTAAATTGAAAAGCCTTATCTCGCAAAATATCCAGTTTAGCATTTTGTTTCACATATTGAATATGTGAAATTTCCACTACTTCTGCTCAAACTTTTTTGTCCAGCCAATCGAACTCAACAGAGTGCTAACGAACACAGGAACAACGACGTGGACATCATCTTTTAATTAAATTAAGTCGTTGTTCCTGTGTTATGCTAAAAGTAGTTTTTTTTTAAATTCAAGAAATACAATTTGTTTAAAACTAATTTCAAGTATTTACATTGAAAACGTGTTAATTTTAATGCAAACATATTGCAGAACCGTATGCATAATGTTCTCAGTAGGAGAAATCGAAAAAAAATTTAACATCGCCTATTACAGCGCCATCTATCATGAATCGAAAAAAAATGTTTCTAGGAAATCCTAAGTACTTTTAGCTCTAGAATCCGAATCTGCAATAAAAAATAGGGGTTCTTATCGTAGTTTCTAAGTTGCCCCCACCCCCCTTACAAACAGGGGCGGGGGTCCTAATTTTAGCACTAATGTATTTCACCTCCAGAATGATTTAATTTTGATAATGGTCATTTTTACCTCTACGATATTATTTTTTCCGAGATAATTGCTTATTTTCCGAGATAATTGAAAGTTTGAGCTTAAAAAACTCACCCGGTATATAGCAGAAAAAAGTAAAAAATCAAAAAATATATAAAAGTAGGAGGGACAAAAAAAGCAATAAAAATTAATCTACTAACTGTTAGTCACATGGAAATAATATATAATTTAGGTTATATCATGTTC
Organism: Nephrotoma flavescens; assembly: GCA_932526605.1. NCBI lineage: Eukaryota > Metazoa > Arthropoda > Insecta > Diptera > Tipulidae > Nephrotoma > Nephrotoma flavescens. Next base: position 235,472,277 of record OW052220.1, read on the forward strand.
AATTTCATTTTAGAAAGGTTACAACGCAGGCAAATATTAGCAAAACAGTTAAAAATATTAGCCAAAAGTGGCAAAACATGATAAAGAAATATAAAGTAAGTAAATAATTAACACTCCTATTCCCCTAGTCGCATCACTGCAAGAGACGTGACTACTCATCTTCCAGGTCACTAGATCATTAAATCGAAACTTACAAAATAATTGTTCAATAAAGTCGTTCTGGCTTTTTTTTTAAATCTTAGTATGCTGCGTTATAAATATTTCCTTGCGACTGCTATCACTCCAAATGACTATTTCTATCACTTGAAATGTTGACGTGACAAATAAATAAAACAAAAAATCAAACTACTGCAGTGCAGCCAACTAAGATTTAAAAAATTTTCATTGAGAGTTTTGCACAAAATTATTTAGGGCCAAATCGACACACAACAAATAATTCCAAATACGACTAAATTTTCTCTTTTGGTATTTTTAAACCACAATAAATTGACACTTTAAAGTGATGATTAAAGTTGTAGTCGTGGATATCGACGACTACAATCGATAATTCAATTGACGTTTAATTGCAAATTTAAACTTCGAATTTCGAAAAATTTTAATTTATTAAACATCAAATTATTATTTATTTGTGTTGTATATATTCGTCTGGACATATTGAAATAAACAAGGTAGCTAATTTTGTAATTTTTTGTAATTTGAGTGTAATTTTGTATTACGTAAAAATTGACGGTTGTGAAGTTTGTCCCAAAAAAAATCCCGTGTACATATACAAATCCAATAAGAAATTTTAAATGCGGAACATGTATTAGTAATTACACTTAAATTGAAATTTTTGCGAAATAACTATATTATAATAGAAAGAGACGAAAATAGGCGAGACATTTTTTTCGTATTCTATTTATTTTGCAAAAATGGTAGCAAGAGAAATAGTAAATAATAATCTTGGGAAAACAAAATAAAACACATTGTCATTTAATTGAGGTCAATAAATTAATTAACTAAACATTATTTAATATATAGATTTTTTTTTTAAATTAACTAAAAATAAAACATGAAAAAGAAAACAAAATGAATTCTTTTAAGAATACAAAGTATAACTCAGAACAGGAGCTGATGTGGGTGGATTTCATTGATCAAAATATTTTAGAAAATAATTCATCTGTCGGAAAAGTCAATTACGATGAAACGATAGCATTAGGATAGCAGTCAAGGTAGCTTTCCAAACGGTAGTAGTGATAATATTTTAGATCTCGTAATTGAAATCGATTTTTATAGTTTGAGTATTTAAGTTTAGATAAATTCTGGATATCAGAGAGTTTGTCGGAAAATTTCACTATGTCCAAATGTTAGCTTTAGGTTAGCACAATCAAATAAATCAAGAGCCATTTCCATATCTAGGGGAGAGGTATCATTTTTCGTTCCCGACAAACTCTACGATATTCAGAATTTATCCAAATTAAAACTACTCAAACCAATAAAATCGATTACATTTTCGAGAGCGAAAAATGACACCTATCCCCCCCTAGATATGGAAATGGCTCTTGATTTATTTGATTGTGTCAACCTCAAGTTAACATTTAAACATAGTGAAATTTTCCGACAAACTAATTGTAACACTTTGAAATTGACTTTGTACACAAATTTTGTATACCCGGCATTTAGATATATTGTAATATTATCTTTTGCAAACTACTTACAAATGGAAATGATTTTCCGGAGTATTATGGAGAATGAAAATAATATTTTTGAGTTTTTTTCTATTTTTCACTCAAAATTCTTATAAGAATTTTTTTAACAGTGTATATACTAATACATGTTTATTTTTGTTATTTGGGACATACTTCACTGAAAAAAAAATTGACACTTTAGTTACGTTTAAAAATTACAATAAATTCGTGAATTAATTTGCAGTTATAATGTGATTTAAAAATACGAAATTCGAACATCAATTTCGAAAAATCACCGACTACAACTACAACTTGTAGTTGGGTCTGTCGAACGACCCATAGTAAATTTTGATTTAATGATCTAGTATCCAGGAAAATGAGTAGTCACGTCACTTGAAGTGATGCGACTAAGGGAATAGGGGTGTAAGATTTGAGCAAAATTTGCTATATACATTAGCTAGTTAACTAATATTTTTCCTTGCAAATGCTCAGTTTCAACCGAGGGCGATGAACTACACTCAATGGGAGCTGTTTGATATGCTCCTTGACTTTCTAAAATGAATGTGTGCGCAAAAAGCTATTTCCAGATAGCGACTTCCCAGATTTGGAATAGATCGAACACGTACATTTATTGTATAGTATATATATAAAGTCTGAATTGTGATAAGTTTTTCTGAATTGTGAAAATTGTGATAAGTTTTTCGAATTTCGTTGGAAGTGCCCCTTTCTGTTTTATGTAATGAAATAAAATATTTAGCTAATTATAGTTTTGTTCAAACCTGAATAAACTGAATTTTATTATGAATTAAAAATTTTGTTTTACATTCCTGAACATAAACTATCTCTGAATTTAACGGCATCTAACTTTTCTCTGGAACCACTTTCATAATTGTCCTGTTGTCATGAGTCCTCCGCAGACAGACAAACATAAATTGTGCATCACGCAGAAAGCACACACGACTTGGACGCATCTTTTAATTTCAAGCTGTAGGGATTTCATGAAAATGGATCTCCATTTTGTCTTCAACATCCTGAAAGTTTGCTCGATGTTAATGTGAGCTTTGAAAAGTGCATGATTTAAACGTGTCTGTGGTTCTGTTAGTGTGTACCTTTTGTATGGGGTTATAATAACAATCGGATTTACTATGCATTTGTACCCCGCATCGCCTAATAGAAAGTAGCCCTCAGTCCTCAATTTAGCTCTCGTTCATGTTAATGTCTGATAAGTGACTGATGGAAATATCGTCAACGTGGTATTATTGGAGATTACAGCGCGACAATTGTTTTCACCGAAATATCGCATTATGCTACAATTGCTTTAATTTGAAAAGTTTTGTATATGTAGATCTGCCATTTTTAAAATATCGACTTTTTGTATGTACAGAGGTTTGAATTGATTTAGTTGCTCACGAGTGTAAATTCACTTGCTTCGCGAATAGGATAATTCAAAAGTGGGTCTTTTGTACGAAAAAACGAAAAACCATATGAAAAAATCAGTTTTCGTCACAAAACAACACACTCTGCATTATACATACTGCGATAATTTGTTGACACTTTTTCTCTATTTTTCACTATTTATTTCCCAGTTGACACTTTTTCTCTATGATAGCGATAACGAAAACATAACTGAATCCGAAACGTAACGGAAAACGTAACAAAAGCAAATTAGTGAAACAATAACTGAGCTCAAAACCATTATTTTAATTAATAAAATAACTAAAACTGAAACGAAACTAAATTTGATTCGTTTCACAGCAGGGTTAAATTTACACGAATATTGGTTTCAATAAATTAAGGTAAAAATACAATTTTTGGTAATAATTGTTTTTACTCAAGAAATATTTCAATAAGAAATATTTCAACAATAATACATCAATTATCTTAAAGAGTATAGTAAACACGATTAAGCTAAATATTTGACTCATTTAAAAAAAATTCAGAAAAACACTGTAGTAAATTGGGTGAGTTCGGTATTTTCATGCAAATGTCAAAAATTACTACAGAAAAATAATTGAAATTTAACCGAAAGTTCAATAACATGATGAAAAATAATTCTTTCATGTTTTGAATACAGCGAAACTCAATAAAATTGCAATATCTACGCCTCCAAAAATGCATACGAATCCTGGATATCGATTTTGTCTCGTGAGTTACTCATTTAAAATGAGTGAAGCAAAAAAAAATCGAATACGTACACTGTGTATAATACACAATTATGTATTTGTATTTTTCTTTTGTTCGTATTTGTGTCATTCGTATGATGAACAGTACCAAAATAACGCGATCCGGGCGAATCGGTTTAATGGTGCTTAATTCCTTTCCTCAGCCCATTACGTCTGCTCTCAAGCTGTGGAGTGTCATTATTTAACATACTGTTACGATTTTGCCTTGTCACTCAAGGTTCGAATCACTGGATTGTGAATAAATACAACTGCTTCAAATTTGAACTCACACAATTTATTTACACAACACAATTTATTATACAACACAAAATTACCAATTAATTATTACAATTATAACACACTTTAATAATCACTTTAATAATCTTTCTATTTAACCTTAACTGTATCACGTTTAAAATAAAACTCAGCATTCCACGTCAACGCGCGCCTTTATATACCAAAACATTTGTTTCTAGAATAATCCTAAATGCGCATCGAGCAAATATGTTAGTATAGAAATGACGCCTAAATGTGAGTATAAATCATAAATGCAATTGAACTATTAATGAAATTAACTTATTCTATTCTAATCTAGGTGTCACCGTAACACTACCCCCCACCTAAGCCAGTTCGTCTCGAACAGGATCCAGATCACCTCCTCTGTAGAGCGCCAAACGTTCTAAATGCACAACCTTTGGTTTACCTTTCCGTCCTTTCTGTATGCGATAAACCACATCGTTCAACTTTTTAATGACAGTGTAAGGTCCTTCCCATGTGGGTTGCAACTTCGGTGATAATCCTTTCTGCCGTTGCGGATTGTGAAGCCATACCAATTGCCCTTCCTCGAAGCCTTGATTATTTGCTCGTATGTCATATCGAGCTTTCATTCGATCACTTGATATTCGAATTTTCTCCCGTACAAATTGATGTATTTCGTTAAGTTCCTCTTTCATCCGGTCGACGTAATCCTGTCCGCATAGAGCTGCTGATGGAACAGCCCCAAATTTTAAATCTAGTGGTAAACGCAGATTGTTCCCAAATATGGTTTTAGCTGGTGTCACTCCTGTTGTCATGTACCGCTGATCGGTAGGCCATCAGGAACATTGGTATATGTCGATCCCAGTTACGTTGGTTCCTTTCCACAACCTTTGCTAAATATTCCTCTAATGTGCCATTGAATCTTTCCACCATACCGTCCGACTGTGGGTGTAAAGGCGTCGTTCTTGTTTTATTGATTCCAAGCATCTGACATATCTCCTGAAATACCACCGATTCGAAATTCCTTCCTTGATCCGTGTGAATTTCCATCGGTACACCAAATCTGCTGATCCAATTGTTAACCACGGCATCAGCTATTGTTGTTGTCTCCTGATTGGGTATGGGGTACACTTCCGGCCATTTGCTGAAATAATCCATTATTACTAGCACATATTTATTTCCGCTCTCGGTGGTAGGAAATGGCCCCACCACGTCAATTGCAATTCTCTCAAATGGTGCGCCGATATTATATTGTTTCATGGTTCCACGGCTTTTTCGTGCTGGTCCCTTTACTGCCGCACATTGGTCACATCTTCGACACCATTCTACTACTGACTGTCTACATCCGGACCAGTAGAAACGTTGGCGAATTTTGGCTAATGTTTTATTTATCCCTAGGTGACCTCCACTTGCTCCTCCATGATACTGCTTGAGGATTTCCGCTATCCGATCTTTTGGCACCACTACCAACAATTGTTTTACTTTACCATCCGTGCTTTCCCACTTTCGTTTTAAACATCCATTTTCTATGTGGAGGCTATCCCATTGAGCCCAATATGCTTTTACAATGGGAGTTTTGTCAGCTATCTCACTCCATGTGGGCCGGTGTTCCTTTTCCTTATGTTTCATGATGAATGATAGGTCAGCATCCCGTAATTGCTCCTTCTTGATCATTTCATCAGTTCATTCCTCATCAGGTAGCACTTGCATAAGCCGAATATCGATGATGTTTTCCTTACCCTCCACACGCCCACAATGCTTGCATTCCACGGGACATGGCCTTCTTGATAATGCGGCGGCATTTCCATGTGCACTTCCCTTCCGATGTTCAATTATGATTCACCTGGTCGTTTCTCCTATAGCGCTAACGTGAAGTGGCAACTCGATATTATCATAGGTTAATACACCCCGTTCAACATCCACCACGAAGCCACTTGTTCTCATGAAGTCCATCCCCAAGATGCTGTATAAGATAGCAGAAAATTTCCAGCAGAAAAAACGTGTTTTGCTATTCACCGCTAGAGGCATCATGATCACAAAAAAGAAATTTTTTCTGCTGATATTTTTCGAAACCAGCAGAAATTTTTTGGAATTTTCATGAAAATTAATAATTATCAGCAGAAAGTTTTATGAAAAATCAAAGAATTTATGAAAAAGAAGAGAAAATTTTTGTTTAAACGTTTTGAAGCAAAGAACGTTAATTTTCTTTGAAAAACGATTTGCGTATGTATAGTGTAAGGACTCTCAAAATATACAAAAATTACCATAATCATCATTATGCAAATACAGGGCAACATAAAAAAAACGACATCATTGATAGCACTCCTTACATTTTTGAAGTCATTTTAAAGTGAAATGTTTTCAGTTTTTTAACAAAAGTGTTAGAAAAACCTCCCTGTAACTACCCTGGGTGTATGTTTTTATGGTAGTCTAGATCATATTCTATATACATGAGCAACATAAGATTCACACCTGGCGTCAGTAAGAAAGTAACCTTCCAGTAACCTTCCATACATTTTTGAAGTCATTTTAATGTGAAATGTTTTCAGTTTTTTAACAAAAGTGTTAGAAAAACCTCCTTGTAACTACCCTGGGTGTATGTTTTTATGGTAGCCTAGATCATATTCTATATACATGAGCAACATAAGATTCACACCTGCCGTCAGTAGCCTTAAATACATTTTTGAAGTCATTTTAATGTGAAATGTTTTCAGTTTTTTAACAAAAGTGTTAGAAAAACCCCCCTGTAACTACTCTGGGTGTATGTTTTTATGGTAGCCTAGATCATATTCTATATACATGAGCAACATAAGATTCACACTTGCCGTCAGTAACCTTCCATACATTTTTGAAGTCCTTTTATTGTAAAATGTTTTCAGTTTTTTAACAAAAGTGTTAGAAAAACCCCCCTGTAACTACCCTGGGTGTATGTTTTTATGGTAGCCTAAATCATAATCTATATACATGAGCAACATAAGATTCACACCTGCCGTCAGTAACCTTCCATACATTTTTGAAGTCATTTTAATGTGAAATGTTTTCAGTTTTTTAACAAAAGTGTTAGAAAAACCCCCCTGTAACTACCCTGGGTGTATGTTTTTATGGTAGCCTAGATCATAATCTATATGCATGAGCAACATAAGATTCACACCTGCCGTCAGTAACCTTCCATACATTTTTGAAGTCATTTTATTGTAAAATGTTTTCAGTTTTTTAAAAAAAGTGTTAGAAAAACCCCCCTGTAACTACCCTGGGTGTATGTTTTTATGGTAGCCTAAATCATAATCTATATACATGAGCAACAAAAGATTCACACCTGCCGTCAGTAACCTTCTATACATTTCTGAAGTCATTTTAATGTGAAATGTTTTCAGTTTTTTAACAAAAGTGTTAGAAAAACCCCCCTGTAACTACCCTGGGTGTATGTTTTTATGGTAACCTAAATCATAATCTATATGCATGAGCAACATAAGATTCACACTTGCCGTCAGTAACCTTCCATACATTTTTGAAGGTATTTTATTGTAAAATGTTTTCAGATTTTTAACAAAAGTGTTAGAAAAACCCCCCTGTAACTACCCTGGGTGTATGTTTTTATGGTAGCCTAGATCATAATCTATATGCATGAGCAACATAAGATTCACACCTGCCGTCAGTAACCTTCCATACATTTTTGAAGTCATTTTATTGTAAAATGTTTTCAGTTTTTTAACAAAAGTGTTAGAAAAACCCCACTGTAGCTACCCTGGATGTATGTTTTTATGGTAGCCTAGATCATAATCTATATGCATGAGCAACATAAGATTCACACCTGCCGTCAGTAACCTTCCATACATTTTTGAAGTCATTTTATTGTAAAGTATTTTCAGTTTTTTAACAAAAGTGTTAGAAAAACCCCCCTGTAACTACCCTGGGTGTATGTTTTTATGGTAACCTAAATCATAATCTATATGCATGAGCAACATAAGATTCACACTTGCCGTCAGTAACCTTCCATACATTTTTGAAGTCATTTTAATGTGAAATGTTTTCAGTTTTTTAACAAAAGTGTTAGAAAAACCCCCCTGTAACTACCCTAGGTGTATGTTTTTATGGTAGCCTAGATCATAATCTATATGCATGAGCAACATAAGATTCACACCTGCCGTCAGTAACCTTCCATACATTTTTGAAGTCATTTTAATGTGAAATGTTTTCAGTTTTTTAACAAAAGTGTTAGAAAAACCCCCCTGTAACTACCCTGGGTGTATGTTTTTATGGTAGCCTAGATCATAATCTATATGCATGAGCAACATAAGATTCACACCTGCCGTCAGTAACCTTCCATACATTTTTGAAGTCATTTTATTGTAAAATGTGTTCAGTTTTTTAACAAAAGTGTTAGAAAAACCCCCCTGTAACTACCCTGGGTGTATGTTTTTATGGTAGCCTAGATTATAATCTATATGCATGAGCAACATAAGATTCACACTTGCCGTCAGTAACCTTCCATACATTTTTGAAGTCATTTTATTGTAAAATGTTTTCAGTTTTTTAACAAAAGTGTTAGAAAAACCCCCCTGTAACTACCCTGGGTGTATGTTTTTATGGTAGCCTAGATCATAATCTATATGCATGAGCAACATAAGATTCACACCTGCCGTCAGTAACCTTCTATACATTTTTGAAGTCATTTTAATGTGAAATGTTTTCAGTTTTTTAACAAAAGTGTTAGAAAAACCCCCCTGTAACTACCCTGGGTGTACGTTTTTATGGTAGCCTAAATCATAATCTATATGTATGAGCAACATAAGATTCACACCTGCCGTCAGTAACCTTCCATACATTTTTGAAGTCATTTTAATGTGAAATGTTTTCAGTTTTTTAACAAAAGTGTTAGAAAAACCCCCCTGTAACTACCCTGGGTGTATGTTTTTATGGTAGCCTAAATCATAATCTATATACATGAGCAACATAAGATTCACACCTGCCGTCAGTAACCTTCTATACATTTCTGAAGTCATTTTAATGTGAAATGTTTTCAGTTTTTTAACAAAAGTAATATAAAAGTAATAGTAACAACAAAATGAATTCAAAAATGTATGGAAGGTTACTGACGGCAAGTGTGAATCTTATGTTGCTCATGCATATAAATTATGATCTAGGCTACCATAAAAACATACACCCAGGGTAGTTACAGGGGGGTTTTTCTAACACTTTTGTTAAAAAACTGAAAACATTTCACATTAAAATGACTTCAAAAATGTATGGAAGGCTACTGACGCCAGGTGTGAGTCTTATGTTGCTCATGTATATAGAATATGATCTAGGCTACCATAAAAACATACACCCAGGGTAGTTACAGGGGGGTTTTTCTAACACTTTTGTTAAAAAACTGAAAACATTTCACATTAAAATGACTTCAAAAATGTATGGAAGGTTACTGACGGCAGGTGTGAATCTTATGTTGCTCATACATATAGATTATGATTTAGGCTACCATAAAAACGTACACCCAGGGTAGTTACAGGGGGGTTTTTCTAACACTTTTGTTAAAAAACTGAAAACATTTCACATTAAAATGACTTCAAAAATGTATGGAAGGTTACTGACGGCAGGTGTGAATCTTATGTTGCTCATGCATATAGATTATTATCTAGGCTACCATAAAAACATACACCCAGGGTAGTTACAGGGGGGTTTTTCTAACACTTTTGTTAAAAAACTGAAAACATTTCACATTAAAATGACTTCAAAAATGTATGGAAGGTACTGACGGCAGGTGTGAATCTTATGTTGCTCATGCATATAGATTATGATCTAGACTACCATAAAAACATACACCCAGGGTAGTTACAGGGAGGTTTTTCTAACACTTTTGTTAAAAAACTGAAAACATTTCACTTTAAAATGACTTCAAAAATGTAAGGAGTGCTATCAATGATGTCGTTTTTTTTATGTTGCCCTGTATTTGCATAATGATGATTATGGTAGTTTTTGTATATTTTGAGAGTCCTTACACTATACATACGCAAATCGTTTTTCAAAGAAAATTAACGTTCTTTGCTTCAAAACGTTTAAACAAAAATTTTCTCTTTTTTTCATAAATTCTTTGATTTTTCATAAAACTTTCTGCTGATAATTATTAATTTTCATAAAAATTCCAAAAATTTTCTGCTGGTTTCGAAAAATATCAGCAGAAAAAATTTCTTTTTTGTGATCATGATGCCTCTAGCGGCGAATAGCAAAACACGTTTTTTCTGCTGGAAATTTTCTGCTACCTTATACAGCATATCCCTAAGATGACTTCGTCTACAATATCTGCAAGCAGCACCTCGTGTTGAAAGTGATTTCGCCCAATCCTTATTTTTACGACCTTTTTCCTTTTTATTGCTGAATTTTCTCCAGTCGCCGTTCGTAATTTCATTCCATTAGCTGGTTCCATAATTTAATCCTGCCACTTCCATCTCTGAACCTTGGTGTAGCCCGCGCGGTGTCTATTCTGGAATCAATCTCCACTCGACGAATTTTCATTGCTGGTTTGATGATGATTTGCGCAGTTTCGTTTGTTAACGCACAAGCGATGGTTTCCGTGAAAGTCTCCTTAGGTGACAACATCACCGCTCTGCGCGTCTCAGGATCTCGAATACCGTCAATGAATGCATCTATTTTAATTCGCTCCATGTAATCGGCCGACGTATTTGAATGTGCTAAATGCGCCAGCCGCTCAATTGCCGATGAAAATTCCTGTAGCGATTCTCCTCCACTTTGGTATCGACCCTTCAATTCCATGCGATAGATTTCTCGCTTATGGTCACTTCCATATTTTCGATCTAGCGCCTTCATAATTCCGATGTAAACGTTCCGTTCTTGCTCGGGAATGATTTGTAGTGTTTCCGCCGCTTCGCCTTTAAGAGCCACAATTAACGCTCCAACACGTTGTTCTTCATTCCACTGATTTTGTTTAATCGCCGTTTCGAATTGGAAATACTGAACGATGTTGTTCCATCAAATGTTTGTGGTTTTAACTTAACTGCATTAACCGTCTGGATCACTTGTTGTGTCGTTCCATTCGCCTTGACATCTTCAAGCTCTTTCTCGAGACTTTGCACTTCGGTTTGTAGATCTTGTTTAACCGTTTGTACATTTTGGTTAACCATTTCAAATTTTTGTTGAACGTCACCTTTAACATTTCGAATTTCTGGGTGTAACTCGGTTTGCAGCTTTTCCACTTCGCCGTGTAATGTAGAACATAACTCCAGAAACTTCTCGTCCATTTTCTTTTGACCGTCTTCTATTTGGTGTTTAATGTCCTGGTTCGACAGTTTAATGTCCGCTCCTTGTTGCTTCAACTGTTGTCCCATCATATTGATAGCAGCCATCAACTGTGAAAAATCGAAACTTCCAGATGGGTTTTGTGTTGTTTCGACCACCGTTTGTACGTCCCTTTCTTTCTTATCCATACTGATCTCATCCGTTTTTTCCTCCTCGAAATCATACACGTCTGGATCTAAACCTTCTTTCTCCATGGCCTCACGTAGTCGCTCCACCAAACTAGCTTTTGTGCCTTCATTGGCCAAACCTCGCCGTGTCAGTTGCTCCTTTAATTGCGCAAGCTTTAATCCGTAGAGAATCATTTTCCTTATTATTCACAATCCCACCGCTGTCACCAATTGTTACGATTTTGCCTTGTCACTCAAGGTTCGAATCACTGTTGTGTAAATAAATTGTGTGAGTACAAATTTGAAGCAGTTGTATTTATTCACAATCCAGTGATTCGAACCTTGAGTGACAAGGCAAAATCGTAACAATACTAATATATTTTATATTTAATTTTTTTTTATCATAAATTAAATTTATATGTTTTAATTAAATTTCATAAATTTTAAAAATAAAATGTTAACTATAAAAGAATTGATAATACATAAACAACACAAATGTGGCGTTTACAATGGTTAACTCTTTGAGTGCCAAAAAGCGCGATCGTGCTCCTCAATACACTAGCCGAAATCATGTTGGCATTCAAAGGGTTAATATGAATAAACAAAGAAAGAATGTCACGTGGCTTGCATATGCAGTAAAACAATCATACGCACGAAACTAATACAAACACAAATGCCACTACTATATATACTGGCATGGTTACACTCATTTCGTTTCACACATTTCGAGACAAAATCCATATACTGGAGTAATATTTTTTGTAGTAATTTTTAACATTTATATCAGCTATGCTACACACAATTTTGGTTTCTGGATTCAAACTACTGCGCAATAGATTTTAATTTTTAATTTAAATCCTTATTTTAAATTAAATCATTAAATTTTTTTGTCTTGTTTTATTCTTTTCACTCGAAAATAAAATTTAAACAAAAACCTACATCTCAAAACTGTCCTTAAATTTTTTTATTTTCATTTCAATTTTTTTCATTTCGGATTCACGGACAAAAATTTTATTACGCAGCTGTGACGTAAAAATTTTGACCGTGAATCCGGAATGAAAAAATTTGAAATGAAAATAAAAAAATTTACGGACATTTTTGAGATGTAGGTTTTTGTTTAAATTTTATTTTCGAGAGAACAGAATAAAACAAGAAAAGAAAATTTAATGATTTAATTTAAAATAAGGATTTAAATTAAAAATTAAAATCTATTGCGCAGTAGTTTGAATCCAGAAACCAAATTATAGTGTAGCATGGCTGTATGAAAATAACGCTCTCCCGATTTACGTTTTTACGCAAAAATTGACAGACATAGAAAAATAAATTTCATAGTGTTTATAGTGGCAGTGGCCTACACAGTTCGATGACATCAAAAACAAAACAAAAATTTCAATTGTAAAAATGTTGTATAGGGAAAATTTTTTGAAACAAACGTTAATAAATACATTTATACGGGGATATGTTTAATAAACGTGCGGTTGCAGAATAAATTCCATTGGAATGTGCAAAGTGATACAAAAAAGTATTCGCACAAGAATCTTATTTAAAATACTCGCGATTTATATTTTGTACTGCTATATCGCCGAAGTGTCATAAAGTGCATTTCAAAAAGTTTTCACAGAAACCTTGGTTTTTCTATAATACGTGGATTCCACAGTGAAACAATTTTTTGAGTAAAAAATACTGGGAAACTGAAAAAATAAGAATATAATAAAATTAGTTAGAGTGACAAAGACAGCAACTTTTGTTTCTTTTTTTTATAGTCAGAATAGTGACAGATTTACCAACAGAGATACCGTAGTTTTCCAGGTATTGATTACCGAAACGTGTTGTAGTTCATTGTTGGATAAAATAAATTTTTGAAAATTTTGGGTTTCGTTAAAATCGATCATTTTCAAATTTTTTAGGTTATGTTGCTCCCAATCTATCACTGTTTTGACTATACATTTTGCTATAAAAACAAACAAAAGTTGCTGTCTTTGCCGCTCTTACGTAATTTAAATATATTCTCCTCTTTTCGGTTTGCCAGTATTTTTTACTGAAAAAATTTGTGTTTCTGTGGAATCCATTAATTTAATATATCTAAAAAAAAAGTATAATTCGTCAATTCCCTGAAAGAGTGCAGAGATTACGATTACGCTAAATATTAGCCGCTTTTAATTTTTTTTTAGAAAAATACTGTATTAAAAGGGGTGAGTTCGGAATTTTCATGTTAATGTCAAAATTCACTGCAGAAAAATAATTGAAACTTCATTTTAATTTAGCTTCAAAAACTTGATGAAAAATATTTATTTCAGTATAGGTACCGTATAAACAAGTGGAATTCATTTTTATGTTCCGAAGCTTTTTGTTAATTTTATAATTTAAATTTGTCGATTTATTTCAGGTTTCGGACACAGTATAACTCTAAACAATTTCAATAGATGTCTCTATAAGACTGGGCCAGGAATTTGAAGTAATACTTTTTTGTAGTAATTTTTAACATTTAATTGGAAATGGCGAGCTCTCCCAATTTACTGTACAGAAAAATAAATTTCATAGTGTTCGTTCGGCTTACACAGTTCGATTACATAAAATAAATAAAACTAGTAGAAGCGGACAATTGAAATTGTCCGACAAGCGCTCGCCAAAATAGGAAAAATGCAATAGACGGACGGACGGAGGTGTTAAACCTCTGAAACAACTAAGGTGCTAATACAACAAATTAGCCCAATAGACAAAAAAAGAATAGAATCTTAAGCAAATCAAAAAATTACAGAAACAGAAGTTTTGAAATAACACTCATTTTATTATAGATAAAAGTAATATATATATTAAAGTTAGTCAGTTGGCCTAGAATAATAATTGAAAATTTAAAAAAAGTAGACAGCCGCATCTGTGTGACCTCTATTTTTAGAAAAAGTTGAATATCTTGAAAACTACTTGACCTAGAGTTCCCAAATTTTAAATGTGACCTTTTTAGAGTAGTATCTATCTGTGTGCAAATTGAGCTCTCTGGTATGTATAGTTTTTGCTGTGATAGTGCCAACAGACAGACGGCCTAAGTCTTTGTATAAACTTGCTCGCAAGAGCGAGCGCTAAAATTTCATGAACTCGTTTGATGAGGAACATTGTAAAAATATTATATAGCGGAAATTATTATAAATAATTTTGAGTGGATATTTTGCAGGATAAATTCCATTGTCTGTGATGGACTTTTATGCAGTGATACAAAAAAGTATTTGCACCAGAATCATACTCAAAATACTCAAGATTTATATTTATTACTCGCAACAATTCTTTCCTTGCCAGGCAAAGTTTTTAACAAAATCGGTTAACCGAAAGTAACAGCATTCTTCCTTTGGTGATTTTTCATTATCTACAAATATTTTCAAACGTTTAGAATTAGGAAAAAAACGGGAATGATCAAAAATAATTAAATTTTTTAGTTTTCTATTGGAATTTACTTTAAAAAGGATGTTATAAAATTGAACACAATCCTAAATGCCGTCGAATTTAGAAATATTTATAGATTCTTGTAAGGAGTTGATGCAAGAAATGTGTCATTTATCAATGCTGATATTAAATTTTTGTTATCACAGCATCAACAAAGTTTTGACATAAAATTATACGGAGTGAAGTTATGATCAGAAAAATATTATGTGAATTTTTATCATTTTTGTCGGAATATGAATATAAATTTTCTAAACATATTTAAGAAAAAACCTACCATTGTCACAAATATGACGTTTGTACGAATATTTTTCGGTCTCACTATTATTATAGTGAACTGTGTTGTATAGTGATTTATAAAAAAAAAAAACAACTATGTATTTTTTATTTTGATACACTTCAGGTGTGCGCAATCATATTTCGCATATTTCACCAAAAATTTTCAACTGAAATACATTATGGCATCTTAAAAAAATTTCGTCAAGCAGACCTTGTTTTTCTTTATTTCAAGAATGGAACACAAAAATAATTTATCTTTTCAACACAGAAACACGAAATGTGCATCAATACCTAATATAAAAAATTAAGAAATTTGCATAATAATTTTCGGTTGGCTGCATGCGAAGTTAATTCCATGTCAAACAATTATGTATTTAGTTTAGGACGATTTTTTTACAAATTGCATGCACAATACATTAACAATTTTCACACAGCGAAAAATTACCATTCGATATAAACAAATCACGAAAATTATTAGTTACAATTTAACAAAAAAAAAACATTTCATTCATACACAAATACCATGTGCATCGTACATTATTATTAGTTTAATTCAAAAATCACGTAAAATCAAATGAAATTGTAAATTACAGCGATTTATATTAAATTCAGCGGAATTGTACATTGTAAAGTGGATATCACCACCTAAAATTTACATAAATTATTTTTGTACAGTGGTTTACCAATCGTTTGTAAAAAGCTTCTAATATTTTTGATTATAATCTCGCCGTCGCACCTTACATATGTATTCCATATGTTTAACGTCTGATGTATGGATGTACATTAGGGAAATGTTGTACATATTAAATGAAATATGGATTGAAATACCATCAAACACTCAATTAGGTAAAGGTTTCAATTATGAGCACGCGACATTGTTTAATGAAAGAATGCAACAAAAAAAATGTTTTACAAATTGCTTGTAATTGTGTACTTGGGTTTAACTACACACGGCCACGAAATTTATATTTAAAGGTTACTTGTTTTTAAATGTAAATGAATAATTTTATACAAAAGTTATTTAAGACTCGTTACATTTATTCAGTGCTAATCATAATGATACGGGCAAGCCTTAGAAGAGTATGGACGCTATAAAGTGCGAAATAGTGAAAAGTGCAAAAAACAACAAGCGAATAAAAACTTGTGTTGAACTCTGAGTCTGTCGCGCAGAAATCGTTAATAATTGAATAACAATTAAGTAATTCAAGTGAAGTTTATCCTAAATAGATTTAACCTAAAAAAAATGGATTCTGTTAGGGCAAAGTTCACATTTATGTACAAATTCGTGAAGATCACCTTTAAAAAAATTAAACAAATATCTAATTTCCTTAGAATATCGTGGTCAGGTTTATATAAATTAGTAGATACAAAGGGTTTTGGTTTGACTCTAATATCAAATCGGAGCTGCTGTAAAAACGTCAAATTTGCAAAATTCTCAATCATAGCTTCCCAAAAAGTATCAAATAGAAAAATATTTCAATATTTTGTCTGGAACTCAAGCCTACAATAAAATACACTGTTACGGTGCTGACGTTTCAATTGTTTATTTACAATTATCTTCACGGCATACGTCGGCATCGTAATACTGTATTTTATTGTTATATTGCTTGAGTTCCAGACAAAATATTGAAATATAAAGATTTAAAAGCCTAATAACCATAAAATAGTTTACATAGGCTCCATCTAAATAAAAGATGCTAATAGGCTACATCTAACCATAACAAACCATAGTTTTAATATAAACAGGTTCCCTGAGGCGAAAAAATCGGCGAGTCCGGTGGCTTTTAGATTACTTACGTATTTAGAGGTCCGTGGTTTATAGTGTGCCGGTCTAGATATTCAGTGTTCAGTTGAGAGCAAATCGAGGACTGTGTATACGAAGTTTTAATTTTTTAAAGCACCAATATTCAAGGGTACAGTCTTTTCTGCTTGATTATTAATAATGTGGACATTTATCATCGAACCAGTTGTAATTCTACATTTGAAATATACGATTAATCCTCCGAAAGTTAAAAAACTGAAGCCGTGCAGAACCGCTATGCTGTTGGGCAAGATTTTCAAACAAAAAAGGTCTCACGCAAATTAGAACGTTATCCACACCAAGGAAAACTAGAGAAGTTTGTAGTAAAAACATACAAAAAATTTAAAAGCGGAGATAAAAATTGTCAAAAAACTGTTTTATAAACATAAATTTGAATCATTTTAGCCATACACCGTACACCATGCAACGTTACCGCTTCTAATCAGATACTGCACTCACATCTCTGCAAAAAATTTCAGCTGAATTCAACAAGTTTTTTATAAACGTGTCGCAGGAATTCTCCACTCAATTTTCTCGATCTTCTAACGAAATTATTCGAATTGAATCCAACCGTTTCATTTTTGGTGTTCAAAAAGGCTACCGCGAATCAAAGAGTCTCGTGAAGTTTCAGACATTTTAAAAACAGCTATTGTGATACTACTTAAATACCCCAATTTTGCTTTTGAGCATAATCTCAAAATTTCTTGAGAAATTATGGGTGTACTACGAAATCTTGGTTTTCAAAATCCCGGTTTACAAAACCCCGGGCTTCTTTTGATAAAGTTTTTTAATTGCAAGATGGTACCAAATCTTGGTATAATTGGTACAACATTTTGTATAATTGCAGCATTTTGTAGTTGCATGATTAATAAAAAAGCAATATTTTGTTAGTGCAACATTTTAAAATGCAATAATTGTAGACGGCTGACGGCTTCGATATCTCTCACGGTCACATAGTCCTCAATCCAAATTCTATCCCTATAAACCATTTTCTAGAACTTTATCGCAAACTCATTTTTGAATTTTATTAAAAAATCATTTAAGAGTCCCATTTTCCCACATGTCAAATTTTAAAAATTCAAACCGGGATTTCCTAAAAATCGGATTTTTTTTATACAAAATCGGGATTTTGAAAACCGGGATTTTGAAAACCGAGTTTTCGATACACACCCGAAATTAATCAAAACCAGGTTTATTCTGTACCTCATTAAAATCAATTTTTTGCGTGGTAACCGCAGTTTGGTTCCCGTGGACCATTAATTTAAATTATTAACTCATCCATAAACTGAATGGGACTTTCGCATATGGGCCTATTGCGCCTATCTAAACATACAGTTGGTGTTGGGATTGTTTTTTGTGGATAGATTTCATCATGACGACATTTCAAGTTCCTGGGCACCATCAATTTAAATCTGAATTTTGGCGAATTAATTTAATTTAAATTCGAATCCATAGTGCCAATCCATAGTGCCTTCAACTTTTATTCGTAAGTAGTAGCCATATCCAATCGATATCAAATGAGATTGGTTACGACACTTTAGGTTCCAGGGAACCATTCGAAAATGTATATTTTATTTAAAATGGATCGTCATGTGAATTTGATTTTAAATAGCGGACATGTCGCCGTGTTGAAATCAGAAGAGATCGGTCACGACACTCATGGTTCCCGGGAACCATTAATTTAAATCAATAATTCATACATATAAACTGAATGAACCTACTACGCCAATCTCAACATAAGGCTTGGCTTCTTATCATTTTAACATAGAATAAACACTTTAGATCAAGTATTATCTTGTTTTGTGTCATTTCAAAATTTTCTGGGAAGAATTTAAAAATCCTGGGATTAGTATTGCCTGATGAACATTTATTATTTTTCTTAGATGAAATATACTGGTATAACTTCACACACTGCTATCGAAACTATCATAAATAGGCTTAAGGGGTAAAATTTACGGTTGGTTTGAGAGTTATTTGTGGAAAATACAATAAATTGTCAAAATCTAATAAATTGCGGAGTTCAACAAGTCTCATTTCTATAACTTCAACCCCCATAATGTAGTAGAACAGACGCTGATGTAATATCGTTTTTGCGACGCCAATAACTCGCCGTGTGGTATAGTATCCTTGACTACGGGCAGAATTTCCTCTGCGTCGCCTCAACTACATCGCCGGACAAAATCAATAATTTTTTGTCGAATCATTTATAAATCTTCGGAAACACGTTCAAACAGCAGCGTTCGTGTGTATTTTTACACAGTGACCCAGGGAGAGAGAACATATTCCAGAACTTTTTCCAAAAATCATTTAATAGTCCCACTCCTATCCTACATACCCAATCCCATCATAATCTGTTAAAAATTGAACGAGTTCCGTCCCAGGTGGCCATATTCCAGAACTTTTCTAAAAATCATTTAAGAATCTCATTTCCATCCAACACACCCAATCCCAACATAATCAGCTAAGAAATGCCTGAGTTCCTTCCTAGATGGCCATATTCCAGAACTTCTTCCAAAAACTGTTAATGAATCTCAATTTCATCCAAGAAACAAACTCCCTTCATAATCGGTTAAGAGATAAACGAGTTCTGTCCTAGGTGACCATACTCTAGAACAAATGCCAAATCTATAGTCGATTAAATTTAAAAACATTTGGATTTAACGGACATTCGGATTTAACAGACTCCCCTATTAGTTCGTTAAATCGATGTTTTACTGTACTTTGATTCTCAATATACATACAGTACGGTTCAATAGATTACCGCCACTCAATCAAAAGAAGCAAAAGTCAATTTCCAGCCGGTGTGTGTATGAGATAGAAAAAATTGTGGAATAGAGAAAGAAAGAGTATTTAGTACTAAACACAATAACAAAAAGCAAAAATTGCAGACATCAAGAGAACTGTGTTTTTTGTTTTGTTTTGAAAAATGAATCAAAAATTCATGACTTTGTTTCAGTTCATTTGATTACCGCCAATTGAAAAATAACATGAGATACCAAAATTTTATTTTTTTTAAATGCCATCTTAAAATATATTTTCTATTTTTGACGTCAAATAATTTAGTGAAATTTCTGTCCAGGCCGCTTTAAACCCTAGAATCAGGTCTTCCTTAGTATTTTCCCTCTTTCATATACTTTACGTGTGAGCCAGCCCCAAACATTTTCTATTATGTTTAAGTCCGGCGAATATGGTGGCTAAGGCAATAGCTGGGCATTTTGGGTGTACGATTTTACAATGCGACCTGTTTGTACTGGCGCGTTATCTTGTTGGAAAATCCATGAGTGTCGTACAAAAAGATCATGGATTTTAGGGAAATCAGATATCAGTAACGTCTTGTAACTATTTCCAGTCATGTTTGTATGATGGCCGGTTATGATGGCAATTCAAAAACGCATTTCCTCTTTCTTAAGGTCGTGAAAAGTCTCGTTTTTAGGGTGAGTCACGTCAGAAATCCCATTTTGGAAATTCCACCGTTTTATTATTTTGTCGAGTAGTATTTGATTGTGCAATTTTGCGCGTCTAACGGTAAAATTTATGCATAATGTTCTCCTCCAGAATTGGTCAGGATTTTTCCTAGAACGGTTGTGCCTATCTACATGCGATATGTACAACCTCTATTGAAGTAGAACAATTATGTAAGAAAATGTCGTAGTTTTCCAGTCACAATGTTAAGATTAAATGTATATAACCTGATAAGACCAGAATTCAATAGTGGCATACTCTATATAACCCAGAATTGGGAACATAGAAACCCTTTATTCAACCCTAATTTCAAAAGATCAATTTCTGAAAATTTTTATATTTTTGAGGAAGGGCCTCGTACGTACGATTCTGGCTGATGGGGAGTAGGCACAATCGTGAAATTTTGCCATGAATGTTAATTTAAACTAGTTTAAGTGATTTCATTAATAAAAAGTGGGATTTCCAGATATCACTCATATAAAATTTTTCAGAAATTGATCTTTTGAAATTAGGGTTGAATTAAGGGTTTCTATGTTCCCAATTCTGGGTTATATGGAGTATGCCACTATTGAATTCTGGTCTTATCAGGTTATATACATTTAGTCTTAACATTGTGACTGGAAAACTACGACATTTTCTTACATAATTGTTCTACTTCAATAGAGGTTGTACATATCGCATGTAGATAGGCAGATACAGCCGTTCTAGGAAAAATCCTGACCAATTCTGGAGGAAAACTAAATTAGTTTTAACATGCACAGTTTTGCACAATTAAACCAAAGCAAAACATATGCTTTCATCATGAAACGGATCGATGGGATTTCTGGTGTGATAATCACGTCAGAAATCCCACATTATCTCTCAAAGTACATTATGCACAAATGTTACCGTTAGACGCACAAAATTGCACAATCAAATACTACTCGACAAAATAAGAAAACGGTGGGATCTTAGAAATGGGATTTCTGACGTGACTCACACCGTTTTTAAACTCAAAAGGATAATCTTTTTATTTTTAAAATAAATTTTTTCGCCAAATTTGTTTATAAAAATAGAAAAATTGTTTTTATTTTCAAAAATACTTTCCTTACTTTTGTCAAAGAGTTTTCTTAAATTTTAAGAAATTGTTTTTTAAAAATAAATAATTATTTGCTAGTTTCAAAAGATTTATTTTAATTTTTAAATAATTATTTTAAAAATTACACAATTTTATTAAATCAAAGTAATCCGTAATACTCTTTACAAATACAATGACATTCATAATATTTTCGAATTGAGACTGTTCAAGCCAGCAAAAACAAAGAGGTCATCTACTCATAACATATAATATCTACCACAAAAAGTAAGAATTAAATCCCCCTCCCCAATTTTTAACCCCCAGGGCATAGAGAAAAGTAATATAAACAGAGGTAAAGCTGCATACAAAATTTTGAAACAACTTTTTTAGATTGTAACCCCAAAATACAAACTCATTTTACGACTTAAATAATAAACTTAGAATGTTCAACTCTTCGAATATTCATTTAGCGTTTCCTTGACTTTTCATATTGTTTTTGTTTTAATTTTTTTCGTTCAGATTATAACCGTAATTTTAAATTTAGTAAACATAAAACCGTATCGTGACCCCATATTTTACTATGAAAATATGCGTAAAATTTTTGTATGCAGCTTTACTTCTGTTTATATTTATTTTTTTCTGTGCCCAGGGTCCTTGTGTAAAAATACACACAAGCACAACACTTAAAAAAATATAATGATAACTTTCTCAAGTTCTTTCTTGGCAGGTTGCAACGACCAAAACCAAACTGCAAAAATTCATACCTTCATACCTTTAGTATAACACAAGAACATACAGATTTGGCGAATATCATAAAATATAGACGAATTGAAAAATAAAATAACGGGATTTCCGGCAAAATAATAAATATAAATATTTTCATAAGAATAGTCATTAATCAAAAAAATTGTTTTAAAATCCTAGAACTCTTCTTTCGAAATAAATAATTCTGTTTAAATAAAAAAACTTTTTAAATTTAAAAGTATTTTATAAAACATTTTATAAAATATGATATTAAAATAAAAAAAACTATTTATTAGTTTGTAAAAATCTCATTTTATTTCAAAAAAATACTTTTTAAATTCAAAAAAATGAATAACTTTTAGAAATTAAAAACTTCGTTTTTTAATTTTACATACCAAAATTTTTCTAAGTGCATAGATGGACAAACCCAGGTTAAATGTGTTTTCATCAGAAAATACGACTTTTCAATATAAGCCCGAATGGCATTCAACACGGATCGGTTGACTCGTTCTGAGGCATTGGACTGTGGGAAATAAACGGGCGTTTTAACGTGTTTATAACCCTGCAGCTGGAAAGGAAGTCTGTGAATTCTCGACTAGTAAACTGAACTCTGTTATCAGAAATTACAGTTTCAGGACATCCGAACATACTAAAAACTTCATCTTTTAAAAATTTTACAATGTTTGTAGCAGTCCCCTTGGATAGAAATTTTTAAGATCGGAAATTTTGTTAATTGGTCGAGAACAATTAAAATTATATTCTTACCGTGTCTAGACCGAGGATACGGTCCAAGGAGGTCAATATAGATCTTTTGCCACGGTCGTTCGGCAAAGCTGGTGTTCCCCCATTGTTGGACGAGTAATTTTATTGAAGGCCTTCCCACATTTACAGATCTCGCATTTTGACACGTACTCATAAATGTCGATTGCCATTCTAGGCCAATAAAATAACCTTCGAATGCGTTTTAGGCTTTTTTAATGATCCCATGTGAAGCAGTAGGATCATCGTGGTTGTAACGAATAATGTCATGTACCAAAGGTCTAGGAATCCAAATCTTTCCAACCGGCCCATCAGATAAACCAATGAAAGGTCCCGGTTCTATCTTGATATAAATACTCTCATTCAGGATTTCTAAATAAGGGAACTGAGGTAGGATTAATCAGGTACAATATTTTCCTTTCCCTTTTTGTGAATTACATTAAAATTAAATTGTTGGAGATACAAACTCCACCAAGCTAGTCTATTAGAGAGGTCTCGCATGTCGATGAGCCACTTTAGACTCGCGTGATCGGTGATCACCGTGAACTTGTAGCCTTCAACATACTGTTGAACATTTTTTACTGACAACACCGCAGCCAAGCACTCCAACTCAGTGGCCGTGTAATTATTTTGAGCTGCGTTTAGTTTCAGTGAAAAGTAAGACAGCGGATATTCATCCCCTTCCTAGCTCTTCTGAAACAAAACTCCACCAATTCCCTCCGTACCCACATCACAACAGATAAAGGAGTTCAGGAAAATGTTCTATCGCTTCAACTTTGGCCGGGTCGATTCGGAGACCATTTTGACCAACTATACAGCCTAAATATCGTATCTCCTTCATACAGAAATTACTCTTCTCTACATTAATCGTCAATCCGGCTTTATTGAGGTGAACAGCAATAATTTCTAGTAGATCAAGGCGTTCGTTAAAGCTGGGCGATATAAGCAAAAGATCGTCTAGGTAGATGAATACCTGTTCGTGAAGTTCCATTAGAATAACGCGATGCAACATAGAGCTTGGGCGGTGTTAGAGTCCGAACAGATCGCTCTAAGCTGATAAAGTGGCCGTCCAGGCACTGTGAACGCAGTTTTTTCTAGACAAATATTCCAACGGCACCTGCCAAAAAGTATTCTTGAAATCTAGACTACTAATATATTTAGTGTTTTAAGCCGGGCCAGAATACCATCGATAATAGGAAACGGATACGAGTCTTTTACGGTCACGCTATCCAATTTCTTCGAGTCCAAGCATAATCGAAATTTGCCGTTTGGTTTGCGGACGAGTACTACTGGGGAGGACCATGGACCACGGGAACATTTTTACTACAGCATTTAATTTGGAAAACTGTTCTACGGATAATGTTTTTTATTAGATACGATCTCATCCGTCAAATTAATTTCGCTTATCATTTTTGCATCAATCCCAAACGTTTTCCAAAAATTAATCCCCAAGTGTAACGGACTTTGTAACGTGGGGACAATATAGGACCGAACTTTATTAGTTTTATTCCCAAAGCTTACTGGAAGAGTTACGTAGCCGGGAATGGCATAAGAACTGCCGTCGGCTGTTTTCACGAGTGAATTTTTTCTACGGTAGATACTATTTATACTAATTCAGAAATTCGAGTGCGTTATTTTCAAGAATACTTATGCCCGCTTTGCTATCTAGTAGCCCGGATAAACTTCTTCGTGTTCCAGTATCGTTTAATCCATGAAACAACGGTATTTTTCGTAACGCCAACGCCGTTACAAATACATAGGTTATTTTGATCATTGGTACCGGTTAATATTTTATGTTTAACATCAGGACTGAAATATATTTGTTCGGGATAATTTAACTCTTGTGAATATTCACTCCAGGCGACTGGACTTGAACCTGTGTTAATTAGGATAATTTCTGGTTGGAGTTGAACTTTCCCTCCCAGTTCTGGAGAAAAACCTCATTCCGTTTTTCAAATGGTTGATTTTCTGGCAGTTTAAGCAGCCATATTTTTTTACATTTGGACGCCCGAATCTAAAACAAAATACGTTTAGTATAGGTCGCATGAACAGTTTTGGTAGTAATGTCCTTTGCAATTCCAGCATATTAACTCGGGCATTTGTGGAATTATTGGGGATTTACGGCATCAAGAAAATATTAATGCTCATAATCGTCTCCCGAAATCACATCATTTTGATTATGGGGATATTGTACTTCATTAACGTAGGATCTGAAATTAGGTCGATAATTTAATTTAGGATCGAAACCGGATTGAGACCATAACTTTTTGTACCGTTGGCATATCAAACGAAGGTGCTCGAAATTAAATACTCTTTCTCTCTCTATTTCACAATTTTTTCTATCTCACACATACACACCGGCTGGAAATTGACTTTTGCTTCTTTTCATTGAGTGGCGGTAATCTATTGAACCGCACTGTATATTGTTTAATTTTAATAATTTTATTTAAACCATACGTGTTTTAAATTCCAAACTTGTTTTTCTTGTAGAACTACACTTTTTGATAATATGTGTATCTATACATTTTTTTTTATTTGCATTTCAGAGTCCTTCACACTATGTTTTCAGGAATAAAAAATCTAATTCAATTAATTTTGAAATCGATAATCATAATTAAAACCGCAACGACGACATAAAAATTTTAAAAATTATAAATTTGTACAAGAATCAAACCGGAAATCGAATGTATATGACAACATCAATAAATCTTCTTTAATTATCTCATGATATAATACGAAATGACAAAATAGCAAATAATATTTTGTTAAAATATATACCCTCCAGAATTTTAGCCTAATCGCTAATCAGTCATTTTCACCTGTCCGTATCTAATGTTCTTCCTTTCGGTTGTTTAGTTTCCTTTTATTTTAAATTTGTTTTTGGTTTCATGTTCTGCACGTATTAAATTGCTACCGAAAACTTTTTATCTAAATCATTAAATTGACGAAACGCAAAAAAAAAAATCTAACCATAATTTAGATACCGCACTTAGATGGTTAGGTTTGTTGGTCATCAAAACCGAACGGTGCATGTGTATATAGACGTGTTTGATTACCGCGGTTTTATAGTTTTTAACATTAATTGATTTTTAAGGTGTTTATGTTGTTTGTTTCACTGTGCAATTTAGAATCGGGCATAAATACGAAAAAAAAAAGTTTATGATTTGATAATTGAAGAATGAAAACGCACATAAAAAAGCTGCAATTTAAAATGAATAAAAAAAATTGTTGCGCTTTATATGGCCAATTATATATAGTTTTATGGTCTAGTTTATGCTTCATACGTCTGTATACGATATGTTGCAGTAAAACTTTTATTTCATCCCAGGCTGAGTTAAATCTTGAGTCTGCCTGCATATATCGGTATAAAATAATATAGACATTCTTGTCGAAACACATGTCTTATTTGTTATATTGATTTAGTTTTAAACAAAACTATATAGCTTTTTAGTTAGCCGCCCAATTTTTCAAAATACTACTTTTCTGTCGTACACCACATATTGAAAAAAACAAAAAAAAATCAGATTATTATTTACATATCGGTTATACGCGCGGGACTGTATATAGTGTGAAATCAACATTAATTTTTTCACTTTGAATTAAAAACAACGAAAAATTTATTAATTAACCCAGTTCTGTCGTATACAACAAAAACAACAACAGCGACGATACACTACGACCGAAATGTCAATTTTTTGTCGCTGGGATTAATGGACCAAATATATATCTTCTGTATATAGTAAATTAATATATTTAAATTAATTATAAAAAAAATTTACAAAAATTTAAAATTAATTTAACTTACTTTTTTTTTGGATTCAATTCTGTATAAAATAACCAGAAATTATATTTGTGTCCCCAAACACTAAATACAAAGGTAAAAATCTATTAAACGCTCATTAACAACAATCAATTCTCATCAACGAGAAATATGTCTGTTATTCTTGCCTATACAGGCCTCGCATTATTAAGATTAAAACCTATTAACGTATTATATTTTCTTTTGGATAAAATGTTTTCTTTGAATGGTGTTTAAGATACACAAAACGTACGAAAAGATTAATTGGGTTTATCTTCCAGCGTATTAATCTTAAAATCAAAGGTGATACGTATGGGAGCAAAATTGTATTGAGGGCTTTAAATGGTTGTCGACAACATGGATTTTATATTTTCTGTGTACAGATAAATAATGTCTTAATAAATATTATTTTATAAATTTTGCGGTCTATAATGTTTTTGTAACCTGTGCAAATTATTAATTATATAAATTAAATTAAAATATAAATAACATTATTTTAAATGTTTAATAATCGTTACACGGTATTTCACATCTTTCCTGTGCCGTTCAAATTGGCAGAATTTTTAACGGATAAATTGCACCTCTAAACTTTAACTAATTAGTACAATTATGACTAAAAAATGGGATATCACTAACCGAGAGACAGTGTTTTGACGTATTGCCGTCGACAATGAAGAGAATGACGAGTCTGGTCTCCTTTATTATTCTAATTTTAATGTCATTCTTGAAGAATTTATTTCAAATTTGTTGTTTTTGATTGGCATTTGTGTATCCCCGTAAACTAAACGAGAGAGATTTGTTTTATAAGCAGTTTGAAAGATATAACTCGTATTTTTATCTTAATTCTTATCAGTATTCGAGAAAGAAAACTAATGAACTTGTTAACCATGCCAAGCAAAATTTTTACTTTGGTAATGCGTTTAACCAGAGCCTCCTAAATATAAGAGCCGTAAGATTACGCCATTTTTTGATGAGCGTTTGAATTTTTAATTTGAATGATTAGTTCAACATTCAGGTAAAGCATAATATTTTAAAATTGAGCCATATTAAGTCGAGTTAACGAAAAAATACTTAAATTAGTCTAACACACTCTTTTTTTTTGTAGAAACAAGAATTTGTTTATATGTGTATTTGATTGATTGATTGGAATGTGGGACCAAACCTAAGTAAGATTCCCGGTTGACGCCGGGCCCATCCGCACACTCTTTTACATATAACAAGATGGAGGGGTAGGAAAGTTTTGTTGATTATTATGGAAACTGACCCGCTTTCAGATACCTAAGTAGTCAATTGTTAGTAAATTGTTAGTTGAAATGTAATATAAGACGGTTAGCACAACACAACACAATAATTTTTGATTTTATTTTTGTATATAAATATACAATCAGAATCCTAAAAAAAAATAATTATTAATTAAGTTGCAGTAAATTTCCAGAAATAAAATGTCATTATATGAGTCCATACTATATGCTGTGCACATAAAAAGAATTGAACGCATTCAAAAGAATTTTCTGATTTGCTTGTTAAAGAAAAGTAGGTGGGATTACGACCACAACTTACCATTATATGAAAATGAGGCTCGGTTTCCTCCGTACTCAACAAGATGCATGACTTCTCTTAGACGACTTCTCTTAGGCGAAGCTTATATGGGTAACGATTTGCTTGGCCACACTGACTTAGCTTACATATTGGGAAACATATCAATTCATGTGCCATGCAGAACATTTCAAAACCACGAGTTTTAAGCACTAGAATACCATTATACAAACTATAGAGAAAACAACCCCATAAATAGGATGTCTAAATCATTTAACATCATCGACGACCTGAAGCTCGATCCTGATTTATATTTTTTTTTGTTTAAGTTTTTTGGTGGAGGTTCCTAATCTAATCAAATATGTTTACTTATAAAAACAAAAAATGGCCAAATGAAATTGGTTTCAAAAACAGCTAATCTGAAATATGTAAGGTAATATATCAATAATGAACGTTTGGCACAACTTTAGAACCCCAATATCTAAACAATTAAACCAGAATTTAATAAAACTTTTAAAGCAATCAGGAATCTCTAAGATGGCAGAATTAATAATAAGTAGCTAGCACAACTGTATAGGATCCTTGATAATGAAATAACAGAATCGTATTGAATAAATCATAAATCATAAAAAAAACATCGATAATTATTTGCCGAAAAAATGGTAATCCATATTCATAATATTTAAGCGGGAATCCCCAAATATTTTTTCTATTAATAATAATTTTTAATTTTATCTTGTTTCAGACTCTAAAATATAAATATCACACTAAATTTGAAACTATTTCAAAATATAGTTTTTTATGTAATAATATATTTTATTTTATTTATTAAAATTTTTTATGTAAATACACGTTTTTTATTAAACTATTTGTGATAATTATTTATCCAACCTACAACAACACAGAAAATAATTTAATTAAAGAAATGCCATGATCCATGAAAAACTCTCTAAGTCTAATAAATAAATATTTATTATAAATATAAAATAACTAAATTTAAAATAAAAATAAAAAAAAAATTAATTACATAAAATAACAATTAAATAATTAAAAGAAGCTAATTAAATAAAATATAAATAACATATTACATATATACGCTCTGTCATAAAATTAATTTTCTTTGGGCGTGAAAGTTGTATAATTAGTACTTGTGGTTGTGATGGCTCCTAAAAAATGTACAAAGTGTCAAGTTGCAGTTACAGGAAACCGAAATTATCCCGGGATTCCCTGTGAAGGAACCTGCAATGGATATTTCCACATCGCTTGTGCGGATATTCCGACTGATCTTCTTGATCATATTCGTAATAAAACAGCAGCCTGGATTTGCAACTCTTGTAAAGCGTCAAAGCGTAGATCTATTATAGATGGTTCGGAAAGTACCAGTGAGACAGTGTTGAATAATTTATCTTCCAGAGATTTTGAAAATATTAAATGAACTGCGTGCTAGAATAATTAATGTGGAAACCTCTCAACAATATGTATCGAACTCATTTGATAATTTTTTGCAACAAATCAATAGAATTTCTAATGAAAACAAGGTGCTAAAGGAGAAGATCAAACAATTGGAATCAAAAACAGTCTTCTTATGATTATAAATTCCACAAATTTGAAGCAAGTTTCGATAATGAATTTCAACGCACAATCCAAAACGATCTAGTAATTAGCGGTCTTCCATCAAATATGGATCTTAAAAATGATATGATCACCGGTTTGCTTCGTGTTCTGGATGTTAAAGCTGACATTAGTGTAATTCAATCTGCATTCTTTGTTAATCATAAGGATCCACAACAAACAAACACATCCAAAAAACCCATGTTAATAATTAAAAATAAATGAAATTTTATTAAAATATAAATCAAAAACAACTGATAAAAATTACATAAGGACGTCTGACCTTGGGGTTAGCTGCCCATCATTACACAACAATCTCATTATTCGTATTATGGATCATCTTTCACCGCTCCAAACCAACCTGTATGCAGAAGCTAAAAGAATAAAATAAAAGTTAAATTTCAAATATTTGTGGTGTAAGCAAGGAAAAAACTTACTGAGGAAGGATAGTGAAGCTATTGTTTATCACATTAAATCGATGAACGATGTTAACTATATCGAACAAACATTTCTTGGACGACTTACTGGTGCGGTCGATAATGGTGCCGATTGTAATTGATGTATTATCTCCTCAATTCCGAATAGTTGTCATGTAAATATAATAATATTTTTAGTTTTTCACTGTTTTAAATTTTCAATATATTATAGCCTATATTTTACTTACATTTTATTTCTATAGTTTATTATACACTTTAAAAGTTGTTAATTTTATTACTACAATAATTGTTTTGTTTACATATGAAATGTCATTCACAGATGTTTCAGATCTTTTGGTTGTAATTTTTGGTGTTGTTCGCGTCGAATTTAATTGGTCTAATATTTTCATATATTTGACATTGTTATATCATCGGGTAAAATTTATACGTTTTATAATTCTATTTTCAATTTCTTTGGTTTATTCATTGTTGAATTTCTAAACATTAAACATGGTTATAATTGTACCATCTATTCAAACAATAGCGACCACAATTTTCTTTACACAAAATTTTGCTACGCAGCTAAGTACATTGGGAGAACTATGAGTAAAAAAATTGTGAACTTTGATAAATTAAATGAAGAGTTTAATAACGTTCTGAGAAAAACAAAATGTTAAAAAGATATAAACTGAATCTCAATAACACTGATCTTAAAGCTGAACTAGAACGCCTAAGTAGGTTACTAAAATCAAAAAAATATTTTGCTAAGAAACGTTATTTTAATGAAATGTTTTTTTGATTTAAACCAAAGAGATCTATGGAAAAATATTAATTTGTTTCTTAATAAAAATCATAAAACAGCTCAGTTTGACTCAATTTTATTTAACGGACGGCTTTATAATGACACTGGTGATATAGTTAACCTTTTCAATGACTATTTTGTTAAGGTAGGTAGTTTAATTAGTGAATCAACTCTGACAGAAATATTCATAAATTCGGTACCATTTATTGGAACTGTGATTCTATGTATTTTTCATCAGTTACAGCTGCCGAAGTTTACAATATTATTCATTCACTTAATGATAGTAAGGGTTGTGGGCCGGACAAAATTAATAACTATGTGGTTAAAGGTAGAGATGATTTTTTCTCAAAACTTTTGTCAGAAATGTTTAATGAATGTTTATTAACTGGTATTTATCCTAATTGCTTAAAGGTTGCGAAAGTTATTCCCGTTTTTAAAAATGGTGACAGTTTATCAATTAATAATTATAGACCTATCTCAACTTTATCAGTATTTGACAAGATTTTTGAAAAATTACTCCCGATTGGTAAATTTTCTTGACTCAAATAACTTTTTCTACTCATATCAATATGGTTTTAGAAAGGGAGCTGGTACGGAATTAGCTCTTGTTGAAATTTCAAAAGTGATCTTTACAGCTTTTGACAACAAAAAGTATGTTGGAGCGCTTTTCTTAGATTACAGAAAGATTGTATTGATCATGAATTGTTACTTAGCAAGTTATATATTTATGGTATACGGGGTGTTCCTTAGAGCTTGCTGAGAAGCTATTTATCAAATAGGAAACAGTATGTCATGGTCAATGAAGCTAAAAGTAATATGTTGGATATCAAATGTGGTGTTCCACAAGGCAGTGTTCTGGGACCACTTTTATTCTTAATCTTCATTAATGATATTTCTTATTTACCATTAAATGACAAAATTAGAATTTTTGCTGATGATACGGCGTGGTTCTATGAAACCTTAGATGCCAGTGGGATAATGGATGATATGAATCACGATCTCAATATATTAGAATACTTTAAATCCAATTTAATTTCACTTAATATATCTAAAACTAAACATATGATGTTTCATTCCCCATATAAATCAATGGTTACGTTACCTCCATTTAAAGTGAACAACATTATGATTGAAAGAGTTAATTCATTTAAATATTTAGGAGTAACTTTTGACGCCCATATGTTTTGGCAGGATCATATTAATTACGTTAGTAAAAAAGTTGCTCCACTTGTAGGTCTTCTTAGGGAATTATCTTTTTTCGTTCCTAGACGGGTATTGTTAATGATTTATTACACGTTCATTCATTCACGAATCAGCTACGGTCTACTTACATATGGAACAGCCGCTGCAACTAGGCTAAATAAAATTCAAGTAATGCAGAACAAAAGTTTAAAATCAGTCTATAGGTTGCCATTTCTGTTTCCAACTAAAAAATTATACTGTAGCGGGAATAATTTAGTGTTACCCATTAACGTGTTACATAAATTTCAAATAACGCAATATATGTATAAAGCGCTACATGTATCTTCAGCGTTATCTAATATTAAATTTGATTGTATTCATCAAATTTATGGAACTAGAAATTGCAAAAGAATTAATTACCATCATATAAAGACTGAATTTGGAAGAAAGTCAATTACCCTCTTAGGACCAGTTATATGTAATCAAATACCTGATAATTTAAAAATATCTGAAACATTTTTGAAATTTAAGAATAGTATTAAAAAGTATTTTAAGTCCAATATTGAATTGTATTTTTAATTTTAGGCAATTTATGTATTATCATTTATCATTATTGTTTTTTTTTCTTTGATATTGTTGTTTTCGTATTACTTTTCATAATAATTTATTTTGCTGTACATACTTACTCAGATTATTCTTCAAAGGACAATAAATCCACTGAATAATCTGGTAGTTGTATTTTAACTGAGAATATAAATACATAAATAAATAAATAAAAAAAAAAAAAAATGTATTCCAACAAAAAAAAAAGTACAGCAATATTTAACTGCTTTTCAAATTTACTCTGTAGCTTTCAAGATATCTGTGAAAAAGTAAATACCCGCTGAAATATCAAATTTATTAGAAACTCGATAGCCATTATGATTTCTACCTTGCCTGCTCTTGTGACTTTTAAATTAAAATTATACTCTTAATTAGAAAGTTTTACGACTTCAAAGATCTTCTGTAATCAAAAATCTTCATTAAAACTAAATAAATAGCTTAATCATGATTATAAAAGTATCGTGGCAATTCTACAGCTTAAAAACCTTAGCTTACGACCGACAATCCTAAAATTTGAAAAATGAATCCTCCACTCTTCCGCGAAACTGACGGCAAACTTCAACAATAACATTATCAATATTCGGAAAAGAGACCGGATGGATACACAAATCCATGCAAAACTGCAAATTTGTCTTTTTAACCAACAATTGATAACCACACCAACTCCCAAACAAAATAATTTAAAATACACAAAAATAGTTTACAAATACAGGTAACGACAATGCATAATATAAAGGGTTTTCCAATAGGAATGATATGATTTTTAAGTGACGTTTCGACCATTTGTAATATGTGTCATGATCTGTCATCTTTTGTTTCATTATATTTAGTAATGTTTACAACTTCATCATGGTGAGATTATTTTACAAATTATTCAGTTTTATTATCAAAATAATCGTTCTCTATTTGTAACTTTTCGTGCGCTTTTGCCATTTTATAATTGTAATAATCGTCCAAGTGTGCTATTCGTCGAATTGTTGAAAATTTTGAGCTTACATTTTCTTTACATAATGTTGAAGTGCCAATAAGACAAACAACGGTCAAAGTAATGCAAATACTGCTGCCGTTCAGGCAAGTGTTGCTGAAGACCGCAATTTGTCGATTCCAAGACGTTCTCAAGAATTGGGACTGTCTCAAACCACAACCTGGCGGATTTTGAGAAAGGATTTGTTTTTGCATCCGTATAAAATTGTTCTCACTCAAGAACTGAAGCCATTGGACCACCGTAAACGTCGTGAATTTGCTGACTTTGCCTTGGAACAACTTGAAAACGATAACGATTTTTTTAAGAAAATCATCTTCTCTGATGAGGCTCACTTTCATCTGAGTGGTGCGGTAAATAAACAAAACTGTCGATTCTGGTTCGAAGAAAATCCATAAATTATTCATGAAAAACATTACATTTACCTAAATTGACAGTTTGGTGTGGTTTTTGTCTGGTGAAATAATTGGTCCGTATTTTTTTCGAAATGAAGCTGGTAACAGCGTCACTGTCAATGGAGATCGGTATAGATCGATGATAACCAACCTTTTATGGCCGAAATTGAAAGAAGTTGATCTTGACAACATTTGGTTCCAACAAGACGGGGCTACGTGCCACACAGCAAGTGCAACAATTGAATTATTGCGAGAAAAGTTTGGAGAATCGATTATTTCAAGAAACTGTGATATTGAATGGCCTCCAAGAAGTTGTGATTTAACACCATTAGACTATTTCTTGCGGGGTTATTTGAAGTCATTGGTCTTTAGCAATAAACCAAACTATCTTCAAGCTTTACAAGTCAATATTGAACGTGCTATTCATTACATACGACTTGATTTAGTGGAAAAACTGTGTGAAAATTGGGTTCATCGAACTAGTTCTTGCAGAAGAAGTCGTGGTGACCATTTGAATGACGTTTTATTTCGAACTTAATTGTGTCGATTGAACTTCACATTAAATAAAAAACATTTCAATTTCCTTAACAATTAGTGTGTTTTTTTAAGAAATCATATCACTCTTATTGGAAAACCTTATATGAATACAACTCTCCGTAAGTGGAAAACCACAATTTTCAATGAACAACCTTTACAAACCGCAGACACCGACCAACCACTCATCATGAACGAAATCCATTCAAAGAACTCTACCACAAATATCAAAGAAAATTTATTGCAATACGGTAACTCAGCCTCTGGTTAAATTAATCACACAAATGAAATCAATGCAAAGGGTAAGTTCCCTCGTGCCAGCCGTATGTTAGGATTGGCACAATCTTCCAGCTTCGATATGGCCCCATATAAATTTATATGAGAATCGTCTTTAACTACTAAAACCTTCCTGGGCCGGAAATAGAGATTCATTTCATTAATTTCATTACTGATCGTAATAAGCCATAATAGTTTGCTAATCCTATCATAAGGCTATACTGAAAAGTGCACCACAGTTTGCCTTTATCATTACCAACTCGAAACACTAACAGCCATTTCCGGCCTAGGAAGTTTTGAAGAGGTATAAATTTTTATTTAACATAGCCTAAGACTTTGGAATTTGGCCATTTCTTCAAATTTTAAAATACCGCTGGTGCTGGCCACTTGGTCAGCAATTACTTAATTACGTACCATCTCAAAACATTAATTGTTATTTCCGGCCCAGGAAGGTTTTGAAAGTTATAGACGATTTTCATATAAATTTATATGGGACCATATCGAAGCTGGAAAACTGAGCATATTCTAACATACGGCTGGCATTGGGGCGCTCATTACAAGTTACCCTTAATATTTTAAACATATAAACGGCGTATTATTATTTCGAACTTAAAATATACAGAATTACTATTACCAAAACACAATACATTACACATGAACAACAAATAAACGAAAAAAACTGGGATGGGATGTTTTTGTGTTGCGTTTATAATTTAATCGTCTTCTAGTGGTATAAAATGAAAAAAACTGGGATGGAATTTAATTCCGTGTAAATAATAATAAAAAAAAACAAAAAAATCCTGGGATGAAAAACTGGGATAACTTCACATGCTTATAATTATGTAATGACATAAATAAAATTAAATGAAAAAAAAACTCCTCTGTGGCCCTATTCTGGTAATTTCCGGGGAATGGAAATTTTAAATTTTGTAGCAGTTTTATTCCCTTTTTCTTAAAAGTGTTTTCTGGGTTCTGAGAAAAAAATTTTTTGGGAAAAAATTATTTCCCATTATAGCAGTTTTGACGTTTATTCCATACCTATTTTACGAAAGAATTAACTGGGAACAGAATTTAACGGAAATTTATTGTATTTACTCAAGCAGTTTTAGATGAAATTGAACGCTGGAGCGACGATTAAGAGTCCAAGATATTAGCAATATCATATTGACAGAATGGAATAGTCGAGCACCCCCGCCGTTGGCTCTATCGAACGAATAACAACCCTTAGAATTTTTTATGTTTTTTTCTGAAAAGAGCTTATGAAGGACTTAGTAAAAGTTGTGGAACTGTATGCATTTACGGGAATTTTAATGATATATGTGGATACTAACCGTATGAAGACGAAAGATGTATTGGTCCAATGAGTTGGATAACTTCTTGATTTCTAATATACAATACAATGAGAAGAACCCGATTTGATGAAATTTTGAAATTTAGACCATTGATTAAACCAGTGTTCAAATCCAAATTTTATTTTTCAATAATCTTTGGTGTTTACTTCCTACGCTTTTTATTTTTAAAAATATTTTGTTTTCGTATTGTTAGAAAAGAAATTTTGGTATTTTTATTTCATTCCTTTCAATTTATTTTTTGGTATCGTTTCTTTTTTTCTGTTTTCAGGGAAAAGAAAGATATTTATTTTTATTTTTATTTCCTTTCCTTTGGAAGAATAACAATTATCATTTTTATTTTACTCTTTAAAGATCGAAATATATATTTTTTAATATTTTATATTTCTTTTGTAAGAAATAAAATGATAAAAAATTTATGCATAATTCATTAATTTATTAATATACAGGTATTAATAAACAGAAGTTCTAGAATTAGGCCACCTGGAACGTAACTCCAATTCTTAACCGATTATGATGGAATTGGGTATGTTGGATGGAAAAGGGATTCTTAAATGAGTTTTAGTAGAAGTTCTGGAATATGGCCACCTGGGACGGAACCCGACCAATTCTTAACCGATTATGATGGAATTGGGTTTGTTGGATGGAAATGGGATTCTAAAATGATTTTTGAAAGAAGTTCTGGAATATGGCACCTTGGACGGAACTCGACCAATTCTTAACCGATTATGATTGGATTGGGTATGTTGGATGGAAATGGGATTCTTAAATGATTTTCGGGAGAAGTTCTAGAATATGGCCACCAACCTAAATTAACTTAGCTTAACTTAAATCATTAAAGAATCCCATTTACTTTAAACGTATACAATCGCATCATAATCGGTTAAAACTTGATCGAGTTCTTCCCAGGTGGCTTTATTTCAGAACTTCTACCAAAAATCATTTAAGAATCCCATTTTCATCCAACATACCCAATCCAATCATATTCGGTTAAGAATTGGTCGAGTTCCGTCCCAGGTGGCCATATTCCGGAACTTCTTTCAAAAATCATTTTAGAATCCCATTTCCATCCAACATACTCAATTCCATCATAATCGGTTAAGAATTGGTCGAGTTCCGTCCCAGTGGCCCTATTCTGTCTTTCCCTGGGAATAGGGAATTGGGAAAAATATTTTCATAGCATTTTTGTCCAAATTATATTTTTGTAGCCTACTGAAGTAATAAGTTTAGTGTAAAATTTTTTGAAACAAAGTTAATTGGGAAACTTTTGTTCCACAAAATTTTTCTAGGGAAAAATATTTTCCCATTTAACTTTGTTTCGAAAATATTAACACCAAACTTGTTTTCTCGGTAGGTCAGAAAAATATAATTTTGACAAAAATGCTATGAAAATATTTTTCCCAATTCCCTATTCCCAGGGAAAGACAGAATAGGGCCACAGGTAGCCATATTCCAGAACTTCTACCAAAAATCATTTTAGAATCCCATTTCCATCCAACATACCCAATTCCATCATAATCGGTTAAGATTTGGTCGAGTTCCGTCCCAGGTGGCCATATTCCAGAACTTCTTCCAAAAATTAACTACTATCATTTCCATCAAACATACCTAATCCCATAATAATCGGTTAAGAATTGGAAGCTCTGAATTTGTTTTGCAAAAAGTTGATTTTTAATTGTAAAAATTTACAAACTTGAAATATTAAAATTTTCCCGCATTGCATTATTGATAGTTTTACATACATTGCAAAGGAAAGAAACTAAAATATAATTCGAATGCATAACAATTGAGAGAGAGAATTAAAAATATTCTAATCAGAAAGAAATTAAAGCAAAATACTGAAAAGTTTTTTTCTGGGGAAATATATTTAATGTTTTACATTTGCTTTCCAATAGAAAGAAATCTAATAACATTTCGTTTATTTCGTAAAATAGTTAAAACAATTTTTGGGAAAAAAAATTTAATTACCGACCAAATGGTACAGTGGTTAAAGCTTTGGCATTTGTATCGGGAGGTACCGGGTTCGAATCTCTATAGGGGCAGGATGCAAAAGTGAAATTTCATAACCGATTACGATCGGGGATGAAATGTAACACATCTACGACCCCTTGTCGGAGTGCAAAACTCATGGGCCGACCCATCTTCCATGTCAGTATAGGCTAGCATGGAGCTTGCGATGTGCAGATGGTCTTAAAATCGGCCCTATACTCGTAGCCGTACGTCTTCGATTTGGCAGGTGATGCGTAAAGTAAGACGTAAAAGATAAACCGCGAAATAGCAAAGGAGTGCTTTGGCCCCAAAACGGATGACATGGATAAAAACAAAAAAAAAATTAATTTTGAACACTGGATTAAACACATGAACAAAGCTTTTTGAAATAAAGTACACTTTCAATAGACGAGTCTATGATCCCATATTTTGGTAGAGATGGCTGTAAAATGTTTATCAAAGACAAACCAATAAGATTCGGGTCTAAGATTTGAGTGTTTGCAACAAAGTCTGACACTTTTGGAAAAGTAGAATCCGTTGTCATCCAATATCAAGAAATTTAGAGAAATAATTATCCAGATTTAGATTTATCATTACATTTGGACAATTATTTTACGTCACCATGCTTAATCAACCAGTTAGGAAAACATAACTTTGGCGGAACCGGAATAGTGCGAACAGATCGGCTTGAAAAAGCTAGCGTTCTAAAAGATGCTAAACAATTCAAAAAGTGTTAATTGTGGTCATACTTATGCTACTCAATACTCCGCCAGTGAGAGAAAAAATGATGAGATACCCCAACCACATGTAGTTTAGGCGTACAACCACCGAATGGGCCCACACCTACTTGATAACAACATATCGAATTATCGAAAAAAAATTTTAGGCAAAAAATGGTATACCCCTATCAAGTTTTGGTTATTTGATGTAGCAATAACC
Source organism: Nephrotoma flavescens (assembly GCA_932526605.1). Lineage (NCBI taxonomy): Eukaryota > Metazoa > Arthropoda > Insecta > Diptera > Tipulidae > Nephrotoma > Nephrotoma flavescens. The sequence goes on from OW052220.1 coordinate 235,511,732, forward strand.
AATGCATGGGTACTTAGCAAGTCGTTTGGTTGTTGCTTAGATCAATTAAAGTTTTATCTATATATGGTACAGATCGCCAGAGCTTTATGTACCATATATAGATATCCCCCAATAGCAACAAGCCCTCGGCCAAGGCAGACTAAAACTAATCCAGTTTTGAAGACATGCCGCCACTTAATTACCAAAATTAATAGCTTGAGAAAATTTGCTCAGTGTCATACCCGAGCAACATTAGTGTGTATAACATGCGATATTCCTTTGCACCAAAAATGCTTTGTAGAATAACCACGACAGCCATTTATAAAAATATAATATATTATATTGTGATAATATTTTGTGATAATGGTTATTTAATTTGCTGTTTTAATTAAGACTGAATTGTTTTTGGAACGAATTTTTATTTATATTTTTTTTAAATAAAAAAAATTTAAATATTGTTTTTTGTATTTATTGTCCTAAAGTGGCATTTTCGGTTACCCCCACATTTCAGCCCCAAAGCACATTTGGCGAAATTTTAAAGGAATTTGATGATTTTTAACCTGTTGCGCCACCGATCTAAACATCAGATTCCTAGGAAGGAAAAATAGTTCTGGGCCCAAATGGGTTAATTAAAATACCAACGATGTTGTACGATGTTCCGTAAATAAATTTTGATGATAAATTTTTATTATATGAATAAAAATTATTGTTCCTACATGGTGATTCATAAAATCTCGTTTCAGCTCACGCTTTCTCTTTAATTTTGGTATAAATGTGATTGTTTAAATTGCCATTCCATTGTTCATCTCGAAAATTCTGAGATCAGAATTTACTAAAGAAGTAAAATTTTTAAAAAAACTAAATTTTAACGTGGGAAGTTTGAGGAAAATATATGAATTAGAATTTTCATTGTAATTTTTTGATTTTCTGCGGCCATATAAGTTTGTTTTTTTTTTAATTTTTTTTAGCCAAACTGAGACTGCATGGAAAATTTGGGTAAAATTCATTAATTAATAGATTAATGGATTTATGGATGGGCCTAAGCTAATTGAAAAACAACCGAAATTATTGGTTACTAGTGGAAGTTTTTGAGATATGGGCCAAAAACTGAAAATAAATTATATGGCCGCAGAAAATCAAAAAATTATAGTAAAAATTCTAATCAATAAATTTTGTCTGAATTGTCGCTGTATGCGAAGCAAATTTTACAATTATTAATTAAGAAATATTCGAGTTATCTCCAGTTTAAAATCCATTTAAATCACGTAGAATGTAGAAATACAATTTTTTCATCTAACATTTATATTTATATAAAAAATCAATCTAGAAAACAATTTTCATAAGGATTGGTTATGGGCTATGGCCAAGTTTAGTCCAACATGATCAGATAATAGAATTTTGTTCAAAACTTACTTTAAAATTTCCGCTGGTAATTATTGGCTTATTTTGTACTGTATCCGATCAGAGAGATCTGACAAATCGGATAATATTCTATCTGAAAAGGCTTTTTACCGAGTTTTATACTGAAATTAATTACGAATTTTTAATTTTACAATTAATTTATGGGCCATTTTTTATTACATCGGAGAGATCAGAGAGATATAAAAAGCCTTTTCCGATTTTTTATTTTCTCTGACCATTCTCAGATCGTCATTTTATCATCTGATTTTTTTTCAGGTAAATGGTAATTAATTTGTAATTATTTTTATGTTATTTTTATTAAATTAATTGTAAAATTAATAATACGCTAATTCATTATTTGTTCGCGGTAGAGACCCAAATTACATATTTTCAGTACAGTGTATAAAACTCGGTAAAAAGCCTTTTCAGATAAAATATTATCCGAATTGACAGATAAATAATCTCTCAGATTTGTCTGATATCGCGGATACAATAAAAAAACAGACCATTAATAAAAATAAAATAAAAATAATTAGAAAGTAATTTATTACCATTTTTCATAGCGACGTTTTTTCTCTGAAGTATCAGAAAAAAAATTCAGATGAAAAAATGACCATCTGAGACTGGTCAGAGAAAATAAAAAAACACTAAAAAAATGTATCGGATCAATCCGAAAAAATAAAAAAACGGAAAAGGCTTTCTTTTAATAAAAAAACAGGATATAATAAAAAAAAAATTCTGTTTTGTGATAGTGTTGCCACTTGCGGCGAGTAGCGCGTAATCTATTATTTATATCAGTTCACAGTGTTGATTAAATTTGCGGTCGTAGATATCGGTTGCTAAATTCTGTTACTCATACTACTGATAGTTAAAATCAAATTTTCCGTTTATGTTTTCGATGGTATTTTGGTTTATTTTGCCAGTAATAAATAAAACTTGTAACTAACAGGTCCTATCTTTAATTATTGGAGATTTTATCAGCGAACATTTATTTGGAAACAATTGTTGTTTTAAAATTATATCAGAATCATGAATAAATTTTCCGATTTCGGGCTTAGTTCTAGGTTTTAACAAATTATGCAAACCTTAAGCTAAGGAAGGAGTTGCTACAAATATCGATCAATTTCAATAAACAATTATCTAAATTATATCGTGGTACTTCGCAGTTAAAATTATTCTGAATAATGTGTTATTTATTTAAGGAAGCGCATAATACAGCCTGAAGTAATTTTTTATTGTTAGGCGAAGTAATTACAATTATTTGCGATATCCATTAAATGTAATAACACTTTATCAAAATGCAGAATGCAGATCATATACGCATACGATGTATAATTTCTTAATAAAAATCGTTTTTGTTACCTCGGAAAATCATCAATTCCCCATCAATTACATCTTGATCGCATTTTCGTTTATATACGAGTAGGTAGATATAGATTGGTACACACATCACAATTAAATTGGTAAATAAGTAATCAATAATAATTGTTGTGTACAATAATTAAATAATAAAATATGTATGTTGATCGTCCAAAAAAAAAAAAAAACAACGAAATAAAATAAAAAATTACCTCAATCAAATTATCAGAAATTTTGATCAAGTCGGCGGGCAAATTTTTTTTTTATTTTTTTTTTGTTTTACAACAGACACAACAAGGAAAAGGAAGAATGTGTTGTGTGCACACGGATGATAAAATTCTAAGACAATAAAATGGCACGTGAGCTGATGTCGTTAGAGTTATTATATATAAAAAAAATTATTATGATGGCGCACGACCATATCTCATGTTTGAGATCATTATCATCGGGCGCTCTACACTGAAAAAAAACAAAAAAATACTTTTCCTTTCGAAATTTGTTTTTAACGATCCGTTTAAATGTTTTCTTTTATAATTTTGAGTGTGTTTGTAATATGTGATGACTAATTATGACAGGAATTAAAATTTTTCTTTTTTACCGTTATTAAATATCCTTTTATTTTATTATTATGATTATTAAGGGTTTGTGATAGGACATCAGTCCAACAAAATATAACAGAATATGTATATAAAAAAACGATGAATTTCAAACACCTTGAATTCCGTCTTACATAATAATAATTATATATCCATCATCAAAAAAATAAAACTTAAATTAAGCAAAAATAAAATCCAAGCCGCACGCATCAAGACCTAAAATACAAAAAAAAACGACAAATAATTTAAGTCACTTAATCAAAAGACGAGCCCTGTAGTGCATTTTTGTTTATTGCCTGTGCATTATTTTGTATAAGAACACTCTCGTTGTGAAAATGATGATGATGATGATTATGATTTTAGCAGCTGCAAACTTTTAACAGTTCTCTCGTGCTTAATTTTTTTTTTCTGTCCTATTTTTTATTTATTTATTTATTTGGAATGAGCCCGATTTTATAGTATTTAAGGAATTGCGATACAAAAATTCAACAAAGACCACAAACAAAAAAAAAATTGTAAGATTTTGTCATAAAATTCTTGATAATATCACTGTGGAGATAATTTTGATCGGATTGGTGTTGTAAATAGACGTGACTTGATTTAATATGGGTCCCTAAACCTTTTTATGCGCCTTTGGGATAATAATATTATGATCGATCGCGTATCATGTTCAAGCTTCATTGTATACAAGTGTCTTTTTTCTTTTAAAGGAATATATAAATTATTTATGGGCATTTAGTATATGCAACATTCTTGAGATCAGTTGGTTACAATTTTTAAATGTTCACGCATGCTAAAACATGTTAATGTATAATGAGTTTAAGACTGGACTAATAACAAGTATTAAATAAATTAATTAGTTCTGTTCCATTCACGATTTCGTTGTCACTAATTCGAGAACACAAAATTTGTGTGTGTGCCAATTATTGTTAAACATGATTATACATAAAACCAACTTAATTATACCATGAAATGGTTTCAGGGAGTATTTTGGTAGTATTTTAATAATCTTTAATACTCATTTTGATAAAATAAAATTGTTGCTATTGAGATGCCTAAGATGAGGCAACTTTACGTTACCTAATATTCTTCAACAACAGCTGAACAAATAGTTGGATTTATCTGTAAAAGAACTGTAATCCAGTAGATCTTAACTGCCGATTTTTATTATTAAAGAAAAATCCTTCAAAAGAGGTAAGACTAGCTTTTTTGAATCAATAAACCAGAGAAACTATTTTCTAAACCATTAAACTAATTTGGTCAGAAAAGGTTTGTACAGCGATCTAAAAATGTAAACTCCTTCAGGTATAGCTTTCTGACGTTGTAACAACATCTACTGCAACCGCTACCGGTTATCAAAACTCCAGCGGGATTATAGGTCTTGGGTATGAGTATGATGTCGTTTGTATCACGGAAATACGGCTGACGAACCCACAAAGCTCAGCAGGGGGTCGATTTTGTTCAAAATTGAACAAGTTGACGAAATAGCCGCAAGTATATAGTAGTGGTATGTGTTAGTGCGATACGCGCCATTTAATTTTTTTGGATATTCATTTCCATTTATAATTCATTTCCATTTATAATTTAAAATTTGTAAATACAATGCAAATATGCTTTAAATAGAATTAAATTTATTTAATTTTAGTTTTAAAATAATTTCTGATTCTGTATTTCTGCGATCAAACAAAACATTCATTCGACATCGCATTAAAAAAAAATAAAAAAATAAAAATATGTTTAGTTAAAATTTTTTTTTCTTAGCACATTGACGCACACTTTCTAAATGTGTGTTCTACTCCGGAACACATTTGATAACTTTTATAATTGCAATGATATTTTGTCACAGAATTGAAAAATACGTCGAATTATTCCTGAAAAAATGAAAGAAGTTTGCACGAACGTATTAAAAAACGAAGAAGTTGCATGACTGCTATATGCGCGAATGTGTTAACTTGCCACTCAAATACTTGGTGAGATGTCAAAAAAATGAGACGGCGAAAGGTTGTAAGCACCAAAAAAAACTAAAGCGATTTGTACCGATTCATAATTTTTGATGCTTACATTCGCAGAAAACAAACAAACATTACCACAGAGATATGCACACATTAATATAAAATTGTATACTACTCCTTATACGTATACAAAAATGACATGATTTTTCTGTCGAATTTTGACCAAAATCGAACTCCAGATTACTTCCACCCGCGACTAGTATGCGTTCAGACGCGATCGTTTAGATTTTTATTTAAAATATTACACAAGTTTAAAACATTGTAAGCACGAAATGGTTAACTTAGATGACTCAAATAACAACTTCGTTTACTAGCCAGACCTGAATCACGATCTGTGGGAATGGCCGGTAATGGTCATCCAAATTTGAATAAAAATGACATCAATTCATCTAGAATATGAAAATTCGTAGCAATAAACCCGAGGTCGTGCATTATTAGCACTAGGTGGTTTTAGTTAGGTGACTCAAGGACCAACTTCATATACTAGCCAAAGCTGAATCACGATCTCCGGGAATGGAAGATAAAGGCCATCCAAATTTGAGTAAAAATGACATCATTACACCAAAAATTTGGTTGGCCATTATCGGCCATTTCCAAAGAGATCGTGATTCAGGTCTGGCTAGTACATGATGTTGATCATTGAGGCACCTAACTAAAACCACCTAGTACTAAGAATGCACGACCTCGTTTTTATTGCTACGAATTTGCATATTCTAGATGAATTGATGTCATTTTCACTCAAATTTGGATGGTCATTATCGGCTATTCCCAGAGATCGTGATTCAGGTCTGGCTAGTACACGAAGTTGGTCATTGAGTCACCTAATCCAAACCACCTAGTGCTAATAAAGCACGACTTCGAATATATTGCTACGAATTTTGATATTCTCGGTGTACTGATTTCATTTCTATTCAAATTTAGATGGCCATTTCCGATGTTTGTGATTCAGACCAGAGTCACCTATCAGTAGTCAAGATATTTTTTGTTTTTATACTAAATTTTGATGGCCATTGACGACCATATCTGGAGATTGTAATTCAATTCTTGCTAATTCGTGAAGTAGTTGATTAAGCACCTACCTAAACCAATCTTCTTTTAATAATGCAGTGCTTCTGGTTTATTGCTACAAATGTTTTTAAAGTTTTACTGCTGTAAAAGGACATTCTATTTGCTCTCTGGAAAAATCTCTGGAATTTTTGTTAATTCATATGAAACTCAAAAAATTCTTATTAGAAATCAATAGGAAATTCATAATTGGTTTGAGTTCAGTATATTTGGTTTGTCTCCCGACTGCTTTAGTACACAATTTTGGTTAAACATTTATGGTTATGTTACAATAATATTTTTTTCTTCGTAATTTGTCAATTAAAATTTTTAATTTTTACTTTATTTATAAGATAAAATATTTTTCTACCATTTTAATTAAGACAATTTAATAGACGTCTTATAAATATACTGATAAAATTTGCTCGATTTCGTTAAACTTATCTTAATGTGCTTACTTTTTAAATATCGTCAATACAATGAATACAGGGCGGCTGAGACCAAATGTTACTGGCTTCACTCTGCTGTCATTTGTGGAGTTGTCGTTTTCGCGTGTCGATTTTTTTGACAGATTGAAGTTTGGTCAGTTGTTTACATGTGGTCAACAAATAATTGTTCTAAATTAATATCTTCATAAAAAAATGGTAATGGAATTCAAACGTAATAGCGTAATTGCACTGTATTTGGGTGGAAATTCACAAACAGCAATAGTCCGTCAGCTCCAGCATTTGAATGTGAATAAAATGTTTGTGTATCGAACCATAACTCGATACAACGAAACTGGTAGCATCGCTAAACGCAACAGAGGCGATCCTTAAAAGACAGCAACATCAAAAGAAATTATACGAAAGGTGAAGAAACGAATCCAACGAAATCCTAGTCAAAGTGCCAATCAATTAGCCGCACGTCTACATGTTTCACGATACAGCATTCAAACCATATTGAAAAATAAACTACACTTGAAGCCCTACAAGATACAAAAAGTTCAAGATCTTACGGAGGCACAAAAAATGTTAGGCTTGAAAGAACACGAGCATTGAAGGCCTTGGCCGAACGTGATTAGATTCCAAAAATTGTCTTTTCTGATGAGAAAGTTTTCACCATTCAACAGTATGTGGATAAACAAAATGATCGTGTTTGGTTAGAGCATAAGTCCAACGATAATTTGGACACAAGAGTTGCCATGCGCAAGCAATCACCAGCTTATGTTATGGTTTGGGCTGCAGTGACTGCAGATGGACGCACTCCTCTGGTTTTCATCGAACATGGATTCAAGGTAAACCAAGAGGTGTACCGTCAAAAGATCCTAAACGATGCTTTGCTACCTTGGGCACGTAAACACTTTGGTACGAGCCGTTGGACATTCCAACAGGACTCGGCACCGTCACACAAAGCTCGAGCGACACAGCAATTTTTACAAAATTGCGTTCCGCGGCTGATTTTGTCGAAAGAATAGCCACCATATTCACCAGACTTGAATCCCATGGATTTCACCATATGGTCCATTTTGGAGAACAAGGTGTCCACTAAAAAATACGAAAGTGTTGATGCATTGAAGTCAGCTCTTGTTCGAGAATGGAATAAAATTCCGCAAGCCCACGTTCGGTCAGCATGCAATGCTTTCTATGGAAGACTGAATCAAATAATTAGAGCCAAAGGAAGTCATATCGAGCATTAACATGTTTTTCATAAAATGTAATATGTTTTCAACATATTCCACGAAATTTCAATAAAAAATAATCAAAATTAAAAAAAATTACAGCGTTTTCATTTGGTAACACTTGGTCTCAGCCACCCTGTATATATCTATCTCTTGTTTCTTTCTCACTTTTATTTTATATCAATGATTTCTAAACTAATTAAAATAATGTTAAATCAAACATAACATTTTACTTTTCATTGAGAATTTCGCACATTAAAAATTATAACAGTGTACTCCGCACAACTACATAGAAAGACTTTAAGATTTCAATTGGAATTAGCAGAATCCCAATTAGATTTGTGTACGTATATGATTTTAATCTATGGAAAAATGTATGGAATATTTCACGGGCCCGGATTTCTGCTAGCTGTCTCGAAAGATATAGGTACGGATATTATTGACAGGGCAGTTATTTTGTGGTGTTTAGCACCAATTTATATCACTAATAGCGGATCCGCTTGAAACGCGATATTTCAAAATGGGATATGGTACAAAACGCGATACGGTACAAAACGCGATATTTCAAAACGAGATATGGTACAGAATATGCGTTGCGAAGCGGCGGGAGCGCAGCGACCCACCTGATACCGATCCTATATACTATCGCTCCTATCGATTTTTAAATTCCTATAAACTGAAATTAAATTTCCCCATCACCCGCCTGATATAACCCGATCCTAAACTCCCGTTTTGTACCATATCCCGTTTTGTACCATATCGCGTTTTGAAATATCGCGTTTTGATAATTCGCGTTTTAAAATATCGCGTTTCAAATGGGACCCCACTAATAGAGAGTTTTTTGGTGATAAAATTCAAAAGAAACTAGTCTACTACTAAATGAATTTTGAAGGAGAATGATGAACTAAAAGTGATAATTTGACATTTCTGTTTTAGTTAAATCAGAAACAACCTAAAAGAGATATTTCACACTAGTTCAAATGAAAAATCTCCTTTGATTGTCTGTGGTAATATATGAATGTTTTATGTGAGGGGTTTTCATGCATGTGAATAAAAACACAGTTTTTTAATTATATATTTTATTAATATTTATTTATTTTAAAATTAAAATTAATAAATATTATTAAAATATATATTTAAAAAATTACAACTTTTCATTTGAATAAAATATGGTAAGTTAAATATTCTCTGGACTTTTTAAAATAAGATAAATTTTTTATTTTTAAAATAATATGGAAAAAATCTCTGTTTGTTGTTGGTTTAAAAAACGTAATAAATAAAACAACGTTTATTCATGAAATTGTGATTAATTTTAAAGTTGTACGTGTAGTTTATGGAATTATTATCTAAATATTACAATGTGGATTGTATTTAACAATTGTTCGCAGTGAAATGTAAAGTACTAAAGTAAATCCCGTCGGCAACGGATAACAAACCAGCAAAAAACCGAAGTAATCGAAAGTGTTGCTACTAAATATGGTGTTGCTGTTTCACGATTTGTATCAGCAGATGGGAAAAGCCAAAACAAAAAATATTCGTCTGTATTAACGGCTGATTTAAATATGGAAGGAGCTAATAAAAATGTCAAGGGATGGTAAAACGTAATGACTCATTTAAGTAATGAATCTCATGTTCTTATTAAATTTGTTTTTTACAGTCTTTTTACGATATAAGAAATTCCGTAAGAGCAAAATCAAAAATAATACGAAACCATGCCTATGTATGTGAAGTTGACCCGAAAAAACCAGCCCGAAAAACAACTTTTCAATTTTGGTGTGTTTCTTTGCTAAATTCAATACCATCCCGAAAAAATATCATAATTGTTATGGAAAATGCATATTTCATCCCGAAATAATATTTTCTTCTATTTAAGTAATATATGTTTGTTAATTAATAAGAGAAAGCTAAATTAATCGCGAAAAGTTACCAAATTGATAACGCCATATTATACAAATAATAATTTAGTAATTTAAGTATTACTTAACAAACAAATGTGTCACATTGTAAATCTTGGTAGTAAATTGTTTAGTTGCTTATAACGATTACATATAAGATACAAAACTAATATAAACTTATAACAAGACTTGGTTAAATATTTATTTGCATAATGAAAAGTAATAACTTCATTCGCAATGTAACAATAGTTAAACATCAGTACAAAAATGTATACTCAAAATTTAATTGCTGGAATCCAGGAGATATCCCCCTCGAGACTATTTGCTCAAAAGTTAGGTCCATCCATCTCAGATATAACGCCAATAGTTCAAGTCTGAACGGCGGATGTAAAGGTGTGATCTAAAGCAAAACCTCAGCACAGGATGCATTGAACTTTTCCATTTTATATATAAAAAAAATCCAGGAGATATCCCCTTCGAGATTGTTTGCTCAAAAGTTAGGTTCATCCATCTGAGATATAACGCTACTAGTTCAAGTATCAGATATAACATAAAATAGTTTAAAATAAAGAAAACGGCAAAATAAATTATTGTTAATCGAAATAAAAATTGTATTTTGAGAGCTATGATTATTAAAATGAAAAGGTTAAATAATGTACTAAATTTAGGAGAATGATACCCCGCCGCAAAAGGGAGAGACCAACCCGACCGCTGGTTCGCCTGATAAAAGTTGATGAATGAAAACGATGTCGGCACCAGATCGTCGCTTACATAGTGGCTTTAAGTTAATAAGCTCTAAGCGGTCGAGATAAAGAGGCAAATTGTAAACGTCCACCCAAGGTAATCCGCGAAGAGCGAAGCGCATAAATCTACGTTGTACCGCTTTAATTCTTCGTATGTGCCCTTCATGGTATGGGAGCCAAGCCTGACTAGCACACTCGAGCAGGGGCCGAACAAATGCCATGTAGAGAACCCTCGTAACATAAGGGTTTAAATATTTCTTATACCAGCGTTTCATAAATCCAAGCGAAGAGTTTGGTATAAAGGTGTGATCTAAAGCAAAATCTCAGCAAAGGTTTCATATCTAAAAAGGGTCAAATTGACAATTTATATAAAAATTGTCAGAAAATAAATTGTCGAAAGTAAATTGTCAATTTAACCCATTTTGAATATGAAACCTATGCTGAGATTTTGCTTTAGATCACACCTTTACATCCGCCGTTCAGACTTGAACTATTGGCGTTATATCTGAGATAGATACACCTAACTTTTGAGCAAATAATCTCGAGGGGGATATCTTCTGGATTCCAGCAAATAAATTTTTAATTTAACCGATTTTTTATATCAAATGGAAAAGTTCAATGCAACCTATTCTGAGATTTTGCTTTAGATCACACCTTTACATCCTCCGTTCAGACTTGAACTATTGGCGTTATATCTGAGATAGATGGACCTAACTTTTGAGCAAATAATCTCGAGGGGGATATCTTCTGGATTCCAGCAAATAAATTTTTAATTTAACCGATTTTTTATATGAACTGGAAAAGTTCAATGCAACCTATTCTGAGATTTTGCTTTAGATCACACCTTTACATCCGCCGTTCAGACTTGAACTATTGGCGTTATATCTGAGATAGATGGACCTAACTTTTGAGCAAATAATCTCGAGGGGGATATCTTCTGGATTCCAGCAAATAAATTTTTAATTTAACCGATTTTTTATATAAAATGGAAAAGTTCAATGCAACCTGTGCTGAGATTTCGCTTTAGATCACACCTTTACATCCGCCGTTCAGACTTGAACTATTGGCGTTATATCTGAAATGGATGGACCTAACTTTTGAGCTAATAATCTCGAAGGGGATATCTCCTGGATTCCAGCAAATAAATTTTTAATTTAACCGATTTTTTATATGAAATGGAAAAGTTCAATGCAACCTATTCTGAGATTTTGCTTTAGATCACATCTTTACATCCGCCGTTCAGACTTGAACTATTGGCGTTATATCTGAGATAGATGGACCTAACTTTTGAGCAAATAATCTCGAGGGGGATATCTTCTGGATTCCAGCAAATAAATTTTTAATTTAACCGATTTTTTATATGAAATGGAAAAGTTCAATGCAACCTATTCTGAGATTTTGCTTTAGATCACACCTTTACATCCGCCGTTCAGACTTGAACTATTGGCGTTATATCTGAGATAGATGGACCTAACTTTTGAGCAAATAATCTCGAGGGGGATATCTCCTGGATTCCAGCAATTAAATTTTTAATTTAACCGATTTTTTATATAAAATGGAAAAGTTCAATGCAACCTGTGCTGAGATTTAGCTTTAGATCAAACCTTTACATCCGTCGTTCAGACTTGAACTATTGGCGTTATATCTGAAATTGATGGACCTAACTTTTGAGCTAATAATCTCGAAGGGGATATCTCCTGGATTCCAGCAATTAAATTTTTAATTTAACCAATTTTTTATATAAAATGGAAAAGTTCAATGAAACCTGTGCTGAGATTTCGCTTTAGACCAAACCTTTACATCCGCCGTTCAGACTTGAACTATTGGCGTTATATCTGAGATGGATGGACCTAACTTTTGAGCAAATAGTCTCGAGGGGGATATCTCCTGGAATCCAGAAATTAAATTTTGAGTATACATTTTTGTACTGATATTTAACTATTGTTACATTGCGAATGAGGTTATTACTTTTCATTATGCAAATTAATATTTAACCAAGTCTTGTTATAAGTTTATATTACTTCATATTAGTTTTGTATCTTATATGTAATCGCTATAAGCAACTAAACAATTTACTACCAAGATTTACAATGTGACACATTTGTTTTTTAAGTATTACTAAATTATTATTTGTATAATATATCGTTATCAATTTGGTAACTTTTCGCGATTAATTTAGCTTTCTCTTATTAATTAACAAACATATATTACTTCAATAGAAGAAAATATTATTTCGGGATGAAATATGCATTTTCCATAACAATTATGATATGTTTTCAGGGTGGCGTTGAATTTAGCAAAGAAACACACCAAAATTGAAAAGTTGTTTTTCGGGCTGGTTTTTCGGGCCAACTTCACATACATGGAGTTCGGTGACTTCTTCGATGGATTTGCTAATGGCGGTTTGGGACATATATTCAATGCTTCTTATTTACCAAACATTTTACATCAAAAGAAGTTTTTTTTCCTCCAAGTCATCCTATGTAATCCCACTTGAAGTTTGTTGTTCTGCGTTTTGTAAAGTTTGTAATTCTTCAATTATCTTTACGGCGAGAACGAAAATACCCACAATAAGAATATTTATGTCGATCACTATTTATGTTTTATTATTTTAACTCTTCTTTAATTCATAGTTAATATTTACACTTTATAAACAATTGTTTGATGACGAAAATAATAAGTTATACATATAATGGCCAGAACTACACTATAAAAGATCTTTGTCAAAGGTGTTTTATAAAATATTTGTCTCAATTTTTTAAAACAATTTTGGTCAAATAATTTTTGAAAATTACGCTACATAAAATATTTCATCAAACTGTTCTTCAAACTTCAGTAAAAATACGTCCCTTAAGCTATCAGAATCCATACGGCAGAACATTACAAGATAGTTTGGATAATTATAGGCTAATTATAGGCTAATTAAATGCTCTATTAAAAAATTTTGCCTCTATTAAAAAATCTATTAAAAAATGTTGCCTCTAACTAAAACGCGGGTTCTGCTAGCTTTAGAAAAAGTTAACAAAACCCATATCAAAATTCGATTTAAAAACAATTGGAAAATTAAAGGTTAGTTAAAACTAAATGCCTTATTTACATTTTTTTATTATGCTCGCTCTAGGAAAAAGAAAACCTTTACACTTAAAAGCTAACAGAACCAAACTCAAAAATCAGTACCTATTAAGGAGGTTGTTGATACCTTTAGCTCAATAGTTTGGAGGTTTAGTATTAAAAAATTGGTCAGTTCTAATTTTAAACTATCGAAATCTTTAAATATTTTTTTTACTTATATAAAACTTTAAATCCTAAAACACGTGGTAGTCTGAAGATGCTAAGTTTGGAGAATAAGGAGGGTGTGGTACGATTTCCCAACCAAGTTCCTGTAATTTTTTTTTGAGATATCTTGGCAACTTGTGGTCGAGCATTATCCTGAAGGAGAAGAACTGTGACTCGTCTACGCCTCTTTTCTTTAATAGATCCAGCTAATTTTTTAGTTGATCTATGTAAGTAGAAGCATCAATGGTCCTTCTTTGCGGTAGTAGCTCCATCAATAATAGTCCTTTGGAATCCCAGAAGATCGACACTAAAATTTTCGATGGTTAAGGGTCTTTTTTCGGCTGAATTGGTGAGACAGCCAAACTGCACGGCGTTTATAGTTATCGTATAAAACCCATGATTCATCTCCAGTTACCAAGTCTTCCAGAAACTCTTTTCTCTTAGGCCTTAGAAGAAGTGATTGGTAAATAGACAAGCGGTTCATGCGACTAGCCTCAGTCAGTCGGTGAGGTACCTATTGGCTTTTTATTTTCCAATATGCTAATTGATTAAGATGATCGGCAACGGTAGTAAAATGCCAGCCAAAGACCTTTGGTAAATCAAGTAAATTAGCCTCCGGATTTTCTTTAACAACGCGCTCGAGCTCGTCATTATTTGTACTGGAACGTACTTGACAACGTACGAGGCTCGTCATCACATGTACAATTACAACATATTTGTCCATAACTGCAGTAAAATACGCGCGGGTCAATATTTATAGGGCTGGTATGAAAGAGATAAGAACGTTCTAGAATATTCGTGTATATTTTCGATTTTCAAGAACATTCTAGAAAAATAAATTTAGTTCAAATTCTTTTTCGACGAACTTTTCCTTAACCTAATATTTATATTATTATTTATTACATTGATCATTAGAATCAGAAATAAATAAATAAAATGGTGAAATAATATAAAAAACATATACTGTTTCTGCCCATTGTATGATATATCATATCAGCTCCAGAGCTCCATTGGCATGACTTTTAGAATTTTTTTCACAATTACATTTTTCGACTTGAAATATACGTGAATTGTGATTTTCATTGCAATCGGGCCACTAGAACATAGTTCGAGTTTTAATGGGTTAATGGGGCCTAAGAAATCGTGAATCTAAAGCTCATAAAAAATACAAATTGTAATCATCCGCCGTAAATTAAGAAATATTGAGTGCTCGCAGAGATAATTTTAAACATTTAAATCGTTTCCTGAACAATTCAAGTATTGTTGAGGTTGAATCGAATATTAGAAACAACCCTAAATATTCCTCGAGGTATGTTGATTCAAAACCGAGCTGTAGAGGTATACCCTCGCAAATGTACCTATCTCAATTCTTAGATTGTTTGTGGGGGTATGTCCTTTTTTCAAGAGAAAATGACGATTTTGATTTTAGTAAAAATCCAAACAATTAATTTCAGTTTAATACCTACCGATGACGTTCTACGTGCTTCATTGAATGTAAATGTGAGTATGATTTGTATTTGAAAAAACACAAACAGATGGAACACCCCTTTATATATGTCTAAAAACTTCACAAGGGTGGAATTATCATCATGACTAATGCAGATTATGGGGCAGCTAAGTGGACAATGCATATGAATCAATTGGGTATATTTAACTTCATAGCCGAATAGATGCCCAGTCTACAAAATGGTACAGCGACGGAAAACATCAAGTTTTCATGGCTGGTGGTAGCAAAACATTATACAACTAAACAGATTTAAATTTTATTATGCCACTGCTGATTGGAGATTGCTTGAGGATTATTAGATAGTAATTAAAAGGTTGACAACACAATTAGCGAATTTCTTAATGATCTTAAATTTGGAATAATCAAACAGCAACATCTAGAAATTTTGATTAGAAAATGAGCAAAATCGGCAATAATGGCTTGATAAACACTCTACACATTCATCAGATGAATGCATAAGTAAACGCACTCAACAACATATGGATCGTGTTAATGGCAGTGATTGTAAGTTTGTAACATATTTATAAAAGTTTACGAAACCTTGATATAAAAAGTGCATACCTGTTATTCATCTTAACAAAAGTATATGTTTTCGGCCTAAACTGCGATATACTTGTATAATCACATCACAATATAACATACATGTGATTCTGATAAGTGGAAAGGTATATTGTTACAACACAGTCAGTGTATACACAAGAGTGTCCATCCATGTGACTAAATGATAATAATCCATTAACCGATTGTAATGGATACTTCTATATACGAAAAGTAATTTATTTTATTTTCGTTTGAAATGATGATGATGATGCTTTGATTGACACATCGCGAACTTGAGAAAATCCGCAGCGCACAAAGGGAAATGCTGTTGATGTTATGGATACGCGAAAGATCATAAAGTATAAAATAAAAATCTATAATCGAATATTCGACTTGAGTTAAGCGCTGCATTATACCATATATTGTGTTTTATGCAAATAAAATATGACGTGCGATCTATACACATGTTATTTATGTTGATGAGTTACAAAAAAAAACATATTTATTATATGTCATATCGACCTATCACCACATTAAATCACTTGCCACACAAATTATTACATATCCATTTTAAAAGTAAATTATTATTATAGTCAAAGATAAGATCAACTAATAGATCATCTCGAATAGTCTTGAAGCAACAAATAAGATATAATTTTTTTTTTAAACTTGTTTGACTAAATAAATTTGATTTCATTAAAATATGTAAAAAAAAACTACTCAAGAACAACAAAACGAGAAACACTATAAATTTTATAATTTGTATACAAGATAAACTAATTTAATGATTTTCAAATTACACAAAAAAATTATCGATTCAATACAGTTTTAAATCGATTAGCAAATCACAAATGTATAAACAACAACAAAATACAGATACACGCACCGCGCGGCCACAGTTTTCATAATAAACTCCAAAAGAAGTTTAATTTTCTTGTTAAGCAAAAAATGCAACTAAATATGCACGAAGAGGAAGATGGCAATGAAGAAATGAACTGAAGGTAACTTAAAATCCCATAAGAACAAAAATACTTTTTTATTATCTATGCGTGCATTGTGCAGTATCAGGGCCGGATTAAGGTGCTCGCGATATTTCAAGCAAAATTTTTGTAGGAGGAAATTTGGACTGTAAGACCAAGTACTTGACAGGTGGTCCCGGATAACGCCGGGCCTATTCCTACAGCCTGTTTACACATAACAATAGGAAGGATAAGAAAGGTTTTTTTTTTTGGGACGGAACGACCCGGTTTCAGACAAATAGCGATCGTACGGCACAACACAATTCTAATCTACTTCTAATCTACTAGAGGAAGGATAAAGGCTTAATAGGTTTAATGGATAACGATGGTATTGGTCTTCAACAATTGCTGCTCTAAATCAGCAACTGGAGGAAAAAAAAATATTATTTCATATGCCAAAACAATTAACTCCATAAAACAAGAAGTTGAGAAAAATGGGAAAAAACAAAAATGGTTTTTTAAAATTCCTTGTAAATTAGTTACTTTTAATTTTGTCATGTATTGGTGTTAATACTTATTAATACAGAATTTTGTTTTGATTATATCCCGTTAGAAGCCAATCAAGTGCTTTGATATTAAAATTTAAAAAAAAAATTAAAAAACGGAGTTAATCGGTTTGGCTTGAGAAACAAATTTCAAAGAAATTTTATTTCACGTACATTTGTAGATTTCCTGAGATTTAATTTTTCCGCAACCGCAAGATACAAAAAAAAATTAAAAGTTGAAAATATGTGAGACATATCCCAAAGGCAATGATTCCCGGAAAACTATCAATATTATTCAATGCCAGATTAACAAGCGGATTAGATATTTCAAAAAATTTAGATTATTTCGCAAAAAATTCAAAGGCTTTACTAATGTGGTTACCATAGAATAATCGATTAATTACCAAGTCTAATTATACTACATAGGACAAAGATTTATGCCATGCTGAAAGAAACTTTACCATTCCTCAACAAATCACTATGAAACATGGTATGCAGAATTGGATTGGCACTCTAACATTATGCTCAATGGAACTAGGCCATCTCTCAACAAATGATGGTTAAATTTGGTGTGCAAAGCTGAATTTGGCAAACATTTTGGATTTGGCTATAATGAATGTAACCAGGTCATTTCCTAACCGATAATTCTCCAATTTAATTTGTAGAGCTGGGCTGGGATTCTAATAAACTATGGTCAACTTGAATTGGGATTTTAACGTAACTTTTTGATGAAATTTTACAATTCGATCATTCTGAATGGAACTTAGCCATAACTCTACTATTTGCAAATGGATTTTAGAGAAGTTCTGGAATTCGATTTTAATTAAATAAATTATAAACCAATTAAATAAACATTAAACATTAAAAGTAGTTGATAAAAAATAATAATAACGCTGTTACGATTACGTGATCGTAACAAGCACTTTTTGTGTTATATTCCCCTCCGGTTGTGTCTTTGCTAAGTGGTTTGTGTATGTACTTTTTTAGTACAGTGTGCTTCGTTGCATAGTTGTCAGCTTTGTGTTGTGTCGTGGTGGAGCGAGACCAATGTGCATCGGGTGTGCGAAAAGCAAAACATTCCATAAGAATCTTTTTCTTATATGCCTCTCTTTCTTATATGAGTTTTGGTTTTTTTCGGATAACGAAAGTCGAGGTATTGAAAAAAGGAAAAAGTTCATAGTTTTGAAATTTTTTTTTGTTATTAAAAAGTTATGTGAGATTTTATAAATTTATGTAAATAAAGAAATTTTAAAAAAAAGGTTTAAATAAACAAAAAAATTAATTAAACAAGATAATTGTAAAAGTGCTGAAAAACAGTTTATTGGTTGCTTTCTCTATCCCTTGTTATCTCTTGGCGGATGGGAAAAAAAAATTTATATTTTGCGAATTTTGGTCTTTTGTTTTGCGTGCCCAAAGTGAAAATCTACGGAGTATTGAAGCCGTTGATAAATTAATCTCAAATAACTTCGTCTTATGTGTATGGTTATTGTGCGCGGAATATCGAAGTGATTAAGGCCATAAAGTAGATTGAGATTTTGTTATGTAACCTGATTGATTACCAAAACGCATTACGTATTACTACATAAAGGCAACAGCAACAGCAAAAATAGGTGCGTGCGAGATCGATTACTATTACGGGCGGTATTGTCGACGTGTACAGCTGTATTGCCGGATACCGCATTATCCAACGACGAAAAACCGGTCAACCATTTATATTTACCGTGGCCAGGTGAGGCCACTCAATATAATTGTGCGAAATTTTGGCGAGCCAACGCCCAATAATTTTGGCACGTTTTGGTGAACGGACACCGCAAATATAACGCAAAAATATTAACGGGTGGCCAGTTGAGGCCACTTCAACATTTTGCGGTTTCGTCGAGGCAATGCCCAATCCTTTTGGTATCGGGGGGAGGCCCCGCAACATAGTGCCCAACCAGGCAAGCGGTCGAGCGAAAAGGTGGATAATATTTTATTTTTATATTTTTTGAAAAAAAATTAATAATTTATAAGGTACGATTTCTTTTTTTAATTTTTTTCATTTTTTTGTTAATTTAAAATTTTTAATTTTCTAAATTTTTTTAAATTTTTTTTACCTATATATAAAATTTTTGTAATCGAGCGCCGGATAACGGTCGCGCTTGTCTCCCTTTCTTTTTTTGTGGGAAGTGGTCGTTTCCTTTTCTTTGCTTTTTTTTATTTTTTTATTAATAACCTAAAAAAATAAATACTTAATTTTCTTCGGTATCGGTATGATGAGGGGGAAATTCCTATTCTGTGTCGGCGTAGGGTGTGCGGTCCCTTGGTGCCCGCATCCGGATTCGAAACCGGTGTTTATCACCGTGTGTGAGTTCGGACGGATGCGCGCACCGGGGCACCTCGCTTCCGTTATAATTTTTTATTTTTATTTCTTTTTTTTTGCTGTTCGTTCCTTAGGTTCCGGCCGACAAATTTCGGCGGAACTCGGGTATTATTATTATTTGAGTTTTTTTTTATTTTTTTAAAAATCTCTGTAATCACGGTGTAAGCCAGAATACCCGCAAGCCTCAAACCCCACGACCATCGCATTTCTCCCTGAGTTATAGCCGGTAAAAAAATCACCGTGTGAGGCCTCTGCGGGATACTAGTGAAATCTGCAGGATGGCAGTGGCCAGCCTCTAACAACGCCTATCAATATAAATCTGCACCTAGAAGGCACACGACACCATGTCAGAATAAAATCTTCAGAGGTATATGAGTTTATGTCCAGACAGTGTCTGCATCTAACGGAAACTGCTCATGGCATTATTTCAAACATGTGAACCTCCGCAAGGACTTTAAGGATTACATAGTGTTATATTCCATTAGAAAGAGAATTAAACATAATCAAGGGTGTCCCTACCCAGAAAATTTTTTCTTCCTACCTCCCTCCACCGTCCTGTTTTTAATCGCGATTTTAGTATTTTTCTATGAACAAGAAAAAGCAAATTTGTTCGCAAATTTTTGTTCGAGCAATTGCGTTTCGCAATTGCGTGTATCTCAATAATAAGAGGCACGAGTTGAACGAAATCAATAACGACAATTGGAACGGGGACAAACGCGCTGATTCGTAGTTGAAAATGGGATTAAATATTCCGCTCATCCGAAAGTGCTGATTGAGGTTATGGCCAACAATGTCCTCATTATCATGCGCTCAAATTCAAATATGAGTCGCGATGTGTCGTGCAACAGGAAGAGTGCAACTACCAGAAATTGAGACACCACCAGAACCATTGAACGGCTTGCTCATCGGTGCGGATCCAGATTCAAAGGTGTTTCTGAAGGGACAAGACGGATATTGCATAAAGATTAAACAACGAAATCCCGCCACAGGTAATTCATTCATTATGAACATCGTTACTCATTCATTTTGAATTAATATTTATGAATATGTTGTTACTGGAGCCGAAACAAACAAGAAAGTGAGCTGATTGATTTTTATGCGTATCGTACGAAGATTCGACGCGGGCAGAATAACGTCATTCTGCGATGTCGTGAGCTGTGCCAACGATTCATGGTCGACATGTACGCGAAGGTAGAGAGCACCGGGCTGAAGTATTTATCGTTAATAAAAAGTGTAGCTACACTTTTTAACGAAAAGTGTAGACTGAAAATGTGTAGCTACACAAATTATCAAAAAGTGTAGCTAGTAAAGAAAAAAAAGTAAGAAACTCGAAACGCGTGGTTTAATTAAAATTTGCATGTTTTAACTTGGGATGGTGTCTGAAATTTGTGGAATTTAATAATTTTCCACCAATCCGGTCCAAGTGCCGATGCTTTAACCACTGCTCCACTTGTCCCATAAAAAATTTCCTTACAAAATTTCCATACAGAACGCAGATTTCGAGTTTCCGATTTTTTTTCAATTTTCCGTTTTCTCCTTAGATTTCTCGAATTTTCTAAGATTTTGTTATATTTTCCGGTTTTTCGTTTTGGGTTTTCCGATTTTTCTTTTTCCTAAACCACCCCAGTATTGAGATCGGTCGAGTTGTTCTCGATTTTTTTTTTACAAACTCCAGACACCAACTCAAGTTAAAAACACTAAATTCCACACTTGGCAATCGTTGTTGCGATGGTTTTTTGAATTAAAATACTTTAAACAATTTTTTTTTATAAAATATGTATATAAACTTATTTTTGTATAACTGTGATTCTCAGTATTTATTTTTTATTTTTAATAAATAATTTTAATTAAACCACGTGTTTCGAGTTCCTTACTTTTTTTTCTTTTCTAGCTACACTATTTGATAATTTGTGTAGCTACACATTTTGAATCTACACTTTTCGTTAAAAAGTGTAGCTAAACTTTTTATTAACGTTAAAACTTCACACCGGTGTAGAGAGCGAACGACTGCGATTCCTGAGATACAATCAACAGAAGCTGCGTGCGAAAAAATACATTCACTTGCGAGACTTTATCATGAGCGACGCCGACACCACCGAAATTGGTAACTCTATCATTCTACCATCATCGTATACGTAGGCTATGTACGTCATATGCAAGA
Organism: Nephrotoma flavescens; assembly: GCA_932526605.1. Classification (NCBI taxonomy): domain Eukaryota; kingdom Metazoa; phylum Arthropoda; class Insecta; order Diptera; family Tipulidae; genus Nephrotoma; species Nephrotoma flavescens. The sequence continues at coordinate 235,533,768 of OW052220.1, forward strand.
ATACATAGAGGATGCTATATGACTTTCGTGCGCGAGTACGGATGACCGTGCTTATTTATCACGTTCATATGTAATCCAAAGTGGCAGGAGATTACATCTTTGTTATTGCTAGGCCAAAATACATTACATCGCCATGTGTTCATACACACGTTTCTGGATGTATTCGGTTGAATGGCAAAAGCGAGAATTACTTCATGCACACATTTTAATTTGGTTAGTCGACAAAATACGCCCCGAGGAAATCGGTAGTGTAATTTCCGCGGAAATTCCAGATCCGTCTACTGATCAACTACTATGCGATATTGTTACGAAAAACATGATTCATGGCCCATGCGGTGATCTGAATCGCCTATCGCCTTCCATGGCAGATGTAAAATGTACAAAGCGTTTTCCTAAAGATTTCACTGTCGATACGATCACAAACGTCGACGGATATCCAATATATCGTCGCAGAAATACTGATAATGCCGGATAATCATTTACGCTAAAGATCAACAACGCAGACATTGATATTGACAATCGTTGGGTGGTACCATATTTGCCTCTGCTGAGCAAAACATTCAATGCTCATATTAATGTTGAGTGCTGCAGTTCGGTGAAGAGATCGATTATATTCAGCGACGCTATGTACAATGAAGCATTGATTGCTACCGATCTTTGCGTTGTCATTGCCAATTTTCAATTCATTCATTTTGGTATGAGATCGCCAAATTAAAGTGCATCTCATTTAATGGACACCGAAATGAATCGTGAACTGCAGCACGTTACTGTAGAAATAGCAGCAATTGTTACTCGCAATATCCCACTACTGACTCGTGAACAAAAAATCATTTACGATCGCATTATGGTGGCAGTTTCGGTGGGACAAGGTGGATTCTTTTTTTTAGGATTCACCAGGTAGAACTGGCAAAACATTTCTCATTTCGCTAATTCTCGAATAAATACGACCAAATAATATGCTGTATAAGATAGCGGAATTTTGACAGCGGAAAATAAGAGATTACGCTACTCGCCGCAAGTGGCAGCACTATCACTAAAGAGAACTTATTTTGTAAAGTAATTTCCAGCGAAAATTTTTTATTCATTATGTAAATATTTTTTCACTAAATAAAACAACTTAGCGGAATAAAATATTAGAAGTGATCCTTAAAATGGCAAATTAATTGATCTCCGAAGTAAAGGAACTCGGTATATGTAATGTTGAAATTTAACAATATTCCGTCTTTCCGGCATTTCTTCAACTAGTAACCAACTGCTATTAATTTATTTAACTCTAAATTAAGATTTTTCGTTCAACTTTTTAGTTAAACATCGATATACAAGTATTTTGCTCTACCTATTTATCGGGAGCCGCTATCGGGCGCGCTGAAAAGGCTTTTACTTTGTAAACCCCTGAAACCATTACGTTTCTAACTTAAACTTACAATAACAATTTAAAACGGAGCAAGATGAAGTTTTGTTTATAACGCCATCATGTCGAAATTAATGTTGATTAGTATATTTCAGGTGATAAATGTTTGTTTTATGGATGCATTTATTTTTTATTTTTAAGGTATTAGCGACACCAGCGAATAATAGCTGCAGTTTCAGTAGAAATTTACCATTCGGCTCCGGATAGTGCTCGAATAATAAAACACGGCTATAGATACAGACTATCCCTGAACCTAATGTTTTTCACTTTCGATATTGCACAAACACTATTTTAGGTAAAGATCAGGTTTAACTTTTCTTTTTCGTATAAGCATTGGTGATACATTTCTAGCATTATTAACCTTTTATGTGACACTAGACGTTTTGAATTCACAATGTAGAATTGAAAATTGCATTAAGCCAAATCGATATTACATTGCAAGGGAAAATAAATTCCTCTTCACTACTTATTTTTTTTTTAGTAGTAAAGTAATTTTCCCCCATGACCGAGAGCCGGCACTGTGTAGTACAACTCCATCTCATACAGTAGTTTTTGCACGCTAAAAATCAATAAAATGCAAGTTGTTTTTTTTTTGCTATGCGATGTTGTATTTTATTTGGTGCGAGATGATATGTTGCATTTTGATGATGACGCGGCGATCACCATGATGAATCGTGTAAACACTTTTGATGACATGAAAACATTAAACGCAACACCAAAATCGTATATAAATAGTGTAGAACAAAAAAATAAAATTGCCATAAAATACATAAATTTATTTGTGCAACTAAAACATACCGACAACGATCGCGATCGCGAATAAATAAATTCTAAAAGTGAGAAATTTTTTGCGTGTACGAATATGTTTGATATGTGTGCGCGCACAAAAAAAAGTGCAACAAGACATGAACTATTTACATAATAATGTATTGGTTGGGTGGAACAAGAAGAAGCCGCGGGAAAAGCTATACAACATTATAAATGTTATATTGTAACATAAATTGGTTAGGTATAATCTTTTAGTATGCGCTGGTATGTCATAAAAAAACATTGCATTCTCGCACTATGTTTATTGTTAAAGTTTGCACTTTATCTGTATGCAACATACATATATGTACGTACATGTATGTGCCCATGATTTTTTTTGTACGTCATTTTAAGAATCGGTTAAAAAAGAATTATGTTGTAAATATGCGAAATATTTGTGTTACTGAATAACAAAACGTATACATAATTTTTATTTTTTTGGTGTTTTATGCTACGACCAAGGCTTGCCATATAACAGCCAACTAACCGAATGGATATAAATTTTTAATATTTTGGAATTCAGAATTTCAAATAATTAGTTACTTACCAGTATGAGGCATTATTGGTGAAATCAAAGATGTAATTATAAATTTTTTTGTTAGTTGTCGTTTTTGGAATTTATGGTAGAGTGCCTGTAATGTTCACAGCAACACAATGGTGAACTGGAAATATAAATATAAATCATAAATAAATAAATTATATTGTTGAGTCTGTGGTCGTTAAAAATCGATTGAAAATAAATAAATTTATTGAATAATGCTGTGAAATAAATTACTATTATTCGAGCGATCCAATTTTATTTTGAAATTCATAAGAGTGTAACAGGGTATGAATGTCAACACCAAAAAAATTATTAATGAAATATTAACTTGTTTGATGGAGGAACTGATTAGCCACATGGGAAACATGCAAACTAAAAATTAAACACGATCGCAATAACAGATTAGGTCGAGCGTTTAACGATTAAACGATTTTTTTTTGGTAATGCTTCCCACCCGCCAGATTCACAAAATTTTGCTCGTTGAACAAACCACTTGCTTCAGACTTCTGTTGCAAACAATCATGAATCTCTGCCTTGCCATAGAACCTGAACCGTGTGCCAAACACAAATGTCACATCAGTTGAAATGTTATTATTTTTACACAGTGGTTCCCGCCCTCCTAAACATTATTCATTCTCGGTAATAAAATTTCGGTGTAAGTTCAAAAAACTTGGACTCCAAATGAATAACAAGCAAAATCGGAATAGCGCTTACGCGCTGAAACAATGGGAAATATCATGGAATGTGCATGTTGCTAAGTGCTAAGGACTGAAACCTCACAAGGTAATCAGAATTTCAGTACGGAAATTGAAAAACCCGAAAAATTCACTGAAAATTAAAGATCATCGAGAATTTTCTGTAAGAAAATTGGTCGTAAAATAACTCAGGAAAACATGTTCTTAATAAATGGTCATCATTGTTTAGACCAGTTTTGAATCGAAAAATTAAAACAGTTCTGATTTGCTTAAATTTGGTACAAAAATGTTGTAAATGAAAAATAATATTTTGAAAGAATTTTATTACCCATTGAACTAACAAGCCGACAATGGTAATTTGGAGTACTGATATGGTTCAGCTAAATTTGTGATATTCTTCAAGACATTTTATTGGCATGTCACACTTAATGTATCTTCTATAATAAATCACTATTTAGCTACCAGCGTTGTTGCTTTTTTCAAGACTTTTCAGACGATATACCACATAATGACATGGTAATGTGGAAATATAATGACCCCAAGCGCCACAACGGTAGTTCTGAGTACTATGTTGAATCACTTAAATTTGTGACATTCTTCAAAACCTTCTCAATGATATGCAATACGTGTATATTCTATCATATTTTAATAATTCCCTACCAGCACCGAAACGGTGGATTTGTGAACTAAAGCGCTGATTACAAAATTGTTGCTTTTTCCAAGACCTTTCAAATATTTAATATGATTGCAGAAGAATGAGACAAATTGTAACTGCTTCTAACGCCACTATGGTAGTTTAGATTACTAAGGCGCTTCAGCAAAATTTACAGCATCCAACAAAAACAAAATGCGAATAGTGGCAAACCAAAGGCATTTGACAACACAGTACTAACCGAAACAGTTATCCCAAACAGATATCATGAAACATCTAAACGAAGTACAATCAAACATAATTCAGAACAATCCATTAACTATTAATCAGCCTGGCCAGGTGATTTAAATGCACCGTCATCTGATTTAATTTATAAAAAACTGTAGGTGTTACGGTTACCATCCACCGCAGGTGCAATTCTAGGTATGGAAGACGAAGATATAACCCTCAACAATAGGATCCATGAACCTACCTACGAGTTCGGTGAATTGCAGATCCATATAGGTAACAACTTCGACATACAAGAACTAATGGAAACTCATAAACAAACATCCCGTTTCTCATTAGACCTCATTCTATTGAATGCAGGAAAACCACAGGTGTTTGTACCATTATAGTTTCGGGAAGAGAGCACAGATATTTGGCATGCCGCATTTCTCGTTTAAACGAGATTTATTCGCCAAAAACAATAATTAGGTGTTCCTTTTAGACACTGCGAAACAAATATGTATATCCGTCACACCTGGGTCATCAGAAAAAATCTAGTTGAAGGCAACGATCTAGAATTAATTAGTATTCTGTATAAGATAGCAGAAAATTTCCAGCAGAAAAAATGTGTTTTGCTATTCACCGCTAGAGGCATCACTATCACAAAAATGAAATTTTTTCTGCTGATATTTTTTGACATCAGCAGAAAATTTTTATGCAAATTTTAAATTCTCAGCAGAAAGTTTTATGAAAAATCAAAGAATTTATGAAAATGAGGAGAAAATATATGTTTAAAGGTTTTGAAGCGATGAAAGTTAATTTTGTTTAAAAACGATTTGCGTATGTAGTGGGTAAGGACTCTCAAAATATACTAAAATTACCATAATCATCATTATGCTCCATACAATTCTGAAGTCATTTTAATGTGAATGTTTTCAGTTTTTTAACAAAAGTGTTCGAAAAAACCCCCCTGTAACTACCCATTTTAAAACTGAAAACATATGACATCAAAATGACTTCAAAAATGTATGGAAGGCTACTGACGCCAGGTGTGAATCTTATGTTGCTCATCTATATAGATTATGATCTCAGCTACAATAAAAACATACACCCAGGGTCGTTACAGGGGGGTTTTTCTAACACTTTTGTTAAAAAACTGCAAACCTTTTTCTTTAAAATGACTTCAAAAATGTATGGAAGGCTACTGACGCCAGGTATGAATCTTATGTTGCTCATGTATTTAGATTATGATCTCAGCTACCATAAAAACATACACCCAGGGTAGTTACAGGGGGTTTTTCTAACACTTTTGTTAAAAAACTGAAAACATTCACATTAAAATGACTTCAGAATTTTATGGAGTGCTTTGAACGATGGCAATTTGTTTGATGTTACCCTGTATTTGCATAATAATGATTATGGTAATTTTAGTATATTTTGAGAGTCCTTACACACATACGCAAATCGTTTTTTAAACAAAATTAACTTTCATCACTTCATAACCTTTAAACATACATATATTTTCTCTTCATTTTCTTAAATTCTTTGATTTTTCATAAAACTTTCTGCTGAGAATTTATAATTTGCATAAAAATTTCAAAAATTTTCTGCTGATGTCAAACAATATCAGCAGAAAAAATTTCATTTTTGTGATAGTGATGCCTCTAGCGGTGAATAGCAAAACACATTTTTTCTGCTGGAAATTTTCTGCTATCTTATACAGCATGTATTTGAAAGCATTCGTAAATGAAGCACAATATCTTATAAAGAATGGAATTATAGTGAGAAGCAAGAAAATAGAAGTAAAAATCAAAAATTGTGTATGTGATGCGCCAGCTGTAGCTTTTATTAAGGGCATAAAAAATCATAACGGATATTTTTCTTGTGGAAAATGTTATGTAGAAGGAGTTTATTGCCACGTGGTTATATGTACTATGCAAAATATACGTTTAGAAGAAGAAATGATGAAAATGTTAGAAACAGGGAACAAGAGGAATATCATACTTGCTGCACAATTCTAGAAGACCTTCCTATTGATATGATAGCGTGCTTTCCTCATGATTATTTGCATTTAATATGCTTGGGAATAACGAAGAAATTGATAATGAATTGGACGCAAGGGACACATTTATACAACACAAAATTAAATGCTAAACGTATTAAAGATATGCCTGACGATTTATTAGCACCAAATAAAACTCAAACACAAGAATTTAGTAGATCAATAACAAAAAGCTTCCAAAAGTATGTAGATGTGGCTAGAAAAATGCTATAGAAAGTATTGTAAAATCTTTTGGTCAAATATATGGTATTAATAATATTACTTACAAAGTTCACAATTTGATACACTTGGTTGACGATGTAAAAAGAAATGGAGTCTTGGATAACATTAGTGCTTTTGAATTTAAGAACGACTTAGGAAAGATAAAATATTTGCTTCGGACTGGATCGAAGCCGTTACAAGAGTATAAAAAGTTTCCGATTCTTAAATCGTACATAAAATGTGACAGTAACTCTAATCATTTTTATAAAGAAGTGATTTTTGAGAACTATTGCTTAAAAAATACAATGCGGAATGGGTGGTTTCAAACCAAAGATGGAAAAATTGTTCTAACGAAAAGCGTTTGTCACAACAAAAATAAAGGAATTACAATTAATGGACTTTTTTAAAATAAAAATACGACCTGTATAAAGAACCTATTAATTCGAGTTATCTTTGATATATTCAAGTCTACAGGAGAGTTTCAAGCCGAATGTCAAATTACATTAGATCAAATTAAATGCAAACTATTTGTTTTTCAGATAAACGTGACAGAGTTTGCATATTTCCCATTGCATCACACACAATAAAGAACATAATTTATTATTTTTAAATTCCGTTTTAGTGTTTTACAGGACTATAAAACAAACCACAAAAAAAATATTAATAAAAAATAAATACGAAAAATAAAAGAGTATTAAAGTTAAAAATAAAATAAAAAATGAATAAAAACAAAGTGAAAGGATGTGTGTCGCTGTTCCTGTGAATTGGTTACAAGGTAATATTTTGCTTTGGCCTAACAAGCAAACTGATATTTATAAAGGTCGAAAATTAGGAATTAATCCTGATAATAGTTGGAACAAAATGAAATGCCGTATTCTTAAATCAGACATTGGTAAGTGAATTTCTGTTTTATTTGTTGTATTCAATTTGATTTTTTTGACCATTCAGCAAACAATTGTTTACAAGAATAATATAATTAGTAAATTTTTCCTCTCTTTTCGCAGGCACATTTCAACAAGCTTTAATTGCGGAAATGGAAGTGGGAATTGTCACCACTGAGCCAGAAAATGAAAACCAACTTCAAGTATCCTTAGTGCCGTCAGATTCGCTTTCTTTTAATTTCAACAATGAAATAGTACAAATAAATAGAGATACTGGATTCCAAAACTTAATCAGCGAATCTGAGATAAGCCAACCAATTGAAACTTATGAGACGGAGTATATTGTCCATTAACCAACTAATATTGTCGCTACATTGGCAATAGAAAAATAGCTAGACAATTTCCATACCGAAATAAAAACGGCCATGGAATTAATATTAGATAAATTATCTAATATACAATCGAATCATGCAGAAAATCACGAAATCGATGAATCCCCTATAAAAATCCCGATAGAGAGTATTTCGGAATTAAAAGAACTGGAAGAACAACTGCATATTAGTAAAAGCAGCCAGATTAATTTGGTAAATAGTCCTTATTTGTATCTAATTTATAATCTTAATGTATAAAACTTTATTTAAATTTAAGAGATACAAAAAATATCAAAATATGGAGGATTGAATGATCGGCGCACGGTCAAAACTATCGCAACAAAATTATTTACGGATCAAGTATCATGGAAGGGGACAGCAACGAAAATAAGCTTTAAGCTATAACCGGCGAGTTTGTAAGAAATTTAAGTAACAAGGCGACATCGGAAAAATGTATGTTTATTGACATTGCTGACCAGCGAAACTCAAAGTACTTTTCGTTCAATTTCGTTAAATTTGAATTGTCACTTAGCAATCTGTAACAAGAGCGAAAAATATAGCCCAAATTGAAGGAAACGTCAGAATTGTATATTTGAAATGTCGGTATGTTTATATGTGTTACATTTTTGTAATTTATGTGTACAAATATTTATTTATATTTTAATAATTTAAATAATATTTTATGTACATTTTTCATCAGCTCCTTTCAGCTCAATAGATTGCGATTGTTCACCAACATTTGTGGCCACATAAGATCCATCACCATGTTGAATGAAAACCTCACATGTCATGCGAGTGTGGATAAAAAATTACTGTTCACAATTCTTAATTTCTAAAATCGTTACATAAAATAAATTATGTGTACATATACCTCTAAATACTCGTAGTTACATACATAGTAATCTACATACATGTTACATACATAGTAATCTGTCTCTTGTGCGATTTATTTTTCGTACCACACAAGATCGTTTTTTTATTTTTCATCCCCTCGTCCTTTAAATAGGGTAAGAAGCTGTTCAATTTTCCCAAATAGATTCATTTTTGACGAAAATCGTGGTGTGGCTAATTTGTAATTTTGCAGATTGACATTTAAAAATTAAATTGACAATAATAATCGTGTTACAGATTCGCTGATCAAACTATCAATTATTCTGTAATAAAACGTTCTCGTTAAATTCTGTAAAGTTTCGTTACTGACTCTTACAGACTCGCTGGTTATATCTTAAGTCTATTTTCAAAAATTAACGAAACCGTATGTAAGGCAGTTAGGAAATTATTTCCTAACTTTACAGAGAGTTCCAATGCTGTCTTTTTCAAAGATTATTAAAAACAAGCCAAGTTTCGACTACAAAATAGGTAAATATGTATTCACATAATTTAAAAACTATACCAAGTATAATACTTTATTTATTAATTCATTATTATTTTTTGTTACTATTAATTCATATTTAGAAAAAAAAGGACAAAAGGGAGAAAAGACTAATGAAGTCGTAGAAAAAAATCTTGAGTCATCAAACGAACGTGATTCAACGGAAAACAACCTCGGGTCAACAAACATTTAAAAATCTTCTACTTTAAGTAAGAAAATATTTAAAATTAATTTTAAACAATATTTCAATTGTTGAAAGATGAATTTTATAATTTTATTATTATTTTATTTTATTTTTATATATGTATTATTAACTATGAAATAAAATATATTTTTTAAAAAGAAAATTTGTTTCTAACACTTATTTTGCAAATTAAAGTGCTAATAAATTTCTTCTGAAACGGCAAAAGTTATATTTATGGTAAAATCACTGAAAATATAAGGTTTCATTTTAGTAAAAAAGGGGTTTATCACGGTAAAAAATTTGGTTTAATTTTAAAACTTTTCTTAAAACCTTCTAAGTTTAGCAAATTTTTAAGATATTATAATTCCAAATTTTAAACTTTAAAAAGTTTCAATGTAATTTTAAACCAAAATTTTGAATTTTAAACATATTAGTTTATTTAACTAAACAAAACTAGAAATAAAACAATTTTATATAGCTTAAAATTTCAGAAACCCGAAAGTTCGATTTTGAGAACTTAAAGTTTGAATTATTTAAATGATTTTATTTTTAAACAAAAGAAACTTATTTTACACTCCTTAAGTTTTAAATTTTAAACTACAGTTTTTGTCAATCAAGAACTATAAATAACCTAAAACAATAGACTAAGAATGAAACATTATCGTTTAAATTTAAATGCGAATTTAGCTTGTAGATTAACAAACACTCTCACGAAAAGTTTAAATTTTAGTACATACTAGTTTCAAATACCACTATATATAGTACGGGGATCCCCCATTTATGTGCACTGTTAAACTGTTTCTCTCTTCTTTAAATAAATTATAAAACTTCGAGTAAGAAGAGCCAAGCCATACCAAATTTATTCCATAAAATCTAACGGATGTATTTTTTCATGTGCTTAGCCATTTTTGTTAGGATCAGTTGTGTTATGTATAGAATATTATGTTTGTAATTTCTGAAATAGTTTTACTTTTATGTTATACATATAATTAAATGAAAAATAGTTTTATAAAATAAACAAGAAACAAGTGCAAATAATTAAAAAATCGTATGTGAATTCTATGTTTAGTGAAAAACTAAATATGTAGTGTGCAATATTAGTTCGTCGTAAGCGTTGATTTCGATTTGTGTTCATTAAAACTACCTCTGTGTAACTATTAAAATTTTAAATAAAAAAATATTAGGCCACCTATTTTAAATCGGATTATTATATCAAATAAATATAAATCTTTATTTAATATGGTTGCATATTTCCCCAGGTTGTAGTGATAACTTTTGTCAGAAGCTCGTGAATAAGGTAACAACTTATTATCCATAAATAATAAGCAGCAAAATATATATAATACGTCCAAAATATTTTTCTATTGCAGATCGATTTTAAGATAACAGTGCCGTACATCCAGCTGATTTTGTTTATTACGAAACAGTTCAATGCGAGAGAAGCATGCAATGGCCGCCGCTCCATGATCACTCTTAAGAAGTAATGTTTTTATTTTGCATGTATTTGATCACTTTTCATGACAAAATTGCGGCTAAATGAAAAACATAAAATGACATGAAAATAGGTAACGAACATAAGTTTTGAAATTTTTTATTGCAGGTGTTACTGGAACATTCACATTTTAACTGAAATTTTTCTGCGTTTCAGATTTTTTTTTATATTTCCCAACAGCCAAAGTGGCGACTTGATGACAACTTTTGACAGGAGCTTACAACTTAAGTAATAACAATTCATTCATAAATAATAAGCAGCTAATAAATATTTATTTTTTGTAATATTTGCAGAACGATTTTACACTTACAGTAACAATCGCTCGCTACACTCATTCTCTTCAGTACCAAGCAGTTTATTATGTTTAACATACGTGGACATTTCCGACAGAATAACATAACTATCAGTTCATGAGTGTCAAACCGTAGGCTGCTTATTTGGATTTTGGTATGTTATTTAGCCCACACTTGCGGTTCAAAACCACCGAAAGGTAAAAACTCTATACGAGTAATTAAAACGTATTTTAGTAGTCAGAATTACGGATACGTATTAGTCTTCAGCATCATAAAGATCTATTAAAACATATTAGTGAAAGTGTAATGATTTAGCTATGTTTATTATTAAAATAAATTCCAATTTATGGATCTTTTGAATGTAATTTGGACCGTTTATAGCACTTCAAATATTTTTAATAATAATCCAGCTTTTTATCAAGCTCTTGATACATATATTTTCTATCCGACTGCAAAATAATAAATTAATTACGCTTAAAACACTCCTTTAATATTAGTTTCTTATTATATAATTCTATATTTATTGGTTCTAGGGTTAATCAAAATTAAAATTTGATTAAATTAATCGATTTTTTTTTATTTGTAATTTCTAGTATTATCTATAACGTAACACTGTGGGCAAAAAATAGTAATAATAATAAAAATTTTAAAATTCTTTATTTATTTCTGTAAATCTATTTCGTCCCCTCAAAGTAATCCCGCCGGCCTCATTACACTTGTGCCAAGGTTTTTTCCAATCCTCGAAACAGCTGTTAAAGTCAATTTCCGGGATAGCCTCCAATGCGCGTAGCGATTCACGTTTAATGTCTTCAATTGTCTCAAAACGGTTCCGCCGGAGCGGTCGTTTCAGTTTTCTGAACAGCCAGAAGTCACACGGAGCTAAATCAGGCGAATACGGTGGTTGCGGAACAATATGGGTGGAATTTTTGGCGAAAAAATCACGTAAAACCAATGCAGTATGAAAAGGTGCTTTATCGTGGTGCAAAAACCAAGAGTTGTCGACCCATAATTCCGGCATCTTTTTACGAATAGCTTCACGCAAACGACGCATAACACTCAAATAGTATTCCTTGTTGACAGTTTGGCCGGTCGGAAAGAATCCGGAGTCACCGCAACCCGATAATCGAAGAAAATTATTAACATCACCTTGATTATTGACTTGCTTTGACGTGGTTTTTTCGGCTTCGGCTCACCTTTGGCACGATATTCAGCCGATTGATAATCTGTTTGTCTGAACGTTTCGGCACCACAAAATTGATTCCGCACACAAAATTTAATGGAACTTCTTTGTTGAATAATTTCACTCATTGTAAAAATCGCCGAATGCACTTTTTGTACTTCAGAAAGACAAGCGTATACTAAACACTAATGATTATTTTGATATGACATTTGTCACAGATGTTACTGACAGTCATACTAACATAAACTAACATAGAAAAAAAATATTTCGATAGTATACCTAAAATAACAAAGTTTCTAGCTATATATTTTTAAGATGTTATACAAATATAATAATGTTACAAATTTTCTTAAATGAATCTTAATTGTCGTATTCGAGAATATATTTTATAAATGCATGTCTTCAAAATTTTGCGACGAAGAATCGCTTGTAATTAATCTTAGTTAAGTAAAATAAATATTAAATATAAATTATTTTTGATTATGCATAATATACTTAAGAATAATTTAAATAAAAATCTTTTGTTAAATCAATTTAAACAATTTGTTTTGATTAAGAAACAAACGAAAAAATGAAAATGATAAATAAAATATTTTTTATACAAACACATTATTTTGTGGTATCTGGCTTTTGTTTCGATATTGGGTGTAACTTCCCAGCCCCGTTAACTTAAATCAGCCGTCTTAAATATGAAACGACTATCTTATATAAAGTAGAACTTCTAGGTTTTGGAATTAAACACTTTACCGCTTATTTTTTAACTGAATTCGTCGAAAACGAAACCGTTCAAGTAAAAATTAAGCATAAATATGTTTCAATTTTAAACAGTAAATATGAAGTTTTAATCTTTTAAGTGTCCTTTATAAACCAAAATTTCTTCTTTATAGACTTTTTATTATTATTTTAAAACTATTTTGTTCTAATTTAAAACTATAATATCTTTCATAAAAACTTTAATAAATAGGTTTTAAACCGGCGGGTTTAATTTTTGAACCCCTAATTTTTATTTAAAAAACTTTTGGGATTACATGAAAAACGAGTAAGTTCGATTCTTAAACCTAGAGTGCAAAAATACAAATAAATAAGTTTTCTATTTAAACCAAAAATTTCTATTTTGCAGAAATTTCTTCATGAATTTAAAATAATCGGTTTCAATGCCAAACTTATTTGACTTAAGATAAGACTATTTCAACAAAAATTCCAGATATGTGTGTGCATAATTATCAAACTATTAAAAGTTTTACTTTTAATCTAGAAAGGTTTACAGCCTATATGCAGCCAAAAAAGTTTTAAATTTTAACTTTATTTTTTACCGTGAACCAATGCGTTGAAAAATGGTTTATTGATTGCTTTCACACAACCATAAAAGGTCGTATGACTGTTTATAAATGGTTTAATTTAAACTTATTTAGTACAATTTGGCCAAAAATTAACCGTTTGTTTTTAGCTTTTTCTGAACCGTGGTTAAATAAAAACTGGACAAACCCAGTTAATAAAACGTATTACAACCGTATTTTGAACGGTAACAAAACCATTTCTTAACCTCATCCACATTTTAACTTATAGGTTTATCAACGGTTTATGAACCATTTTTCAACCAAAAATTGTTACTCGGGATCCCATATATAATAAGTTGGCCCGAAATTTTCATCCCGAAAAGGTTTTTTCCATAAGGTGGATTGAGTATTGAGTTCACCAGCAGGAAATTTGGGAATAAACATATTTTCAACTGAAGAATCGATAAAAAGTGGTTTTCGAGATGATCAATAAACTAGGTTTAATTTATTAATAGATAGTAATATAATTTTATAATTTTCTCGGGCTGTTTATTTTTTTCCTTAGTTTAACAATAAAATTTTCGGGATGAAATTATTTTTACGTGATTTAGCAAAGAAACACACTTTGTAAAAAAAAAAAAAATCTTTTCGGAATAGAAATTCCGGGCCAACTTCTTATACATGTGCTGCTGCCAGCAGAAGCATTACGGTTCTTAATAAAAAAAATCATTTTACGTTTAACACAAAAGTTAAAAATCCCATAATACGATAACTAAATCATGTAACCGAAAAGTCATTTACAACAGGATCAAATAATAATATACATAATTTGTAAATACGGTATACGCCAAAACCTGTGCTTTAATTATAAATAGGACACGGTGATTGTTTTACCTCTAGCTGTGATTTAATTTTTGTGTATACACGGATGAAAAATATTAAACCGCAAGTAAAATTCAAAAAATTAGACTTTACCAAGCGTGATCAAACATTATACGAGTACATAACAATTATAAGTTAGCTAATATAATAATTTTGTAAATTTCATGAATAAAAGCGATAATTATACGGAAGAAAAATTTACATTTATAGAGTTCCCCAAAATAACAATTCTAATACACGATGCGATTATTAAATTGTGTCAATGGTTTTGAACTACGAGTATGAATAAACATTGTTATGGTTGACATAAGGATTTTAATAAACCTTCACACAATCCTCGACCATACACAGCAAATCATAAAAAAAATATAAATAAATAATTGAATTAATTATCATTAATAATCAAGTGCCCATGTACTTCGGTATACCGTTCTAAACTCATATTTTTTTTTTTGGTTTGTAATTAGTTTGCTGGTCCTTTAAGACTTGTATTCCTTATTAAAATTTGTATGTGTGTGTGTACGGATACGTTCATGTTGAAGATAATATATTCACAAACAATATAATTATAATTATATACAAAATTATATTTTTACTGCGGAATCTAAATATTTTAGGATTTTTTGTCCGGTTCTACATAATTAAAAAATATAATTTATACACATAAAGTGTTTAGAATTCACGCAATGTGAGCGATATGTAAATTTGTGTGTTAACGACTTAAATTAAGTTGTATTTTCGATTGTTTTGGTTATGGGGGGGTCATTCATTTAATTAATGTGTTTTGCGTGCGTATACGCATATTCCATGTGGAACGGGTAGTTTTCGTTCTAGATACTTTTATCTTAACAACCGAGGACGAGACAAAATTCACCTAATTATTAACTATTGTTAACGTAAAAGCAAATCCAATAAACCAAACCAATCAAACAAATCGAGACGGGATCAATGATGGCTAATAAATACTTAATTATTTTGATTTCCTCCAGCGAAAGGCGAAACGCCACCACCGAAATTATGTATTTCCACATTAGCATATATACATAATAAACGTTCGTGTTAATGGTTTTGTTGTTGTTGTTGTTTTATGTAATAACATTGTCAACTTAACACAAAAAAACTGTAAATCTAAATATATTGCTTTAATCTTATTAATTTTGGGGCATAATATTGCTTGACTGTGGTGTATTGGTACGAATAGCATTTCAAATTTCTAGTTTTGTCGTTAATAAAATCAATAAAGCACTGTAATTACCAAAACTCACAATTATACAGTATAATTTCAACAAATAAAAATACAATAAAACGTATACATATACCTTAAACTCGTGTACGTGCGGATTTCGATGAGGGTGGAAAGTTTAATGACTATTTATACCAAAATTCGATGTCTATAAAGAAAAGCACGAAATTTAACGCGCGGCGCGGTATAACGTAATCGGTTAAATTACAAGTTTTGGTTTTTTTTTTGGAATTTTTTTGAATCTGAATTAATTTAAATAAATTTATTATGTATGGTTATTGTTGTCGATTATATATGGTGTGTTGATTGTACCTTATTAGCTAAATAAATGGTTTTTGGTTGAAATGTAATGTGGAAAAAGCAAATTATAAGCTGTATTATTTGCTGAATATAGTATACGGATATGTTGAATCGCGTTGGTAATTATGTTTTGCGTTTAATTTGAAAAACGCGTAAACTCCTGAATGAATAAGTATTTCACAATAACCTTAACATCGATTGCCGTCGCTAACCTCGTGACCCGATATGCATGGAATTTATTTGATATATTCAATGTGGGGTGTAAGAAGCATCGGTCTAGAAGGTCTATCCAGCTCAAATGCCAACCTCTCTAAAGAGGCTCTGGCAACCGGAAAACGGCAAGATAAATGAACACCAAGAACCTAGCAAATGATGTTCATTCCACTGACCCATAATACCAATTTCACTGGTTAGGTTGTGTAACGCCCGGGGTCGTTCCATTTTTTTTTTCTACCATTTCATGCAGTTCATTTTCGTGGTGAATATAATCTATATAACCATGACCGCCAACATGGTAATTATTCGTATTGCATTGTGGCTGATGTCGGACTGCAATAGCATAATATACTTTTGTTGTTGGGTTCGATATCGAAACGAGGTGTTTGTTTTCCCCTCACCAACTATGATATAAATATCGCAGCAATCGCCACGAAGAGAGAGAGAAGAAAAAAATCAATCAATCGCGAGTTAGATTGTAATTTGGCATTTTTTTAAAAGAGTACAGTGATATAATTTGTAAATAATAGAGTTTTTTTTGTACACTTAATTAAATAATAAATATATATAAAACTAACTTAGAAATAAATTTAAAAAAAAAATAAAATAAAATAAAACAAAAAAAAATATAACATTTAAATAAAATTTCCGAAAAGTATCGCGCGCAATGAGTTTTTGTTGGGTGAAGGACCAACCATGATTTGTGCTATAAATGGTCTCCATAAATTTAAAGAAAACCATTTATTTATTTTTCAAAGAAAAGTTTTGTGTTCGGCTTTCAGCCTTTGAGAAAAAAAATGTCTTTATAATACTAGCTATAATGTGTATTGAGTTAATTGTCGTTATTCATTAATAAATGAATTAACCAGGCAAAAACATTTTTTTTGGTATTAATTATAAATAAATAAAATTAAAAACAAATTGGAAAAAAAAATTGAGAAAAGAATTACAAAGATTGTACGTGTTTTAATTGATTTTATCCCATGTGACTATCTAACTTTACTTCTGTTCTCGAGAAAAAAAATTTTTTTTTGTCAAAATAATACCGTGTGAGTGGAAAAAAAACAAAAGTTATAAAACATGAGGTTCCGTAAATTTTTTTATTGCGGCATAAACACAAAAAAAAAAAATTTAAATTTAATTAGTGAAAAAAAAGAGAATCTAAACCAACATTGACTTGCTGCCTCATCCAGATATTATCCAACAGCTGATCAGCAAGTATTTTTTTCTGCACGGTTAATAATTGTTTTTTTACCGCGTCATAGGTCCAACCACAAAATAAATTAACGTCAATAGTGATTTCCGTTGGTACTGCCATAATTCATGTGCCTGTACACCGGTAGATATTTCTCTTTGGTTATGGTCAGTGACGTAAATCGAAGATAACCACAGTATTGTCATCAGCAGAGACACCTTGTTTCGGTTACGGGATCTTCGGCTGTATATAACAATAAACCACTGTCTACGACGTTGTATATAATACGTAGTGACAGAGGTGTACTCAGTTATCTGAGCGAATTACGGGTGTGAATTTGCGCCATTGGATTTTCATCACTTGGGTTATTTGTTTTTTCATTTATTGAATTTGAATGTAAAATTGGTTTTTTTTATATATTTAATGATTTTTATTGGCAACAGTTAATTCAATTTTTTTTTAATTACAATTAAATTACCTTAGATCGTAATATTCTATTTAGAATTCTATTGAGGCTTGTTACAATTAAAGAATTTTTTTTCAATATACCATTAGATTATTAAGATGGTAATGAGTAACCTACATCCATTGAAATATTTTCAGATATATTTTCATTTTATGTTAAAAGATGAATAATTAAATCTAGTAGGTTGCATTAGGATGGGGTAACTTAATTCGGTATGCCTTGAGATGGTAATGAGATCTGTGTGTTTTTTTCCACTTTCCTTTCATGCTAATTTTGTTTGGTGGTCTCAACCAGCTTCCATCCATCTTCGGAAATCCCACGCCGATACCTGAGCCTTAGCCGGCAAAACAAGATTCGAAGGAACATTTTCCTAAACTCCTAAAAATCAAAATAGGATTATTTAGGAAAAACTTCACGTGTTTGCACAATTGGCGGAAGTTTTTCCTAAATCCTAAAAATATTTGTAGGTGTGCGTGAGTATGATATACTTTTTCGGATAAAACGATAAATCCAATAATTTAACCATTTATAGAAAGTTATTATAGCCAAGCTAGTTTTAAAAATTTGAAATCAGGAAAATTTTTGTAAAATCCATCAATAGAAGAAATTTTGGCGTATAGCTACACGATGATATCATTCTAACTAGTTTATATGAGTTTAAAGGTAAGCAAACGTCCGACAGCATAAATAATTCGGAAGTGGCAATACAACAATGAAAGGTTCTTTATATTTTTGGAAAAGGTAGACCATTCTAAAATATATCGGATTCAAAAAAATTTAAAACCTAAACTAATTTTAGATTGATTATCTTAATAACTGTCACAGTGAACTTTGTTTTAATAATCAATTAATTTGTTGATGTCTTGGATTGATTTATTGAAATAAAATTATCGAATTACATATTGTTTAGTGTAAACCAAAACAGTTTGAACTTTTATCTGTTGTTAATTTAAACAATATTCTTTACCAAAAAAACACTAAAATATTGAATATAATTTGAATTTTAAAAATTATGAAAAACTGTTGCTATAATTATAAAATATATTTTCTCAAATCAGGGTAGGAATCAAGCGCAAATTTTATCGATTAAAAAAAATAATTAAATATCCATAAAATTCCAAATTAGATTGAAGCAAGCCTTGGATCTTACTGGGTGGTCAAAAACAAAACTAGATAAATAATATTCCGAGATGGGTATGGTTCACTTTAAAATAAAATAAGTCTAGCAGCCTTTGCCTTCTCCAGTTTCTCCTAAAAAAATAATTTTTTATCTTGATATTTTTTTATAGATAAATTGTGTGCTTGGTTCCTATCCTGTTAACTTTAAAATGAGAGATTCCTAAATGACAACAAATAATTTAAAATTACTGCTATAACCATTTTAAACTCGGGATATATTTTTATCCTTTAAAGGCTAAATTATATCCTTTGAGAAACAAAAACCAATCTTGCTTGGTATGAAAATATTATTAAAAAAACATATTTTAAGTAAATAACAAACAGTTGTCAAACATTTTCCCGTAAGCATTTTCCCCAATCAAAAAAACCTACTAACAAATTCTATGCGAACTTTTCCGAGCATTTTTCCTAGTGGTAGAAATACCGCTGCCAAATACTAAGCGCACTTTTCAGTTGTTCTGGATCAAAACTAACAAATAAACACCGTTCCATAGAAAAGTCTAGGGGCCCCGGGTGTTTTGGTAAACAAAATTAGTGAAGAGGTCAGTTTGCGTATCGTATGGTTTTTCCGAGCATTTTTCCTAGTGGTAGAAAAACCGCTGCCAAATACTAAGCGCACTTTTGAGTTGTTCTGGATCAAAACTAACAAATAAACACCGTTCCATAGAAAAATCTAGGGGCCCGAGTGTTTTAGTAAACAAAATTAGTGAAGAGGTCAATTTGCCTATGGTATGGTTTTTCCGAGCAATTTCCTAGTGGTATCTCCAAAACATGCATTCTGAACGCAGCAACCGCTTCTTCAGGTGTCGAAAAACGTTGACATCTCAGTTTGTTTTTTACGTACGGGAATAAAAAGAAGTCATTTGGTGACAAGTCAGGACTATACGGCGAATAACTCATCAAACCTATGTTTTGAGTGCTCAAAAATGCAGTTGTTTAAGCCGATGTGTTAGAGCTCGCATTGTCGTGGTGAAGAGTGATCCGTCTTCGGCACTTGGTTTTCCTGATTTCTTGGAAGACAACTGGCAAACAAATGGTTGTGTACCACTAAGAATTGACTGTTCTGCGTTGTTCTAGTGGTACGGTTGCGACATGTCCATTTTTTCCGAAAAAACAGGCGATCATTTGCTTGCAAGTGCTTCGTGCGCGAACAACTTTTGTTGGATTCGGCTCATCTTGAAACACCCATACAGTCGACTGCTGTTTACTTTCGGGCTCATACGCGTAAATCCACGATTCATCACCTGTCACTATGTAATAGACGTGTTTTGAAGCACCGCGATCGTATTTTTTGATCTTTTCTTTCGACCAATCGACACGAGCCTTTTTTTGAGAGATTGACAAATTATGCGGGATCCAACGCGAACAATTTTTTTTGACATTCAAATGTTTATGCAATATTGAATGTATGCTGGTCTCACTAATGCCTAAGGTTGTCTCACGATAGGTCACATGACGATCTTGCAATATCAGTTCGCGCACAGCATCAATGGTTTCCGCTGAACTGATTCTGGACGATCTTCACAAAATTCATCTTGGAGTGAACTACGACCTCGATTGAATTCACCATACCATCGATAAACACTAGTCCTTGATGGAGCTTCATCGCCAAAAATTGAATTAAGTTCATCCATGCACTTTTGCTGCTTTAATCCACGCCGAAAGTTGTAAAAAATAATCGCACGCATGTTCACGATTTAATTCCATATTTTCGCCGAGATGTTGAGTGCTGTAAACAACACAAATAGCGCTCGAATGTCAAAACGTTCTAAGTACGTATAACCTCAAAAATGTCAAACTTTACGATAGAGCTGTCAGTTGCCAGATTGCAACACTAGGGATGTCCAATCCCGAAATATAAAAGGCAACCCTCGAAAATACTTATCCACAATTAAAAGAATCCATGGAAAAAGGTTATTTTGGAATCCAAAAAATGGACAAGTCATTCTCTGTACACCCAATTGATTTGACTCTAGAACAGACAATAAACGCAGATGCTGGAAGAAAATTAACCGGTGTAATACATTTTACTAACTCCATTTCTGCTCGGCAGCGCTGATGTTAGAGCCACGAGATTCGATCAACTTTTATATCATATACCTATGAGGCTACTGGTCTACGGAAACGGCAAGATGTTACAGCTGATTTGAAAAAATATAATTTAAAAAGAGACACTATGCAGATTCAATCATTTGCTAATGCGACAACAACTTTTCAATATTTCGAGTGGAAAAGCAACTTCAAATGCAGTATAAGACTTTTTATTAAATAAGTAAGTGAATAATTACGTGGCAAGTTCATTTCTGAATGTTACGAGCCTGCTGATAGGTTCGAAAAATCTATTTCAAAAATCTGCTGGTATATTGAAAAAAAAACTGTTAAAATTTGTTTGGCAGAATGCTATGGACTACGATATTAACTTTGAAAAACTTTTATGCTATCCTATAACACCTTTTCCTATGTCAATGTGCCGTTTCGGTGGAAGTGTATATCAGACATAGAAATGGCGGTGTTATCTCACATGGTGGCGATGTCAATTGGCCGCCAAGATCATGTGATTTGACACCGTTGGACTGTTTTCTTTGGGGTTATTTGAAAGAAAAGGTGTACGTCGATAAGCCAGCAACAATTCAAGAGCTAAAGGATGAGATAATTCGGCACATTAATGGCATAGAACCTCAATTATACCTAAGCGTCATCGAAAATTTGGACCATCGGGTGGAGGTGTGCCGCCGAGGTCGCGGCCGATATTTTATTCCATACATAATTGAACTATACCATATTATCATAATAAAAAGAATTGACAATAATTTCCTAAATAATTTGTGTTTTATTCAAAATCAACATCAGCCCTTAAAAATTAACCACCCTTTATAATGATGAATACTTGAAACCTACTGTTAAACGGTATGTGCCGGTTGCAAATAGTTAAAGGCAGAATGACAGAACAGGTCTATTGTAATATTCTACGCGACATTTTAAAACAATCTGCTGAAATAATAGGTTTAGGTCGGGCCTTCAAATTCCAACAGGACAATGATCCAAGCACACAGCTAGGATAACTAAATAATATTTTCAGGATAACGAAGTAGATTTTCTAGAATGGCCTTCCATGTCACCAGATCTAAACTCCATCGAACATTTATGGGACGAAATAAACTGCAGGTTTCCTATTTCCAGGACACGCAACAGGAATATGTTTATAAATGAAATAATTGAAACTTGGGCAGCACAGCAATACTGGATGAAACTTTAGAGAATCTTGTAGAATCAATGCCTAGACGGCGTAAAGCAGCTCTGGAGAATAATGGCGCTCACACAAAATATTATGGGAAGCTATCTGGAAAGACACGACGCATATCAATTTTTTATTTTTATTTGAATTAAATTTTGGCATTGTATTTAAATTGTTTATTCTAAAACACTCAATAAGAAATAAAATCATTAAAATTGGTATTGTTATTTCATTCATCGAAATATTCTAAATTGATTATAATTTAATAAACAGTTGGTAAAACATGTATGTGAAGTTGGCCCGAAAAGTACCCCGACAAAAATGTGTCTTTGCTTAATCAGTAATATTTTCGGGCTGGCCCGAAAAATTTAGAAAAAACTGCATTACCTTTAATTCCTATCCCGAATTTAAAATTTAGAAAAACTGCATTACTTTTAATTCTTATCCAGATTTTTTTTTTACATCAACATACTACAACAAAATTTGATTTTACAAGCCAACACGAAAAAATAGAAAAAAATTGATGAATAAATATATATATATAATACGTAAGTATGTATATGAAAAACAAGTTTAGTGAAAATTTCAAAAAATTAGTCTCTATTAAAAATACGAGTATAATGATTTTACGTAACATTTAAAAAAAAAACAAAAACATTTTGCAATGGCTTTTTTCACAGAGATTGTTTGAGGCTTCGGCAACTGTCATAAATTAGTGTACTTTATTTAAAACCCAAATAATGTAATTTTACTTCTATACGAGGTGGAAAAAAGAAGAACCTTCTTTAGTGTCAGTCTCAGTATGTAACGATTTTCAACAAAAAGTGTACTAACTAATTTTCTTCTGTGGCGGTTGTCACAGGGATTACCTGAAACTTCGGCTACCGTCGAGAATTAGTGAAGCAGATCTGGAATCCAAATAATGTAGTCCCATTTCTGTGCGAGGTCGAAAGCTTGGGTCAGCAAAAATTTAGTAATCAATTTTCCTCTGTGGCGGTTGTAACATGGATTACCTAAAACTTCGGCTACGTTCGAGAATTAGTGAAGCCGATCTAGAATCCAAATAATGTAGCCCCAATTCTGTTCGAGGCGGAAAGAAGGTTCGTGCCAGTGTTAGTATGTAACGATTTAAAAAAAAAACATTTACTAATGGCCGGTTGCACAGAAAAATGACTAACGGCCTGTTAGTTGTGCACCAGTTAAATGTTTTATGTATTTTTTTGTAACTATCATCACTATTTTCGCTTCGACGAAAAACCCGTTCTACTATGATGAAAATTTAAAAATGCACATGAAAGAAAAAAATATTTACTTCCAAAATACTGTTATTCTAACGAAAATGCATCGAAGCGAAAATAATGATAGTTACGACATGTTGTAACTAGCATCATTTTCGCTTCGATGCATTTTCGATAGAATAACGAGATTTTGGAAGTACAATTTTTTTCTTTCATGTAAATTTTTAAATTTTCATCAAAGTAGCACGGTTTTTTCGTCGAAGCGAAAATAGTGATAGTTACAACATGTCGGCCCTGACTGCAAAAACAGATTTCATATAAAATATTTAACTCGCGCACAACTAACACTGACACGAACCTTCTTTCCGCCTAGGTAATCAATGTAACGCGTAAGGCCGTTAGTCATTTTTCTGTGCAACCGGGCATAAGAAGATTTCTTTGTGGTGGTTAA
Organism: Nephrotoma flavescens; assembly: GCA_932526605.1. NCBI lineage: Eukaryota > Metazoa > Arthropoda > Insecta > Diptera > Tipulidae > Nephrotoma > Nephrotoma flavescens. Next base: position 235,557,799 of record OW052220.1, read on the forward strand.
CACAGGGATTGCCTGAAACTTTGGCCACTGTTACAAAATAGTGAAGATCACCTGGAGTACAAAAATATAGAATTGCACATGAGTTGGAAAGGAGGGCCGTACCTTACTCAATATGTATTGATGTCGAATAAAACACGATTTTTTTGAAGTTTTATTATAAATTCAAAGTTTATTGATTATCATAATTAAGTTTGACTTTGTTTTACATATATAATCAAATGCGGATCAATTTGGTGTACATTAATATTTCTTATTAAAGAAAGAATTGGATTGAGATCGTCGTATTTCATCCATTTCTCCTTTATTTTCCCATAACTAACAAAGGGTTAATTTCCCACTTGTTGATAGCTAATAATAGAGACGAGTTGGTAAGAAACCTGGTTAATTATAATTATAGGTTCTACATCACGCATGGTGGCCTTAATTTGATTTGACGTAGTAGGCTCGGAATAAATACAAATGAGCTCCTGAAATTCACAGTTATCCACTATCATTTTATTCTGACAATTAAGTCAACCTTTTATTGGTATTTCTTGAAGGCAACTGCTTAGCTTCGATAACCCTAAAGAACTCAATTTAATCATATCTATTAATATAAGCGATCGTTCTTCTGTACATATAGCGTCACATTTCTCGCAATAATTGAACGTCACTATAAGACTTGGCAAATTTTGCAGAACATTACCAGCTATGTCCAGTATACTGCTATAGCAATCGTTTGTTATTCCATAAATTTCGATTAAAATTTCTTTCCGAATTTTATAAACTAGGTCTAAATTGTTGGACAACAGTTCTCCGATAAGCTTTTTTATTCTGCAATTGTTTTGTAAAAAAGTACTCAACTTTATCGGGCCATCATTTAAATGTAAGTTTAAGTATCCCAGTGCTAATGATTGCAATAAAGAATCGAGGCAGCAGGTATTTGTAAAATACGTGCATGTTTTTATTGCATTCATTATTAATGGAATAGTAGTAGGTTGTTTCGTTTTGAATATATATTTTTTTTAATATGTATGATCTCTTTGGAGTATCTTTCTCTGTCGTATTGAACTTCTGACTGGATTCATTTTGACTGAGAAGTCCGATGGTGTTTATAGTACGATCAGTAGCCGATAACGCATGCAGTTTTTTTAATGTCTTTAATTCAAAACTATGGCTTTTACCATAGGAGTTAATTCATTTAAATTTTGCCCCTTCCATATTGACTCCTTCATTTGAGAATCATATAAAGTGCAATCCGGATCTCCGAGATTTGATGTTTTTTTTAAGGATGTGTGGGAATTCCAGTAATTAATCTTTTATAATTTGACGCGTTTCGTGAATTGATTTCTCTAACAAAACGGCCAATTTTGGTTGGAAGTTTACCAATTTTTTTAGAATTTTTCATTTTTATAATTTTTTTCTTCGTTTGATTATGGCGTTGTATTTTTCGATGTGGCTGTTGCTATGTCTTTCACCATTTTTCAAGATGCCACTCCATAAAGGTGAATACGTGAAATATTTTTTTAAACATAGTTCAACAAATTTTATATTATAAAAGCTGTTTGGCCCTCCAATTATAGCAACCCCATTACACTTTTGCTCCTCCAATAAACATTCATGATTATTTTTTTTTAAATCCAAATTAAATTGGCTCTGTAGATAAATTGCATTATTAATTAATTTGAAATTTTTGTGTACAGGCGATATGACCTTAGCCAGCCTCCGATTGTGCCCATTGTATGGCTAGCCATATCTGTAATGGGGTATGGTGTCGTAATTCTCTCAGAAAAGACAGCTGCTGGAATTCGCACAATCGCGTAGTAAAATATTGTTTTACACCGTTTGAATGGCGCTCGAATCAAGCTGCCGGTGGCGTTCATATACACCACCAAATCTTCAGTGGTATTTCGATCAGCCATCATTTTTAATATTTGGTTTTGTTGCTTACTATACGTCACTACAAAGAAGGGACGATAACTGGCTACAACATTTCCTCTGAAATGTCCAAAATATCGTCTGACATATTGTCCTGCGCTTTAATTGCCTCTGAACGAATCTCCCGCAACACGCCACTACTTCTTGATTTTTATATTGTGTTATGTTTTATTACAAAATTAGCATCTTCCTCATCTACTAGCATTTCGCAAACAGACTCTGCCGTGTTTTGCAGAAGCTTTTCTTTGTGTAGATCTCGAACATGTTTCGAAGTTACGTGAAATTTTTTATTTGGATGCACAACTGCATCGTCTGTTCTGTAAACGGCGAAAATCCCTTTCTCAATATCTCGATTAATTAATTTATATGTCCGGCAATTCATTTTGTCAGTTTTGTGACTAAGCACGCTCTAATGGTAATATGATTTTTACTTACATCATACCCCTTTATATTAATTTGGCACCCACTTAATTCCGTCAGTTTTTCGGATACTATAGAGCTGTAGATATACGAATTAAATTTTTTGTCTGATGCCATATTTATGGCACAGCCCAAACATCAGTTGCTAAACGTAGTTCATAATCAGTTTTAATAAAAACACTCTTACGCAATGCACTTTTTTTACTTGTTGTATTTTCATGAGACTTTTTTACGATTTTTTTTAAATTAGATGGGTTTTTCTGTGGCTCAAATATATCATTTAAGGATTCAAAGCTATCTTCACAACATATATTCTCCAAAGTCATTTCAATTCGTTCATTGATTGGAGATGTATTATCAATATATGGGTTTTCGTCGTTCGGGCTATTGGTTGTAATTCTGTCTAAGTCTCAGCTTGCCTCAAATATGTTTTTTCGAAATTTACGAAATTCAGTTTTGAGATCACCTGACCAAATGATCTGGCTTTTTATTTTCTGTTTAAGTAAATACTAAATTAAAAGGCATTAAAACTTTAAAATGCATCAAGGACATTTTTTGCAACAAAAAAAATTTCCAACTTAAAAAATTCAAGGTTTAAACATTGCCAAAGAAGTGTCACATAAATTTGCATGCTGCCTGAAATACGTACTCAAAATTGTCTACCAGGTCTTAGACTATTATTCGAACATTTACTAACTCCAATGTTATACAATTATAAAAAAAAATTTAAATTTAGTTAAATTATAGAACCTAACTTACATAATACTCGTGTACGAAGCCACAATATTCTATACCCGTTAAATGTTGATATCAATCCGCATATAATTTTTATATGCGTGCTAAATGTAATTCGTTATTCATATAACTGCTCATTTCATCATAATATTACATAAAAAAACATCACATTTGCATAAATAACATTTAAAAAATGCGCAAAGAAGAAACCAACAAGGGTGCCCCGATATTTCATCGAAAATTCATTACAACACATTGCATACACAGCTTTCATTATTGTGTTTATGATTTGTAATTTAATTTTTCAATTGGATTTTTGATTTATGAACTTTAAGACGGACACTTTATATGCACATGCATATATGGTAGTGTATACAAGTCAATTTACATTTACAATTTTACATAAAGTATACACAGTACATAAATATAATTATTAGGTAGCCGCAGTGTGTGACCCAAAAATCATTTAAAATTTTGCACGCGTAAATAATAATATTCAGACCATTGAATTAATTATCCCTCTGTTGCATCTTGTTCAGATCATCAAAAAATAATTTTCATGTAATCAAATTTTTGTTGAGAAAGCGCAGTACTTAGAGTAGTGAATCGCGTGCCTCATAATTATGTAATTACTCAGATGTTGCTGTATTATACGCGAGCGATCACCTGTTGGCCAACATAAATTATAAAATCTGAAAATAAAAATTCCAAAATATCACTAATTACATTACAGCTAATTACATTTTGTTCTTTCTCATGTACTCTTGATAATTTTTTTATAATTTTTTGTTGTTGCGCTCTTAATATCACATACATATAATGCGGAGACTTAAATAAATATTGATTGATTTTGCTTTGACGTTTTCGCGCTTTTTTCTGGAACAATTGATTTTCTTCAAGAAGTGTAGGTATTGATGATCAGCAAAAGTCAATTTTAAAAGTTATCGACAGTTCGAAAAAAAAACTCATTTATAAATAATTGATTTGCCTTGGGGCGAGCTTTTCGATATGGTTTATCAACTTGTTGAGTATATTATACAGAAATGTCGATACAATATCATTTTTTATACACCTCATAAGGCAGACATTTTTTTTTAAGAAATCATTAAGTTAGGTCAGGAAAGGATGTATGGTTTATATAAAACGCCACAAATTTGCATGTAATCTAATCCAATTAAAATTGCACAATGCCAAAAAACAGAATCGTATAAATGCTATATGCTTTATAACATTAACCAGCAGAAAAGTAGGAAACACATCATAAACTTATATTTAATGTACGAACACAGTGAGACTGTAAATATGTCTTGGTTTGGTTAATAACCAGCACCAGCTACCTGTCTTGTCTTTCATCATTATTTTTAAATGTGTATTTCGGATTAATCAATCTTAAAATCTTACATATACACAAAAAAAAAACTAGGTAGAGATAATTATTAGGCTCTGGTGTTGTTTCGATGATGTAAAATCTCAAAAACAAACAAACAAAAAAATTATTTTTTAATGAGATACATAAATATAAATTAAACTAAATCAAAACCTGAAATCAAAATGATGTCTTTAAGTCATAAAAAAATACTTACGAACCAAATCATTATTTTACCATAGTAAAATTAAAATTAAACAGTTTTTTTATTTAATTAATTTTAATTACCATACCAAAATAATGGATATTTATTTTATAAATAGGAGGGCTATTTTGTTCGTCTATACGTAAATGTGGCAATTTCGAAACGCACATTTTATTGAGTTTATCGGTTGAACCTGGTTCAACTTAGCAGAATCTTGATAAATTCTTTTAAGTGGATTTTTTCAGCAAAAGCTTAATGAGACAAAATAAGATAACGATTTGTTTTGAATGCGGGCCTTAAATGTTTTAGTAAAAAATTAGGTTTCGCTTTTATACAAATTAATTGGAGTGGAATCAAATTAAATTAATAAAACACAATTTGGGTTCCCTAATTTAAAAAATGTATATATATACAAAATAAGGAATAAAAGTACCATTCCTCAAGAAAAAAATTAACATGCTTTTCGACTGAAAGTAAACCTCCAATTGAAGCTGGCCCGAAAAACCAGCTCAAAAAATGATTTTTAAAATTTGGTTTGTTTCTTTGCTTATTTCAATGTCATAATTGTATGGAAAACGTACATTTAATCACGTGTGGATGTAAAGTTATCCCCGGATTCAATCCCAGAAATTAAAAAAAAAATCAGGCAACCCTAACCTAATCGCTCTGTTTTTTTTGTATCTTATTCCAAATACACTTATAATTGATAGAAACAAAGGAATAAAATAAATGTAATAATTACATTTAGCAAAATACGAAAAAATAAGATTTTAATTTGACATGTAAAAAGTATCAATTTGTCAGATCAGAGGATTATCCTTTTTCTCCCCTGCCTACACAAAAGTGTAGGTAAAATATAATTACTTTAAAGAGAAACAAGTACACAAGTAAACAAGTATATATTTAAAACCAACTCACACATTTGTGTATGCATTTCTAATTTCATCAAACCAAGCTACACAATTGTGTCAGTTCATGTGGAGGAGCTATTCTCTGTTTTAATATTTATATTTACAATAGATGGAAGCACAATTCGTAAAAATGTATTTTTACAAATGAAGTACACTTTTGTGTAAGTCAGTACGTGATTTACACAATAAAAAATGTTGAAAACAGACATTCAAGCGATAACACAATTGTGAAGGTTGGACTTTCCCTTTGACGCAAATGTCAATATTATATGGTTTGTAGGTTTTGTTTTTTTTTTTTTTTTTTTATTTATTGTTCATTCTCATTTAATAACAACGGCGGATTATCCAGTGAATTTAATGTTCCTTTAAGGATAATCCAAGTTGTTATACATAATTATACAAAAGTTACAAAATTTACATTCATAGATATATAAATATTATAAAATTTTAAAAATTAAAGATAACAGAGATTTAGTTCCAAAATAATAGAATATTTGATTTAAAGTAATTTTTAATATTTTTTTTAAATTGTAAGTAGGTTTCAGATTGCTTTATAAATTCAGGTACCTGATTATAAATAAATGGGCCCATAAACGTGATCGATTTTCTACCAAATTCAGTTCTAATATGATGCGAATCAATTCTGTTACAATTTCGAGTTGAATACACATGATGAGCGTAATTAAAGTCTATATTAGACATAAATGAAGATACATTTAGGCTTTTATACATATAAAGGGTTAATTGTAGCTTATATAAGACATTTATAGGGAATATCATAATATCATCTTTGCTATATAACAACCTAGTGGAAAATAGAAGTGGCAATCTGTATACGGCTTTTACACTTTTGTTTTGCATAACTTGCAATTTCATCAGCCTGGTTAAGGTAGCTGTTCCATATACGATAAGGCCATAACTAAGTCGCGAATGAATAAACGAAAAATAAATCATTAGCAATACCCTAGTAGGAACAAAGTAAGATAATTTTCTGAGTAACCCAACAAGTGGAGCAATTATCTTACTTGTAATATTGATGTGATCATCCCAAAACATATGTTCGTCAAATGTAACTCCCAAATATTTGAATGAACTAACTCTCTCAATATTAATGTTATTAACTTTAAATAGAGGTAAACTAGTCATAGATTTATAAGGGGAACGAAATACCATATATTTGGTTTTAGATATATTGAGAACAATTAAATTGGAATTAAAATATTCTAAAAGTATGCTAAGGTCATGTTTCATATCAATCAATATACTGTCTGGTTCATGGGTTTCATAAAATAAAGCCGTATCATCTGCAAATATTCTAATATGACCCTTGAGCGGCAAATAGGAAATATCATTAATATAAATGAGGAACAAAAGTGGTCCTAAAACACTACCTTGAGAGACACCACATTTGATATCCAACATTTCACTTCCTACTCTATTTATCATCACATACTGTTTTCGATTTGATAAATAACTTTTCAATAAATTGTAAGGAATGCCACGTACGCCGTAACAGTATAATTTACTTAGAAGTAACTGATGATCAATACAATCGAATGCTTTCGCCAAATCTATTTGAATCAAAAGCAGTATATATCATACTCCCAATTTCTGCCAATGCCAATTCAGTTCCTAAACCTTTTCTAAAACCATATTGGTAGGAATAAAAAAAATTATTATAATTTAAAAACGTTATTAAACGCGAAAATATTAATTTTTCAAAAATTTTATCAAATATAGAAAGAGTAGAAATAGGCCTATAGTTATTAAGTAAAGAAGAATCTCCATTCTTGAGAATAGGAATTACTTTAGCGACTTTTAAACATTTGGGATATACACCAGTTATTAAAGCTTCATTAAAAATATCAGACAACATGTTCGAAAAAAACTCAATTCTACATTTCAGCGCGCAGCTATTAATTTTCTGCGGACCTCCACCTTTACCACTACTAAGCGAACAGATAACATTACAAACTTCAGCAGGTGTAATTGGTGATAGATACATGCCATCTGAAATCCATTTAATAGTTCCAAACCTGTGTATGTCTCTGACGGAGGTAATAGATTCACTGATTAAGTAACCTGCGTCAACAAAGAAGCAATTGAGAAGATTAGCTATCTCAAGAGAATCACTTACGTATCGGCCATTAAAGAAAATTTTATCCAATTTAAGTGAATCGAGATTTTTATTAAAAAATAAGTTCACGTTCTTCCATAAATCTCTCTGATTTAAATCTGTAAACATATTACTAAAGTAACGCTTTTTAGCATAATATTTTTTAGAAGCTAATAATTTAGATACACGTTCCAATTCAGATTTCAGAGCAACGTTACTAGGATTACGTTTAATTTTTTTTAAAACTTTATTTTTTTTACGAATATCACTCCAAATTTCAAGTGTGATCCACGGACATACCGTATTTTTCAGCTTAACATCGACACTTATTGTCTTTGAGTAACTATCTATCAATTCACCATATTTTTCAACAATAATTTCTATAGTGTTATTCGGATCTTTCACATTAAATGGCATTGCAAGTAGAAAATTATTGAATAATTCATTAACTTTTGCCATGTCTACTATTTTCTTTTCAAGAGTTTTCTTAATATACTTAGAAGTAAAGAAAAAAATTGACAAAAGGAAATTGTGATCGCTAATAGTGGAGTATATCGTAGAATTGACGATTTTAGTTATATTTATGAAACTAGATACGGAATGATCTAAAATATTGTCACTTGCGGAACGAGTTGCATACGTATTTGTAGTGATCAAACCATGGGTCATCAACAGATTATTATACTCAATGACATTACCATCTGTTTTATTAACGGCAATATTAATATCCCCAAGTAATATGTTATCAGTACAGCGGTTTCCAGATAGAACATTATCTAACCAATTGAAGAAACAATCAACATCAGAACCTGGCGGTCGATAGATACCACAGATTATTGTATTATTAAGACGAGGAAGCAAAATTTGAATAAAATTAAATGGGTACAAGCCGTTATCCATATTCAAAATGCAATACTCGATATCTTTTTTAATGTATATTGCAAGACCACCTCCAGTTCGATCATCTCTACAAGAAAAGCAACTATTAAAATTGTTGATAGGATAGGCTATCGAATTATGACTCTGAATAAAAGTTTCAGAAATAACTAAAATATCAATATCCGATTGAAGACTATCTATGAACTCTAACATATTATCAAATTTAACAAAATCATTCATGCCACGAATATTTATTTGTAATGTTTTCAATTGTCGAGCATTAGTCACAAAATAACAGTTAGGATTCATTTTATAGTCATCAACATTATCAAAATATTGATTATGACAGCGAGCTAATAAACCATTTCTTAACCTATTCATTAAACAATAAATGATTGAAATAACAGAATTCAATTATACCCTTAAATGCACAAAAATCGAAAACAAAAAATACCGTAATATAAAAATAAATTCTGAATTTAATGAAATACAAGATCGAATTCAATGAAATTATGAATGAAAATGTGAATCGTATCAAATTAACCGTATTATAAAGATATAAACCGAGTTCAATGACATTCAAAATCGTATTCAATGAAATTGTGAATGAATATGTAAATGGTAAATAAAAAATTACCAGATAGACAGAAATAGAAAAAATCGACCATTTAAACACAACTTGGGCAACCCGAAAATAATAAAGGAAATCTGAAACATCTGACAATGACATTGAAGATGTCAAAAGTAAAACCAAAACAAAATAAAGAAAATCAAAATAATGAAATTGCAAAAAATTGTGTAAATGAAATGTAAGTACTGGAAAATTTAAGAAAAATAGAAAATTTAAGAAAATAATATATAAATCTAATAATGATAATTGTTTAATTCTATTGCAACAAACCGGAGCTGGCGGCATCCAATTATTGATCATCGATATTAGCTGTATCACCAACAACATCATCATTTGCTGAATTTTGTGAATGATCCCGAAATGTACTGGCACGTACGATGTATTGGATATCGTTCATCGAGCTGACGTGGAAAACATTTGAATCAGGACCTTTTCTGAGTAAGATTTTGCCTTTTTTATACCATAAATATTTGAAATTAAGATTTTGTTTAATTTTTTTAGCTTCGGAATATAATCTCGTTTGAAGTGGCGATAGATGCTCCATAATGTGGATATTAAGAGCCTTATGTTGTGGTGAACACTGGACTCCGAGGTCAGATGAATTAATATGGTTTTTATTTTTTGTTTTAAGTCGATAATTTAATAAAATTGTGTTTTTTAGTTCATAACTGGTTGTTTTAATTATTAACATTGGTTTTTTAGTTAAATTTGTTCCAGATTTAATATTTGTGTTTACAAAAAATGCTGATTGAATGTCTTTTTCACCCGGTTTAACATCAAGTACACGAAGTAGGCATTTCACCATTTCATCTTTCATATCAACATTTGGCGGAAGTCCAGTAACAACTAGATCATTCCGTATTGCTATTTGGTTCTCTTTATCCAACAGTGCTTCAAGTTTATTCACCCTTGATTCAAGTACTAACTGTTTATTTTCCAGTTGATTTGCATTTTGACGTAACGCCTTGTTCTCTTCAATTATTTGATTCATTTTCCGTACAAAATTGTCAAATGAATCTAATACAAATTTCTGAGAATTTTCAACATTTATGATTCTTGAACGTAAATCGGCTAACACATTTAGAATTTCCGGAAGGCTTGATAACTGTTCTCCAATTTCAGCCCCCTCAATTATGGATTTGCACCGGTTGGTTTATAGGGGTAGAGTCAGTACAAGAAAGAAAATAATTGTCATTGTAGATTTCACCACTGGTTGAGTTGCCTTTTGAAAATTAACAAAATAAAAATTTCATTTTTTTGTAAAAAAATAAATTTCCTTTTTTTGTGTGTAAAAATAAAAATAAAAATATAAATGGGAAGCGGAGCTTATTATACCATAACAGGTTATCCGCACATCCATATAGTGAACACATTATAATGGTCCATTGTTTTACCTACACAGTTGTATGTGCTGGACTTAAATTAATGTAAAATATTTTTTTTTTTGTTGGGTAAGGGTTATGGATAAAAGCCTAGCAAAATTAGGGTCCGATCAAAATATTTACATGTAAATCATTATTTATCACAAATAGCATTTTAATTTAACATGTAAAAAGTATCAATTTTTGTGCTTTATGATTTTGAGATGGCCAGAGCATAAGTTAAATTAATAATTTAATTCCGGGCCTCCTAGGAATAATCTCATCCAGAATTTGCACCTCAAAGTTAGTGTACTTGCTGTCCCAAATATACGCGATCGTCTATTTCCAAATACTGAATATTAAAGTCTTACCTTTATGCGTAAATTCCACAGGGAAACAATTTTTTTCAATAAAACTAACACAAGATAAAAATATAAATCGTTTACTTTTGAGAGAGAAACAAAAAAAAAATTCAGTAAAATTTACTAGCATAATAATAGAGTAAGTGCGGAAAATGTTGCCATAAAAAGTATGAAACTCAATACTTTTTATGGCATAACACATCTTCAAAAAATAGTACGGGATGAGCAATATTTTTCGCACACTACGACAATTTTATGGTTGAAAAAAATATTATAGTGAAATGTCAAGAGAAAAATGAAACGTGAAATTATCTTTTTGTGTCGCTACGTACAACTCGTTCATTGTAGGGTAAAATAATTTTTGAAGTAAAACTTCTTTAGGCACGCTTGACTTGGGGACTAAGCTGGCAAATGCGTTACGAAAAATGTAATCGAACGAGGCGAACGAAACAATAAACGCAAAACGAAATCATTTTCCTTTAATATCAGGATGTGCTATGACAATTCATAAATCCCTAGGTGGAACATTAGTTCATACCTTTTAATTTTAATATTTGGTTAAAAAAAATTTAAAATAAGAAAATAGGAAAATTGGAAATTTCGAAATTTGCAAAATCGGAAAATTTGAAAATTTGTAAATTGGAAAATTATAAAATTGGAAAATTAGAAAATTGGAAAAAAGGTAAATGGAAAATTGGAAAACAGGAAAATATGAAAATTGGAAATTTAGAAAATTGGTAAATTGGAAAACTGGTAAATTGGAAAATTGAAAAATTGGAAAATTGAAAAATTGAAAAATTGGAAAATAGGAAAATATAAAAATATGAAAATTGGAAAGTTGGTAAATTGGAAAATTGGAAAATTTGAAAATATGAAAATTGGAAAATTGAAAATTGAAAAACTGGAAAATTGAAAAGTCATAATATAGACTTCTATGTCACTGACTGACTCACTCGAGAACGCACAGGGTGACCAAAATTTTTTTTTCTATAATATAACATCTATGTCACTCACTCACTCCAGAACGGCTCCTCAGCCTAGGGCACTCAGAGGGCTTCGGCTGTCTCTGTGTACACCTAGGTAATACCAAGGTAGCCGCGTCCGCGTCGCGGGGAGCGGGTACTGCTTCGGCAGTAGCAAAGTGCTACCGGGGACCAAATGCCAGTGGTATAAATTGGCTAAAAGAAACAATGAAAACAACAAATACGGAAAGTAATACCCCAGGTGGTACAGCAGCAGATATGCTGACAAATCCACACTCTTCGGAGGCAGGCCCAATAGATTCTGGGGTGGGCCAATCATTGTTTAACACATTTGGACGAAGTTCCAAATTACTTAGATCACAAAAATCTTCAACTGAAAATATATTTCAGTACGAGAAGGAAAATGCTGAACTCCGTGAACAACTACGAGAAATAAAGGAATTTACAACTAAATTAAAAGAAGAATTTACAATTCTAAAGAAGGAGAATGAAGAACTCAAAAAAAGCAGTTGAAACACGTGCAGTACTTGGGACGATACCTTATCCTGCAATCGACGATGACATCAACACATTCCACACGGATGAACAAGAATTAAAAGGAGTAAAAGACCAAATAAGAAAAGGAAAGCTCACCACACCTGAAATGGCAGAAACTTTACCATCAACTTCAAAAGAGGTTTCTAGAAAACAGTTAGTCCTCAAGAAACAAGTAGCTCTAGACCAACAACCAGCTAAACCAAAAGAGAAATCACCTTCACCAATAAAAGTCGATGAGTCATCACGAGAGGTAGAAATATCACCCGAACGGCAACCAGCTCAACAAAATGAAGCACAGACAAAGGTAAAAGCCCCACTACCGATTTCCATAGTAGGAGTAATGAACTACTCAGAAATCCAAAGTGTAATGAGTACTGTTACGGAACAAGAGTATAAAATTACTGTTCTGAACAATAATGTATGGAAGATTAACACTTCAAATCCAAACTCATACAGAAATTTGTCAATGAAGCTGAATACGCAAAAATATCAGTGGTACATGTACGAAAATAAAAACGATCGTCCCATCAAGGTCATGGCAAGAGGGCTACATCCAACCTGTGAAATTAATTCAATAATGGAGGATGTAGAAAATAAAGGATTTGAAATCCTTGATACCGTAAAATTATTATTAAAAAAGAGAGACGTAGCGGAGAGAACCGACTAGAAGCCGTTTCAAAAAGAGGGCTTCCCCTGTTCATGCTAACGTTTGATAAATCCGAGCAAATAGAAAACATTTACAATATAAATGGCAAACTCAACATGCGAGTAAAGATCAAAGCTGTTAAAAGAGGCAGTACAAGAATAGTACAATGTAAAAAATGCCAAGGCTTTAACCATACGCAACGATATTGCGCGCGCGATTCAAGATGTGTGAAATGTGCTGGAAAGCACCCAACACAAACTTGCAAACTATCAAAAGAAGAACCAGCAAAATGTATAAATTGCAATGGGCAGCATCCAGCCAGCTCCCGAGGATGTGAGGTTGCCAAGCAGCTACAAAAAATGAGAGATCAGGCACGCAAACCACCTCTAAGTCATCCAAACAAGAATCGAGCAAGAAATGAATCATATATGCGTAAGGAGAACTATACATATGCGCAGGCCGCTTCAAATTCGAAAGAAAATGAGGCGAACGGTACCGAAAATTTCAAAAACACTGTCCAAGCAATTCTAAATAGCCTTGAAGAACAGAATAAACTAAATAAGCTAATTCTGAATCGACTTAACCTGCTGGAAATACCAAGTTCCAAAATAGACTAAAATAAATAATGTCTGCAATACATAGTTCAACTCATAATTGCGGAGCAGAATCCAGACATCAAAACTACTCATTAAGAATAGCCATATGGAATGCAAACGGATTAACACAACACCTAGAAGAATTAGAACTATTTCTAAATACCAAGAAAATTGATATATGCTTAAAACGAAGACTACATTAACCTGTTCCAGAAATTAGGAAGTAACTTCATTATCGGAGGTGATTTTAATGCAAAAAATACCTTCTGGGGTTGAAGACTAACCTCTCCAAAAGGCAAAGAATTACTTGCAGCTGGCCAATACTCGAACTGTGAATTTTACTCAGGAGAGAAACCAACGAACTGGCCAACAGATCCTCACAAAATCCCAGACCTTATAGATTTCTACATCACTAAAGGCATATTGGGACGCTACATCTTCTTAGAAAATGATGAAAGTCTAATATCTGATCATTCTCCTATTATTATGACGGTTAGTGAAAATGTAATAGAAAAAACAAATTCACCACAACTAACAAACAACAAAACAAACTGGGAATTGCGTTTAAGCAGTTAGTAGAGGAAATCAAAAAATAGAACTTCAAGTGCCAATCAAAAGTGAATATGAAATAGAAGAGGAACTAGACCGGCTCATTGATGTCATACAATGGTCGGCTTGGGGATGCACCCCCAAATTATCATCCAGGAAAGAAAACTCCGTATTTACCCAATATAAGTAAGAGAATTAGTGGAGGAAAAACGAAAAGCCTATAAAATAAGAAAATATCTTTGTTCTCTAGCCCCAACTAAAGATACCGACTATTCCCTCTGGAAAGCAACAAAAGGGTTAAAACGACCAAAAACGCAGATCCCCCTAATCAAAACAAACAACAGGAATTTGGTTGGAAGTGCGAAAGATAAAGCTGACCTGTTTGCTGAACAACTTAAAGAAACATTTTAACCTCTAGGTCGGCAGACCAGTTACGAAAACACTGCTGATACGCCTAGAATATCTGATTTCGAAGATATCAGGCCTGTAACATTGAAAGAACTAAAAGCTGAAATTAAGAACATAAAAGCAAAGAAAACTCCTGGTTACGATCTGATAACAGGGCAAATAATATAGGAGCTGCCTGCATCTGTGCATACTGCATATAATCAATGCGATCCTCAGGAAAACACATGTGCCAATGCAGTGGAAAGTAGCAGAAGTAATAATGATTCCGAAACCGGGCAAGCCACCGAATGATATAGAAAATCTTACCGGGCAATTTCATTTCTACCAACACTAGCGGAATTGTTTGAGAGGCTGTTGCTCAAAAGATTGAAAAAACCATAGAACAACAAAACCTTATCCCAGAATATCAGTTTGAAAGGAAAAACGTTTGCTCTGGTATCTTCTTAGATGTGGCACAGGCCTTCGATAAGGTATGGCACAGAGGTTTACTCTTCAAACTACATAGAGATTTACCAAAACAATATTATATGATTTTAAAATCATACATAGAGAATCACCACTTTCGGGTGAAATATGAAGATGAATATTCCGAGCTAAAAAAAATTTCGGCAGGAGTCCCGCAGGGTAGTGTTTTGGGACCTTTTCTTTACCTACTCTACACCAGAGATCTACCTCATTTGAACGATGTTACTGTAGCATCATTTGCTGATGACACTGCAGTTCTCTCAGTAGGAGACACTATCGAGGAATCGACAAAGAATCTTCAAGAAGCATGTGACAAAATCATAAAATGGACAAAAAAGTGGCGTATCGGGCTCAATGAATCGAAATCCACGCATGTGAATTTTACTAATCTAAAAGCCAGTTACAAACCTGTAATCATTAACGGTCAGCAGATTTCGTGTGCAAATAAGGCTAAATATCTAGGAATGACCCTAGATACCAGGCTCAGATGGAAAGAGCACGTTAAAAAGAAAAAAGAAGAACTTAATATCAAATATCGAAAAATGTATTGGCTGCTCGGAAAAAACTCGGAATTGTCAACCGAAAATAAATTGCTATTATATCAACAGGTGCTAAAGCCTGTATGGACTTACGGAATACAGCTCTGGGGCTGTACAAATAAAACCAATACTAAAATAATACAAACTTTTCAAAACAAAGTGCTACGTGGTATAGTTAACGCTCCGTGGTACATTAGGAATGATGACCTTCATAGGGATCTAAATATCCCGACGGTCCAAAAAGAAATCAAAAAACTTGCAGTAATACATGGGCAACGTATTTATCAACACGTAAATGAAGAGCTTCGTGGTATGTTGGACACCTCCCATGCAATAAGACGATTGCAGAGAACGAAACCAATTGATTTAATGGATTAAGGACACCAAAGCAAAGACTACTTCAGTAAATAACCAATAAATGGAGCCGGCCAATGGGCGTCGTCTCATTCACAAGTGACTAAATTAAGAAAAAAAAATTACTAGATGAATTGTATTCAGTTGTAATAATTTAAATAAAAAAATAAAATCATATTCATCCTTTTCCAAATCAAATTCACCTTTGTTCAAATAAAATTCACCTTTACTTAAATCATATTCATCCTTTTCCAAATCAAATTCAACTGGAGACGAAATAAAGCCAACAGAACCTATTTAATTTATAGGTTTTTCACTCCAAATTCAACCATTTACAAATCATGTTCCTCAATTTCCGAATAAAATTCACCATTTTCAAAAAGACTTTCAACCTTTTTCAAATCAAAACAAACTTTATCCAAATCAAATTCACTTTTTTTCAAAACATATTCATCTTTTTTCAAATCAAATTCACTTTTGTTCAAATCAAATTCACCTTTATTCAAATCATAATCATCCGTTTCCAAATTAAATTCAACCGGAGACGAAATAAAACCAACAGAACCTATTTAATCTAATAAATTTATTGTCTTTAAATTCTAGATTCAAAATAACACGTTTCTTGTCTTTGTAATCTGTTCTGGGGTCGAAGTACTCCCAATTTCTCGCGAATTACTTTTCGCGAATCACTTGCCATTCAAAATAACAAGTTAATAAAGTAAATTAACCTTTACTGTGTAACCAAAATATTCGATGCTTCATTCAAACTGGCTGCGCCTTGGTAACCTCGCCTGGATGTGAAGCTGGTATCCGCCTATCGCATAAAAACCCAAAAACTTCACAGAAATTCTGTTTTTTGAGTGCAATTACTATAGTTTCGAAGTAATGAAAATGAACTCAGTGATTTTTGATAACAGTAGAATTTTGACTGGCCACTGCGTTAGGCAGGACGTGAATAGTGAACCGCGAAAGAGTTAGGAGCGCTTCGGCTCCAGAACAGATTGCAAAGATTAAAAAACAAAATACTTGTTATTTTTAATCTAGAATTTAAATACATTAAATTTATTAATTTAAATAGGTTCTGTTGGTTTTATTTCGTCTCCGGTTGAATTTTATTTGGAAAAGGATGAATATGATTTGGATAAAGGTGAATTTGATTTGAACAAAGGTGAATTTGATTTGGAAAAGGATGAATATGTTTTGAACGAAGGTGAATTTGATTTGGAAAAGGATGAATATGTTTTGAAGTTTGTTTTGATTTGGAAAAGGATGAAAGTCTTTTGGAAAATGATGAATTTTATTTGGAAATTGATGAACATAGTTTGTAAATGGTTGAATTTGGAGAGAAAAACCTATAAATTAAATAGGTTCTGTTGGCTTTATTTCGTCTCCGGTTGAATTTGATTTGAAATTGGATGAATATGATTTAGATAAAGGTGAATTTTAGTTGAACAAAGGTGAATTTGATTTGGAAAAGGATGAATATGTTTGAATAAAGGTGAATTTGATTTGGATAAAGTTTGATTTGACTTGGAAAAGGATGAAAGTCTTTTGGAAAATGGTGAATTTTATTTAGAAATTGGTGAACATGATTTGTAAAAGGTTGAATTTGGAGTGCAAAACCTATATAATAAATGTATTGTATTTAAATTCTAGATTCAAAATAACAAGTATTTTATTTTTTAATCTTTGCAATCAGTTCTGGGTTCGAAGCACTCCAAATTTCACGCGATCCACTTTTCACGTCCTACCATACTCAGTTGCCAGCCAAAATAACAAGCTAATAAAGTAAATTTCCTTTATTGTGTAACCAAAATGTTCGATGTTCCGCCTATCGCCTAGAAACCCAAAAATTGCATAGTAATTCTGCTTTTTGCGTGCAATCACTATATTTTCGAATTAATGAAAATAAACTCATCAATTTTTGATAACAGTAGAATTTTGGCTTGCAACTGAGTAAGGTAGGACATGAAAAGTGAATCGCGAGAAATTGGGAGTGCTTCGAACCCAGAACTGATTGCAAAGATTAAAAAATAAAAAACTTGTTATTTTGAATCTAGAATTTAAATACAATACATTTATTAAATTAAATAGGTTCTGTTGGCTTTATTTCGTCTCCAGTTGAATTTGATTTGGAAAGGGATGAATATGTTTTGAATAAAGGTGAATTTGATTTGGATAAAATTTGATTTGATTTGGAAATGGATGAAAGTCTTTTGGAAAATGGTGAATTTTATTTCAAAATTGATGAATATGATTTGAAAAAGGTTGAATTTGGAGTGCAAAACCTATATTAATAAGTGAGGGTAATATGTCGGCGCACACACATTTTTACCTGGAACCGCAATCAGTGGATATAAAAACTAAATATTAAGGATTGATAGTAGAATGATTATCTTCACGAAATCTCTTTTAATTAACTTTAATAAAATATTAATACATAAAATGATAAACAAGACTTATGACAGCTATAGATAAGCTTAATGATCAATTACAATGTCATAACCACTCAATTGCGCCCGCTGTGATATGATGTGGATGATAACTGAAATATAAATCAAACGCGATATTAATCAATTAGGAAATATTACACCTGAGGGAATTAAACAGTACGTTGAAATTGTTTTGTAAAATCAATTCCAATTCCAACATTATGGTATTTGTTTAGCCTCCAACACCTTTGTATACAGAAATACGCGCGCGAGTTGCGTTTTTAAAATCATTATCATTATTATATTAAACTAAAAGAATAATTTAAAATTTTATTATTTATTTCTTAATCAAAACCCTTCATATTTTTATATTATTAAATATGCAAATGAGGAAAGCGGCGATAATAATAAAGAAATCATAAAGGGCTACCTTATATGACATATATTATATGTTTTTATGTTACCCAACAAATATTTTACACTTAAATTTTTTATTGTTATTATTTTTATGTATTAGGACATGATTAGCATAAAAGTTTAATATATTTAACATGCTTTTTGTCATACAGTGTGTATATATCAATCGTATTTCGTGGTGAGTTGGCATGCCGATTAACAAAAAAAAAAAAAAATATACAGAACATCTAAGGGTCGTATAATTTTTATATGAAATCTTAACTCTTTAAAACGCATGAGATAAAATCTCGAAACAAATCATTAAAAAAATAAATTCTAACAAAATACGCTGTCAGTAAATTAGACGCGGTATTTTAAATTTATAATTTAATTAATTTGATATATACGCACAGGCACACAAAACAAAATTAATTGGATTAATTTATTTTAGTATTTTTATTTTTTATTTTTATTCAATCTCGAAAGCTTCTCAGCCTATATACATATATACATATGCAAATAGCCTGTGTATACATATACATGAATCCTGTATATAAACCGCGATAGCATCCAACCAAATTATATATCGAATTATGATAAAAAGCAGAAAAAAATCAATTAGAGTGGTAAATAGATTTTGCGAACCAACCAAAAATATTAAGATTTATACTCCTGAGGCCATATTGATTATCATAATGAATTGTTTATATGGATCGGATGGAAATTTTGAGACAGCGCGAGGTTATTAACCCTCTCATAATTTAAGTACCACCTATAAAGTTTTTTTTTTTTTGTAATTTCTAACATCATTATATTTTTCGCTTAGAACGCGATTAATTTTTTATTAAGCATATAGCTATACATCTTTCGTCGGATATACCAATTTATACAAAACTTTGGTTAAATAAATATAATTTATCGATAAAACGTTAAAAATGTAATTTGAAAAGTTTTTCGTGCGCCAATCACCAATTTTATGAAGGAGTTCTTGTAATTCCATTACACAACACAAACCTATATAGCAAAAACTACAAATAACACATATATATGTTTTAAATTTTATTGCACTTTTATCACCTATAATTTGTGGTTATGGGAAGAAGAAATGCGAATCCAAATACTTTAAGCTATATAAAATAAATTATTACATTTTTTCATGAGAAAAACTTGTTATTGTTGGTTTTGGTACGGTAGACACACAATATTATGGTTTTCCTTTCTGCATGTTGCGCGAACCTCCAGTTTATGTGCTGTGTGCTTGTTCAATGTTTTATTATGTTTATCGCGTAATTTTTCTTTTTTTTATGCAATTTATGATGATAAAAAGTATAAGAGTTATGATGATGTATTATAAGAACAAATAATTGTTTTGAGTAAGGTGTTAATGCTAAAGGTGTTAATTTGGCAATTAATAGAAATTTTATTAGCTAAGGTGGTTACGATAAATTATTTTGCATTTAAATATTATGTAATAGTAGTTTAACTCAATAGTCTATTAACATAAAACAGTTTTGCAATTTTCATAAGCAAGGTACATGAAAAACATAAGATAGCTTACGGAAGCTTAGCTCCGGAAACTTGAAAATTACTCACAATTTCGTGGTGTTTGTTTAACACCGGCGGCTGCATCATAGCAACAGTACTGCTGGTAAGCACCAGTTTTTATAGAGCTTATGTGAACTTAAAAAGTTAACCCCTGTTGAGCTGCCCCAATAACCCATAAGCTCTCGAAATCCGTAATTAAAATATTTTGAGCTACAGTTGAGGTTGGTTGAAATTTAAATAAATGTAATAAAGGTTTGAATCAACACAAACAATTTTGAAAAATTTATTATTTTAAAATTAAAAACTATTTAAGATATCTTCGAACTTTGAGCTCATCGTGAAACCTGCGGATGAACCAATTAATCAACGAAATAAATGCAGTTTGTGTTTGAGTTACTTTGTCTTCGCATGAATACCACTCCTTATTTCTCAAGATCAAACCGCAAATTATTCTAATTTTATTGTACAAAAATCAAACTTTTCGTTGTCTTATATGATGCACCGATTTATGAGCCCACGAAATTCGAACATTGATTCTTGGGTTGCTAGTTGCTACCCCTCAGCGCAAATCTTAACCAATATTTAATCTACTATAATTTCTGAGCATAGTCCATATGTTTCTCATACTTCATATGTCTCAGTTCGGAAATGTACTGCCAGCAATGGGGCCGACTGAATGCGGCAATCAGCGGCCAGAATTAGCCAATAAGAGAGGCATCGTGTTTCACCGGAGGGAGCTCGATTTGGAGGTTACTATGCATCCACCTTAAAGTCCGGACATGGCACCAAGCGATTACCATCTCTTTTTGTCCATGGCAACGAAAGCAGGTGGTGATGTAAAAATGGCTTCAAGAGAGGTTTGTGAAAACTGGCTATCTTAGTTTTTTTGCTAATGGACAAGACGTTTTGGAAAGCGGCATAATGCCATTGCCTTCTAAATGGCAACGAGCTACCAAACGAGCCACCAAACGAGCCAAAACGAATGATTGTGTCCATGTCAAATAAAACCCCAAAACAAACGGAAAAATAATGAATTTCTTTTTCTCTAACCTTATACTATGGATAAATAATTTTGGACACCATCTCTTCGAACCAAAACGATGGGTTCTGCTAGCTTTAGAAATAACTAGCAGAACCCATTTCAAAAAATGATTAAAACACAATGGGAAAATTTAAGGCTACTTTAAAGATAACAGCTCCACAAAAAAAAACTCCGGCACCCGAGACGAGAATAGGTGTCCTATATGTTTTTGGGGTCGCTGATCACGAATCTGCACTCAGAATTGCCGTATCGCATCAAAAAAAATTTTCAAAATTGCTTCTATGCTAAAATGAAATATAAAAAAGAAAATAAAAAAGAAACTGGCAGGCTGACTAGCAGGCGGGCTATTTTTATCGATTTTCATAGATTTTTTGCGATTTATTCAAAATTTTGATGCGATACAGAAATTCTGAGTGCAGATTCGTGATCAGAGACCCCAAAAATATATAGGACACCTATTCTCGTCTCGGGTGCCGGAGTTTTTTTTTTGTGGAGCTGTGAATTAATAAATGCCAAATTAAACAAATTTTGGGCTTCACTCATTCTAGACCAAGCTTTAGGCTATTTTATTTAAAGCTGTCAGAACCCAAAATCGAAATTAGAATGCAAAACAAGACAACAATTGATGTATACAAATAATTTAAGGATCATTATCATTAATCCAAATGACTTCCTCTGATCCTTATGAAAAAAGCCTTAACAAATTTAACGGATCGTTGACCTTGTTTTACGCTCTACTTACGGGTTTACTCTAATTTTCGATTAGAGTTCTGTTTAGCACGAAAATAAATGATCTAAAGCACAAGTCGAAACTAAAAAAATTTAACGGGACATTCGAAATTGAGCCTAAAATTATTGGTACGTCAATATTTCTTGGTTTGCTTTCTAATTTCGTATTTGGTTCTATTTTTAATTTGGGTTCTGCAAGCTTTAAAATTAATGTTCCAAAGCTTGATTAAAACAAGTGAGGTCCAAAAATTTGTTAATGGAGCATTTGAGTAGGCCATAATGAGCCCAAAAATGTGTCTGTCAATTGAACTTGTTGTGCTTTTTAATTTCAGTTTCGATCTGATTTTCGATTTGGGTTCTTCTAGCTTTAAATAAAATAACAAAAAACATTGATCATAATTAATGGAGTTCAAGATTTTTTAATGGCGCATTTGATTAGGCAATAGTGAGCCTAAAATTATTTGTATGTGAACCGGTCTTGTTTTGCTCTCTAATTTCGGTGTTGGTCCGATTTATGATTTGGGTTTCGTTAACTTTAAATTAAATGACCTAAAGCTTCATAAAGAGCAAGTTGCGCATAAAAATTGTTAATAGATCATTAAATTAGGCCATAATGAGCCTAAAATTATTTATACATCAATTGATCTTGATTGATTTTGTAAAAATCTGATAAATTAAGAAATTTTAAATTCGTCTGTATTAATTACTTTAAAGATTTTCGGCTTTTTTATAGACAAATATTATTTTCTATGACATTCACATTGTTTGAGACCTTTCGGGCCACCAAAAAATGAGGTCATTTACTTACAATACTCTACTAAAAAGAAGTAGAAAATTCACTCAAGCCCCCATTAACCCCAAGGGTATTTGTGTGTACAGAGCCACACAACCCTTTACAAAGAGGAAACTTGAGGAAGTTCTCATTTTTGTAAAGGGTTGTGTGGCTCTGTACACACAAATACCCTTGGGGTAAATGGGGGGTTGAGTGAATTTTCTACTTCTTTTTAGTAGAGTATTGTAAGTAAATGACCTCATTTTTTGGTGGCCCGAAAGGTCTCAAACAATGTGAATGTCATAGAAAATAATATTTGTCTATAAAAAAGCCGAAAATCTTTAAAGTAAAAATCTGATGTAAAATTTTTTAATAGTAATTTGAATTAGGTCACGTTGAGCCTAAATTTATTTGTATGTCAATAGATCTTGTTTTACGTTCTAATTTCGGGTTTGGTCCGATTTTCAATTTGGCTCCTTTTCGCTTTAAATTAAGCCCAAAAATGTTTAATGGAAACTTTGATTAGGCCATAACGGGCAATCAATTATTTGAATGACAATAGATCTATCTTTGCATCCTAATTTCGGTGCTAGCTATATAAATTAAACGACTTCATGCTTGTTTAAGAACGAGTGTAGCACAAAAACTTTTAAATAGAGCATTTAAATAGAAAACAATTAGCCTAAAATTCTAGTTTGGATTTTGGTTCGATTTTGAATTTGGTTTCTGCTAGCTTTAAATTAAATCATCTAAAGTGTGGGCAAGAACGAGTGAAGTTCACAAATTTTTATTGAAGCATTTGATTAGGCCATAATGAACCTAAAACTATTTGTATGA
This sequence comes from Nephrotoma flavescens, assembly GCA_932526605.1. Classification (NCBI taxonomy): domain Eukaryota; kingdom Metazoa; phylum Arthropoda; class Insecta; order Diptera; family Tipulidae; genus Nephrotoma; species Nephrotoma flavescens. Next base: position 235,581,532 of record OW052220.1, read on the forward strand.
TTTTTAATTTGGATTCTGCTATCTTCAAAATAAATGATCTAAATAAGCCATAATAAGTCAATTATTTGTACATCAATTGTTCAAATCAAATTTTTAAATGGTGGCATGATATTTTAGCAATTTGTAAGTCAGTACACCTTGTTTTGAGCGCTAATTTCGGCTTCGGTTCGATTTCGTGGAGAATCCTAATGCTTTTTCTAAAATATACCGCAAAAATAAGAAAAACTTTTTCTAATGTTAGCAGAATCCATCGTATCGTTTTTTTTTTTTTTGAAGGAGTGGTGTCCAAAATTTTTTAATTTAGGGGGGGGGGGGGGGAGGTTGGTTTCTGCTAGCCTTAGGGAGGTGTGTATAGACAACAGTGATGAAATCGAATCTGACAAATGGAAAAAATTACAAATTTTTTCGGTATGCAATGAGGAAAGACTTCTACCAAAACATGGAAAACACCTTGTATACTTTGTTTGATAAATGAATTACCAACTGGGCACACAGATGTGTCTGTTGTTTGAAACCAGGGGTACATTATATTTGTATGTTCGTAGTTTTTTTCTAATGAAGAAAAGGCCGTAAAAGCCTATGCTTCACTTGGAAAAATAACGGGTTTAAAAATTATAAAATATAGCGTTTTTTACCAAAGAAACTTTTATGCTCTGCACACAGTACCGCTACTATCAACATAACTCCCCCAAGAAATGAAAAACTGAAACAAGAAGGTTTTCCTAAATTTGCGAAAAGACGGTAAAATACAATTACCTCCCTATTGCATACAAAAAAATCTCCTGTTTAAAGCAGATACCTTTAAAATCCGGATGTTCGTGTCCCATTATTGTCGTCTAAATTTGTAGTTCGGAAATTGGCCTGTTTACAGAAAAAGTAGCCAAAACACTTTATGATTTAGAGCCCGCATAGTCCACTGGATTCGTTTTAGTATATATCCATTGCTTACACACCGGACTATATAGATTTTGTAGTTCACCAGTAGGGGGCTTGATGGCGTAAACTTGATTGAATTCTGCAGTGACACTGAAAATTTCATAACTAACACATTTAGGTTCTGAACTACAATAGAAATTCATTACTCATACCATTAGAAATAGCCAAGTTCTCTACTTTGAAGATAAACCTTTCAAGCTGAATTCCTCTTACTTCAACACTAAATGCAATGGCCCATCTGTGGATTTCATAATTCGTTCATGCTTCCTAAAGTAAGTATCAGAAACATCTGAAGACAATGCATTGTGACGTTGTTGATTAATGCCAGGCCGTTCTAAATAAATATTGCGATTTAGAGGACATCCGTTTCCAACGTACCAAGTACCAGTTCCTTGCGCAGATTCTTGCTGAGACGAAGGTTTTTTAGGCTATGTGGGTTTTTTGCACACTGATAAATTTCGAAATAACCTCGTCTTCACTTTCATTTATAAGTTTGTCAAGAGATGCCCTTCAACTATCTCCATTACTATCAGGGATATGTATAACCAATTCCTTTAAAGATTTTTCAAATATCGGGTATTGAACTTTGCGAATTACAATCATTTAGACATCCGGATAATTTATAACAGTTTATTATAAGATTTTTAGCTACCACATTATCTGAACCAGTTTTAGTTTTAAATATTCAATTAAAACGGCCTAACACATGTTCAACTTTGAACCATTATGAGGCCATTCTTTCTGAAATATCAACACACAAATATAAAATATTATAGCAAAAAAATAAACAATAATAAAGATCAAAAATGAGTGTGTAGTTTATACCAATTAACAAAAATACGCATGTATTGGAAATTACACTGTTAAAACATTTCTTATAGGAATTTTGAGTGAAAACTTAAATTTTATGAAATTTAAAATTAAAATAATATTTAATAAATTTATTTATTAAATCCTTTCGGCTCCTTTTTATTTTTTGTGTATCCAATTCTGGCAAATATAAAAACATCACGTAGACTAGAGCCTGACTTATCAAATGGCGAGGAATAATATCACAATGGATTTCCAAAATATTTCTATTAAATAAAACAGTCATAAGATTTTTTTATTTTTGAGTGAATCTCATTGCCAATAAAAAGACATAGTAAAAATTGCACCACAACGAAACTATATTGGAATAACTTCTATGGGCTTGACCTATCAAACGAAGTAAATTTCGTTCCAATCCAGATTGGCGCAGTACGTTTTTTCGAGTAAAATTCTCATTGGCTCCTTATGATTTTTGAGTGAACCTCATTTATTCTCATAATAACAAGACATCGTGGAGATTGCACCACAACGAAACCATATTGGAATAACTCCTATGGGCTTAACCTATCAAACGAAGTACATATATTTCGTTCCAATCCAGATTGCGCAGTACGTTTTTTCGAGTAAACTTCTCTTTGGCTCCTTATGATTTTTGAGTGAATCTCATTTGTTCTCACAATAACAAGACATCGTGGAGATTGCACCACAACGAAACCATATTGGAATAACTCCTATGGGCTTAACCTATCAAACGAAGTATATTTCGTTCCAATCCAGATTGGCGCAGTACGTTTTTTCGAGTAAACTTCTCATTGGCTCCTTATGATTTTTGAGTGAATCTCATTTATTCTCACAATAACAATAACTTGTACGGGTGTGAAAATAGAAACTCGGCTCTGAGGTTGGTTCAAATGAAAAAAAAAATGCTGCTTAATGCATGCGATGGAAATAATACAGAAAGAAGGAAAATAGGTTACTCTAAAACCTAAGAGTTGGACATCTGCACGAATTTGCTTTCTCGGTACAAAATAAAAATTTTTTTCCACAAAATCATTAATGATGACGAAAAATGGGTTTTGTGCGATAATCCTAACCGCAGGAAACCTTGGGTTGATCCAGGCCAGCCATCAACATCAGTTACAAAAATGAATATTCATGCCAAGCAAGTGTTACAGTGTGTCTGGTGAGCTTGGCAAGGTGTCATTTACTACAAGCTTCTGGAACCTGGTCAAAATATCATAGTTGAACGTTATCAGGCCAATTGATCAATTTAAGTGTTGCTCGGGAGGAAAAAGACCATTTACGAGCCAAAGAAGACGAAATGTGCTATTGCCACATGACAGCAAAATCAACCCAGGAATTCATATTCTCCTTAGGTTGTGAAGTTTTACAGCATGCGGCTTATTTTTCAGACTCGGCTCCCTCTGATTACCGCTTGTTCAGATCAATGTAGTCATATTTGAAAGACCAGGCGGTTAACGAAAATTGAAGATGTGCAAAAATGGCTCGACTATTTTGTCTCGAAACCATCATCTAATTGATAAATGGCAAAAGATTGACTTGTATTTATAGAAAATGCAAAGAGACATTTCAGATTTTTTTGGTTTTATTTTGTACTGCTCCAATCAGGATTGGAACGAAATATACTTCGTTTGATAGGTCAAGCCCATAGAAGTTATTCCAATATAGTTACGTTGTGGTGCAATCTCCACGATGTCTTGTTATTGTGAGAATAAATGAGATTCACTCAAAAATCATAAGGAGCCAATGCGAAATTTACTCGAAAAAACGTACTGCGCCAATCTGGATTGGAACGAAATATACTTCGTTTGATAGGTCAAGCCCATAGGAGTTATTCCAATCTGGTTTCGTTGTGTGGCAATCTCCACGATGTCTTGTTATTGTGAGAATAAATGAGATTCACTAAAAATCATAAGGAGCCAATGAGAAGTTTACTCAAAAAAACGTACTTCGCCAATCTGGATTGGAACGAAATATACTTCGCTTGATAGGTTAAGCCCATAGGAGTTATTCCAATATGGTTTCGTTGTGGTGCAATCCCCACGATGTCTTGTTATTTTGAGTTTATGAAATATAAGATTGAACAATATTTGCCATATCGATTTTCCACCTGCCATCACTTTTGTATGGGTAACGCAAAAGAATCATGTCAATAATTTATTTTTGTATGTATTTTCCACCAACATACACAATGTAGCGTATCACTTTCGTCCGAAAAAGTACATTATAACTATCATAATAGTAAAATAATTAATATTGTGTTATCAAAAACAAATAATTATTATGTGATGTAATTTATATCTTATCAAATTATTTGTTTTTTTTTCAAAAACAATTCCGATGTAACTAAGGTTCGTTAAAATCCGGAAGACATTACAACTTGTCATTTTTTATACACACATTTGTGTGGGTTGAACTTAAATTGATGTAAAAAAAAATTGTCTGACAGAAAAAGGGATGTACATACATAAATCAAATAAGAATAAACATGGCGTCCTGTTTGTCTCTTTCTAACGTTGACTATTTGTCTCGCTCAACTTTATACTTAACAGTTTAAAAACTAACACATACTTAGCTTTCAAGAATCCCTATTGGATTCGTATACGTATTGTTGTTATTTTTTGTTAAAAACTTCACACTCATGATCAAAAGTATAACCGTTTACTTAAACATTCCAACATAATAATGAATTCTAAATTTTAATTAATATTGAAAGTTTGGAATAGTTTCATAAGCCAATAATTTAAGTTAAACCCCACTACTTAAGAAACAAAGTGCCTATAAGCCCAAATTGTGATAAAACTTCTACTCTGAATTAGCGGTTGGCCAAAAGAACAAAAAAACAAGTTTTCACGGTTAATAATAACCAAGACATTACTGTAGAATGTTGAAAAGGGGGGAAAAGTTAGCATATCCTAAACTAGGTATCATATATCTTGATCTAATTCTATTCTCAAAGAAGTTGTATTTGTGAGTGTTAAAACCGAAACGGAAACCATACAACCAACACATAACTAAAGCATAATTGTTGATTAAAAGCTATTCAGTTCAATACACTACAGAGTGGAAATGAATCTATAATCAACACAAATAAAAAGTTAATTGACTAAATTAATTTATTAAAAAATTGTTGTCTGCCGCTAAAACTAAAATTGTTACCGAGATTTGGCGCCTGTAACGAACGGCTTCGAAATTTAACCCTTGCAAAAAAATCAGAGAGGCTAGATTTGTACAACGTCCGTTAAGAAAATCTGTTTATAGATCTCGTGACCAGTGTTTCTACAACCGCCCTACCATTTTATACCGAATTTAACGTCCACTTCCAATCAAAATACTGTTTCTATCTAACTGGCATCCAAGAAAAAATCAAATGCAACCCCAAAAAGATTTGGAAATACTCTGGATCCAACCGCTAAATTTGTAATGATCATAATTTTTTTTATGATTTGATTTCCGAACATCAAAGGAAAACAAAATATATTTGTTTATTCAGCGACGAATGTCAAACCCAGTGCGATTTTTTCCCCTCCACACGGGTGTAGAATTTAATGGTGACATTAAATCTTTTTAGCCTTTAACATTCTTAACTAATAAAGTTTTTTTTTTAATTTTTTTTCATCCGTATAGGATTTCCAAAAAGGGAAAGCAAACGTTCGGAAATCGTTTGCTTTCCCTTTTTACGAATACGTTTGCTTTCCCTACGAATCAATCGGAACCATTATAGTGTGAAAGAAACGAAAATACCATTTGCATAAAACAAAAACTAGTATGTATTTTTGATTGACTGTTTTTTATTTATTTTTATTTTTATTAAAATTATATTTTGTTAGTCGGTTTTATTATTATTTTTTTTTGAAAAGTAACACGCTACAAATTGAAGGATCTCGCGTCCTATAATAAAGTCGGTAGCGATAATGCCAAGGAAATAGCTTTTTTGTTTGAAAATTTTTTCAATCATTTTATAAACCTGAGGTACTGAAGAAGTACTGACAGCACTGAAAGGTTTTGGCGAAGAATGCGGGCCGGACACTATATCATCATCAATTTTAAAAAGGTATGCAGACTTACTTGTACACCAATTACGGAATCTTATTTATCATTCGTTTAGTGAACCGGTGCTTTTCCCGATCAATGGAAAATTTCGAAAATTATACTTATTTTTAATCAGGTAAAAGATACGGCATCTCATGCTACAGAGGAATCTCAACAACTTCATATATTCCTTAAATTGTTCGAGTTAGTTGTCTGGAACACTTTCAAGACATAGGCTATATAGACTTCAGCAAAGCGTTTGATTCAGTTTGTGATTAACAGGCGCTTGAAAGTCTTTGTACATTCGGGTTCTTAGCTAATTTTTTTTTTAACTTATTTTTGTCTTTGACTTTCCAGTTAATGATTGAAGTACTAATTTTAAATAATATTTTTATATTTTTGTTCATTTAACTATAATTTTACTAAATCAATTCCTTTAAATAAATAAATAAATTAGGCCTAAGTAAAAAGTTTCAAACAAATTTTTAGATTTAGAGCTCCGCTATAGCCGGATTATATTTGTTTTGTAATGCAGCAATGGGCGGTTTTAGTTCCCCTAGCATGATTAATAAAATCATCGCCAATTTTATTTTAAATGTTGGTTGCCCTGAAAGCGCCCAATGTTACATTTTCTAGTGACATTAGATTTACGACATTGTGTGCCTCGAAATTATTATTCTGCTGATTTAAAAATTTATTGGACGCTCAACGATTGACTTGCACTTTGTTAAAGTAGTGCATGTCGAAGATGATCTGTAATGTCGGCATTGCATATAACCGTACAAATGCAACATTTTAACCAAAATACTTTTAAATTTAATTAACAAAAAATTGCAACAATAAAAAATACTAATTAAAAAAAATACTCGAAAGATAATTTAAAAATAAAACTTATTTAATTATATAATTAATTAACATTAAGATGAATTGCAAGAAAATCAATTTTTATTACAAACACACGGCCGCAAAAACTCGTTTTGCCCTCCTAAAAGCCAAATCAAAATTTAACTCACAACAAAATTTGTGTTTTATTCTTTTTTTTTTGTTTTTTTTTATCTCGCGGATAATATCGCGAGATCATAAAATTGTTCATCATTATAGACCAGCACATAAACAAGCGTATTATACAGTGGCTATATCATTCGTATAATGTATATTATAAATTTTAAGTAACTCTGAGTCGTAAATTTTGGTTGTTAATGAATTCTGTGTGGTCAACACTTCAACACATAACTATAAAATATTTATATTTATCACAATTTTTTTTTAATTAATTATGAATTTGGCTCATAAATTTCATAAAAATTATGCTAATCAATCAATTTATGAATGAATGACGATATTTTAACATTTGTAATTAAATAGGACCCACCTTCGACATATACGCATAATTGAACGTTTATTTTTTTTTAAATTTATCAATGAAATGAAATCAAAATATGAATGTAAAAGATTGTTGTGAATTGACCAGCAGATAAGATGACGTGATATACGGAGTGAACACAAGAAGCAGTTGTGAATGTAGTAATAAATTTCTATAAATTCATAAAAAAAAAATATTTAAAATTCTGTGTGCGGTAAGTTCATTAAAAATTTTTTTTTTTTTTTTTTATTTATTAAATGGATTTGAGAAATAGTCAAAAATATAATAAAACGTAAAAGAGAAACTGGATAACGTAACGCGTCTTAATCATGCTTATCTATCACATTTTGATTTAATTAATATTCTGTGTTAGCCAGCAAAATTGTTTATGGCAAAGTGCCTGAAGCCGCAATTAAATTTAAAGTGTAATCTTAAGTTTATGGTATCTATAATTTGGTTCATAATTCAATTGAAATCAGATCATTCAAAATATAAGAAGACAAGTTCACAAAAATGTTCCTAATAAAAGATTAAATTCTATACACTAATAAAATTTTAATGAATGAAGACGAAAACTATTCCCTTCACTACCATAATACTCCATAAAAAAAAACTATATATAATTAATTTTAAAGTTGTAATAGTTAGACGCCACTTTTAATAATAAAGCTTCCACACATAAAATCTTTCAACAATTCAGAAGAAAATAAAACCAAACGAACCTAACTAATCGGTTTTTATTAGGATTTAACATTTTATATTGTACATAAATAGTTTACATGAGATGAAGATAAAATCGTCCATAAGAGCGAATAACGTAAAAAAAAAAAAAAACTATACACGATACTGAGACGTTTCGTACAAGCGTCCACGGTGTCAATGTAATGCAATAAAACCAAAATTTAAGAATTAAATCTTAAAATATATACATTTTATGCTTTTCCATGTAATTAAAAGAGACCAAACAAACAAAAATGTAGTAATAACGTTTAATTGTATTTTAACGGTAGAGTCGAAACATCAACCACGATAAATACCATACGTTTAACATTCATTATATATAGATGCCATCCATCATTTAATTAAGTGGCTTTAAAAACCACAAATTTATGGAACACGATTTTTATCTGCTTCTTGGTTATATATAGAAATTAACTATGTTGAAAAAAAACTTTTAATTTAATTTTTGAGTTTAACTCTTTTTTTTTTTTTGTTTTTAAATGGCATATAGAATGTCAAATTATTAATTAAATGTAACTTTTATTTCACAACACACAAGGAAAATGACTTAAATTTTAGTTTTATTATTAAATATAAAATTAACTTTGTATATGGTTCGGGTATGCGGTGTACAATTTCAGTATACAGTGTGGTTCCCGTGAAACATGAATTTACGACATTGTCAACTGTAAATATATTTTTTTTCACTCGGTTCGCTAATTACTTGAATATGCCATTTTGTAGTTTTCTCGCATGGAAACGCTAAAACGTAAACCCAACTTATTTTCAATCGAACAATAATTTGCTATTCTACTCGTTCATTGTACTTGGAAATCATAATTTGTTTTGCTTCACTCATATAATCTTAAAGTCTTCAAATAATTGAAGTATTAAATTAAGCTCCATACAAAGAACAAGAAAAAATGAGGGAACCAGAGCGTGTATCAAACGCAAACAAGCATTTCAGTATACGCAGCCGCCCCTGCTCCAGAACAACAGAAATCAATCTTGGACATGGGAGATATGATGAAGGCGCTTTTATTTCAAATGAAAGAAACCAGGGACCAACAGAATTGCCAAATTAGAAACCACAACCTATGGGGTTTACCGAGTTGGACCAAAAACTCAATCAAATTTAGCACCCCAAGAATAACATTTTCAAGTTAAAAAATCTAAGGGGAGACAAATTAGGAGACAAATAAGGCAAGAGTTAAAAAATAAAAGCAAGTGGAGACGCTCGCCTCAAAACATATATAGCGCAAACCTATTCAGCCAACCAAATAAAACGTTTACAACTGTAGCTTTCATTTTTATGCTTTTAGGGAATTTGGGGAAATTTAAAATTTTTATTAGGGGAAATTAAATATACTAAGAGAGGGCACGATCATCTGTCCAATAGATGGCTTAGCAATACGCAAAATGTTTTATTGTGACTTTTTTAAACTAAGTTTTTTTTTACCAATTAATGAAAAAGAATTTTGAGATTTGAACAGGGAGAATAAAAGTAAATTTTGTTGTGAAGAGGGCTACCGGAATTAAGAAAAGTTCAATTAAGAAAAGTTCAATTAAGAAAAGTGATGTTACGACTGTGTTGTCGTTAACAAGACAAAAATTCATTTTATTGATTACACCCCCACCTTTGGTAAATTTTTTGTGTTTTTATTCCCCTCGGTTGGTTTGCGTCCGGGTTGGTCTGCGCCCGGGGGTAGATTTGACGTCCATACGCGGTAAATGGTGGGTGAATTCCTGTGTGTTTTTTTTTGTTTTGTTGGTGCAACTGAACGAAAATGGGAGAGAACGAGACCAATGCGCATCGAGTGTGTGTAAAGCAAAACATTCCATAAGAATGTTTTTCTTATATGCCTCTCGTTTACATCAATGCGAATTGATGTAAACGAGAATCCAGAAGAAAGACAATTCTTCTGGAATGTTTTGCGCGTCGTATTCGGCGTAAGAATTTTTTGATTATAGTTTTGACTTTTGATGAGTCTCGTTTTGGATGGTATATAAGACAGTTGAGTTTGATTTTTGGAAGAGTTTATTTAGTTTTTCTAAATAGTTTTTTTTTGTTTTAAATATGGCGAGCAATGCCAGATTGGTTTCTTGAAGATGTGTTCAATAAATTAAACCAAAGAAAAGCACGTTTTGTAAATTAAATTCGACTAATAATAACAGTTTAAGATTATAATTATAAAGAATTCGTTGTTTTGAATAATAATAAAAGTGATCAAAATTTTGTACGCCGATTTTTTTTTTTTTGGTTGACGAGGGATATCCGAATTTTGCGGCATAGCGGTTTTTTATTGAGTGGGATATCGTTTGTAGTTACATGTTGCTGTTTACGCATATTGAGATTTACAATAATCTGAAAGCAACAAAGTAAAAGAAAATTTAGGAGGTGTTCATACCAACGGCGGGTTAGTACTGGATTTTAACAAATAAGGGCGCTCGCCATTTCTTTTATTTGCGGATAGTGTGATCTAATTATACGGGTACTGATTTAATAACGGATACCAAAATTAACAACGGGTACCGAATTTATCTACGGGTAGAATTTATCAACTGGTACCGATTTCTGATTTATCAACCGGTGCCACATTTATCGAGGAGTACAATATTATCCAAGTTTTATTATTTGTTGGAATAAACCAGCGGTAGGTCCGAATCGGCGGAAAGACACGTCGACGGATTCGGCGGCCAGTCGGGGCCAAAGATTTTCGACGGTACCACGCCCAACGTAGCGGGTTGCCAACCGGCACCTCGTCATTTTTTTTGGTATCGGGGAGAGGCCCCGCAACGCCCAATTTATTTTTGGCGGCCAGTCGAGGCCAAAATATGTAACGGCACCAAAGCCGCAACGGTCCGGGGCGGCGACCCTGAGGCATGACGGCCGCGCAAGGCCGCAACAGTTTTTTGGTATAATTAAGGTACATTTATTTTATATTTTTTCATTATTGTTATTTTTAAATTTTTTTTATTTTTCTTAAATTTTTTTAATTATAATTTGTAATCGAGCGCCGGATAACGGTCGCGCGTTCGTTGCGCATTGCATTCTCGTCTCTCTCTCTCTCTCTCGTTTCTCTCTCTCGTTTCTTTTCCTCTCGTTTCTCTCTCGTTTTCTCCAATCCTTTTCTTTTTCCTCGTGGTAAGTTGTGTATAATTTTTGTGTTTAAATAAATAAAAATAAAAACATGAATTATTAATTTTTCCGGGTTGGGTATGATGAGCGGGGAATTCCCATCCTGTGTCGGCGTAGGGTAAGCGTTCCCTTGGTGCCCGCATCCGGATTCGAAACCGGTGTCTACCACCGTGCGAGTTCGGCGGATGCGCGCACCAGGGCACCTCTCTACCGTTATGATTTTTTTATTTAAAATTTTCTGCTGTCCGTTCCTCAGGTTCCGGCCGACGAATTTCGGCGGAACTCGGGTATTATTATTATTTGCGATTTTTTCTTCCTTTTTATAAATATCTGAATAATCACGGTGTAAGCCAGGAGCCATGCATGCCTCAAACCACACGACCTTTCGCACTTCTCTCTGAGAACGTAGCCGGCAAAATATTACCGTGGAGGCATCTGCATGCGCTTAGTGATAACTGCAGGTTGGCAGTAGCCAGCCTGCAACAGTGATTTAAAAAAGCGGTATTTGTATGAAAATATTCCACTTATTTTATTTCGTATTTTAAACAAATTTCCTCAATTTAAAAAAGTAATTACAACAAAACAAACTCAATTCAAAATGAATTAAAAATGCACATCTTATTTCATTTTTTAGAAAATTTATCTTAATTCATTTGCAAATTGATTTAAAATACATTTATTTTATTTTATGTTTTGCCCACTTTTCTTAATTCATTTTCAAAACGAATGGAAGATTATTAGGCTAAAGTTTATTTTACGTATACATCGATAAAATCAGGTAAGGAGTATAGATTTTTAAAAATTTTAAATGCAGGATTGTTTATTAATAATTATTAGGAGGGAAAAGCTAAATTTTTCCGGAAAGCTTTTTTTTTTCTATTATTAATAATAATTGCTTCTTCAGGCTCCCTAAATTAAGAAAAGTTGAATTACGAAAAGAATTTTTTTTACACGGTTGGCACGTATCACCGTGTAAAAAAAGGTTTGGGTGTATTTTATTTCACATTATAAACATAAAATTTACGTTTGTTTTTAATAACAAAGAAATGCATGCGAAATTTAATGTTTTTAAGAAAATGTTTCTTCTTACAGTTTTTTTATTTCATTTGTGAATTATTATTAGTTTACTAATTGTGAATTAAAATATACATTTTTTAATTCATTTAGAAATTTGCGTTTTTGCACATTTTATTAATGAAAGGATTAGTTGAAAATGGCTTTAATTTTCATATTACAGTAAAAGCTCGATTATCCGGCATACAATTAATCGGAGCCATCAGTTAACCGGAATTTTAATTTTTAGGAATTTTTTTGCTTTTCTCTCTTTCTTTTGTCTTTCATTTGCGTTTGTTAATTCATTTTCAAATTTGCAATTGTTTTTGCACATTTTCATTAATGAAAGCATTAGTTGTAAATTTTAAATAGTTTTAATTTTTATACAGTAAAAATCCAATTATCCGTCATCCAGTTACCCGGAGCACTCAGTTAACCGGAATTTTAATTGTTAGGAATTTTTTTTTGCAAGGGAAAATTCTATTTCACAAGGGCAATTATTTTTTTTATTATTCGGGAATTCACAGAAAATATACTTTACTAAAAGCTCCGACATTCGGAATGCTTGGGGATGAGAGCATTCCGGATAATTGAATGTTTCATTAAAACTAGAAATTTTACAGGAATTGATTTCATTATTTTTTAGGACTCTCGTTTATTTATTTTCAAACATTTTTTTATACATCAGCTTATTGAATTTATTGCATTTAATAAATCCTATCCAAGTAAGAGTATGATAACGTTAGTTATCTTGGTTTTACGGGAATAATATTTTTAGAATCTACGATATCGAATTTATATTGTAACAAAATTTCATAGCCTTACATTTAAAATTCGCAATTTTTTTTTAATTATTTTATACTCTTAAAATAAAATGATTTTTTTTATAAACCCCTTTCAAAGTATTAAAACTGTCTTTATAATACTCTTTTGTGTAAATAATAAAATCATAATTTCTATAAGTGATGTAACAATAATTACGCATGCAAAACAAGTTTTTAAAATAAAAGATAAAGTAACTTATCATATTTTCACCCGGAAATAAAGTTTTGTTTATATATAACACTATCCGTTATTGTTTGTTAGTAGAATATATTTTCACTCGTCCAATTGAAAGAGATGGTTATATTGTTTTTTGTGGTATTACATCGTTTTTGGTCGGTTGATAAGTAAGTACAGTTATATTTTTTTTCATGATGAACCATGATGTGTTTGCTCAGTCAAAAAAGTGTAATTTAAGGTGCAACAATTTAAAATGAGTATTAGCCGTGGAAAAATTATGTTGGAAGTGGCGTAGAAAATTATAAATATTAATAAAATAAATGAAGATCAAGGTTAGCTAACTTATTTTATGTTTTATTTATAGTAATTAAGATTAGTTTAACAACATATTTTATTTAATAGGTTTGGATCAACCGGCCACTAACGATAACAACAAAAAAATACCGTATAATATCATGCCATCTCATGAATTTCCACAGTTTGGTGACAAAGGTACCATTTTATGATGTTTGCTGTTTTTCTTATTTTATATTTACTTATCCAATTTCTATTTTGAAACAAATCAGAGCTATTTTTTATGTAGTGCATTAAAAATTACAACTCTTTTTTATACGAATGAGAAAATGGCATAGGTAACGTACATATTTTTTACTTAAAGGTAATCCTTGTGTTGATAGCGATTGGGAACCATTTCCTGGAAGTGACGAAAGCGAATATGTGCCGAATTCAAACGAAGATTCGTCATCTGAAGATGTTGATATTAATCAACCATGTTCTTCTAATACCATAAAACGAAAATCGTTTAAAAAGAATCAGGGTAGAAAACGGTTAGCAGTACCAGATGAGTGGGAAAAAAATAAAGCTAAGAGAGCAGTTAATTCCGGCGCAAATTATATAAACCCGAAAAATAAAATTTTAGAAGCCAGAAAAATTTACAGATGAGCAACGTAATAACATTTTTAAGCGATTTTGGAACATTGCGAACAAAAGTAGACAGTGGGAGTTTATTTTAACACACAGTACAGAGAACGATAAGAAACGAGCTTTACTTGATGCCACCAAAAACAGAACATGTACCAGATCGTATTATCTGCCTATTACTCGAGAATTCGAAGAAAAGCACCAACTTGTTTGTCTACAAATGTTTATGAATACTTTAGGTATTAATTATCAGTGGATTGACACTGCGTTTTCGAAATACAAAACGGGACAATTAATAAACGGCCAAAGAGGGAAGTGGACCCGGAAACAAAATTTAATTAAAGATGGCATAGTGGCAAACGTTACAACCCATATCAAATCGTTTGATGTTATAGAATCACATTACGTGAGAAAAAGTACAACTAAAACATTTATTGAAGGTGAAGGTTTATCGTGTTCTAAAATGCATAGGATGTATTTGATATGGTGCCGTGAAAATGGAATTACTGACGTTGCGACTCTTCGCCAATATCGCGACATTTTTTGCAGTGATTTTAATATATCTTTTTTTAAGCCTAAGAAAGATCAGTGCAATGACTGTACAGCTCATCAAAACCTAAACGCTGATGAAAAGTTACTGAATATAGAAAAATATGAGCGACACATTTCGGCAAAGGATTTAGCACAAAAAATAAAAAAAGCTGATAAAATTGCAGGAAATCAAAGTACATAATGGAAAAATTGTGGTAGCCACATTTGATTTCCAAAAGGTATTAACAACTCCGGCAGCTGAAGTGAATATATTTTATTATAAACGTAAGCTCAGCGTTTTCAACTTTACAGTATACAGCATAGTATCTCATGTTGGTACATACTATGTGTGGGATGAGAGTATAGCTAAAAAGGGCGCCAACGAAGTTTCCAGCTATCTTATGAAATTTATTGAATATAAAATCTCAGCCGGTGCCGTAGAATTTCGATTTTGGTCGGACAATTGTGGTGGCCAAAATCGAAATCGAATTGTTTTTGGATTTTACGTATTAGCCTTACATAAATATGGCGTTGATATTACACATCGGTTTTTAGAAAAAGGGCATACTCACAATGAAGGAGACAGCGTTCATGCGACGATTGAAAAAGCAAAAAAAAATAAAACTATTTATGTACCAGACCAGTGGTATTCATTGATTCGGAATGCAAAAGTAAATGGACCACCATATATTACACATGAAATGTTACAAGATGAGTTTAAAGACTTTAAACGATTTATGAATGGAGCTCAGTGGACAATAAATACAAATAATGAAAGAATATTATGGAGTCATGTTAAAGAAGTTATTGTACGGAAAGATCAGCCCTTTCAAATTTCATATAAAACCAGCCTAGACGACGAACCTAAAACTTGTATAATCTACCATCTAAGCCACGGACGCGGTCGTAAAGTTGTGCCTAATTTAGAACTAGAACAATTATACAATCATCGGCTTCCAATCACAAATAAAAAGAAGAATGACTTAAAGTTTCTCTGCAATGGCAATTTTATTCCACGAGCTTATCATCACTTTTATGAGTCTCTTGAAAGCTCAAATGACATAGATGAAAACTGCGATGATTCATTTTAATATTTATTTTTAACATAATCAGCGCTATGAATTAAAGTATTTTATTTGATTTTAACCTAATAAGTCCAAAGAATTGTATAGTTTTTTAAGTAAAATAGAATTTTGTAACAGTCAGTTTTGAAATAAAACCATTTATTTTATGTTAAAATTTGTCTCTAATATAAAACTAATTATTATTATTAAAACTATTCCCAAAATATTAATATAACACAATCTTATTTGAATTGAAATTAGGTTTGCTCCATATAAAAATGTTTTATCATTCTTTATGCAAAAATATGTGAATACATTTTCCGAGTAAGAATATGATAAGATGCTTTATCATCTTATACTTTGAAGAGTAATCCAATCATAATTATTAATACCTACTATTTGTGAATATATATTGATTTTAATTTCTGAAACATATGCAATTGAGTTTCAAACATATTTGTCTATGACACGAAAACAAATCGTAGAACAAAAAGTTATCTGTTTATTTTTTACAACAAAAAAACCTTTAAACTGCTCTCCTGAAAAAACATGATTATTCACTTATCATACTCTTACCTGGATAGGTCGACATATTATATACCCATACGCATACTCAAAAGTTAATAATATATTCAATATTTCACTAACCTAACTGTACTACGACTATACACATTCAATCCAAATAAATAATGCATAAAACAAAAAAAAAAAAAAGGAAATATATTTTTCTGTGAAGCCCAGAATAATAAAAACAAAATGAAAGAGAAAAAAGCAAAAAAAAAAAAATCCAAAAAATTTAAATTCCGGTTAACTGGGTATTCCGGTTAATCGGGGTTTTACTGTAATATGAAAATTAAAACTATTCAAAATTTTCAACTAATGCCTTCAGTAATGAAAATGTGCAAAAAACAATTGCAAATTTCAAAATGAATTAAAAAATGCATATGAAAGAGAAAAGAAAGAGAAAAAAGCAAAAAAAAACTTTCTCAAAATTATATTCCGGTTAACTGAGGTTCCGGTTAATTGGATGCCGTATAATCGGGTTTTTACTGTAGTACATTTGAGCTTAAGCCGCAGCACAATACCACACCGAAGTCCCTGTGTAGATAATTTCTGCTAACGCAAGCCGGGGGCTAACTGTGTCCGTTATTATATCTTGTTTACGAAATAGATAGCTTTCGATAGCGATACAATCGAACCAGTTGCTGGAAAATTTCCAGTGGGAATTCAAGAGGAATTGTAAAACTTCCAACATTCGATGGAGAAATCCAACTTCAAAATTGAAAAGAGAAAATTAAATGTCAAGCTTCAAGTAAGCGGCAGTGCAGCACAATTGTTGGGGTACAGAGTAGTATCTCAACGCAACTAACTCATTTTGCGGTTCTGCGTGTGAAAAAAGCTACAAGATGTCTTGCAAACTGTATTCGCACCAAAAAGGAGTATGACTGACCTGGAAATCGAGCAATTGATACACATTTCAGAGATTGGTTCAATATTCAACTTTAAAGCAAGCGGGAACTACACGGGGAAGCGTAGAAAACCTGGAGGGAGAAGTAACGAAATTGCCCGCTTCACGCGTAAATACATACGGCCATGCAACTGCAGATGAGTTGGATGGACTAAAGGTGGTCGTAGAAAGTATTGACGTTGGCGTTACAATATGACGCAGCTAGAACAAGTTTAGCAACTGACACACAGTAAAGTTGCGCAATCAAGCTAGATTTCGAGGGTATTGCGGAGATAAAGACTAAAGTCGGAGGGAGGAGCTTAGGAACCTATTAAAGCCACAGAAAATAATAACAGACAAGTGATGAGCCAAGTGACATCAAACGTCATAGAAGATGATTCAGATACTGGGAGTTAGGTCACTACATATACGAAAGTGTACGCCATTCCAGTATTATTGTTGAGGGTGAGTACGGCAGTGGAGTTTATTACTAGAGAGAGAGTGAGAGCGATCCAGAAGACCGCGACGGTGAGTAGTGCAAGGTGACATGCATTGGAGTTGAGAAAGAGGTATGCTGGAACACGGTGAGACAGAGAAATGATCAGAGACATAATGAGCCAGAAGTGGAAAGCGTCCAAAAAGTCGAGAAAGGACCGATTTGTCAAGCAGTAAGAGACCGCAAAAAATAACGTGGCTGATCAACGCCGACGAATAGCATGAACGCCAGAAGCATGAACGCATGAACGATTCTAAACACGGACCGATGTGTTTGGTCAAGTATTCCTCCAATACTGAGTATAGGAATTAGATTTTAGAATCGCTTTCCAAGTGGAGCGGAACATGGAGCAAATCCTACTTCGTCGCATATGATAGTAGCTAAAACCATCGAAAAACTCTAACGGCGATTTTATTGATGTAACAAATTGTTAAAGTTTTTATCTCAAGCGTGAACATCAAATCGCTTTACGAAGTGTACGTCACGATACAATGCATTTTTCGACACATTATCTGATATTTGATCAGCATAATGTCACTGCACGGGTCGGATTATGCCTTAAGTTGGTTGTTATCAGCAAACGATGCAAACGAAATTCAGTAACTCAATAAATCCGACCGTAACTAAATCACACATTACCTGCGTGTTGCTCACGACGGAAACGCTCGATATTATAATAATCGATAATCTTCGCAGCCAAAATCGTCCCTTCAACCCCGGACAACATGTCTTTATCAGATCTTTTACACAAAGTGACGCACCGAAAAGGTTTTGTGCTAAGCTTTCAGCTAAATTTGTATCAGCCATCATAGACCAAAGTAGGTAACGTCGCATATGTTGTTAGACAACTGTGAAGTTTCCGACAAAATTAAAAAATAACAAAACATGGCGGAACATAAAATTTGTCGAAATAACAAAAATGCACATGTATTAGTAAAACAGTTGGCAAAAGCAATGTTCGGTTTATTAATTTTTTTTATTATGAATGGTTAGTAACGCAATTACTAAATTAGCAACTTCGGAAACAAATGACAAATAAAAATAAATGGATTAATACGAAATTCGAAATGTTATATACTTACATTTCATTATAAATTGTAAAAATATTTTATTACGAAACCCAAACATGCGGTTTTTAAAACCAAAAATTACTCAAGAGTACATCTAATTTCTTATACTATCGAAATATATTTGGTAATAGATTTCGAAAGAATATATTTCGCAAAAATCAAAAACAAATCAAAATAAATGTTTAAAGTGCGTTCAATGTAACATGTTTTTAAACGAGAAATTAAAAAAATTAAAAATCTAATTAATCTCAGAGATGTCTAAGAGAAACGGTATATGTGGCTAGATTGCCTAATATAAGAGTTATCAGACGACACCACCCTTATACGATGACCAGCACCCATTTGGCGTTGACGATAATATGACTGTTTAAATAACCAAAGGGATGATCACTGTAAAAAAATTGTCCAAATCTCAGAGATGTCTAAGAGAAACGATATATGTGACAAGATTGTTTAAGATAAGAGCTATCAAACGACACCTCCCTTATATCAATACGATGACCAGAACCCATTTGACGTTGACGTTGAATATCGTAAAAATTGTCCAATTCTCATTGTTTTTTATAAGTACAGTATAAGTGGGTTGTTATATCAAACATGTAGTTTCGAGTCCCTCCCATCCATCATGATTCTACGAAATTGTTTTCCGGTACTTTAGATCCTCGTAATATTATAGGAGTGGTGTCGTCTGACAGCTCTTATTGTATTAGGCAATCTAGCCACATATACCGTTTCTCTTAGACATCTCTGAGATTTGGACAATTTTTTTACAGTGATCATCCCCTTGGTTATCAAGACAGTCATACTCATCGTTAAAGACAAATAGGTTCTGGCCATCGTATTGATATAAGGGAGGTGTCGTTTGATAGCTCTTTTATTAAGCCATCTGGCCACATATACCGTTTTTCTTAGACATCTCTCAGATTTGGACAATTTTTTTTACAGTGATTATCCCCTTGGTTATTTAAACAGTCATATTCATCGTCGCAACGCCAAATGGGTTCTGGTCATCGTAATATTATAAGGGTGGTGTCGTCTGATTGCTCTTATCTTAAACTATCTAGCCACATATACCGTTTCTCTTAGACATCTCTGAGATTTGGACAATTTTTTTTTTACAGCGATCATCCCCTTGGTTATTAAGACAGTCATATTTATCGTCAACGCCAAATGGGTTCTGGTCATCGTATTTATATAAGGGAGGTGTCGTTTGATAGCTCTTTTCTTAAGCCATCTAGCCACATATACCGTTTTTCTTAGACATCTCTCAGATTTGGACAATTTTTTTTACAGTGATTATCCCCTTGGTTATTTAAACAGTCATATTCACCGTCAACGCCAAATGGGTGCTGGTCATCGTAATATTATAAGGGTGGTGTCGTCTGATAGCTCTTATATTAGGCAATCTAGCCACATATACCGCTTCTCTTAAAAATCTCTGAGATTAATTAGATTTTTAATTTTTTTAATTTCTCGTTTAAAAACATGTGTACATTGAACGCACTTCAAACATTTATTTTGATTTTTGCGAAATATAATTATCTTTTTCGAAATCTATTACCAAATATATTTCGATAGTAGGTATAAGAAATTAGATGTACTCTTGAGTAATTTTTGGTTTTAAAAACCGCATGTTTGGGTTTCGTAATAAAATATTTTTAAAATTTATAATGAAATGTAAGTATATAACATTTCGAATTTCGTATTAATCCATTTATTTTATTTTTGTCAGTAAATTTATCCAAACGAAAGCAATTGTAAACGGCGCCGCCAGTCATCATGGAAAATACTGGAATTAACAATTGCGACAATTATCAATAAAGGGGAATTGATACGTATGTGAAGCTGGCCCGAAAACCATCCCGAAAACGCCTTTTCAATTTAGGTGCGTTTCTCCACTAAATTCATTAAAAGACTCTTCAGCCCGAAAAATCAAAAAAAATATAGGAAGGAAATCAAATTCCATCCCGAAAAAATAAAAACAGTCTCACGTACACAAAATAATATTTAAGTTGAAAATCTATTACAAGAAGAAATTTACCACACTTAAAGTTAAGAAATTTAAAAACAAAATCCTTCAAATAAAATAGGTTGAAAATTTTTCAACGACCTTAAATTTTCGGTTCACAGAGGTTGGCAGATATAGCGGTATATAACTAATTATTGCACTGACCATCAGCATTAAGCACTCAAATACTCATTACGTTACAGCGGGGATGAGGAGCCTCCCCAGCTGATTTAATATTCGCATGTCATAGATATCTCTTCTTGTAATAGATTTTCAACTTAAATTTTATTTTGTGTACGTGAGACTGTTTTTATTTTTTTCGGGATAGAATTTGATTTCCTTCATATATTTTTTAATTTTTCGGGCTGAAGAGTCTTTTAATGAATTTAGTGGAGAAACGCATCTAAAATTGAAAAGGCGTTTTCGGGATGGTTTTCGGGCCAGCTTCACATACGTGGAATTGATGACCTGGAATTTTCGGAATACAACTACAGGAATCCCAGTAAACCTAAAGT
This sequence comes from Nephrotoma flavescens, assembly GCA_932526605.1. Classification (NCBI taxonomy): domain Eukaryota; kingdom Metazoa; phylum Arthropoda; class Insecta; order Diptera; family Tipulidae; genus Nephrotoma; species Nephrotoma flavescens. Next base: position 235,602,660 of record OW052220.1, read on the forward strand.
CATAATATTTTTTTTTATCAAATCACATATCGGTTATATATAAGTCGCTTCGTGACTCAGACGCACATATCGGTCACATAGCGATAATTCATCTGATCACATAGCCATAAAGGATCATATATCGGGTTTTCAAATGACTTGAAGTCAAATGGAACCATTTATTGAATGTTACTATGTCTAATAAAAAAAAATGTATTTGTTTTATATTGGTCATTCAATTTTCATAAAATGATTTGTATAGCTTTATATAAAGCACATATAAATCTCATAACAATTAAATCATATAAGAATCCAAAGCAGATCCTATAGTGACCGACTAAATATTTATCATCAAATTTGACAATAGCTTAAAGTATATACGGGATTAAAACGCAACACCATAATCTTTAATCGTGAACGTAATTTTGAGTATGAACTGGAGGCTGTTCGTAAACTCGACATTGTTAACATTGTTACAACTGTCATTGTTAGTATGACGTATGTGCTTAACAATGATTTTGTTACAAGTGTCAATGATTTTGCACATGACGATGGCAGAAAAAAAAACAAAAATAAAATGTAAAACAAAAAACTAATTTCTATTCTCTTCTCATCAATATGAAAATTATATAATAAACTAGATATCCGTAGACTTAAAATCATAATTTTTAAATAATACTCAATTATACGCATAGTACTGTTATCAAACACATAACACATTGACCACATTAAAAAGTTCATTAAAAATTATTTTGTTTAGATATTGATGTGGAAGAATATTTTTTTCGCTTGATTGTAGCATAATTAGTACTTTGACAGCTGGAAAGGCAGTCTCGAGTAGGGTTGAGAATGACATTTGTAACGATGTTAAAACGAGTTTACGAACGACAAAAAGCACGTGCTCGTTGTTACAATGATAGTTTCAGAACGATTTAGAGCTGTCATTGTTAACAATATTGTAACAATGTAGAGTTTACGAACAGCCTCCTGCGAGAATATATCCAATATACAGAATTACATAAATGATAATAAATAAAAATATAAGCTACGAGCAAAATAAATAAAAATTCTTTGACATAATAAGAAAATTAATAAAAAGAGAAATTATCAAAGAAGTTTGCGGAAACTAACATCACAAACATGTTCAACATTTTGTAAGCAAGTGGAATCTACTACATGTTAAAATTGGGCAGTTCTAATCTTTTAGTTTACGCAGATTAGTTTAGGCAAATTTTGGCCTACCGTATGTATATCTGGAATGACAACCCGAGAAATAGCTAAATAAATCCGACCGAGAATCTATGGGCAACATATCGAAACGCGTTTTCAAAAATGATTGACAGTTTGACTCTGTTAGGCCACTAAAAGAGTAATGGGCAAAAAACGATCGGGAGACGATAAAATAAAACTGTGATAAAAATGCACTTCGGCATTTCGTGGAAGATTGAATTAAAAAATTTTAATTTTGTTTAGGAAGCCGAAACCAATGTAAACCACTAAACCTTTTACACATTTATCCTTCCTCTTAGTAAGTTACAATTGTTTTTCTGGGTCGTTCCAACCTAAAAAAAATAATATCTTTCTTATCCTTCCTACTGTTACGTGTACACAGGCTGTAGGAATAGGCTCGGCTTTATCTGGGATACTTGTCCAGCACTTGGTCGTACAGTCCAATCAATCAGTCAACCGATCGTTAAAACATTATAATCTCTATTGCCCGAAAAGGCGTTTCATCTCCCGAAGAGCTCGAGAACACTTAATTCACCACTGACCAACGATCCGACTAACCCTATACATATTTAAATACTGCCCATTTTTATTTGGTAAATCTCTACACAGTCAAAAACCAATATTACAAATTGGAGATTAATCCAAAAACATCAATTAGTCGTCCTCAATAGCATACGCATATAACAGAGACCAGAAAACACTAGATGTTCAAACATCAATTTCAACGACAGTATGCAGATGTCTGTTAAGTTCAGCGAACGACTAATTTCTAAACTGGGCCTGTGTGGCCGGGCAAGACTGTTTGTGATCAACAACGCCATCTATTGCCAGATTTGAATAGTAGTATGACGACAACTCTAATTTTTTGATACATCGATCAACTCGAAATTTTTATTTTTCTGTCTGTACTGAGAGAGGAGAGTCAAAAAAGATTGAATAAGATCAGTTAAATATTATACAACGACCACCATTTTCCAAATACCGACTCATATATTATAGACTTATTGACTTATTTGACGCCATCTTGAATAACCCTATCTAGTCATTCCATTTCGTTGTACCGACTTATTTGTGACGTAATAACAACGCAATTTCTATTATATGATGATGAAAAAATTCTAGACATGTTGGTCGTTATCACTATAGATTTGGAAATAAAATCTGCATTTATTACATTTAGTCAAGAAATTTTGGAGACATTTCTGCGTAGACCGTCGTATTTAAATAAGTCAAAATTGGAATAAGTTGCGAGGTGACTTAGTTGAATAAGTCGTTGGCCACAAATAAGTCGCTATTTGGAAGACATCCTAAGTCAAACAAAGAATTCGAAGAAAATTCTACAGAAATGGGAAAATAGTTGATTTCATATTATTTTTTTTAAAATGAAAGAAACATATCTCCCCTCGAGAGCACAAAAAATGCTATAGACTATCAATCAAGAACACTTAAGGAATGGATAAGCAGGATTTCATGGTAAATCAGACAAACGAATGCTGTTCATATTTACTTTTTGAGATGTTCAATCAGGAAGCGAATTCAATACAAAGGAAAAGAAACTAATAATTACCGCGCAACGAGATGAACCTAATGACCTAATATTACTGTTCCTGATAGTACTCGACGGCACAATGCAAAAACAATTGACAATACTAGTACAATTGTTATCATATAAAAGTGCAATTATAATTTTTTTCAGTGAACTGAATTTACTAGATACAGATATCTCGAGGTAAAGCAGAAAGCTCGGAAGCTAGTAGAAAGAGTTGAGAGTGCCTCGGCCACTCGGAAGAAATAGCAACGATAATAAAAAAAATATCCACAAGATGGCGATTAGATTGAATATAAACTCCAATTGTCATTAACAATATTGGATGGAAGGCAGAAACATATTCAATTTAATGAATCGGTTCAGTCTCGTTCAGGACTTCTGAAAATGAGTAAAATTGTAAAATAAGGAAACAAACCCAAACCAGTTCAAGAATACTTCAAGTATTTGTAAACAAATGAAGAACCACAAATGTTATAACAGAGGTCTGATTAAAATGGACCGGAGAAAGTTCACCATCAATTTTAAGCAGACAGACATCAGACATATTAGGGACGCCAAAACCAATAATAGTGGCAGTGATATCTTTCAGCTTCAAACAATATTGAAAACTATTTTTCTAGGTTTTAAAAATTTTCCAATTTTGTGCAGCCCAGACATTAAATTGTAAAAACCTTATCATAATTATAATTGCTATAAATATTATTAATGTCAACACTTACCCGAAAAATTCATTAATCTCCTGTTAATTTATGCACAACACTAAACCAAACAAACACTTTTATTTATAATATATTGCATGCAACCATCCGAACTGGATTCCGTTTACCAATTATAGTTCTTAAAAAAACAAATTTCACTAATTTTTTTCTTGTATATAAATTGCATTAATTAATTTCACTCGCACTACAAAAAAATTTGCACCAAAATCGACACTAAAAGTCTAAAGGTCACTCGCGCTACTTTTCCACCTGAATTTCACTAATTTTTTTTTAAAGAAAATCTTAAAAATTGATACAAGAACACATCCGCGCAGCGTTCAATATGTTCGACACAACGTTGTGCACTAAACACAAAAAAATGTCTAATGTGTGTACACAAGAAACCAGAAAATATTTTTTTTTTTTGCTTTTTTCATTCAACCAAAACGGTTTTGCCCATCCGCAGCACTAAAAACGGTCTTTACAGAATTTAATAAGAAATAATTGGATAAAAATAAAATAAACGGTTAATAAAGTGTGGTTTAACACACTCAACCGTTGAATGTGTTTCGTTTTGTATTGTTGTGTGTTTTTTTTTAACATCAATCTACTAGAGTGGGGAGTACAATGTGTATACGGTGTCGCATACACGTACGTACAACGAAACACACTCCTCACTGCTGTGTGTACACGTATAAATTTAGACGGAAATGGAACAAGAGGCGTAGCATAAAAATGGTATGTAGCATAAACCGTAAAAAAAGCAAAAAATAAAAAAAAAATGTTACGTTTGCGCATCACGCTGTGCATATTTTATACACAAACACATACAAACACTAAAAGCTCGCTTATCATTTATAATAATCTGTATAAGCTCGGAATTTTAATATTTTTTTATTTTAATTAAAAATTTTAACGTTTATTTATGCCTGCACATAGAGATAAGTGCACGTTCACACACGTGTCAGCACGTTTAAGGCATAAATTGCAGTACCATAAAATAAAAAGTCTCCACATCGTGACAAAAGTGGTAATATTATTTTTAAGAGGCGGAGTAAACATTTTGGAGAGTTTTATTAAAGCAGAACCGATTCGAACAATAATTGCATGTATAAATTCTCTCTCCGCTCTGCGTAAACGTACATCTGTGTATATTTTTTCTGTTCTGTAACGAACAACCAATAGCGTAAACAAATCCGTACAATTTTATTCTAAACCAATGAACGAGCTGGATTCGGTTTTTGTTGCTTTATAACAGTGTATATAGGTATATATGTATGTATGTATATTCAAAAGTGACGTGTGTGTGTGGAAAGCAGTGTGCACAAAATGTATTATTATTATTAGATGAATATTAAATTGGTATCTAGTAAATGTGATAGTCCTAATCTCTAATGGATTTAAAATTGAATGGAAAAGTTAATTAATTTTATATATTGTTGTTGTTTGTGTATACAAGTGTTTTGAGGGGTGCGGCGCGCACACGATTTTGGAATGAGTCGCGCGAGCCTGATAAGTCTGGGAGAAAAAATGTGAAATGAAAATTGTTAATGAGATTTTTAACAGTGATAAAAATATTTACGGTTATGTTCTGGAGTGAATATATATTTCGTTGCACCGTATTTTAATAGTCGATTTGACATCCGAATGAGATCTGGAAGTGACAGTTGCTTCCTTTCACTAAAGAATAAATATTCGTGTTGATTTGGTAATATTACGATTACTGATTATTTATGAGCATATTGACATTTAATAATATACAATTTATTGTTATATTACTGCGCAATTGAAATCGTAATTTTGTCGATAGTTGTAGACGTATGTGATATAAATACATTAAAAACCTTTTAATTTCACCTATATACCTGTAGATATCACACATATAGTATTAAATATGACCCAGAGCAATTAGGTAAAGTGGTCGTTATGTAATATCCATTACGATTTTAAAATTCCCGATTGTGATTTTATGTTGCATACAAGGTACGAGACTTCTGAATACAAATATTATTTTGTATCTATATAATGCGGTCCACAATTTGTCATAGCGTGTAAAGTCGAAATAACAGCGAAACGAAAAATTTAACGTAATCTAGAAGACCAAAAAATTAGAGCGATTGATGACCATTAGATATTTAATTTTTTGTATTATACATTGTATAAAGACGACATAATCTTTGTGTGCACGAAGCAATTTAGTGATGGTATAAATAAATAAAAATACTTTGAAGAATGCAACATATATATGCAATAAACGATTATTAAATATGTTTCGCGACAGGTGATTTGATAGCGCGGTTCGTTTTAGAGGGAATTTTCTATATCATAAACAAATTATTTGATAAAATTTCAGACTTCGAAAATTACATTGTTTATATGTACATATTTTGAGATTGATTAAAGTTATGACATAAGTATGAAACTCCTTGAAGCGTTATTGAAAAATGCAGAAATGGATCAAGGGACTCTAAACACGCAAACTGTGTGTGTACACGAGCTTTTTTGGTTATTAAAGGTGGATTTTTTACATTGTCTACTTTGTTAAAATGATAAAGACATCTGCCCATGTTCTTTCACTGGCCTGTTTTTTTTATTACATCGGGATCAGAGAGAAAAAGAAAGCTTCTTCCGTTATTTTATTTTATCGGATCCATCCGATACATTTTTTTCGTTTTTATTTGTTTTCTCTGACCATTCTCAGATAGTCATTTCTTCATCTGAATTGTTTACATCCTCGCTTAATTAAAAAGCCTTTCAGCCCAAAATTAATACAAAGCAACAAAACATTAGAAACCATCCCGAAAAATATACAAAAAGCTTTGCTCCGGATCTAAAAATTGTTTATCTTACAAGTTTTCTTCCAAGTATATATGTGGCAGATTAATAACAATTCAATAATTGCAATAATACATTTAAAATTTAATTCTATTGTAAAAAAAATTCATGTTACGACAAAATGTCAGTCAAGACTATCAGGCAACCGCACATATTAACAAATTGGATGAATTATAACGACAACGGTTTTATTGACATTAAAAACAGATTTCGGTAGTCCAGCATCAAGTTTCATAAAGTTCAGATGAATTCGGCACCCCCTAATGACACCTGGAGTATTCTTCGCCGTCTTTCGTTAAGCCATATTCAGAAGTTTTAGGAAATACTAGTGAATTCTATATGTACCCTAATAGACCGCGGGTGTGAAGTTTCTGGACACTTTTGTTTAGCGTTCACTTTCAGAATTTGTACATAAATTTATGCGAGTGACAAAAACTAAATTTTTAGTCAAAAATATAGATTTTAGACAGATTTAGTTTTTTCCCCATGCGTACATTTTCAAATTTTTGTATTTTATATTCTTCTTTTCATAAATAATTTTAATCGTCAGGAATATATGTCAGGAATATATATGACTACTACTGTCATAGTGATCAGTTGCACAAAAATAAAAAATAAAAATAAATAAAAAATATTAAAACAGAAAATATAAAGATACTTAATTAATTAAATCAATTCATCATATGAGGGGTGCTAGGTGACAGCCTCCATGTGGCGCATCCTGGGCAATGAACTGTAAATCGAACGGTTGTGGTATCCAATCCCTACGTAGTAGAGAAACAGTATAGCAGATAATCAACAAAAAAATGAGATGTCGAGTATAAACAATAAAATACTCCAGAAGAGTCAGAACTTAGATTCTAAACCCCATCCCGAATTCTCACGCTGATTCGCGGATTCTGGAGGGAGCAACGAGACATTGCAAAGGAAATTGTCGGTAGGCAACCAGGCTAATCCTTTTCCTAGTACTACTGGAAGCACGGAACAAGCGATAAATGAATGGCCTTTTGATAGAAGAAGTACGGCACTTCCTAGAACACCACAAATCACTCCACCGCCAGACAGCACCACACTGAGAGAACTTAATTTTGAGAAGGGAAATATCTCTTATATGAAGCATAAGCCAGCTATCAACTCAACTTCTAATGCCACGCCCAGTGCACAAACAGCTACAATAAACAACGCGCAGTTAATAAATAAATTTGAACAAATGGAGAAATTAATTGCGCAGCTGAACAATGAAGTTACCGTGCTAAAGAAAGAAAACCTTATGCTAAAGGAAACAGTAAATAAAAATAACAACACAGGAAACTCAGCATTAATGAACAAGCAATTTCAAATACTTACAGATCAAGACGAATATCACACTGATGAAGATGAACTTGAAAGGGAAACCAATTGGATACTACGGAAATTCAAGAGAGCAAACAAGAAAACAAGAAAAGAAACCAACCTAAGCAAGAGGAAAGCTAAATCATCACCAACTAATGCATTAAAAGTGCATGAGCCAGAAAATAAGAAACATGCTCGATCAATATTCTAGGAAATAACAAATCACGGTAGTATTCAGAAACTGATGAACGAAGTAGTGCGCGAAATGACTACAAGGTAATATCGCTCAGTAGTAATATTTGGAAAATAAATACAACATAGCCTGAAGATTATAAACCTCTAGCTAACAAATTAAATTCTGATGGTCACCAGAGGTACACCTACGAGGATAAAAATGATCAACCAATTAAAGTAATGGCAAGAGGTCTCCATCCAACTTGTTCAAAAGATGAAATTATTGAGGACCTGCAAAACAAAGGCCTGAAAATAGTCGATGCAGTCAACATCATCAGAAAAGAGAGACGAGAAAACAGGGAGGGAAATGTTGAAATCATGAGAAGAGGTCTCCCACTAGTCATGCTAACCTTCGGCATCCAAGAAAAAATCGAAAATATCTATATTTAATATTATCTGCTATCATCAACTTATGAGTTAAAATAGAAACATCGATAAAGATCACTCGGCTAATACCTCAATGTAAAAACTGCTAAGATTATAATCATACACAAAAGTACTGTCATCGTGAAGCAAGATGTGTTAAATTCCCAGAAAAACAAACAGGAAACGACCGAAGTGTATCAACTGTAATGGCCAGCATCCAGCCAACTACAGAGGATGTGAAATAGCAGTAGAACTACAAAAAATGAGAGATAAACCACGCAAACCAGATACACCAAAAAATGTACAATCTATAAAAAAAACCACGGAGCTTAAATCGTCAACTGCGAGTAAATGAAAACGTTACTTATGCACAAATAGTTCGGCAATCAGAGCAGAAACAGTTAAAAATGAATCTCGTTTTACAGGACATCTGAGAAATCTAGAGAACCTCAACAAAAGACTTATTTCGCAGAAAATTCTGAGGAAATTCTGTCTGCAAAGCACACTAGAAGAAATAAAATCACAAACTAGTTTCAGTAAAAGAGTAGAACAGAACCTTGATCTTGAATTTCACCAAAACTGCATTCTGTAAAATAAAAGGATATAATTGATACCATGCATTACATCCAGAGAACAAAGCTAGAGGTGGATCAGCTATCATCATAAAAAATTATGTAAAACATAACGAAGAACTTAAAGTCGAGAAGCTTTCCATGCAAGTCACAACAATCAAAATACAATTAAACAATAGTAAAACTTGTGGTATCTCAGCAATATACTGCCCTCCAAAATACAATCTCAAACAAGTAAATTATACTAATCTTCTCAAAGCATTAGGAAGTGTCTTTTTAATTGGAGGGGACTATAATGCAGAAAATACCTATTGGGGATCACGGTTAACGACTGCTGAAGGAAAAGAACTGTTCGCAGCAGGCAAACAACTAAAATGCGAGTTTCACTCAGGTGGTACACCAACCTATTGGCCTACGGATATCAGTAAGACTCCAGAACTTATAGACTTCTTTATTACAAAGGGATTTCAGATAAATATATCCAAATAGAGAACAGTGAAAGTCTATCACCAGTTATTATGATACTTAGCCAAACAATTATTATGAAAGAGAGCAACCCGAAATTAACGAGCTTCAAAACCAATTGGGATCTCTTCCAAACACAGTTAACAGAATGAATTAGTCTGCAGAGCCCAATACAGGGGCCATCCCAAATAGAAGATGAACTAATAGTAAAGAGATGAAGCGCAATGGCAAAAACATCGAAACCCGGAAAATAAGAGGGCATTTAAACATTTGTGTAACAAATTAAAATACCTAATAAAAGACATTAAAAATCAGTCAGTTAATAAATACCTCAACACTGTAACTGGGCAAAAAGATACTGATTATTCATTATGGAAAGCAATTAAGAATCTTAAAAGACCCAAACTTCAGACTCCTCCAATTAAAAATATTGAAAATCGGGCCCGAAATGCTAAACAAAAAGCAGATTTGTTTGCAAATCATCTTTAAGAAACATTCCAACCTTACCCCAATCAAACGGAAGAGAAAAATATCACCCCGATAAATAAACAGGAAGAACTAAAAATTACACCTGTAACATTGAAAGAACTAAAATGGGAAATCAAGAATAATCTGAATGCGTATAAGGCTCCAGGATATGATCTTATAACGGGTCAGATAATAAAAGTGTTACCGGAGAAAGCGTTGAGGAAACTACTGCATATAATTAATGCAGCATTTTGACTAAGATATGCACCAAGACAATGGAAAGTTGCAGAAGTAATTATGATACTTAAGCCAAACAAACCCCCGAATGATAAAGCTTCATATAGGCCAACTTCTCTGCTACCGACATTATCGAAACTATTTGAAAAGGTTCTTCTTAAAAGACTAAAACCAATTATCGAAGAAAGTAATCTTATCCCCTCACATCAGTTTGGATTAAGGATAAACATTCTACGATAGAACAAGTACATCGAATTACTCATGTAATCGAGAAATCACGCGCAAGCGCAAGCGTTCGATAAAGTATGGCACCAGGGGTGAATTCTAATTGTTTGAATTCTAATTCAAACTTCATCGAGATGTTCCGGAGTAATTTTTTAAAATTTTAAAATCATACATATCAGAGACGCACTTCCGAGTAAAGTATGAGAATGAATACTCACAACTAAAACAAATAACATCAGGAGTGCCACAAGGGAGTATTCTTGGGCCAATCCTATATCTCCTATATACTAGAGATATACCAAACACAGAAGCAACAATGGCGACTTTTGCAGATATGTTATTGGACAAAGAAATGGCGAATCAAATTGTATGAAGCAAAATCAATCCAAGTCAACTTTACAAATCTAAAAGTTAATCATATACCAATAATGATAAACTCAATAGTAGTACCGCATGCTAACACTGCTAAATATCTTGGCATGACTTTAGATGCTAAACTTAGATGGAAGGAACACATAAAAAGAAGAGAGAAGAACTAAACATAAAATTTAGAAAAATGCATTGGCTCTTAGGGAAACAATCTGAACTAGCGATCCATAACAAACTGCTGCAGGCTATACAAACAAATCCTGAAACCAGTATGGACATATGGACACCCCAACTCTGGGGGTGTGCCAAGAAGACAAATATCAAAATCATACAAACTGTTCAAAATGAAATCCTGCGATGTATTGTTAATGCACCGTGGTACATTCGAAACGACAACCTCCATCGAAATCTAAAGATTGAGCTTGTCGCGGATGAAATTAAGCATCATGCAACAAAACACCTACAAGGTCTGCACCCACATGAAAATCTGGACCTACGCTCTATGCTGACTACTACACCAACAAGAAGACTGCAAAGAATCAAACCACTGGACTTATCGGGACCTGAAGATCAGTAGACTTACTGATCAAAATACTTTATTATGCAATGTAAATTTCTAAATGGGTGCAACACTCAGTCGCAACGTAATATAAATAAATATATGAAATTTTAGGTTTTGCACTTCAAATTCACGATTTTGCAAATGTATTCAATTTTTTTTAGTTCATTCACAACTTTTTACAATTCAACCACAATTTTTTATACTTCATTGTCAATTTTTACTAAATCAACCACAATTTTTTGCAAATCAAATTCGTGTTTTTTTCAAAGTAAATTCAAATATTTTTAACACAAATTCAAGTTTTAATATTTTAAGTTCGAAATTTTTTTGGAACTTTTTGCAAAACAAATTCAGTGCTTCTCCATTTGCCACAGTATGTAACTCTAAGAAAACTTGGAAACTAATTGATGAGATTATAGGAAAAAAAAATTTAGGCCAAAGTCCAATAACGCGCATTAGAAAGTTCCCAGTTTTGGTTGTTTCTGGTTCGCTAGCCATTACCAATGAATTTAATAGCTTTTTTATAAAAGTTACATCCGGCACATTCTCAATGTTTTACAATACCACATTATCCACCGATCTCCATGAATTCTCAAGAATTACAATGGGTTCTTCCAATGGTTATATGTCATCTTGCGTTTTTGAACCAATACAATCGGTTGAACTAAAATCCGAAATTAAAAAATTGAAAAACAAACCCTCCAAAGGTATAGAAAAGATTGACAATTTTTTAGTGAAAAACTGATCTTGGTATTTGTTAGATATTTTGAAATATCTGTTTTATTTGAGCCTAGCTAGAGGAATCTTTCCAGATGTATTTAAACGACCTCTGGTAATATCGCTTTGATGAGTTGGAGCTTAATAATATTAGAGTCTTTTATCTACTTTTTCTAAACTGTTTGAGAAAATGGTGAAGCGCCGACAGCTCAATTATCTCGGTAAGATTAAATTTCTAAATGAGCAACAATTCGGTTTCACAGCGGAGAAATCTACTGAGGAAGCGCATTGTTGCACATTCGATATAGTGTTGATCATGACATTCTGCTTACGAAATTGATGTTCATTAGGGGTGAGAGGCGTCATACTAGATTGGTTTGTTAGATATCTTAACAATCGTTGTCAAGTGGTTAAAGTGAAAGGTGTATAAGTGACCCAGATAGAGTGTGGTGTTTCCCAAGGCTCGGTGCTTGGACCCCTACTATTGCTTATTTACGTTAATTCCATTTTCGAAATCTATCTGTTGGGTCAGACAACAGCGTTTGCCGACGACTTGGCTTTGTGTTATCCATTTGATTGCAATTCATCAGAATCTTAGCTTGCATTACAAAGTGATTTATCAAAACTTACCAAATTGTTCTATTACCATCGGTTGGCTAAATTACACAAACTACACATTTTGATTATGTCGATTCTTAAAAAAAAAAAATATTTATGGAGAAAAGCCGATAACTATGGCTTGAGATATATACGACAATGCACGATGTAACACATAACACATTAAAAACGCCCAGTCGTAACTTTTTGTCACCACCAGGAATCGAACCCGGGACCCCCGAATTACATAGCAAGCGCTCTACTTACTATGCTATCGAGGGCGGCATTTTCACTATGGTGATAAATTATTTAATTAAAGGAAAACGACTACTATAGAGTTAAAAATGTGCTTTCCACACCAAAGGAACACAAAGAAAGATACATTAAAATTCGAAAAAGAAAAATGGACATCGAAACAAAAAAAATTAATAGAAAAAAATATGTTAAAAGCGAACAATTAAAGTTAAAAAGAAAAGAATGAGAACTAAAGGAGGACGAACTAAATAAAATAATTAATTTAATTTAATATTTTAAAAAAAATCACTTTTTATAAAATTTTTAATAATTATAAAAAGTTTGAAGTTTATAACCCATATTTTATTGAATCCCGAATCCTTTTGGCTCCTTCCGCTAAATAATCTAACATCACTTCTAGCTTGGCATTTGTGTCCATATTATCTTCTGGCTCAATTTCGTTTTCGTCACAACACAAGTTATCATGCGTGCAACACAAATTAATGATTTGTGCGGTTTTCTCAGGTGAATAATGTAATTCCCGTGAATGTAGCAAACATCGCCAACGTCCCTTTAGTATACCAAACACGCGCTCTACAATTGAACGAGCTTTGGCATGGATCTTGTTGAGAAGAGCCTCACTAGACCCTTCAGTGGTTTTCCGGTATATGGTGTCACCATCCATGGTTCTAGAGTATACCCGGAACCCCCTAAATAATAATAACCACTTAGTATGTTATTTAAATAATGTCATGATAATAGTATTACCTAATAACCAAGACGTGTTATCCCCTGCAATCAACTGGTGTTATTTCCATTTTCCAGCCGCAAGTCTATAAAATCAAATTATAAAATTTATTTTGTTAAATTAACTATTAAGCGATCAACTTTCTATTAAAAAAAATGATGCTCATTTTAGGACGGGCTTATTATATTTATATGTGTGCCATCGACACAGCCTATAACTCCTGGAAAGCCCGTTTCATTCTGCATTTTTCATCCTCCGAAATATTAAAGTTAATATATTTTTCACACATTGTTGATTTCAAAACGTTTAACGTTTCATTCAATATCATCGATACTGTAGATTGAGCCATGCCAATCAAATAATCTTGCACCATTGCATGCTGGTAAGAGCTTTCAGCTAGAAATCGAAGCGTGCTTCCAAGTTTTAGTATCGGAGTAATTGCATCCTTATTGTTGGTCGGCTTAAAATGAGATTCGGCTTCCCTTAAAATAATACTGAAAACGTCTTTATTTACTCGAAACAGTTTAATAATTCTGAACTAAAAAAAATAGTAATTATTGTTTGGCACCTTTTATTCGGCATGTCGATAGGATTAGAAGTCATACGCAGGCGTTTCCTTCGTATATAACCCAGCGTTACTTGCTCATCGAAGTCACTATCGCTCGAGTCAACAAAAAAAACCAATTGTGTCCATCATATATAAACTGTCGAACACACACTTTTAACACAAGAACAAACACAACAATAAAGAAAAAATGACGTTTGTTTTTACTATGACAGTTACTCAAAACAAAAGCCAAATTTGGAATGAAGTTTGCAACGTTTTAAATTTTAGCTAAAACAACACAAAATAGCATACTTCATGGCGGCGGATTGAATTAACGATTTCGTATTTTATGAAATCGAAAAAAATTAGGTTATCGATTTTCGTCTCCTTCCATCAAACTTTTGCTGCTCTATTTATACCATTAAGCGTCCATCCCGCTACCATCTCTCTCTAGTTTCTTTTAAATGTACCAAGTCATTGAATGAGTAATTCAATTCGCCACTACTGTACCAAAATTGTTCGGTTTTGTTTTCTTCGGCGGTTTGATTTCTCGATTGGTTATCATGTGAGAGCAAGAAAGTTAAAATATCGCCATTAATTCAACTTCATACGGGTTTGTTTCTCGGTTAATATAACAGTTCTGATGCGTAGCAGGGAAAGGACAGTAGGTTATTGGATTTTGGTATATTTTTGAGTTTGTAACGGGATGAGGAAGCAAAGGAATGTCTTATCTTTTGGTGGAAGACGAATTGTCCTTGGCTACTCCTTTAACACGATGGACTAATGTGGTCTGTGCCATCTCACCCAACTAAAACTGTTACAATTTAGGTAATTTTTTTTTTTTTTTTTTTTTTTTTTTTTTTATTTAAATTATTACAACTGAATACAATTCATCTAGTAATTTTTCTTTCTTAATTTAATCACTTGTGAATGAGAAGACGCCCATTGGCCGGCTCCATTTATAGGTTATTTACTGTAGTAGTAGTCTTTGCTTTGGTGTCCTTAATCCATTAAATCAATTGGTTTCGTTCTCTGCAATCGTCTTACTGCATGGGAGGTGTCCAACATACCACGAAGCTCTTCATTTACGTGTTGATAAATACGTTGTCCATGTATTACTGCAAGTTTTTTTATTTCTTCTTGGACCGTCGGGATATTTAGATCCCGATGAAGGTCATCATTCCTAATGTACCACGGAGCGTTAACTATACCACGTAGCACTTTGTTTTGAAAAGTTTGTATTATTTTAGTGTTGGTTTTCTTTGTACAGCCCCAGAGCTGTATTCCGTAAGTCCATACAGGCTTTAGCACCTGTTGATATAGTAGCAATTTATTTTCGGTTGACAATTCCGAGTTTTTCCCGAGCAGCCAATACATTTTTCGATATTTGATATTAAGTTCTTCTTTTTTCTTTTTAACGTGCTCTTTCCATCTGAGCCTGGTATCTAAGGTCATCCCTAGATATTTAGCCTTATTTGCATACGGAATCTGCTGACCGTTAATGATTTCAGGTTTGTAACTGACTTTTAGATTAGTAAAATTCACATGCGTGGATTTTGATTCATTGAGCCCGATTCGCCACTTTTTTGTCCATTTTATGATTTTGTCACATGCTTCTTGAAGTTTCGTTGTCGATTCCTCGATAGTGTCTCCTACTGAGAGAACTGCAGTGTCATCAGCAAATGTTGCAACGGTAACATCGTTTAAATGAGGTAAATCTCTGGTGTAGAGTAAGTAAAGAATTGGTCCCAAAACACTACCCTGTGGGACTCCTGCCGAGATCTTTTTTAGCTCGGAGTATTCATCTTCATATTTCACCCGAAAGTGGCGATTCTCTATGTATGATTTTAAAATCATGTAATATTGTTTTGGTAAATCTCTATGTAGTTTAAAGAGTAAACCTCTGTGCCATACCTTATCGAAGGCCTGTGCCACATCTAAGAAGATACCAGAGCAAACCTTTTTCCTTTCTAATGTATTCTCAATGACATCTGTAAGCCTGTGAACCTGCTCAATAGTGGAGTATTTCTCCCTGAAACCAAACTGATATTCTGGGATAAGGTTTCGTTGTTCTATGGTTATTTTCATTCTTTTGAGCAGCAGCCTCTCAAACAATTTCGCTAGTGTTGGTAGAAGTGAAATTGACCGATAAGATTTTCTATCATTCGGTGGCTTGCCCGGTTTCGGAATCATTATTACTTCTGCTACTTTCCACTGCATTGGCACATGTTTTTTCCTGATGATCGCATTGATTATGTGCAGTAATTTACGGGTCCCTTTTTCAGGCAGCTCCTTTATTATTTGCCCTGTTATCAGATCGTAACCAGGAGCTTTCTTTGTTTTTATGTTCTTAATTTCTGCTTTTAGTTCTTTCAATGTTACAGGCCTGATATCTTCGAAATCAGATATTCTGGGCGTATCAGCAGTGTTTTCGTAACTGGTCTGCCGACCTAGAGGTTGAAATGTTTCTTCAAGATGTTCAGCAAACAGGTCAGCTTTATCTTTCGCACTTCTAGCCCAGTTCCCATCGTTTGTTTTGATTGGGGGGATCTGCGTTTTTGGTCGTTTTAACCCTTTTGTTGCTTTCCAGAGGGAATAGTCGGTATCTTTAGTTGGGGCTAGAGAACAGAGATATTTTCTAATTGTTTCATTTTTCACTGCTTTTATGAGTACCTTAAGTTTGATGCACAAGTTGTTTAAGGTGGTTTTATCTTGCGGCGCACGTGTATTCTGCCATTTGTTTCGGGCTTTTCGTTTTTCCTGCATTAATTCTCTTACTTCTATTGGGTAAATAACGGCGTTTTCTTTCCTGGATGATAATTTGGGGGTGCATTCCCAAGCCGACCATTGTATGACATCAAGGATCCGGTCTAGTTCCTCTTCTATTTCATATTCACTTTTGATTGGCACTTGAAGTTCTATTTTTTCCTCCACTAACTGCTTAAACAATTCCCAATTTGTTTTGTTGTTTGTTAGTTGTGGTGAATTTGTTTTTTCTATTACATTTTCACTAACCGTCATAATAACAGGAGAATGATCAGATATTAGACTTTCATCATTTTCTAAGAAGATGTAGCGTTCCGATATGCCTTTAGTGATGTAGAAATCTATTAGATCTGGGATTTTGTTAGGATCTGTTGGCCAGTACGTCGGTTTCCCTCCTGAGTAAAATTCACAGTTTGAGTATTGGGAAGCTGCAAGTAATTCCTTGCCTTTTGGAGAGGTTAATCTTGAACCCCAGAAGGTATTTTTTGCATTAAAATCACCTCCGACAATGAAGTTACTTCCCAATTTCTGGAACAGATTAATGTAGTCTTCTTTTTTTAGGTTATACCTTGGGGGGCAATATATTGCAGATATATTACAGGTGTTGTGATGACCAAATTTAACCGTCACGGTGGTTACTTGCATGGATTCTTTTTCTATTTTTAATTCTTCATGATGTTTGATATTATCCCTAATAAATATAGCTGACCCTCCTCTTGCTCGTTCTGCAGGGTGTGTGGTATGGTAACAAGTATATCTCCGGATTGATACATAGGAGCTGCTGGTAAAATGTGTTTCTGATATTAAGCATATATCAATTTTCTCTGTATTTAGAAATAGTTCTAATTCTTCTAGGTGTTGTGTTAATCCGTTTGCATTCCATATAGCTATTCTTAATGAGTAGTTTTGATGTCTGGTTTCTGTTCCGCAATTATGAGTTGAACTAGGTATTGCAGACATTATTTATTTTTAACTATTTTGGAACTTGGTATTTCCAGCAAGATTATTGTTAAAATAATTTTTGGACTTGCTGGAATTCTAGCACATTTTAGTTTTGGTGAGGCTGAGTTTGGCTGGGTCAACTCTCAACGGGTTGTCTTGTTGACGGGTAAGTGGAGCAATAGGATAATTCCTTGGCCGATTATTTTCAGCCTTATTTTGTAAAAAATCCAGAACTTCATCCGGGGTTTATGTTGGAATCCCGGTTCAGCTCAACATACCAGACCCGAAGATAATTAGTTAAGAAAGTGTTCAGCACGGCAAGATTCCAGAACTTCTCTAAAATCCATTTTTAAATTCACATCCAATTTTGCTTACCTGATTTGACAATAATTGGTTGGGATATGGCCAAGTTCTATTCAGAATGGTCGAATTTTAGAACTTCATTAAGAAGATACGATACAATTCCAATATACAAGTTGAGCCTACTTTATTAGAATCCTAGCCCAGCTTTTCAAGCTGAATTGGAAGAATTTCGGTTGGGAAACGGCCTGGTTCCATTCATTATAGCCGAATCCCAAAATTTCGTCAAATTTGGCTTTGTTCCCCGTATTTGATCATCATTTGTTGAGAGATGGCCTAGTTCCATTGAGCATTATGCTAGAGTTCCAATCCAATTCTGAATACCATATTTGAAAGTTATTGGTTGAGGAATGGTAAAGTTCCATTGAGAATGGTATAATATCCTGGGGCGGTGTGTTGTGCCATCGCTTCGAATCGAGATTCGAAAAACTCGAATGGCGGTATGTTGTATCATTTTCGAAAAGCAAAAAAGATATACAACTTTCACTTTTTCGATTCGAATTTTTTCGAATTCGACTTTTTCCAATTCGAAGTGATGGTGCAACATACCGCCCCTGGGCAGTATAATGATACTTGAATCGAATATTCTTTGGAAATTTTTTTCGAAATAAACTAAATTTATTTGAAATATTCAATCCGGAAGTTAATCTGACATTGATAGTTTTCCCGGAGCCATTGCCTTGTCTCACATATTTTTGCAATTTTTTGAATTTTTCGTGGTTGCCGAATTCAAGGGTTAAATACTAATGGATTTTAGAGTAATTTTTATTATTATTCAAATAACTGTGGTTTCAGGAACTTCTCTTGTAAGTTGTGGAGGTGCAGGAGGATTATATTAATTATTGTTTATATTATTTAGGAAGCCGGAAAATATTAATTTAGAATTAAATTTCAGGAAATCTACAGATACCTGTCAAATGATATTCATTTGAAATATTAGTTGCTGATTGTGTAGTTTAGAATTGTGTTGTCATTGTATTATTAACTATCAGCTTTACCTAGATGCCTGGAACCAGGGCGATTCAATTAATCAGTTTTGTTTAGGAAGCCGAAAAGTATTAATTTAGAATTAAATTTTAGGAAATTTCTGGATACATGTGAAATAATATCATTTTTTCTTAGGTTGCTGATTTGAAGCAATTGAAGCAATTGTTGAAGACCAATAACATCGTTATCCGTTAAACCTATTAAACCTTTATCCTTTCTCTAGTAGATTAGAATTGTGTTGTCTTTGTGTTACTAACTATCGGCTATACCTAGGTGTCTGTAACCGGGCCGATTCTGTCCCACTTAACTAACCTATCCAATCCTTCGGTTTTGTTATATGTAAAAAAGAGTGTACGGTGGGCCCGGCGTCAACCGGGAGCTCCTGTGTAAGAACTTGGTCGTACATTCACAATCAATCAATCAATCAATCAATTTTGGAACTTGGTATTTCCAGCAGGTTAAGTCGATTCAGAATAAACTTATTTAGTTTATTCTGTTCCTCAAGGCTATTTAGAATTGCTTGGACAGTGTTTTTGAAATTTTCGGTACCGTTTGCCTCATTTTCTTTCGAATTTGAAGCGGCCTGTGCATATGTATAATTCTCCCTATACGCATAGATGATTCGTTTCTTGCTCGATTCTTATTTGGATGACTTAGAGGGGGTTTGCGTGCCTGATCCCTCATTTTTTGTAGCTGCTTGGCAACCTCACATCCTCGGGAGCTGGCTGGATGCTGCCCATTACAATTTATACATTTTGCTGGTACTTCTTTTGATAGTTTGCAAGTTTGTGTTGGGTGCTTTCCAGCACATTTCACACATCTTGGATCGCGCGCGCAATATCGTTGCGTATGGTTAAAGCCTTGGCATTTTTTACATTGTACTATTCTTGTACTGCCTCTTTTAACAGCTTCGATCTTTACTCGCATGTTGAGTATGCCAGTTATGTTGTAAATGTTTTCTATTTTCTCGGATTTATCAAACGTTAGCATGAACAGGGGAAGCCCTCTTTTTGAAACGGCTTCTAGTCGGTTCTCTCCGCTACGTCTCTCTTTTTTAATAATGTTTACGGCATCAAGGATTTTAAATCCTTTATTTTCTAGATCCTCCATTATTGAATTAGTTTCACAGGTTGGATGTAGCCCTCTTGCCATGACCTTGATGGGACGCTCGTTTTTATTTTCGTACGTGTACCACTGATATTTTTGCGTATTCAGCTTCATTGACAAGTTTCTGTATGCGTTTGGATTTGAAGTGTTAATCTTCCATACATTATTGTTCAGAGCAGTAATTTTATACTCTTGTTCCGTAACAGTACTCATTACAGGATTTCTGAGTAGTTCGTTACTCCTACTATGAAAATCGGTGGGGCTTTTACCTTTGTCTGTGCTTCATTTTGTTGAGCTGGTTGCCGTTCGGATGATTTTTCTACCTCATCGAGATTTATTGGCGAAAGTGATTTCTCTTTTGGTTTAGCTGGTTGTTGGTCTAGAGCTATTTGTTTCTTGATGATTAACTGTTTTTTAGAAACCTCTTTTGAAGTTTATAGTAAAGTTTCTGCCATTTCTGGTGAGTGTTGAGCTTTCCTTTTCTTACTTGGTCTTTTACTTCGTTTCAACACCCAATTTGTTTCTCTTTCCAATTCTTCTTCATCCGTATGGAATGGATTGATTTCATCATCGATTGCAGGATTAGGTTTCGTCCCAAGTTCTGCACGTGTTTCAACTGCTTTTTTGAGTTCTTCGTTCTCTTTCTTTAAAATTGTAAATTCTTCTTTCAATTTAGTTGTAAATTCCTTTATTTCTCGTAGTTGTTCACGGAGTTCAGCATTTTCCTTCTCGTACTGAAATATATTTTCAGTTGAAGATTTTGGTGATCTTGGTAATTTGGAACTTCGTCCAAATGGGTTAAACAATGATTGGCCCACCCCAGAATCTATTGGGCCTGCCTCCGAAGAGTGTGGATTTGTCAGCATATCTGTTGCTGTACCACCTGGGGTATTACTTTCCGTATTTGTTGTATTCATTGTTTGTTTTAGCCAATTTATACCACTGGCATTTGGTCCCCGGTAGCACTTTGCTACTGCCGAAGAAGTACCCACCCCCCGCGACGTGGACGCGGCTACCTTGGTGTTACCTAGGTGTACACAGAGACAGCCGAAGCCCTCTGAGTACCCTAGGCTGAGGGGTATTTATTTAGGTAATTTGCGAAAAATAATTGCTCAAGCTAAATGGGGATTTTCCAGCATGTGCCAAAATCCAGGACCTAGGATAGAGAATTCTAGATTTACATTCAAGTTGTATTCTTTGAGGAAATAATCAGGACATAGATCGTCTAGCAGTAAACAAGAGACCTCGTTTCTACCACAATTGAACCTAAGCAACATGATAAAACACAATCAAACAGTGCTACTGAATTCGACCTCAGAAACAAAATTAAGGCACTGGTAGCTTGAGGTATCACCAATTAATAAAAAAGCCTTATCCTGCGATACCTCAGAACCTTTAATTTTTTAATTATTTTTTATCCTCGGACCTGCCAAAGTTAGAAAAGACTAATATAGTGACGGTTGTGGATGATACGGCCATCTTAGCAGTCGCTGATAGAATAGAAGAATCCACAAGCACATTGTAAAGAGCTACTAATATTGCTAGCACCTGAACGAAGAGATGGCGAATAAAACTTAATAATACAAAATCTGTTCACGTAAACGAATGCGAAACTAAAATGGAAAGACCATGTGAAAAAGGAAAACAGAAAGATGGATTGGCCCTTAGGAAGAAATTCTGAGCTATCTGTACAAAGAAGACCAGTGCCAATATCATCCAATCTGATCCAAATAGAGGCTTTTTCCCGTTTTTAATGGAATCTGCTAGAAGAACACAAAGCCTTCGTAGTCTGGGAACGCTAAAAAGAGCATCGGCTTGAAAAGTTGTCGAATTTCCCTAAAATTACCGAGCACGAGTATCCTATCGCGATTCATTTCCATGTAATTTCCCAATTTCATACATCATTTTGTAAGTTTCGGCCAAACGATAATTTTTTTAAAGTAAAACACTTTAAAAAAAAATATTCCTTCTCGTACTGAAATATATTTTCAGTTGAAGATTTTGGTGATCTTGGTAATTTGGAACTTCGTCCAAATGGGTTAAACAATGATTGGCCCACCCCAGAATCTATTGGGCCTGCCTCCGAAGAGTGTGGATTTGTCAGCATATCTGTTGCTGTACCACCTGGGGTATTACTTTCCGTATTTGTTGTATTCATTGTTTGTTTTAGCCAATTTATACCACTGGCATTTGGTCCCCGGTAGCACTTTGCTACTGCCGAAGAAGTACCCACCCCCCGCGACGTGGACGCGGCTACCTTGGTGTTACCTAGGTGTACACAGAGACAGCCGAAGCCCTCTGAGTACCCTAGGCTGAGGGGTATTTATTTAGGTAATTTGCGAAAAATAATTGCTCAAGCTAAATGGGGATTTTCCAGCATGTGCCAAAATCCAGGACCTAGGATAGAGAATTCTAGATTTACATTCAAGTTGTATTCTTTGAGGAAATAATCAGGACATAGATCGTCTAGCAGTAAACAAGAGACCTCGTTTCTACCACAATTGAACCTAAGCAACATGATAAAACACAATCAAACAGTGCTACTGAATTCGACCTCAGAAACAAAATTAAGGCACTGGTAGCTTGAGGTATCACCAATTAATAAAAAAGCCTTATCCTGCGATACCTCAGAACCTTTAATTTTTTAATTATTTTTTATCCTCGGACCTGCCAAAGTTAGAAAAGACTAATATAGTGACGGTTGTGGATGATACGGCCATCTTAGCAGTCGCTGATAGAATAGAAGAATCCACAAGCACATTGTAAAGAGCTACTAATATTGCTAGCACCTGAACGAAGAGATGGCGAATAAAACTTAATAATACAAAATCTGTTCACGTAAACGAATGCGAAACTAAAATGGAAAGACCATGTGAAAAAGGAAAACAGAAAGATGGATTGGCCCTTAGGAAGAAATTCTGAGCTATCTGTACAAAGAAGACCAGTGCCAATATCATCCAATCTGATCCAAATAGAGGCTTTTTCCCGTTTTTAATGGAATCTGCTAGAAGAACACAAAGCCTTCGTAGTCTGGGAACGCTAAAAAGAGCATCGGCTTGAAAAGTTGTCGAATTTCCCTAAAATTACCGAGCACGAGTATCCTATCGCGATTCATTTCCATGTAATTTCCCAATTTCATACATCATTTTGTAAGTTTCGGCCAAACGATAATTTTTTTAAAGTAAAACACTTTAAAAAAAAATATAATACAAAATTTTACAATTCGCACGTGCTTTCATTTATTTCACAAAGTTTTGCTACATTGAAATGTTTTCCAGAATTTTTTAAAGCCTCTTGTCACAATTTTTTTAATCGTATCATTGCATAAATTCAATTCATTCCCTTGTGCTTTTCTACGAAGCTCACCGAGAATCCTAAAATTTTAATAAATAAATATTATTATCCGAAATACGAGCAAACTTAATTATTTTGTGATATAAACCTGCAAGAAGCTTTCGTCGAAAGTAGTTTATCCTCATCGACTTTAATAACATCTAAAAGTTTTTCGTCAATACCCCGAGTCATCTCAATAAAACATCTGTCGTTGCGATAATTATGCATCACTAAAAATTAATTTTTGATTAATATATTTTATATGAAAGTTTAAAAAACATTACCTTGATAAACAGTCGCATTATTTTGACATTCGTAATCGACAATGTGGGATACCGCTTCATACATTTTGTAACTGGTAATATTCGTTTTGGAATCCTGGCACAGAGACATGTATGGGATGAAATCCTGTATACACTCAAGGGTGTCATAATAAAGCTCACAAATGAAATTCGGATAATTTTTAGCATTTTTCACACTGTCGGAGTCATATTTCATTATAGTTGGATCATATATGTCGGCTATACGGTTTATGCCTTTTGTATAACAATTTTTAAATTCGGTGTATTTGTCCTGTATGTAAAAAAAAATTGTTTTCAATTGGTTCAAAAATTTGAGATCATTTTTATATAAATTATAAATACATCGGCTTCTTTGTAAACGCTGTATTCAAAGTTGTATGGATTACAATTTCCAAATATTCCTAATTGAATATATAAAACTAGCCCGTGGACATGGCTTCTGAGTACTGGACGGATGCTTAAAGGTTCTTCTCCGATGGCATTTAGTAATTGTAAGGTCAAAACGAATACTAAAAAAATCACAGATTTCATGTTTTCTGCAAATACATATTGAAAATTGAAAAATTTAAGTTAATTTTAATTTTTCACTAAATTAACCTAAGCCGAAAATTTATTTTAGATTCCTAATATGTATGTGACGATAGCCAAAATTCCACCAAAGAAAAATGCAATGATAACATTAATTATTGCTATCATGACATTTTTTACTATCAGCCCCGAAAATATTTGCTATCACGATAGTTAAAAACTTTCATGACAGTTAAAACTCTCGGGATTGAGATTAGAAATAGTACTTTTAAAAACATGTTTGTGAAGTAAACCCAATTTTCATATGATGTGAAGATAGACTAAATTCAGTCTCAGACGAATGCGATGGCAACACTTATTGCTATCATGACATTTTTTATTCTCAACCCAAAAAATCAGCACATGTTACTCGCAGTCCTGAAAATATTTGCTGTCACGATAGTTGAAAACTGTCATGACAATTAAAATTTTTGGAACTGAGAGTAGAAATAATACTTTTAAAAATATGTTAGTGCATCGAACCTAACTTTGATATGTCTGTGACGATAGACTTAATTCAGTCTCCGACGAATGCGATGGCAGCAAAATTATGCTATCACGACAGTTTTTACACGCAGCCATCAAATTGTGTCAAATATTATTCAATATTAAGTGAATGGACCACTCTATTCAACAGTCGTAATCCGATTGTTCTAAAATCATTTGTGGTCGTAAGCCCGATAAAATATGGTGCGGAATTAATATATGCGAACATAAATTAAAAGGTATGTTTAGGCGTTTTGTCTTCAAAACACATCCAATATGGAACTACTAATTGGGTTATGCAGTTTAAATTTTAAGGTCCTTAAAATGGAAAATGCCTAAGGATTTACCAAATTCGTCAATGATTTAAAACGAGACGTTGCCAACCAATCGGAGGACCTTGCCTTTGATGTACTTTGGTGCTAATTTAGCCGCGAATTGATCAGTTGCTTTGCTGTGAGCGAAATCCCTCACATATACTTGCTAGCCGACTGCAATTGTCGGAAATTTACTTCTTAAATTCGTTCGACTCACTTTAGACGCATGATGGAGATTCGACTGAATTTTTGTAAAAATAACTGATAGATTATGTTGTTTATTTTCCAAAGAAATATGATTGCCGCCAATTGATTGTAGTTCCTGTAAAAGTGGGTACGTAGAAACATGACAGATGGGGTGTTGACCACCTTTGGTCTTCTTTAATATATGCGCGTAAAGCTGCCAATAAGGTTTGATTCACGCGTTCGCTTGCGTTAGCTTGTGGGGAGTATTTCGCCGTAAAGATATGTTTAATTCCATACTTATTGCATAAGTCGCGTAACAAATTCGAATCAAATTGCTTGTCATTATCGGTTACTATCACCTCCGGGACCCCAAACGTTAAGACCACCCGATTTTCGAAGAATTTTACCACATCGATTGCAGTCGCATGGCGCAGCGGCAGTGTCATCACGAATTTAGAAAAATGTTCTAATAATATCAGAATGCACGTGTTACCAGCCTCCGTTCGTGGGTATGGTCCCAGAAAATCTAAATATAACCTTTGCCAAGGTCTCAAGTTGAATGGAAGAGAAAACAGCGGTGGACGTGTATGTCATGAATTAACGTTTCTGTCAAACCGTTAGGAATAAATAATTTCCAGGTCGAAATGTCAAAACCAAGATCATACGCGGGTTTCGGTGTAGTATTAACAAGAATTTTACCATTCATTAAAATGAGATTACACTTATTAGATCCACTTCGGGTATTTTCGACTAGTTCTAGGTATTCAGGCGCAGTGAAATGTGGGGAGTTAAGATCAATTTCAAAATGTTCCCCAGATACAGAGGGGGAGTCCATATAGGCTCTTGACAGAGCATCTGGTACAACAGTTTGGGAACCTTTCCAATACTCCACATTAAAGTTGAATCCCTGGCGTGCCAAACTCCACCGAGCTAGCTTATCATGGATATCTTTTAATGACATGAGCGAAGTCAAACTGGTCAGTAATAACGGTGAAAGGCAGGCTAAAACCGCAACCAAACATTCCAGCTCAGTGACCGTACAATTGCGCTGGGCACCATTTAGCCTCCACGACATAAATGATATAGGATGGTCTGATCCTTCATCGTCCTTCTGAAATAAAACTGCACCAATTCCAGTTGAGTTGGCGTTACATTGGATGTAGAAACTTTCGAAAAGTCTGGAGGAATTAGAACAGGAGAGGTAACTAAACACGATTTAAGATTATCAAACGCAGTTTGCGTAACAGAAGTCCAATTGAATCGTTTACCCTTTTTGAGGAAATCTGTTAACTGCCGCCATACCCAGGAAACGACGCACTTGTGGAACAGTTTTGGGCCTAGGAAACTCTGTAATACCCTTCACTCTGCACGGATCAGGTCGCAATCCTCACACACGCACTACATCGCCTAAGTAATCCGTCTCCTTCAGAAGGAATTGACACTTCTCCACGTTGATGGCCAACCCTGCGTTGGACAACCGATTCGCAACATCTTCCAGAAGCGAAATGTGTTCATCAAACGTGGCAGTAGTGATCAATAAATCGTCAAGGTAGACGAATACACGGTCCGGTAGGTGGTGGGGAATCACTTTGCTCATTAATCGAGACAGGCATTGAGGAGCATTAAAGAGCCCAAAAGGCATGGCCTTAAGTTGGTCAAGGGGTCGTCCTGGGATCGCGAAAGCGGTTTTTTCTTTTGAACTTGGGTCTAAGGCAATTTGCCAAAAGGCATCTTTAAGGTGTAATTTGGAAATATATTCCGTTTTATCGAGCCGCCCCAACAGTCCATCCATACGGTGGGTTCGGTGGAATTTTCTAGAGGTTCCAAATAAGAATTGTCACTTGAGGAATGGGATATTTGAATAGTTTCGGAAATAATTGTAGGTCTAAGGTTAAATGCATTTCAAAAGTCATAGCCGAGATAAAGCGATTGCTATAAAGATGGAATAATACAGATTTTAAGATTTTTAGTTTCATTGTTGTAAGTTACCCTAGCATTGATGTATTCCTCGATATTTTGTTTCGCCCCATTTGCGGTTTGCATACTACCAGACATTTTAATTATTTTTAAACGATGCTTTCGAATGAACTCTACAGCACCACATCATAAAGCACTGATATTAGTGCCACTATCCAATAATCCTTTCATACATGGACTCCATTTAAAGAGATTAATGCGTAGGGCCTGTTATCAATTGGTTTATTGGGCGTGTCATAAACAGATTCTGAAATTTGAACACGAAATTTACGACAAAATCTAAAATGCAAGATTGATCGTAGTTTGTGTTTATTCGATAGGGTGGCGATAAATTTAGCTTGGGCAAAAATACTATTAGAATGGGACGTACCTATAGAAGGTCTGGAGGAGATTTTTACTTCGGTTCCAAGGTTTGGTTAAAATTGGGTTTTGGAACATGCGCTCTCCAGTTTCTTTCGCGCCGATTACATGAAGGGCAGTGAGGTAGGAAGTGATCAGCTAATCCACAGCCGAAACAGAAGATTTTCAATGGAATGTCGCAATACTACCAGATATGGCCGGCCGCCTGGCAATTCCAACATTTGATGGAAGACTTGTTAGAAGTATTTGGATTATGTAAATTTGATAATCGAGCCGTTTGGATGGCTGAAATATTTTGTCTACTCGCGTTGTCATGTTTATTAGTCGCGGAATATTCGTTTCCATGGTTAAATTCGTATTCTTGTGGATATGGGAAGGTTGAAGCATTTTGAATCGTGGCCGCTCAGGAATATGGTTTGCATTTTCCAGACGTCTTCAACGTACAAATGCTAAGCAAATCTGTAACGGAGATAATAAATCGGCCTGCTAAATGTATTTTTAGCTCACGAAGCATATTCTCTTTGAGGATTTCCAGCATTTCTTATTCAGTAAGAGGGCTCGTAAGTCGTAAGTGGCTGTGCTAGTTTTTGGATACTGTAGTAAAATTCAATAAAGTTTTCGTCAAATTTTTGTTTGCGATTATCTAAAGTTTGTCGAATCTTAAAATCCGTACGCCTAATTCTTTAAGTTCCTTCCAAGTGCATTGGGGGTTTTGCTGCAACATGACCCAATAATGATTTCGAGCTAGACCCTTCAGGAATAAATGCAATCCATTAACTAATTGCTGCTCAGATACGTAATTTGTGTAAGACAAATGCTCAACTTTGAATATAAATTTTTCCACGTATTCATTTTTGTCGGATATATATCGGGAATCTTTGTCATTGCAACATGTGTGACCGTTTAGTTCGTTTGATGTACAATGGCCCTTGGTGGTTGAACATTATTTACATTAGGTGCAGCTGGTCGACTGAAATTACTGGCAATAAAACCACAACCTTGCGGAGGAATGTAATTTTGTATCAGGGGGTTAGTCACCGGTATATTTGGCAACGGTGGGTATTGAAAATTAACATTTGCAAAATGTTGTCGGGTCGGAACCTGATTCGTCAACCGCTGACTAGAAAATTCATTTACAGACGATCCATACAATGAATAACCGTGAGCTTGGTTATGCTCCGGGTTCGGATTACAAACAAATGTTTATGGGTAGATAGACCTGGGTTCCAACCGGAATATTAGAAAACTTAACTGTAGATGTTCCAGGTAAAGCATAATTAGGAGTATATACGATTTGTTGATTTTGATTAAATGCTATTGAATTATCTTTCGTCATATTTGGAGTGGTAGTATTTATTGGGCTTGACACTCGCTGAATTGTTTGCATAGGACATCTTCGGAGCCCTATTTAAACAGCATGAACTGGCGTTGGGCGACATGATATTTGATGGATTTAAACTCATTAAATCTACTAACATTTCTGATGGGTTAATATCAATGGCTTTAAGCTCCGTAATAACCTCATCAGCATCTTGGGATTTATTTGCTACTTTTCCACAGACGCCTAATAAACTGAAAATCAGTTTAGATAATTTGGATGCTGCAGGTTGTACAATTTGAATTGACGAGACCCGATCTGCGCGACCCAATAAATGGAGCTTCTCTTCTAATAAAGTTGTAAATCCAATTCTAAAGGTGTTGCAATTTCAAAATGCATATTGATAACTCGGCTTGTGGCAATGAATTGGCTAATGCATGTAAACATTTCGGGGCTCAGTTAGGGTCATCTTGTTCAGCTGCTAATTGTTCACCCAAGACTCGTTCGTGAACATCACCAGTAATTTGACATAATTCGCATTCAATGTTGAATTCGTCGTTTTCCAAATTTTCGGATTTTATTAGTGTTTTGGAAATTCAATCAGTGATAGACGTTATAATATGCTTTAATAATTAATTAAGGGTTTAAATTGTAGTTATATTATTAACATTATTTATTACATTAATAAAGTATTTATTTAATTTTAATTTGTAATTGGTAATTTGTAAATTTCAAAATATAACATAAGGCTGAGGTAAGCAACAACACACCGGAAATATTTCCCATCTCTGTATAAAAGGACCGATAGACTAGCTATTAATTAGCTATTGGTAATTAGAATAAGAACGGGTAATAATGAATTATCTGGCATATTACCTTACAATTGAATCGACAACTATGATGGTTAGATGCAATTATGAATAAATCAGTGTATAAAAATATGTATCCTTATATACCGCAAACAACTCAACTATAGACGGAAATATTTGCGAAGGATAGCTACTGTTTTGCTATGTAAATTATGTAAATTATTCGAGACGTTATGACGGACACTGGACCACAATGTACTGTGTTTCAATGGCACTCAGCGCGATAACATCCAAAATAATTCGTTTAAGAACTTCATTCAAGGCGAGGAACTGTACTGAATTCTTAGACATTTTAGGAAATTGATGATTATCTCAGATATGAACCTAACAATGCAATTGACAATTATCAATGTGCAAAGAAAAAAAATTAGGGTTAGTAAGATAGCCCCATGTTTGGCGCAACTGTAACGAAATTGTAATTGATGTATGGTATTTCCCACCTCTGGGAAGTTAGCGCGAAAAATTATTCCGAAAAACCATTATAGTTAAATATGGCAAGACTATTATATATCTACAGAATATTTAATACTATCCTGATAGTTAAGTAAATATAATTAATATTGTTGCATACAAAACAAATATATCTAGTGTTTCCTCTCGAGAAATATTTCTCGAGAATTTCTCGAGAAAATTATAATGCTAATATTTCTCATTTCTCGCGAAATATATCTTAATTTCTCGAGAACAGAAAACTAAAATTTTCCCGTTTGCTATAACATGCAAACATGGTACATTTATAATTTTCTTTCCTATTTTGCTTCTCTTCACAATTTATGGATATATTTAAACGAGAAAAGTTGTGTGGCATATTTCAAGCTTTAGAATTGGTCAATGATAAAATTAATATTTTTAATTTATCCACACTCAAAAAAAATTTCTGTAAATATACAGCACACAAAATAATTTGTAACTTATAAAAATAAATTGTAAAAATAACAATTTTTTTTTTACAATAATAAATTCAATAAAATTTTCATAAAATTGAAAATATTGAAAAAAATACAATAAAATTTGTAAATTTAATAAAAATTTCGTCAAATATACAAAATATTAACAATAAAATTGAACGGGACGTTGTTAAATTTACAAATTATTTTGTGTGCTGTATATTTACAAAAATTTTGTAATTTTTTTTTCAGTGCATGCAACGAGATATTGTGGCTGTCATGAGCGATGGAGCAGCTGTCATGCAGAGTTTTGCAAAATTGTCCCCTGCACATCAGCAGTTATGCTATAATCACGGATTACACTCGAGTATGCAGAGTGATAATCAACCGGTGTTGGATGATGATACTGACACAGATGTGGATCTAGAAGAAACTCTTGATACCAGCTTAGAATCTGTTGAAGAGAACTTAGAAATCAAAAACTTGCAGCTAAGACCATCATACGACACGGTTATAAAATCTATTAGGGAGATTGTGAAAGTGTTCAGACGATCGCTTCATTAAAAACGGCATTTTGCAAAAATATGTCGAGCCTATTGAGGGGAAAAATCTACAGCTGATTCAGGATTGTAAAACCAGGTGGAATACCTTAGAAAGTATGATAGAGCGCTTTTTAAGACTTAAATCACATATTAAAAAGGCATTTCTTTTAAAAAGGCATTGATCTTAATTTGGATCACATGTGAAAAGACGAATACAACAGTCATGCTGAAGAACTTCAAAAGGCATTAAAGCCGATCCGCATCATAGTGGAGAATTTAAGTCGAGAAAATTCGATAATGTTAACTGCTGAAGGAGCCCTAAAATTTTTATTTAATAGCCTCGAAACAATTAACTACTTACTTTGTGAGCTTCTTGACGGAATTAAGATAGAAATATTGAAACGACGAGATAAATCATTGGTTTCGCTTTTAAAATATGTACTTGAATAATCCACGATCCTTACAAAACGAAAAGAATCAATTTTTCTGTATAGTGTCGAAAACAGAAACGATTAAACTTGCAAGAACTCTTTCATCTCGAATGTTTGGGCCTATCAACTCAATCGATAACGATGATTCTGATGTACAACCAATTGATTTGGCACCACATACGGAATAATTATCGTTGCAGGAGCAACTGCAGCTATCCATCGCAGAAACCGTCAAAGCGTATGATATTGAAGTAGTTGAAAATAAATTTCATGCATTGAACAAAGAATTTGCGATTCTTGAAAATACAGGCAAGAAAACTGACAATTTACAGCAATTATTATCTACCATAAAACCTACACCTACACAAAACAAGCGTAATTTCTCAATTTCTAATGATTTTGTTACAAAAAAAAGAAATCGATTGGCGGATTCTACAATCAATGCTCTATGTTTTTTGAAGAGTTTTATGAAGAAAAATAATTCAAAATGAGTCAATTATCTGACTACTTTTGGTTTTTTTATTAATCTTGTTTTGTGATAAAGCACCTATCTAATTACTTTTATTGCATTTTTATGTTTATAAAACATTTATTTTAATATGAAAAAAATAAATTGAATTTTTATTATATAATGAATTACGAAATATAATTCGATATTTTATTTTTACAACATAACTTTGGTTTTAATTCAAACAATATTATAATCCTTGATAGCATTACACAAATTCCAGTACAAAACTTAAGGCAAACCCGAATTTAATTGTAAATTTTAATCACAAAAATTTTTCGAGAATTCTCGAGAATTCCCGAGAAAATAGGTATAAAATATCTTTTCTCGAGAAATGAAAAACATCGAGAAATTGGCACACATTCACGAGATTAGCTATAATGTACAGTAAATTGTTATATAGTTTTGTAATATTAAATTAATATAACGAAATTTTCAATTAAAATTATATTATACAATATATTTCGCGAATATTTTTTATATCACTTCGAAAAAAAATAAACTGAAATAATTTACATTTACATATAACCAAAATTAATAAAATATACTAAAAAATTAATTCAAAAATTTAATATTAGAAAAACAATAAATCTCTGAAATAAAATACAACAATTTTATTGTTGTAAAATGGCAAAAAGATATTACAAGTTATAAATTAGATATACATATGTGTGAAGTCGTAGTAGATATTAATTAACAGAGCAAGGCTGGTATGGAATTTGTAGAGGAAGGATCCACCTTTCAAAGAATAAATTCACAAATTTGGCGTTTTTACAACCTTGCTCTGTTAATTAATATCTACTACGACTTCACACCGCTATAACTAAAATTTGACTCATAGACTCAAATCACAATTTTGGCGTATGAAAAGTGGATCCTTCCTCTACAAATTCCATACCAGCCTTGCTCTGTTAATTAATATCTACTAGACTCGATCCACAATAATAATTACTTTCTTACTAATAACAATCATGCTTAATTTTGCATTTTTAGATTAACCAAGTCAGTAAATTATTTGTTATTAAATTAATTTCTCGTGATATAAATTTCTGCGCTTTTACATTTTTTTTTGGTTTCGGGATGGTTTAAACACCTGTCGCTATTTGCTTACTGAAGTTTTCTTTATTGGAATTTTTTTTACTTGATAACAAAAAAAATAAAAAATGTCATGATAGTAAAAATGTCATGATAGTAAAAATATTTCGGGATGACATTCAAAACTAGCGTAATATAGAAAATTTTTCGGGATGACACTGAAAAATGTCGTGATATCCGTTTTATAGTGTGCCATAGCATTTCTTCGGGATATTTTTCGGGCTAACTTCACAGACATGTATTTCCCATCAATTAAATCATGATGGGCACGTAAAACATCATTTCGCCATCAGAAATAAACTTACGAATACATTACTCCTGAGCAGTAGGCTCGCTTAAAACGACCGCTCAAGGGCATTGCATTCGTAAGTTTATTTCTGATAGCGAAATGATGTTTTACGTGCCCATCATGATTTAATTGATGGGAAATACCATACATCCATTACAATTTCGTTACAACAGTTTAAACTTTCGGGACTGAGAGTAGAACAGAAATACTACTTTTTAAAACATTTTTGTGAAGTAAATCCAATTTTGACGAACGCGATGACAACAAATTATGCTATCATGACATTTTTTACTCTCAGTCCCGAAAATTCTTGGTATCACGATAGTTAAAACTGTAAAGACAGTCAAAATTTTCGGGGTTGAGAGTAAACATAATAATTCAAAATACATCTTGTTTTAAATTAGTCTCTCTCCAACACTATCGTACAATGTGCTGAGATATAGTCCATAGAAGACAAAAACTATCCCTAACCCCAACTAGTGGTGCACATTGTTTAGAATTTTTAGAATATGTAGAAATCGTACAGGCTCTTTAAACATTCCTCTATCAAACGGTGTGCACCGTTAATTGGGCCAACATGGATAGACATCTCATCTCATTTTAAATTCAAATAGAAAATTATGAACAAATAATTCAATTAGTATAATTGACAGTAAGTTTTTTGTTTACTGCAATTTATTTAGACGCTCAGAGTGTTGTACATGTTTTAAATGATGTATCTAGTTTTATTTATATAGAATTTCGTACACCAACTTTTATCACAAATTTTGAAATATTTTTAAAAATTATCATTTATCAAGTTTTTTGACATATAAATGGTATAATGTATAAGAATAGACCTACCAGATAGTATTGCCATACGCACCTTTTTTAATTTTCGGGCTGGAATTTTGGGCTAGTTGATTTTAATTTTATTTTTCAAATGTTTCTTAAAAAAGCAGTAATTTCAGTAGAAATGGGTTGGTTTAATTTCTTTCATTCACAATACACATTAGAATGTAAAAAATTTATAAATGTTTCTAAATTATTTTTATCATATTGACAATGAATGTCTTGTTACCAAGAACTACTCTACTTACGCTGTACTTGATACGGTTTCATTAACTATACTTTACTCAACCAATTCGTTCCAACCAATTTAAAATTTTGCAAACTTTTTAATGTAAACGAATCACTTGAAAATAACTTTAATACTAAAGTCTAAACACGAAATGTCTTTTTTATATAGGAACCAGTTACCAAAGAAATATTTGCGTTAATTGTGGTCATTCATAAATACTTCTTGATCTTACTAGAAGATCATAAGAATTTGTTTTTTCTAATTCTAATTCTAATATATTGTTGGTACTTTCATTTGCCCTTATCTTAAAAAATCTCATTAAAAATAATAAATTTGAGAAAGTTGACACGATTTGATGAAGATTGTAAAGGA
Source organism: Nephrotoma flavescens (assembly GCA_932526605.1). NCBI lineage: Eukaryota > Metazoa > Arthropoda > Insecta > Diptera > Tipulidae > Nephrotoma > Nephrotoma flavescens. The sequence goes on from OW052220.1 coordinate 235,637,682, forward strand.
ATTGACCTAGAATATCATGAATAGAAATACAGAATCAATTCAAGATTTAGTATTTTAACAATTGGGTTAGAATATTAGATAATCACAATCACGTTTGTCCAAAATCTTAAATCACCGAAGGTTCTTTACAAAAATGTTGAAACCACATTGCATTCGAATACGCACGCGTTTTCATAAACATACCTAGTTCACCCCTCTGACAGGTAAAAACATATTTATTTTCATTTGTATTTAATTATTTCATGGGACATTGCTTTGGAATTAAAAAAATTATAGAGTTAACTCGATCCTACAATTTTTTTTTATTATAGCAACCTATTTCAATTTAAATTTCGTACAGTAACACGTATCAAGCAGATAATTTTTGTTAGTAATACTAAGAACAAAAATTTTATTTTGATCTGTGGCGGCATGTTGTACCATCACTATTTTCGACAACAATTATGTGTTTTATATCGCGATTTCAACATCTTAATATAATTATGAGCCTTCTCTTTTTTCTACATCTCGATAAACGTATCACGAAAAAATTATTTGATGATAAATAGAGTCGATTAATCTGGTAGTCTTAGAAGTCGTAGAAAAGAAATAGAGTAACGTTTTACTCGAGCAAGCTGAGAACACATTAGAAAATGCGTGATCTACGAAGTGAAATAGGCTGGTGAAAATTGAGACATAAACTAATTCGAGTTGAGAATGGTGATGGTACAACATGCCACCCCAGTTACGATCCTCTGCACATGACGCCAACGAAAACAACGTGGAATTGGGATCTACTTCCCTAAAGCGCGCGGATTGATACTACACAAATCCACGCGCATCAAAAATGCATAATATGCATAAATACCTTTATGCATATTTTGCTGACACACTATAGATCGGGTGTCAACGTAATAGATTTAAGTAGATATTATAAGTTAGTATTAAGTTATTATTCGATTGGAAAACATTAAAATAAAATTAAAATTGTAATAAAAAATAAATTAATTAAAAGAGTTAAAATAAATAAAATAAATAAAATAATTTAGAGATAAATTATTTTTTTTATTAATAAATAGTTTTGTGTAAACATAAGTCCCCTGGATTTGGTTATTGATGTTTTACTGTAAATCTAATCGACACAACCAAAATAACGGAAATTCGTGTTCTCATCGGCACTATGACTAATAAGTGTACTTATTGCAAGACCGGAATATTTAAACTGCCTCAACTTGGAGAACCGCCAGAGCCATTAAATTTTGCTTGCTGGATATACCGCCAAATCAAAGCATTTCCTATCTAACATCAAGAAATATAACTCATGCTTAACTAGACGGTTTTATCTACGTGGCTTTCTCTACAATGTTTTGTCTACGTGGTGGTTTTGCCTACATGGTTTTGTTTAAGTGGTTTTGTTTACGTGGTTTTGTTTACGTGGTTTTGTCTACATGGGTTCGTCTACATTTTTTTAGCTACATGGTTTTGACTACGTAGTTTTGTCTACGCTGATCTGTCTACGTGGTTTTTGTCTATGCGGATTTGTCTACGCGGTTTTGTCTACGCGGATTTATCTACATGGCTTTGTCTACGCGATTTTGTCTACATGGTTTTTTCTTCATGGTTATGTTTACGTGGTTTTGTTTACGTGGTTTTGTCTACATGGGTTTGTCTACATTGTTTTAGTTACATGGTTTTGACTACGTGGTTTTGTTTACGCTGATCTGTCTACGTGGTTTTTGTCTACGAGGATTTGTCTACGCGGTTTTGTCTACGCGGATTTATCTACATGGTTTTGTTTATCCAATTTTGTCTACATGGTTTTGTCTACATGGTTTTGTTTACGTGGTTTTGTTTACGTGGTTTTGTCTACATGGGTTTTGTCTATATTGTTTTAACTACATGGTTTTGACTACGTGGTTTTGTCTACGCTGATCTGTCTACGTGGTTTTTGTCTACGCGGATTTGTCTACGCGGTTTTGTCTACGCGGATTTATCTACATGGATTTGTCTACGCGATTTTGTCTACATGGTTTTGTCTTCATGGTTATGTTTACGTGGTTTTGTTTACGTGGTTTTGTCTTCATGGTTATGTTTACGTGGTTTTGTTTACGTGGTTTTGTCTACATGGGTTTGTCTACATTGTTTTAGTTACATGGTATTGACTACGTGGTTTTGTTTACGCTGATCTGTCTACGTGGTTTTTGTCTACGCGGGTTTGTCTACGCGGTTTTGTCTACGCGGATCTATCTACATGGCTTTGTCTACGCGATTTTGTCTACGTGGTTTTGTCTACTTGGTTCTGTCTACGCGGATTTGTTTTTGAGGTTTTTGTATACGCGGATTTGCCTACGTGGTGGTTTTGTCGACATGGTTTTGTCTACCTGAATTTTCTATGTAGCCAAATCAGGCTAGAAAAAACCACATAGATCACGTAGATAAAGCCGCGTAGACAAATCCGCGTTCACAAAACCACATAGGCAAATCCATGTAAACAAAACCACATACATAGATGTGTACATAGTTTTGTCTACGCAGATTTGTTTACGTGGTTTTACCTACGTGGTTTTGTCTAATTAGTTTTTTTTACGTGATTTTGTCTACATGGTTTTGTCTTCGCGATTTTGTCTACGTGGATTTATCTACATGGCCTTGTCTACGTGGTGCATGTGCTTTCGTCTATGCGGATTTGTTTACATGTTTTTTACGTGGTTTATGTCTACGTGGTTTTGTCTGCGTGGTTTTGTCCAAGTGGTTTTGTTTACGTGGTTTTATCTACTTGGTGTTTGTCTACGCGATTTTGTCTACGTACTAAACCACGTACTTGGTTTTGTATACGCAGATTTGTCTATGTGGTATTGTCTACCCGTATCTTATACGTAGCCAAATCCGCGTACACAAAACCATGTGACAAATTCGCGTAGATAAAACCACATAGGCCACATAGACAAAGCCTCGTAAACAAATCAGCGTTGACAAAGCCACGTTGGCAAATTCGTGTAGACATAGGTATCTACATAGTTTTGTCTACGCGGATTTGTCAACGTGGTTTTGCCTACGTGGTGTTGTCTACGAGGTTTATGTCTACGCGGATTTGTCTACGTGTCATTGTCTACGTCATTTGCCTGTGCGGATTTGTCTATGTGATTTTGTTTATGCGGTTTTGTTTACGCGGTTTTGTCTACGTGGTTTTATCAATGCGGATTTTTCCGGTGTTGACATGGTGTTGACTTTGTGGTTTTGTCTACGCGGATTTGTCGTTGTAGTTTTTTCTATGAGGTTTTGTCTACGCGGGTTTGTCTACGCGGTTTTGTCAACGTCAATTTGTTTACGTGGTGGTTTTGTCTGCATGGTTGTGTCTACGTGGCTTTCTCTACATGGTTTTGTCTACGCGGATTTGTTTTCGTGGTTTTGTAAACATGGTGTTGACTGTGTCGTTTTGTCAATATTTGTTTTGTTTAATTGGTTTTACATAGTTTTGTATACGTGGATTTTATCTACGTGGATTTCTCCACGTTTCTTTGCCTACTTGGTTTTGTTTACATTGTTTTGTCTACGCGGATTTGTCTACGCTTTTTGTCTACGCGGATTGGAATACGTGGTATTTTTATTTATCTACATGGTTTTTGTATACGCGGATTTATTTACGTGGTGGTTTTGTTTACATGGTTTTGTGTAATTGGTAGCGAATTTTCCTACGTTGTTTTGATCACGCGGATTTGTCTACGTCGTTTTGTCTACGCAATTTTTTGTCTACGTGTTTACATGGTTTTGTATATGTGGCTTCGTTTAAGTGGGTTTGCTTACTTGGTTTAATCTTTATGGTTTGGTTTACTGTTACGTTTTATCTGCGAAGTTTTGTCTATGCAAATTTGTCTACGTGGTTTTGTCTACGCGGATTTGTCTACATGGTATTGTATGCGTGGTTTGGTCTTCATTGCTTTGCCTTTGTAGTTTTATCTACATGGTTTTGTCTACGTGGTTTTGTCTACATGTTTTTGTCTACATGGTTTTGTCTATGTGTTTTTTTCATGTCTTTGTCTTCGCGGATTTATCTACGTGGTTTTGTTTACATGATTTTGCCTACATGACTGTGTCCACATTATCTATGTGGTTTTTTCTACTTGGTTTTGTTTACATGATTTTGTCTGTTCGTATGTTTTTCAAAATTACAAACTGTTTCGAGTTCGTTTTGTTTCCTCTCGTGCTCCTTTTGCTCTTCATTTTGAACCAACCATTCGATAGCTTCCTTGCAGTGAGTCAAGATCTTTTCGTTCACCTTTTCATCAGTTGCTATTGCTTTCATTTTGAAACAGCAACGTTCAAGTGCATTTTTGGCTGAGATACTTTTAAGTTTTTTTTTTCATCCTCAATACAGTATTTCTGAGCATTGTAGATCATACGCGCGGTATCTTTTATGCTAAGCAAGTGTTGGTCATTGATGATTGCAACATGGTTTTTGTTTTTAGTAGATTTCTCTTCTTTAAAACCACGTAGACAAAACCAATTGTTTATGTGTTTACCGAAAAAATGTCAGGTCGCACACTTTAAACGGTCAATTTTTAGAAGTTATCAAATTTTGATTGAATGATATATAACCAAGTAATGGGATCGATTCCGGAATTTACAACTTTATATTACGTTATGTTATTTTTGTTTTTTAAATATAAATTCCAACAGGAAGCGGGGAAATAAAACAACATAACAGCAATTTTAAGTTACGAGAATAGGGCCCAATAATGCTATTAAAATTTTAGTTTATTGTTTTATACAGGGTTTTCCAATAAGAGGTTTCATTTTCAATAGCCTGCTATTTGGTCAGTTATCAATTTTGAAGCTGTTATATTTTGATATTTGACACGTAAAAACTACGCCTTTACTAAAAATGATACGATAAACGCTTCTACAACGCATTGAAATTGATAAAATACACTACAAAAATGGTGAAAATTTTGCACTCATATATAGTTCGCAAAACTAAAGCACTTTTGGGTTGTCGTGAAGCATCTTCAAGGCCGGCAATAGTGAAACTGTTGGAAAAATTTGCACTGTTGAGACAAGTTAGTGATGTGAAGAATCGGAACCGTGTGCGTTGCTTAAGCACAGCTGAGAATACCACGCTGCTGTAACCCGTAGTGTTGACGAAAACCCAAGTTTGTCGATTCACTGTCGATTTTTGAAATTAGACATTCCACAAACCACCTTACACCGTATTTTGCATAAAAACTTAGGTATTAAGGCTTTTAAATTTCAGTTAACACAAGAACTCAAGCCGGTCGATTACCATAAACGTCATATCTTCGATGATTGGGTCCTTCAAATGCATCAAAATGACCCGGATTTTCATCGAATAATCATCTTCAGTGATGAGGCCCATTTCCATCTCGGCGGCTACGTTAATACGCAGAATTGTCACATTTGGGGCTCAGAAGAATGATTGTTGAAAAGCCTCGCCATCGTTAACGTGGCACTGTTTCATGCGGTTTTTGGGCTGGCGGTGTGATTGGACTTTACTTATTCGAAAAAAGGCTAGTGCAACTGTTACGGTGAATCAATTGCGCTACCGAGCTACGAATAATGATTTTTTATGGCCTTAATTCGAAGATATTAATGTGGACGATCACAACTGGCCACCGAAATTTTGTGATTTAACACCTTTAGACTTTTTTCTTTGCAGCCACGTGAAAGCCAATGGTCTATGCCAATGTTTCACAATCGATTCAAGACCTTAAACATATAGAATTCGTAAAGTTATCGTGACCATCCAGCCGCAAATGTGCAAATTGGTCATGGGACATTTCATGAAAAGGATATGGTGCTTCAAGCATAGCCGTCTCTTTACAAAGAATTAAACATTTATTGATTATCTTAAAAAATACTTGGTTTTCTTATTTTTTTTTTATGTAGAAAATAAATCTTTTTGGTATAAAAAAAAACTTTCGGCTGAAGCATTAATATTTGACATTTCATATTATATTTTCGGCGGCGATAGCAAAGACATTAACTGCATTATCATTTTTTTTTATCAGCTGGAAACTATCGCCTAACTTTAACAGGGCCGAATTGTTCTGTTAGTATCAATAGATTGTGAATTCAATTATCGATTTGCCACCACTTCACTAACTTAAGTACATACCTTTCGGCAAATTCTCGAAAATACAATTATTTATTAATTCAATTGAACAAAATCAAATTACTTTAAGTCACACATTTAACTTCACATTAAACAAATTTCCACTTCTGCTTTTAAAATATCGAGTACCGAACCTTCTATATGACTTATTTTAGCGTTTATCGCTAGCAGTGGTATATAAAAGCTAAATACGACGTGGGACTATTCTCAATTCCGACTTCCCTATACGAATAGGGGATTGGAAAACTGAGAAAAAAAAGATTGATGTAAATATTTATAAATTGGGGATTTCATAGCTAAATTGGCAGAAAAAATTATTCCCCATTTAGTTTTGTTTTCAAAAAAATTAACACTAACTTTTTACCTCAGTATGCCAGAAAAAAAATGTTTAAATAGAAATTACATATAAATTCTTTCCCCAATTTCCTATTCCCAGAGAATTACCAAAATAGTGCCACTGGTCATGAAAAACTCAATTTAGACAAAAGTGCTAGATTTGTTGGTCAAAATCTGCTATTAGGCAAAGTATTTCTGTAATGTTTAGTGTCAACCGGGCGCAGGGCGGATTTTTGAGCTGTCTTAGCTCCTTGTAATTGTTAAAGCTCGTGCACCCAATGCACGATTCTTTAACTAAAGGTGGATAGCTTTTCAATAAACCTATGTGATTGACCGTTCGTCCTGTTACCCTTCCTGGCATAGCGGAAGGTGGTATTTTCTCCTTTAGTTAGTGAATTTGATTAATTCGACTTTGAATCAATATTAAAAAGGTGGTTTGCAGGATTTTGTGATGACTATTTCAGGAAGGAAAATGGTTTCTGACGAAAACAAAAACCGAACAGTTGACATCGACATGAATTTGCTTTCTCAATGCAAAAGAAAGATTTTTTTTGCACAAAATCATTACGGGTGATGAGAAGTCAATTTGTACGATAATACTAAATGGAGAAAACCATTGGTTGATCCAGGCCAGCCGTAAACATTATTTTTGAAAAAATGAGTGCCAAGGAAAGCGTTACTGTGTGTCTCGTGGGATTGGATAAGAGTACATTATTTACCATGAGCTTCCGAAACCTGGCCAAACTACTGTCACTATTACAGCTGAACGTTACAGCTGAAGATGACGTTGTTGTATGCCAACGCTCGTTTACATACATCAAAATTAACCCAGGAATTCATCTTTTCCTTATAGGATTGGAAGTTTTACAACATGCTGCATATTCACGAAAATTGGTTCCCTCTGACTACCACTTGCTCAGATCGATGTCATCATATTTGAAAGATCGGCAGTTCACGAAATTTGAAAATGTGCAAAAACGGTTCGATGACTATTTTGCTTCGAAACCAGCAAGTGTCTGTCGCGAAATCACCCATCATCTACTTGATAAATGGCAAAAGACCATATATAGTAATATTTCGATACCTAATCATTGTAACGATTATATTTTCAATAAAGTTGAATTTGATAAAAAAAAGTACGTCTTATTGGGTGTGTCAATATGACTCCGCTTTTTTTTATTAAAATAAAATACTTTTGCTTGTTGAAAAGAATTATTTATTGAAAGTATACTCTATATATGCAGCTACAACTTTCCTCCATCGTTCAGTCAATTTACGGATACCTTCTATGAAGAAATCCTTATCTTTCGAGGGGATCCAAAATATTTGGTGAATACGGCGGGTGGTGTAGAAGGTAGAACTATCGAGTCGTACACTTTTAAATAATTGTTGGTGAATGGTCGCTTTTTCTCTATATATCGCTCCAAACGTATTAGTTGTTGCAGCAGTTCATAATATACCACACCTTTCTGATCCCACCAGATACAGAACATAACCTTGTTGCCATGAATATTTCACTTTGGTTGCGATGGACCAGCTTCACGAGGCTTTAACCAAGATTTTTTGTGTTTCGGATCCTCATAATAAATCTATTTTCCATCTCCGGTAACGATTCGATGCAAAAAAAACGTTTTCTTTGTTGCCTCTGAAGTAGTATTTCACAAATGGTTTTCCGACGTTGGAGGTCTTTTTCTTTTAACTCATGTGGAACGCAGTTGCTGGCTTTTGTATGATCAACATTTAATGCTACAGCCAATGATAAAGGACTCGGGAACCATTTTCGCCCATACTGAAACTTGAAACACAAAAAAATCGTGACAAATTTGCTGTTCTGGTTAGAAAGTTCTAGTTAAGCTGGTTGATGGAGCAATATAACAAACCTATTTCAGGTACCAACGGAACGTGAATCCAAATCTCTGGGAAGGAGTATTTTTGGCCGTTTACTATTTCCCTCAAACTCAAATTTGAAATAAAAACCTCGTAAAAAATTTCTAGTCTGGTAAGAAAGATCCAATTGGGGTCAATTGATGAGCAATTTAACAACCTCGGAACTGTTTTTCATTTTTAAGGTGGCTTACATCCAACGTTTCCCAATCTTCGGTATAATGTTTTTATTGTATTGATGGTCGTATAATTCCAGAAATGTTTAACTAAGCAGCTTAAGATTCGATTTCACCTAAACCAGGTTGTTAAATTCATTGCTCGTTCATTCAGCTTAATTGAAGCTTCCTAACCAGAACGAAACATTTGTTTCGTGTTTTTGTATTTCACTTTTGAGTTTAAGTGAAAATGATGAACGGCCAATAACACGCCTTCCCAGAGATTAAGATTTAGGTTTCATCCAACAAGTTTAGTGAAAACTTCCTAACCAGGACAGCAAATTTGTCATGAATTTTTGTAATTCAATTTTGAGTTTGAGCGAAAATGGTAAACACCTTTCAAGAGAAACCAAGTTCTGTTAGCATTTAAAATAGGTTGTTATATTGCTCATTTAATCAGCCTAACTTGAACTTTCTAACCAAGATAGAAAACAACTTGTTACAAACTGTTGTAGTTTAATTATGAGTTTGAGTGGAAATGGTGAACGGTACTTAACATGCGTCCCCCAGAGATTTGAACTTAGGTTCCGATATCACCTAAGAACTTAATTGAACCTTCCTTCCTCCCATTTCAGTTTCGAGTTTGAGCGAAAATAGTAAACGGCATCAATATGCCTTCCCAGATATCTGGAGTCAGCCGCTTCCGGTAGCACTTGAAATAGGTTGTTGTATATTGCACCATTAAATGGCTGGTTATAATACTAACATATAACGTCCAAACCAGGACAGCAAATTTGTTATGAATTTTTGTATTTTAAGTTTGGTTCTAGTGAAAATGTTTAACGGCACGTTTTGAATTGAAATATTGGGTATACAAATAAGTCTCCGCCGCTTTTATTAAAAATGGGGTATTTATTGTAAAAGAACAGTAGTTTATGTTTTATTCAGAGTATTGTCCATCCCCAACCTATGAATACCATGTCGGAAGAACGTTTCATCTTTTGGGACTATCCAAGAATCAACCCAATTTTTGGTATCTCCATATAATGTGAACTGCGACACGTATAAGAAGTTAGCCCAGGATTTTAGACCAGAAGAAAAATTTAACCAGGCAACATTATAAAATTAAAACCTCATTTGCTCTTATGTGAAGTTATCCCAGCCCAGGAACTTATAAAATTTACTTAATGGGAACAGCTCATTTGGGTAAAGATCTCAAGATGATCGGTATGTTGCAACCTGCCGAACTGTGCCCCTGGGCTTGGTACTCCTAAGCATCTTCAAGAATTAAATCAGTTTTCTTCCCATGTGCGGAAACTAAAAATCTCTCAGATTTAGTGTCCGTCACGCCAGCCGGAACCATATCAGCCGGAACCAAACAACGATGGCACAAGTAGCACGATGCATTGTTGCTTTTCCAGTCGGAACCTTATAATTTCATCCGGAACCTGATAAAGCTATCCAGAACAATACAACAGCAAAACCAACTATAGCAGTAGTAAAACGATCCATTGTGCATCATTGTGCACTATATAATGTTTCAGCCGGAACCTTACAAATCCAGAAATGTACGATTTTTCGGAAAAGAACCTTACAAATTCAGCCGGAACCATACCCTCTACAGCCAAACTAAGTATAGCAAAAGTAGCACGATGTGTTGTGCATCATTGTGCACTAAATAATTTTTCTGCCGGAACCTTATAAATCCATCAATACATAATTTTTCATTGGAACCTTATAATTCCAGCCGGAAACGATGGTATGGTAATATACAGTCAAATTAACTACATCACTAGTAGCACAATGGATTGTGTATCATTTTGCATTAAATTCTTTTTCAGCCGGAACCTTATAATTCCAACCGGAACCTGATAAAGTCCGTAAATAACAGTTTATTTTCTATAAATAATTTATTAATAATATTTTATAACATATTTCATCGTTTAGAGAAGAACTTTGTTTGATTTGGGTTCTTGTACATACATAAAATAAAATGTAGGCAAGCATTTTTCGTGAAGTATTGGTGTTGGTCTCGGCCTTTTGCAATTCGTGTTTTCCATATGCCACCGTTTCTAAGTGCATGTGCAGTGAAATGCTCATTTACACTGTCATACTCAATAAGACCACGCAAATTGAAAAATTACCTCCTAAATTCAGCGATTTGGTTATGTGGCTTATAGCCAACTTTTGCTGTTTTTCTAGTAGTTCTAAAGGCTCGACCTCCAACGTTACCACGCTATTATATACTTTATTTAGATTATGTGAGTTTCCACAGCTACAGTACGATTCCCGAATATTTATATTTATTGAGTTACTCACATTTCTCAAATCCAGTTTATTAACGTCTATTGAAAGCAATGGCAACTTTCTTTCGATTTTAGTTCCACATTTATCACAAATTATTTCAATACTGACACTGAAAGTAATATCATCGTTGAAAATGCATAGGTCTGCGGAAAATCCTCCAATTGATGATTTGCCAGTGATAAATTCGTTTGAGCTATAGTTGCCCGATTTTATAAAACGTTCTCGGCAAAAAATTACATTGAGCAATTTATTACGATTGATATAAATCTCCGCACATAATTTATCAATGTTTGTCGAGGATATGTAAACATTTTCTAAAAATCCGGCAAGTTAAGGCAAATTAAAATCCGGCTTTATCAGGTTCTGGAATAAATTATAATGTTCTGGCTGAAAAATTATATAGTGCACAATGATGCACAATGCATCGTGCTACTTGTGCCATAGTTAGTTTGGCTGTAGAGGGTATGGTTCCGGCTGAAATTGTAAGAATTTTTTCTTGAAAAATCTTATATTTCTGGATTTGTGAGGTTCCGGCCGAAAAATTATATAGTGAATAATGATGCACAATGCATCGTGTTACTAGTGCCATAGTTGGTTTTGCTGTTGTAGGGTTCTGACTGGCTTTATCAAGTTCTAAGCAGAATTATAATGTTCCGGCTGAAAAAGCATTTAATGCACAATGATACACAATCCATTGTGCTACTTGTGTTGCAGTTAGTTTGACTGTAGGTTTCAGCTAAAATTGTTAGGTTTTTTCTCTGAAAAATCATATATTGCTGGATTAATAAGGTTCCGACTGAAAAATTATATAGTGCGCAATGATGCACAATGCATCGTGCTACTTGTGCTATAGTTAATTTAGCTGTAGAAGGTATGGCTCCGGCTGAAATTGTAAGGTTTTTTCTTGAAAAACCCTATATTTCTGGATTTGTAAGGTTCCGGCTGAAAAATTATACAGTGCACAACAATGCACAATGCATCGTGCTACTAGTGCCATAGTTGGTTTTGCTGTTGTAGGATTCTGGATAGCTTTATTAAGTTCCGGCTTGAATTATAAGGTTCCGGCTGAAAAAGCATTTAGTGCACAATGATACACAATCCATTGTGCTACTAGTGATGTAGTTAATTTGACTGTATATTACCATACCATCGTTTCCGGCTGGAATTATAAGGTTCCACTGAAAATCATATATTGCTGGATTTATAAGGTTCCGGCTGAAAAAATATATAGTGCACAATAATTCACAATACATCGTGCTACTTTTGCCATACTTAGTATGGTTGTGGAGGGTATGGTTCCGACTGAATTTGTAAGGTTCTTTTCCGAAAAATCGTATATTTCTGGGTTTGTAAGGTTCCGGCTGAAAAATTATATAGTGCACAATGATGCACTGCTACTACTGTCATAATTGGTTTTGCTGTTGTAGGGTTCTGGATGGTTTTATCAGGTTTCGGCTGGAATTATAAGGTTCCGGCTGGAAAAGCATTTATTTCACAATGATGCACAATGCATCGTGCTACTTGTGCCATCGTTGTTTGGTTCCGGCTGATATGGTTACGGCTGGCGTGACGGACACCAGATTTAGGCTATACAGATTTAGAATAAGTATGCAAACAGCTTATTTAGGTAAACAATTCTAGATGATGTAGTATGTTGCAACTTCCCGAAATATTGTCCTGGGCTGAGTACTTCTAAAAATTTTCAAGAATTGCATCTGTTTTTCTTCCCGTGTGCGGAAACTAAAAATTTCTCGGATTGAGGCTATACCGATTTAGAATGAGTATGCAAACAGCTTATTTGCGTAAATATTTCAAGATGATCGGTATGTTTCAACCTGCCGAAATTTACCCCGGGCTGAGTACTCCTAAGCATTTTCGAGAAGTAAATCAATTTATCTTCCCATGTGGCAAAACTAAAAATCTCTCGGATTGAGACTATACAGATTTAAAATATTTATACAAGCAGCTCATTTGGGTAAAGATTTCCAGATGATCGGTATGTTGCAACCTGTCGAAATGTGCCCCTGGGCTGAGTACTCTTAAGCATCTTCAAGAATCAAATCAGTTTTACCTCCCGTGTGCGGAAACTAAAAATCTCTCGGATTGAGACTGTACAGATTACAAATGGGTATGCAAACAGCTCATTTGGGTAAAGATTTCAAGATGATCGGTATGTTGCAACGTGCCGAAATATGGTCATGGGCTGAGTAATCGTAAGCATTTTCGAGAATTAAATCAGTTTTTCTTCACATATGCCGAAATTTAAAAATATTACATTATTAATAATGTAATATTTTTAAATTTCTGGGCTATGACTTGAAATTTCATGGTAAAATTATTATTATTTTTTATTTTCTGGGATGGGATAAATTCCAACAACTTATAATACAAGTAAATTTTATAAATTCCTGGCCTGGGATAACATCACATAAGCGTAAATGAGGTTTTAATTTAATAGTGTTGCCTGATTACATTTTCTTATTTTCTGGGCTAAAATTCTTGGCTAACTCATAATATACGACACCAAATACTGAAATACGCAACATTTTTCCCAGGTGGTCCCCATAGTTAGCATATTGGATCCATTTTTCATCCATGTGACCATGCCTTGGGAAAAATCCTTTCGCGTTTAACATCTCTTGACTTTTGAATCATTCCCAATTATTTTAAACGATGTGGAATTGTTTGTTGAGTTACTCTTAATGTAAGTGTAAGTTCTTCTTGCATTTGGCACGAATCTTCATTCAATCTACGATTTTTGCCTTCTTAATCTTTTGAAAATACTCTCGATAAGTTCTTTCACTTTAGGCAGCCTCACTTTATTCTTCTACAAGCAATCGATGCGCATAAAATGACGTTTATTCGACTCAATCGACAGGATTAGACGTTTTAGTCGGCTGAGACTTATTTGTACACCCAATATTTTACATGTATACATATAATTTTCGATTTTGTCTGATCAGTCACTACCAGAAAATAAAAAAAAAATGATTATGCGTGAAAATGCCTCGGGACGTTTGTATCGCTGTGTCATTCTGAAGCCCAGCCAAACATCATTGAATTTCCATCCAGAAATATACAATATAAGTCACACCCAAGTGATCAACTACATAAAATAAAAGTTTATTAATAATTTGTGTCAACCCACTGAAAAACTGTATTAAGCCACTGCCGTCTCCTTCCTTCCTTATGGCCTAAATAGTGTACACATAGTAGACTCCATCAAATTTCAGTAGACTTTACTTAGGCTACATGCACCCATTACCTGCTTAATAGGGTATATACGATTTATTTCACCTCATCGATTATCAATATCATTTCAAAGTTCCGGGCCAGAATTCCTGCCTTAAAATTGAATCAGGCGTTCTGCCGCTCATAACTGGAAGCATCAAATTTCCAACGAAATGATTGCGAATGGATTGGTTCCGACATTGGTTAAAATAATAATAATTTTTAAGTTAGCTCGATAATATTAAATTCAGCAAGTCCTCAAAATGCATGTTAACAAAAATGAGGTTATGTATGCGATTCTTTAACATAATTAAAAATTAGCAATGATAATTTAAAACAATTAAACAACTAAAATTTTTTACAGCAGCAATTTAACGCTACCGACAAATTGGTGGCGACCCTATTGACCTTTTTAAAGTATGTATGTCAAAAATTATATTAATAAATTAAAAACTGTATAAACTTAATAGATTATTATAACTATTTAATTATGTTTGCCTTCCATTTTAGTAGTTACATCCGGATAAATTCCAGAACCGACTAAGCCCATTCCTAATTATTGAATTCATCGATTCGGAACACAAAAGTGATGGTGTAAAAACTCTTCCCGATTTAATTTGATAGTCAAGATTTACCATCGATAATAATCTAAAATATATAAAACCAAATATTTATTTATATAAACGCAACTGACCAATTAGAATTTTAACTCACCTACACGACAAACTAGTCGAAAACAAATTTTGTTCATCGACCTCAATAATCTCGTTAAAAGTCGCTGTAAGTCTCATTAAAGGTTTATCTAGGCAAGGATCATTTTGGTTTCGCCATAATTCTGTGCACAAAACACGAATAATTGTTTAACTTGATTTGTGATTCGAATACATGATTCTTACCTGAAAAAACGCCTGCATTATTTTCGCATGCATATTCTAGCAAATGTTTATAGGCCGTATGCATTTTTTGAAGTGTAACATTTGATTGATGTTCCAGGCACATAGCCAAATGTGGTATTAAGTCACGAATGCATCCATGTACCACGGTGTAAAACTCGCACATGAATTTCGGATATTCTGAAGATTTTGCAAAACTTTCTTTATCAAAACCATCTTTTGATGCGAAATTATTATCAACGGCGATAATATTACTCCGGTCAACAAAACATTTATAAAATTTGTTGTATGCTTTCTGAATATAAATACGAAAAAAAAAATAATAATTTATCTCTAGAATACGAATATGCAAATTTTCTCACGTTTGTGTCACCCATTTCGCCTGCTTTAATTTTATCACCACATCGACCGAATATTGCCATTCGAATCATCATTACAACACCATAGTGCATATCCTCAAAAGCAGGATGAATGCTGGGTATGATATCGGCACTTTCATTGCTATTCACATTTGCGATACATAAACACGTAAATATTATCGTTAAATAATTTATAAGAAATTTCATTTTCTCGTCTTAATACTGCGCAACCAAGTACGAAACAAAATAAATTGCTTA
The DNA here is from genome assembly GCA_932526605.1 of Nephrotoma flavescens. Classification (NCBI taxonomy): domain Eukaryota; kingdom Metazoa; phylum Arthropoda; class Insecta; order Diptera; family Tipulidae; genus Nephrotoma; species Nephrotoma flavescens. The sequence goes on from OW052220.1 coordinate 235,653,214, forward strand.
ATGGAACTAAATCTTGGAATAGCGATAAGAAACGAAGATTAAATTCGGGTTATCATTATTTTTATATAGAAACCAAATAAAGACAACCAGTTTAATATAATTACAGTTAAAATAAATATTACAGTAGAACGTACACAAATTATTGAAAAACGTTGGCTAGCACAACACAACACAACAAACTAAAAACACAAATTTATTAAACGTAGGTAGCATAAATGCAAAACTTCATAATATGGTTGGAGGAACTCTGAGAAGCTTCAGAGAGTGCATTTTCAAATTTTGTCAATTTTCAAATTTTTATTGATAAAATTATCTAGCGTAAAAAAATTTTCCAGTTGATCATCAATCTCACTAAAAAATTAAGTCACTATGAGCATTCGATGTAGCACAGATCTACGCAAAATTTGGATTGGACACCTTTGGATAGACACTCTTAAAAATTACGTAGATGCATGCTACATCGAATAGCCATATTGAGATGGAAAACCAACCTACAAAATCTTGGGCGCGAGACCACGTGATCATTAAAAATTGAGAAAACACAAAAGTACACGCCATGAAACCTTTAAGATCTTCTCCAGCCATTCGAAATTTTACGTACATCCATGCTATACCGAATGGTCATAGAGAGTTGATGACCAACTGGCAATATTTTTGATCGAGACGTGACAAAATAGAAAACTTAACATTGCATCTCTAAAAATCCACATTCCTCCCACTACCATAATACGATATTTTCAGACCATGATCTTGTTAGTAGAACATAAAAAGTCCTTAAAATTTGTCATATTTAGATTTGCGTCAATTGAAAATTTTCAACTTGCAAGAATTTTATTTTGGCTGAGTATTTATAAAAATCGAAAATAAACAATCTGCGTTATCGAATATTTTATATTCGGCTAACTTTAACTTCATGGATGCAATTGTTTTTGGCTGACATACTTTTAAAATCAGTCGATAGTTTCCAGCCGGAAAATGATAATGCAGGTAGTGTCTTTGCTATAACAGCCGAAAAAAATATTTTTGGTTCTACTATCAACTCCCTAAAATAGTCAGAATACAGCTAAAGTCTATACTGTTAAAGTTAGCCGAAAGTTTCCAGCCGATAGATAATGCAGATAGTGTCTCTGCTATCCCAGCCGAAACACTAACTAGATAAATGCAATAATACAAATGCAATAATTGTAGAGGCTAACGGCTTCGACAACTCTCACAGGCACGCGGGACGTCGCTGCACCCCCTCCCCTCGCTTAGCCCTCCGAGAGGCTTTAGATTTGAACTTCAGGGGACGTAAGAGTCGGGATCAACAAACATCTATTGACCGCTTTATCGAAAAATCATATCGTTTATTTTGTCGGCTGGAATAGCAAAGACACTATCTGCATTATCATTCGGCTGGAATCTTTCGGCTAACTAACCAGGTCTAAAGTCTGCCAAGATCTATCCAATTTTACCAATTTGATCCAAATCCTATGACATGTAAATTACACAGAAATTTTCGAAACTAAATTAATAAATGATCGATGGGAAAGTGGGTAACTCAAAAGTTACAGGATATTTTATTAATTTAGTTTCGTAATTTTCTAAATTTAATGTAATTTACATGTTATGGATTTGGACCAAATTGGTAAAATTGTATAGATCTTGACATATTTTTGCTGTATTCTGATTATTTGGAGGTGATAGGATAGTAGAACTAAAAATATTTTTTCCACCGTTATAGCAAAGACACTATCTGTATTACCATATTTCGACTAACTTTAACAAGATTTTTAACATTATGAAATATAATGTCGGTCAAGTATAGCCGCATCTGGCTGCGGCGCAAAGGCGATCTCTTAATCACATTTTTAGTAACATTTTCGCCGACTTCTGATGTTATTTCAGCAAATGTTGTACTTAAGCATCGGAGGTTGTTGTTCGTTTATTGGTATACAACTTTTCCTTTAAGTATACTCTCACATAAAGAAATCGAGAGAAGGCCTAATTGATCCAGTTCGGACACAAGAAAGTTTTCCAACATATTCCGACAGCGATCATAAGTAATTGTTACGGTATTGCCTCTAGCATCCTCAAAGATGCGCCGGCCCGTCTGGCGCACCATATACAATTACACTACGAGTGTGAAGTAGGTCTTTCGTGTATCAATTGACGGGTTTCAGTGCCCCGTAATAACGGTTTCTCTGTTTATTAATAAAGCCAGCAATAATGATTGTTTACCAAAAAAAAAATGTTTTAATGATTTCAGTCGATATTTCTATGTAATCGACCACTCTCTATACGACTGTCAAATCTCATTGAAAACAAAATGGCGGTTAAACAAAATAGACCCGGAACATGAAAAGCACCCTGATGATATACAGGAGTAGGTTAGCAATTATAAGAATTTTATAATTCAAATACTTTCAGCCCTACTTTTACTAACTTACTAGGATAATCCCAACATCAACCTTAAACCAAAATTGACCAATATCAGTTAAGAAGTATTTGGGTTTTCATTAAAAATGTTGCCAACATACAATTCGGTGCCAACAAAAGTTCGAATCTGAAGAAAATCGGTTACTTACTGGCCAAGTTTCAGTTACAATGTCCAATATTATGAATTAAAATCAAAACCAAATGTTTTCCAAGTTGGTTAATATGACCAAGTTCTATTTCGCAAGGCCCTTTTTCGTTAGATTACAGATCTTTAAAAAACAATTTAGAATCTTCGTACCCACACTCAAGGAGGAATGATTGCGCTAAATTTGACGCAAACTTGTTTAAGAAATTAGCAAAGTCCATTTAAAAGATATAATAATGATGTTCAAATTAATGGCGAGCATAAGCATTCCGATGAAGCATAATAAAATAAATCTATAAATTTCAATTATTTGTGTTTATCCAGATCTCGAAACGCATGAATCTCAATCGAATTCCGTAATCTGACGTACCTCAACAAAATAGAACCCAGTATCCACTACCCCCTCCGATAAATCACCCACAATCACCTAGTGTGTGTAGTAGCCCAAATACATGTACAGCCTCCTAGTATTTTCAAAATCACTTCAATTACAACATAATCCTGTAACAAATCTTCCAACCCTTAAATTGAATTAACGAAAACTTTTTTTTTTCCTAAACTTTTTATCATCCCAATTAGTTCAGCCCTTTGCAAAATCAGTCATCCTACCAATTGGCCGATTTCATTTGTCGGTAACTAATTGGGAATGTTGAATAGTCTAAATAACGCACACATTTTGTTTTGGTTGTAGAGCGTTAGCGGTCAAGACCAATTGCCCTCCCAATTCTCCTCACAAAAGCTCAAACAAAAACAATGAGCTCCGTTCTATACTAAAGCGAACTTAAATGGAAAATACATTGTGCTTTTTATGCGTCAAGTTGATTTTGTTTAGCCGCCATTATGTTTTAGATGAAATTTGTCAGTTCGCCTACGGCAATCGCAGAGAGTGGTCGATCACAATTTGGAGCATCTAACGACAACGTATTGAAACATTTTATTTGAATAATTGTTCATTTGGTTCAATCTCCACATGAATAACGGCTTTTTTGTGTTAATTATGTACCGAGTAGGTTGACATGCTTAACTCAATGTTTTCGAGTTATTCGCTCTCGAAATCTTGGTTTATAATTTTATGTCATCAAATTTGGTCCTATAAAGTTAAGGGCCAAAACTAACGTTTTAAAAATATAATCGATAAGTATTGTGAAATAGTGGACTCGAACCCCCACCAGTGGTAAGCGCAGTATTTCCCTGTTTGTGAATTTTTTTATTTAGTGTATCACGTTCTATTTGCTATTAAAAATATGGCAAATAACGGTGCAAATAAAATCTTGGTAAATAATGATACAAATCGTTCACAAAACGTGCAAATCTAGCCAGAAAAACCACGTCGAGGCATTTCACGAAATCAACCCGAAGACTTGGTTCATATCAGCCGAGATCACCAGCGACAAACAAAAATTTGGGCACACAGTGTTGTCCTTCTTGGCAGCACAACAAATACGAAAACCTTAAGAAAATCCTAACCAATCGCTATTCATCCATCTTCAAGGAGCGTAGATTAGAGATGATTTTAATCAAAATCGATAGTGGTGACCAAAAACCTTCAGACATACTCTACCTGACCTAATAATTGGCCAGATAAAATTTCGGAATAGGTACAAAGGGCCGAATGTCAAAGGGCCGAATGTCGAAAGGTCGAATGTGTCGGAGGGCCGAATGTGTCGTAGCGCCGATTTTTTTTTGTTTTTAGAAATATAGTTTTTTAAATTTGTTGTTTTATGGATTATTTTGTAAATTTTTTTTTTATTAAACAAATTAATTTCTTATGAATTTACGTACATATTTTACTATTTTTCATCTTTGGATATTCATGAAATGCCACGTAACCAGTCAGCGATACATTTTGATGAAGGAAAATTTTGTCATGCGCCACCTGATCTGAGACATTTGGCTCTAGTCAGCCTTCTGATAATAGGTATATGGTACAAAAAATAAAAAAAATAATTAAATTAAATAAATAAATAAATATAATAAAAAAAATATATTTCCAAAACAAAAATAACAACAACTTCGACATCCCTGTGATATTATACCAAAATTACACGGTCAACGTCATTACAAAACTATGGATCAGGCAACTCTTTGATTACATACAAGCGGCATTGATCCCCCAACAAGGCAAACCAGAAGAGGACCTCGCTGAAATAGTGGATAAATTCTACGCCAAGCTCAGAGTTTACACGCATCAAGCTCTAGCATTAGCCGTGAAACAACGCTAAACCAAATTAGCAACACTGGTTAATAAAGCTAGAGAATAATTCAATCGCACAGCGACAAACTTCACATTTGATCGTGAATTACTCGCAAATTTTCCAAGCAACAAAATATTTTCGATACATTGTCGGAGGTCGGGAATTCACCATATTCTCGATCACAAGTCGCTTACTATAGACCAATTACCTCTAAAGCGGAATGCAACCCAAAGCAAGCATGCCACTTAGATTTTGTCCCTCAATTTAATGTGGTCGCAGACAGACTTTCTCGACCATACAGACCATGAGCTTATCTCCGTAACAACACTTTTCGATATCATCACAAAGCACAAGCATCCGATTCAGAACCAACAGATTTACTCTCTAGTTCTACAAATCTGCGCCCGTCTAAGTGAAAATTAGATAAATTCGTATTAGTCGATTTAACAATTTACTGTAAAATATCTATATTTTATAAGATATTTTTGGCCCAGTATGAACAAAAATGTGACCTTTTGGCTAAATTTTGTTTATAATGCCAAAAATGTAAAGTACAACGCCAAACAAAATCATCTCACGGAAATTTCAAAATACCACCAGGTAGATTTGAACACATCCATTTCGATATTGTTGAACCACTGGCGAGGAGCCTATACTGTATAAAAGACATCTCCGCACAAACAATCGTAAACGCACGCTCGTCGTAAACTACATTTCTAGGTTCGGCGTTCCGGTCAGCATAACGACCGATCAAGGCACACAATTCGCGTCCAAACTGTTCACTGAGCTCTTTCAGAAAATCATATAACTTACTTGGAACACTCCTTTAAAGGCCATGCTAAACTTTGGAATCTAAGGCCAATTAAAAATCACGTTTGTAAAACCCATATCAGAACACCCTGTCAGACATAATAGAAAATGAATTAACTTACTAGGGACGCTCCTTTAGCACTAAAAAGTCTACCAATATCGCACTGAAGTTCATATACTAAATGCTTATAAAATACTTAGTGTGACTGTTAGATTCCGCTTCAGTTTGAATCAACTTTTATTTTAGCTTGCTATGAGCTTACCGTGGGTGGGTGCTATTACCAGAAAGAGAAATAACGCTGAGTGTGAGTTGGTTGATACTGATTTTATTGTTCCAAGTACTCAGTTTATATAAAAACTAATTTGCTTAGCATTACAACAATATTTGTCATGAGTAGTGGTTTCTCACGGGTAGAAATGGCAGTTCTGGTCGATTACTGATTCAGTCTTCTTCTTCGTAGGTGGCCGATCATAAAATATATCACAACCGTGAATATGATGAAATGCTTGTCGGTTGTGCTCGAATTCTCCGTTTGATACCTCCATTGCTATAAATGCAATTCCTAACATGATTATTCCTGATCCTATAATAACTGGCATTACGAGTCTTTACCTGTGTTGTAAGATCGCAATTTCACACTAAGTTTCTTTACAGGCTGTTGTGTGAATTGTCGATACACTGCACAACAGATTTTTTAAGTTTTTTTTTTTTTTTTTTTTTAAGAAATCTTTATTTTTGTATAATTGTTTATCATCATCTGGATTATACAGTAATTGTTTTATTAGATTAGTATTCGATTATTGTGGGATGAAACCTATCGATCCCAGCTCTGTCAGTCCATTGATTTAAGCGGTCAGGGAACCACTAATTCTCAAGGCTTTGTTCTTTTTAGGCACTTCGGTCCATTGGTGTGATCCAGTAGGTTCCGCAGCTCCTCGTTGTCAAGCTGGTGAAGTCGCAGGACATGACTCCTTGTAAGTTTTTGTATTTCATCGCTGACGTATTCCACGTTTAAGTCTCGATGGTGATTGTCATTTCTAATGTACCAAGGAGGATCTTCACTGTAGTTTTTCTTGCGCAGCCGCAAAGCTGAATACCATACGTCCAGATAGGTTTTAGGGTTTGTTTATATATCAGCAGTTTGTTGTGTGTTGTCAGTTCGGAGTTTCACCCAATAAGCCAGTGCATTTTTCTGAATTTTAAATTCAGTTCTTGCCTTTTTTTTTAACATGCGCTTTCCACCTTAGTTTAGAGTCTTGCGTCATGCCGAGGTACTTAGCATTATCAGAATATGGAATTTGTGGGTGACGGTCTCTTTATCGTAAACAATTTATCGTGTTTCAATTTAACGTGAACATTTAATCGTAAAACAGTTTATCGTGGACACAATTTACCGTGGACACAATTTATCGTGGGACAATTTATCGTAAAACAGTTTTTCGTGGACAATTTATCATAGAAAGGTTTCATGCGTTGTATCAAAAAATTAGTAGGATTCTTTAATGATTTTTGGAAGAAGTTCTGGAATATGGCCATGTGGGACGGAACTAGGTAGTTTCTTAACCGATTATGATGGGATTGGGTATGTTGGATGGAAATGGGATTATTGAATGATTTTTGGAAGAAGTTCTGAAATATGGCCATGTGGGACGGAACTTGGTAGTTTCTTAACTGATTATGATGGGATTGGGTATGTTGGATGAAAATGGGATTATTTAATGATTTTTGGAAGAAGTTCTGAAATATGGCCATGTGGGACGGAACTCGGTAGTTTCTTAACCGATTATGATGGGATTGGATATGTTAGATGGAAATGGGATTATTGAATGATTTTTGAAGAAGTTCTGGAATATTGCCATGTGGGACGGAACTCGGTAGTTTCTTAACCGATTATGATGGGATTGGGTATGTTGGATGGAAATAGGATTTTTGAATAATTTGTGGAAGAAGTTCTGGAATATTGCTATGTGGGACGGAACTCGGTAGTTTCTTAACCGATTATGATGGGATTGGGTATGTTGGATGGAAAGGGGATTATTGAATGATTTTTGGAAGAAGTTCTGAAATATGGCCATGTGGGACGGAACTCGGTAGTTTCTTAACCGATTAAAGATACCGGCACCTACGCCCCCGAAATTAAAATCTAAAGAGCCCCGCAGGGCTACGGGGAGGAGCGTAGGTGTCATTAATAGATTCTATATAATCCACTCCTACGTGATGTTTGAAGATCCCGGCTCCTACGCCCCCGAAATTAAAATCTAAAGAGCCCCGCAGGGCTACGGGGAGGAGCATAGGTGTCATTAATAGATGCACGCAATGCGACTCCCACTCTCAATTTAATATATTCATAAAAAAATATTAAATTTCATTTATTTTTAAATGAGATTCAATATTTTTTTATTAAATTTTTTAGCACGTCTAACGTATTTTTTTATAATTTTAGTTCGTTTTTATTCCAATAGATGGCGCTAGGTCTAAAATGCCAAGCAAAGGCACATTTTTAGTTATAAACAATTCCGCTCTTGGTCAAAGTGGCGCTACCGTCGCTCAGACTGTCAAAAAAATTTGACTGCGATACTAAATCTGTTCCAAACTGTTATACGATAAATTGTCCACGGTAAACTGTTATACGATAAATTGCCCACGATAAACTGTTCTTCGATAAATTGTTCCACGATAAATTGATTCCACGATAAATTGTTCTACGATAAATTGTTCTACGATAAACTGACAGTAAATCATTCTAGCTTCTTCTATGTCTATAGTAGATCATTTGTATCCGTTCTGTCTCACCCGGAAGTAACGGTCGTTGATGTAAGACTTTAGCAATTCAAAATGTTGTTTTGGCAAATCTCGTTGGAGCTTAAATTCTAGACCGCGGTGCCAAACCTTATCAAATGCTTAGGCTACGTCTAAAAATATTGCTGAACATAATTCCTTTTTTCCCAGTGCCTCCTCAATTGTATCAGTAATCGTTCGTACCTGTTCTATCGTTGAGTGCTTTTCTCGAAACCCAAATTGATGTGCTGGTATAATAATTCTTGCTGATCAGAAGTACTCTCCCAGGCCGCTTTTTGCACACTTTCAATGAGATTTTCTAGTTCTTCTTCTATCGATGTAAGCATTCGATATCTGCACGTGTAGGTTGATGCTTTCGTCGACTAGCTGTCGAAAGTATTCCCTTTGTTATGTGTTCATCTTAGAGGGCTTGCTTTCCTTATTACCGTGCCACTTATTGTCCTGTAGTCTTCTTTTTTTGTGTTATATCTGGGTGGACAGTAGATTGCTGATATACTATAGCTCTTGTTATTTTTGGTCTCAACAGATACAGTAGCTATACTAGCATAGCTTCCTCCTCTATTTTTAATTCTTCGTGGTGTTTTATATTATCCTTAATAAAGATTGCTGTCCATCCTCTAGTTCTGTCTGCTGGATGTAGAGTTTGATAGCACTGATATCCACGTATTTTGACATACGACGTTCTGGTAAAATGTTTTTCTGAGATTAGGCATATATCAATTGTTTGTGTTTTGAAATGCGTTGCGCTAGGCCATTTGCTTTAAAGGTAGCAATTCTTAAATAGTGTGCCATTATTTTTTCTTGTTAGGTTTGTATGGACTAGAATGAAGGTAATCAATAATTTCTTTAGTTTTACTTGACGCGTCCGTTATCCTTTTATCTTGGCTCATCGACGTGTTTTCCAGTGTTCATAGTCTCTGTTTTTGTTTTTGCAGTAACTCGCTCATAGATTCCAGTCTAGTGAATTCACTTTCCAAACGTAATTATTTAGTGCAGTGACTTTATATTTATCGTTTGGAACTAGTTTCACTATTTTTTTAATTGTTTCGTATTCACTAACATTTAGTATGTTAATGGGTGGAGATGGTATCTCTTTATGTGTTGGTCTATTTTCCTGCATTTCCCCTTGGATGATTACGTTTGACGTTTTAATTGGTTGCAGTGGTCTCTCTTTTGGTATCAGTGATACGTTCTTACGTACCTTCACAAGGTCCGTGGATGACTGTTCAGGTCGATGGGGTTGTGGTTTTCTGACGCTCTGTGTTGATTGTTCCAGCTCAGGCGAAGATTCTGTTTTGCTTTTTTTTTGTTTTGCATTTAGTCTTAATTTGCCTTCGTATAAAATTCGTTTCATACACCGATTCATCTTCATCTGTTTCATAGATAGCTATAGTATTTTCTTTGGCTTGACTATCATTTTTGATTACAACAGTTTCTTCTTTAAGCTTGTTACAGGCTGGCTACTGCCAACCTGCAGATATCACTAAGCGCATGCAGAGACCTCCACGGTGATATTTTGCCGGCTACGTTCTCAGCGAGAACTACGAAGGGTCGTGAGGTTTGAGGCATGCATGGCTCCTGGCTTACACCGTGATTATACAGATATTTATAAAAAGGAAAAAAAAACGCAAATAATAAGAATACCCGAGTTCCGCCGAAATTCGTCGGCTGGAACCTGAGGAACGAACAGCAGAAAATTTTAAATAAAAAAAATCATAACGGTAGAGAGTTGCCTTGGTGCGCACATCCGCCCGAACTCACACGGCGGTAAACACCGGTTTCGAATCCGGATGCGGGCACCAAGGGACCGCTTACCCTACGCCGACACAGGATGGGAATTCCCCCCTCATCATACCCAACCAAGAAATTTTAATAATTCATTTTTATTTATTTAATCTAGACACAAAAGAAAAAAACACAACTTCCCACGAGAAAAACAAAAAAAGGGAGAGAACGAGAGAGAGAGAGAGCAATGCATATCGAGCGCGCTATCCGGCGCTCGATCACAGAAATGTTTATATAAAAATTTAGAACAAAAATTTCAATAAAAAATTTACCAAAAAAAGTTAAATAAAGTAAATCAAAAAAAAAAAGTACATTAATAAAAAAATAAATTTATTGTTGCGGCCTTGGTGCCGTCCTGCCTCAGGGTCGCCGCCCCGGACCGTTGCGGTGCCTCTCACCGTTAACCAAAAACCAATGTTTGGGTTGCAGCCTTGGTGCCGTCATGCCACCGGTGATGTGCCGCACCCGGACCGTTGCGGTGCCTTTCACCGTTACCGAAAAGGTTGCGGCCTTGATGCCGTCGTTGGGCGACTCCCCGCCTTTGCGCTCGAGCGCTTGCCTGGTTGGGCACTGTTATGTTGCGGGGCCTGTCCCCGTCACCACAAAAAAATTTTTAATTAACAAATTTACGTAATGTAATGTATACTTCTTGTGTACAAATTAATAGTTTTATTACACAATGTCATATATTTAAACTAGTTTTACAGCACATTAATTTAATCATGAAAATATGACGAGCACTTCATATTCAAGTAAAACTATACCCAATGAATTACCGACGGCATAAATATATCAAAAAAAAATCTTCATCCTTCTTTCTACTTGGGTTTTTGTTGTTTTTCTCGCAAGAATATAAAAAAAACTAAAATAATCCGTAATGGCGGATCTTTATTAACCCCTTTTATAATTTTGGTAATATTTATCATCTAAACCACTTGTTTTTATTAATAATTATCTTATTTAAATCACATTTGTTATTTACAATTTATTTTCATTTAAATTATAATTTTATTAAAGTTAAAATTTTTTTTAACCACAACAAAGTTCATGATTCTCGTTTTAACAAACAACAAAACTCGAATCAAAAAATCAAAACTAGTCTTTTTACAAATTTTTTTTTTTTCATCAAACTTCTCAAAATTCCAAACCAGACTGCACTAATCAAAAAAAACTCTTAGGCCGTGTCCCAAACACCGACTTATTTCAAACTTATTGACTTATTTGACGCCATCTTGAATAAGTCGGTCAAGTCGTCCCAAACGATTTTGCTGACATATTTTGACAGATATAGCAAACAACAAATGTTTTAGGAATTTGTTATTTAATAATAAAATAAAAAACTTAAAATGCATAAAAAATAATTTATTTTAATGAATTATTTAATAAATAAAAACATAAAAATGTGTCTTGAGTTATTAAAACACGATGAAAATTTATTATTGTAGCTGAGATGCATGAAATCAGCAAGCTACAATTTTTTTATGCAAGCACACCTCTATTAATCCTCTTTTTATCTCTAAAATATTTTTATATCGCTAAAATCTATTAATTATATAATTTATTAAGACAATATTGTATTAATAGTTATTAATTAAGTGGAATATCATTAATGTTTGAAAATTATTGATAATGTTTGATAATTTGTTCAATTTTTCATGTTTACATGATCAAATAAGTTTTTTGCTTTCAAAATAAGTCACCTCGATAGCAGACTTATTTGAATAAGTCGGTATAAGCAAATAAGTCGGTGTTTATGACACGCCTTACGCCGAATAATGCGCAAAACAGTCCAGAAGAATTGTCTTTCTTCGCATTGATGTAAACGAGAGGCATATCAGAAAAACATTCTTATGGAATGTTTTGCTTTACACACACTCGATGCGCATTGTTCTCGCTCTCTCCCATTTTCGTCAGTTGCACCAACAAAACAAAAAAACCACACAGGAATCAATCCACCATTAACCGCGTATAGACATCAAATCTACCCTCGGACGCAAACCAACCGAGGGGAATAAAAACACAAAAAAATTACCAAAGGTGGGGGTGCAATCAATAAAATGAACTTTTGTCTTGTTAACGACAACATAGTCGTAACAAGTTTAAACACCAAAAAAAAAATAAACCCAAATTCCCACGAGAAGAAAAAAAAAGGAGAAAGAGCGAGAGAGAGGGAGAGTAATGTACACCGAGCGCACGACCGTTATCCGGCGCTCGATTACAAATTTGTATATATAATAAAAAAATTTAAAAAAAAATAAAAATTTAAAAATAACAAAAAATTTGGAAAAATAAAAAAAAATCGTACCTTAATATAAAAAGACTGAACTGTTGTGGCCTTACGCGGCCGTCATGCCTCAGGTGGTACCACACCCGGACCGTTGCGGCTTGATTGTGCCGTGCTCCACCGATGCGGCCCCACGGCCATCACGGGCGTGTTGTTTGCTTTGCACCTGGACTTTTGTTTGTGTTGCTTATATGTATGTTACGGTCAAGAGTTATCTTCTTCGTTTGATAGCTTGCACAGTTTGGTGACTGGTCGTTCATAGATAATCCGGTTGCACTTTATTGACCCAATCCGAACCAAGCCATCTGAAGGCACAATGGGGTGGATATTGTTGACACTCTTGTTGCTAAATCAGCTGAGGTTTTATCTGTTGGTATACGTAATTCCACTGAACCTGTGGTAAACTATCTCCAATCTGAGGCATAAACCTTTGCTGCATATGCTTGTTGTGAAGCATCAGCAAATTTATCTAACTCAAATTTTTGCGCGGTCATTGTTTTAACCCATCTTGGTACCTTTATTCTGGTTAACTCTCCTAATTCGGTTTTATATGTCTTCCATTTTTGTCCTACATCTTCTGGCAGCTTATGATCCCACTGTATATTAGCCTTCCAAGCCTTCAGTGGTTACTGCTTTTCTGGGTTCCCTCAGCAAAGCGTTGATTTTCCCGTAAATAATTTCTCTGTGACTGCTTCCGCTAATGATGCTACTGTTTAGAATTAAGAGACGCAGATTTGACGTTGATACTGTCCGACTTGTTATATTTTGAATCTGCCAGTTGTAATTGTTGCAAATATCCCCATTTATTCGTATCAAAGTCACATCTGATACATTATCTCTCTAAGGAGTTCTCAAACCTTATGATCGCTGACCCCGACTTCCTTTTCTCCCATTCCTAATATTTTAGTGTTGACTTGTTTTGCCTCGCCCTAAGAAGGCTTGCAGCCTTTGTAGAGATAAATGATGCCTGAGAGCCTGAGCCAATCAATGCTCTGAAGGGCATGCGATTCCCCTCGCTTGTTGTTAATGCGATTATAGCTGTCGATATTATCACAGGACCCGATTGCATTGTTCTATAACTTTGTTTCTCTGCCTTGTAACCGATGTGCAGTTCTGTGTTATGCCTTCCATTATATATGGTTCATTGGATGCATGTGTTTCTGGTTATGCTGATAAACAGTATCTGCATAATTTGTGCAGCATCGCCATTTGAGATCTCTCGCAGGAATTTGATTTACTACATCCTCCGAATTCATTAATTTTCTATCCATCTCCCCAGTAAACACAGATGCTTGTTGTTGTTAAAACGGGACCTTCTGACTATTTGACTTTTGTTGTCTCGTATTTTTGTTAAAAATTCTGTTGTTGTCTGTGTCTGATTTTTGTTCGAAAACCGCTACTTGAGAATTGGGAGCTTTTCTGTTGTTCCATCAGCACACTAGATATGAACATAAAATTTTATTATTAATTACATCAATCAACAATAATGTTAGTTTTGTGCATCTAGTAGGTTGGTGAGACAGCACCAACACTAACGACTCTGAAATATTTGGATTTGAATTCGTTTAGTTGTTGGACGCTTCTTTTTACGCTTCGTTTAGTTGTTGGATTTTCGAAGTAAGGTACGTTTTCGTTTTCCTTTGCTGCCATCTTTTATGTAATTGTAAGAATTTGGGGCGTAAGCTGCTCTTGACTAAATGCAAGCATTTCCATCTTACTGTTTATTTGTGTCTCTGTTGACGGCCTAGAAAATTTCTTATCGGCATCGCCTGTTGTTTGTTGCTCGAAGGACCACTGTTGAATTCTTATTTCACCTTGTTTTGTTGCACAACATCTAAACGCCTGTATGATTACGCTTACCAATACTATTGCAATAAGTTTGTTGGGTTGCATTTTTTGGATACATTTAGCAACAGCTTTAAATATTTTGCAACAAAAAGAAACGAAAAAAAATTGCAATCAACTTTGTACTAATTCATTCACAAGTAGAAATTCCAAAATGTATTCTTCATTATATGCAATTTAGATTACACACACCCGAATTACGCATTTAAATATTTACATCGTATATTTTTGTAATCGCACACATTGCCCATTTTAACCTTAACGTTATCAATAAATGATGTGACATCATTTTCACAAAACAATCTTTAAAAAATGTTTAATAAAAAAAACGACATACTTTTAGTATAAAGCGTAAATTTTAGTAGTGCCGATATAACGAAATTACTTTAATAGTTAAATAGTTTTAAAATGAAAATTCTATTATTTTTAACTGTCACCACAATATGTTTGGTGCATGTGAATGCAGAGGCTTTGGGCCCAATCACAAACAGGCAGCGAATATACGATCAGTATTTAAGTTTAAAATTGTCAGTGATTTCATCGAGTAACACTTGTAATTTGGATAGTTTATTGGATCCGCACCTTTTTAGAATCGTTAAGGTATACGAACAACTATTTTGTGTATTTGACATAAAGATTTTAATGTTATTTTTAGCCAGAACTTAATCAAATCATCGGATGTTTAGATGAAGGGGAAACCGACATTATGGCGAAATATTCCAACTTTGATAATGTACTGGCAAATCCAAATTATTTGTGCGAAACTTACGTGCTGACACATAATTGTATCCGCAAGTTTATACCGTATTTGTCGTTATGCCTCGACAATGTTCAAAATAGCACTGTGGCAAAATTATATGCGGGCAGTGAAATTGGTTTAGACATATTATGTGAAAATAATGGTGACATTTTTTCGAGTAAGTGATCAAAAAATATACAAAATGTGATGTAAAATAAAAATTTTATTTATTTCGATTTATAGTGATTTTTCAGAATAGACACAAGAAGTGTATAAAACATTTTATACGCAGATATGATCAGAAATTTAAAGATATCTGGGGTTTACCTGAATCAGAACTATTTTCTTCAGAGTATTCATGCACGTAAGTAACACTCTGGTGGCATATGGAAGTTATAAAGAGCAAATTAATTTCTTTTCGTGGTATTTACAGTATTTTGTCGTTGATGGTACGAAAAATTCAAAATCGACCGCCGCATTGTAATCAACAACTGGCAAATATGCTAAAATCTGTAATTGAAAATTTCTGGACCAGATCGGGATGCAGTAATGTCATAACATTTAGTTAGGACTTAGGACTGAACGTGTTATGTGCGACCCGATACGATATTCGTATACGTTTTAAAATATTGATCGTGACCGTCTTAAAAATAACCTTGCCACACTAAAAACAATATGCAAATTTAATTTGTACATTAATTTAAATATTAAATGAATTTTTGTGATTTTGAATATACCTCTATAAACACAAATCTAATATATTCTAATATAACGTGTTGCAATCGCATTAAAGTGTTCGCTTTATTATAACGAAGCAACAACCAAAAAATCTCTATTAATTTTCCAAAGCAGAAAATAATAAAAATCAAAAAAAAATCGACAAAAATAAATTAAAATAATGATTATGTATTATAAAATATATAAATTGCCCTTAAAACCTAAAACACCAGACACGCTAACTATTCAAATACCAAATAAAGTTACCGAGTTTGTTCCTTGCAGTTTTGTGTTGTTGTTGTTGTTGTGGTTATTTGGGTGACCAAGCTCTTTAAAATTGCTATAAGATAATTTTCTTACGTTTTTCTTTTCGGTTATCTAATTCCCATTAAACTGTGTTATCATTATCCATCTTCAACGATGATGATTTTTATTTACTATAGGCTATTTTGATTTTGATGTGTGTACGAACCATTACATATTCCTTGTTGGTTGTTCATTTGTGTACAGGTTATCCTCGACTTGCGCCATTTGTAATTTGCGTTGTTATATTTTTTGTTGGCAAATTTAAATCGAATATTGACGTTTATGCATTTCAAATACTTAACAAAATAAATAACAAATTTTTTCATAAACGTATACACTATAAATATGTATTGGTTAGTTTTTACTTTTAGTTATTTCTCGAAATGTTATTAAGTATAGAAACCAAAAATTAGAAAACAATTAGCCGAATATAAATAAAATTGCGTATCAAAATGTTTCGATTTGAAAGTAAGACTTTACTGTGTTGAATATGTCCAATGTACTTTATGACAGAATAAAGTATAAAAATGCTACCTGGTCGGTCCCTCTTCCCTTCATACGAATAACAGGCAATAACTGTAACAATTGTTGCACGAAATTTCAATGAAAAGTTTTCTTATACAGAAGTCAAAAATCCCGTATATAAACATGGTTTTTTATAATGGCATATATCTGGAAATTCTGACTTCTGTAGAACAAAATTCTTCATTGAAGTTTCGCTCAACAATTGTTGCAGTTATTGCTTGCTAATTATATGGTATGAATAAACAATTCGATGCGTAGGATGAAACGACCAAGGTCATGGCTACTGTTGTTGAAGAAAATAAATACCTTAAGGATAAAATTAATTGAGCATGAACTTAATTGACCATGAACGAAGCATGAATTTTCCAAATCCAAGCCGCAAACTTGGATCGACTGGCGTTGAGATTTGTTGATTAATATTGCATATGCCAGACGAATTGGAAATTGTAAGCGTTGTAAGCGAATCATCGGGGTTCTTGGCAATAAAATATGCTCTCGTTTAAAGTTGCCATTGATAATTGTCGATTCAATAATGTTACCCAATATTTGTTTGACAACCAACCTCGTTCCGTTGCACAATTTTGGTGCATTTAGGCTTCGTAGCAGAATGATTAGTGATCCAACTTTCAAAATTAAATTATGTGGTGGAAGACCTGGCAAATCACGTGAATTTAAAAATTCAGTTTGAAAACTCTCTCCTTCATCTTCTTCTACCACAGTATCAATTGATTTGGAATATAGATATTTATGGTATTTCTCTGTATATTTAACGGTTCATTTGTCTGTATATTTAACGGCAATTTAAGTACAGAATGAGCAGTTCTTCCACCATCCAATAAAGTAGCAGCAATACCTGATAAAGCGATGGCCAAAGCAATCTCACCTTGAGGACATATTTTAGCCAAGATGAGGGAAATCAAAAATGTTTGCCAGTGTCACCTGGAGCATCCAAAAAGAAGAATCCGCCTTCTTTTGCAGTGACTGCAAGCATAACTAATTTTTGTTCTGCAAATAATTGTGGTTCATGTGTTTTAATGCACTCATTTTAATCATCAATAATGTATGATTGTTCTTGTTCTAAATCTCGAATAATTAAATCACTTCCCGGACGACTGTGTGATGGTAGTCCCAATGTAATGAGTGATTTATTTGAAATAATCAGGCATAAGTCTTCCAATTTCATTAATGCTTCATTATACATTGCTGGTGTATAATCTAAAAATGCATTCCGATAAATTGTATTGCATCATGACAAAATGCCTGGATATCCGGTGAGTGGTTTACCTCTTTTACGGGGTTCCCAAGTTTTTTTTAGACGTATTCCATGTAAAATAAGTTGGTACATCTGAATAAAGAATGGTTTTTGCGAAACGTCCATTTTGTTGATGGCATAATTCGAAAAATTCCGTTAATGTTGTTTTTAGCGTTGGTCCTGCTTGACTAACTGCATTTGATTCTGTTCGGCTTACCTGCCAGTAATGAAGCGGTCAAAAACGGCCATGTTGCATGTCGATGAAGTTAGCCCAAGCCTGATTTTTTTAGTGGATATCTTGGATAAGTGTAGCCATCCCGAAGAAGTGTAGATACATTAAAAAATGTAGCACCATCCCGAAAAACAATTTATACGTGAGAAAAACAAAGGATATAGAATAATAATATTATTGTAAAAAAAAATTACTGATAAACATTTTTTTTAAATTTATTTAACCCGAATATCGATTTGTGTAGTTGCTATGAGTCCACATTAAATTCTATACCACAACACCTGGAGATAAAGCCATCAAGCGGCATATATGGCCAGATAGACCACGATATTATCAAAGATGTAAACTTGACCATAAATTCATATCAGGTGGAAATAACTTTTTTAATTTTATTTGTTTTACTTGAATAGCGGTATATCATTTAATGTGGATCCATAGTAACTACACAAATTATTCGGGATAAATAAATTTAATAAAAGGCTAGTAACTACACAAATTATTGCTATACGGGCTAAACAAATAAATTTAAAAAAGGTTATTTCCACCTGATATGGACTGGTAGCCAATTCTACATGCTAGATAGTATTGTGGCCTGGCTGGCCATATATGCCGCTTGGTGGCTTACTTCCAGGTATTGCGGTATACAATTTAATGTGGACCCATAGCAACTACACAAATCGATATTCGGGTTAAATAAATTTAAAAAAAATGTTTATCAGTAATTTTATTACAATAATATTATTATTCTATACCCTTTGTTTTTCTCACGTATAAATTGTTTTTCGGGATGGTGCTACATTTTTTAATGTATTTACACTTCTTCGGGATGACTACACTTATCCAAGAAATCCACCAAAAAATTCGGGCTCGGGCTAGCTTCATCGACTTGATGTTGCTGCCCTTGTGCAAATATTTACAGATGTATTTAATAGGTCATCATTTTGAACACTTATTTTAAGCTAAAATTATTTTATTCACCTGCCATTTACATTAATAAATTGTTTTGATGACGAATTTCGAGTATTTCCAATGAAAACGTGATGTTTTTTATTTCAAACGTATTGCAGAATCGAATGCGTGTGTTCTAAGAAGAAATTGAAAAAATTGAATTTCGTCGATTACAACGCCATCTATCATGAACCGAACAAAATATTTCATTCAAATCATACGTACTTTTAGTCGTAGAATCCGTATCTGCAATAAAAAATATGGCGTCCTATCTTAGTTTAAAAGTTACCCCCGCCCCACCTACAAAGCGGTGGGGGGGGGGACTATTTTTTTGCACTAATGTATTTCCCCCGCGGTATGATTAAATTTTGATTATGGACATTTTTTCCGTAGAGTGGCTATTTTTCGAGATACTTGATCGTCTCAGTTTAAAAGAAACACCCGGTATATATGGGACTTTTGATTTCTGTAGAACAAAATTTTTTATTATAATTTCGTGCAACAATTGTTGCAACTGTTGCTTATTATTTATATCACTGAGCCCAGGTGCAGACCATTTGAAATTTTAGTATTAAAGTGCGGTCATCATAAAAACCATGCCTATATATGGGACTTTTGACTTTTGTCGAACAAAATTGTTCATTGAAATTTCGTGCAACAATTATTGTAGTTATTGATTGTTATTCGTATGACCGTGTTACGACTTCGTGGTCCTAAGATTGTTCTCCAGTTTTATTCTCGATTTTAATTTCATTTTAATCAGTTGATTAATGCTTCGTAGTGCTGGTCTGTAAGGAAGTAGCAATACTGAAATCATTTGTTCCATCGTGGCATTTTGTATTGTATTTTTTTTTTGTCCATCCGTATTGTGAATCTGGACGACGAGTAGTTTTGAAGCGAGGCCAATGTATACACCGTGTACGGGTGTGCAACAGCGTAGATATAGAAAAGTATTTTTGTTGTTTCCTCGGTTTGTCGTGTGCATTTTGTCACGCGGTGCGAAGGAGAGCGCGACTGACCAGCAAAAAAACAAAACAAAAAATATAAAGACTCCAATTGAAATTTGAATCATTTTATTCAGCTTGTATTTTATAAAATAAAATCCAAATGCGGTGACAATTTGTTTTCTTTCTTTTCTAACATAATGGGTGTTCATCCTTAAAATGTGAGTAAATTTTTATGGCCAACAACGTGGCCATTCATATTTAAATAACAGTGGATGTGCCGCAACTGGTGCTATATACTGGTGCTATACCTTGAATAAGCCTTGTTTCAATATTTCTAAATTTAAAGTTATGAATTTCTCTTGACGACGTAATGGTCTTCAAAGTAGCTTATTTTAAATGGAGTGTTGATTGATCGAGTTTATTCTTTTCTAGATTTAGATTACTTATTTTTTTCCAATTTTATCGTTTAAAGACCTTATTGACAGATGTATCAAAAAGACTTATTTAATGTTACGAGTTTTAATCTGTGTCTCCAAAAAATGTTCATGATCCGTATACTCTAAAAGTCATCTTCGTTTCATTTATTCGTACGCACTGGAAATATGCCTTAATTATTGGAATCCGTACTATAACAATTCTTCTAGCCGCATATATAACCAATTAAGAGATTTCTCTTGTTTGTCTTACCGTGACTCCCCCGAGAGGTGAACGTTCCTAGGTTTGTGCTACCGGCGTATTTAGGTTGTTGCTCTATTTTTAACTGTGATTCGCGTGTATGCGACATCTACAAATGTTTACGTCATGGCGTTGACAACTACGTGCAATTCGCGCCAGTAGTGATTAAATGAACCGTAATTTATAGCGGATGACCCAACTGATACCGAATTTTTCGCTTAAATTACTGATAAAACTATCCATAAACCGTACTGTGCCTAAATATTTAATCCAAAATTGCGTACCAAGGCTGCTTACTACTTGATGGATAACTCGTTTACCACGGTAAACAACCGTTTAACCACAAATTTCTCGATCAACATGCCATAAAGTTTTAAAAACCAATTGCATTTACCGTAAAATTCACCTAAAATTAATTTTTAACCGACAATAAATGAAAACTTAATAAAACTTTAATGTTTTGTGGTTTGCACCATCTATTATTAAATGGTATGAACTAACATTAATTTATTTTAGTAAGTGATTTAAAAAATTGGTATCAGACACATTAACTTCTAACTAAATACTAGGTTTTCTAAAAATATTTTTAAAATTCGAATCATATATATTTTACCACAACTTTTTGGCCACAACTAAAACAAAAAAAAAGAAGTTGAATTGAACTATAAATATTTTGTCCACTGAACTGACAAATAATGTTTTCATTCCTGAAAACATTCACAGAAAAAACTAAATTTGGTCAAAAGAACCATAGAATTCTTACTAACGTACTTGGCCAATGGAAACAGATTTTAGAACAAATCGGCCATGTTCATCATACTAACCGTGCCGGATGAAGCTGTAGTGGAGTGGAAGTTGAGCGTGAAAGTGCAAATGGGCTTGCATAAGCCAGAGAATTCAGATTGGCAGTTCGGTAATGAAAACGAGGAGGAATAAATTACGTGGCTCCAAAAACACAATCAGTTTTAGCTGTTTTAAGGTTCACGAAACATCTTTGGAGTTGAGCGTAGAGCTGAAAAATCATACTAAGATCATGTGCATATTTAAGTTCAATGGTCACATCGTTGCCGCCACGGTGGCAAAGTGGTCAGCATGCTTGTTCCAGCGACCGGAGGTCTCGGGTTCGGTTCCCGGTGGTGAAAAAAATTCACGGCTGGTTTAGGATCAATGAATTTATCACTCATTATCCGAAATGAAAATATGATTATGAAACCTCATTTGAGGCGGCCAAATCGCTTGATGGGATATAGTGCCAGAGAGAGAGAGAGTCACATCGTTATGCCGATGCTAATTTATCCATACAAGCGAGAACCAAAAGAAATTCGGAATTCGTTACCGCCCATTTCATTGGCTTGTACACATGGAACTCTCTAATAGACTTATCGAAATATTTGAGAAAATCGACTGAGATGAACGTGTAAAGTTTTCGGACCGGCAAAAATAGCAACGATGGAAATTACTTCGAAAATCCGACCTAAGAGGTAACCAATCTAGCAGATAAAATCGTTAGTTATTTGTAGACGCCATATTTTGGTAAGAATCCTTTACAACGTGTTATTTCTGTATTTGAGTCCTGAACAAGATAAGGTTGTAGCTCGATGGCCCTGGTTAGTGGCCAATGCGTATGAGTAGTTGTACATCTTTTAGGATTACTATAGTTCTCCCAAATAGAGGTTCGGTGGTTCTTGTAACAGTTTTGGCCCACGTGGCATCAATAACTTTGACTGAGTTTGGCCAGCAAATTTCATCATTCGTTCATCGTTTATCGTTCTTAATTTCAGTTTCTATAGTCGCTTAGCCTACTTCCGTGTTGTTTATCCGCTCCAACGAAGGCACCCACAATACATATAAAAATGGCGACTGACTGATTGCGATACTGCGCGTAAAATTTTTAAATGAGCATCTCTGATGCCATTATTATTGGATATTTTTCTTCAAACGAGAAGTTAGAATTCGGGAGTCTCCCTCCAACACTTAGCAGACCATTTCCGTCGATGAATGGGTTTAATGTTATGATTGCACTGCCCTTTGGTAAATTTTGGTTTGATTTTAATTTCCTAAGTTCTGTGTGCTAGTGATTTCGTAAGATCCTCTGGGTTCAACTGTAGTGTATTGTTAGTTTTGGTCTTTGTATTTGAATTTGTATCAGTAGATAGCATGCTAAGTCAATGTTTGTTGTAGGGTAAGTTTGATCCTTCAGCCTCTTTGGCCTTACCCACCAAATCATATGGTTTTAGTAACTGGACGGAGTTTAATCCGCGCAATGCGCAGTTCCCTAGGCCAAGAAGGTTTTATGATGGAGTGGCTTTAACTTGTTGTCCAACCTAGAACTGATGGAGTAGTTCTCCAAAAACCTTTTTAGATATAATTTGTTGCTGATATCCAAAGCTGAATGAATTGTTTCACCAGAAAAACAAAGCAGCATTCACTTTTAATCTTGGTAGTGTTATAGTTTAGTTTAATTGTGAAAACTTTGTTTTGGCCGCCATTCTTGTTAATTCATTGTTTGTCTTGCTATATATCACTGTAGTTTAACACCGCTGTTAACGTCTATGCTATCCATCGATGAATTCTATTTTTCTCTAACTGTGACAGTTCTAGTTTGTAGTTTAACCATTTGTTTTCAAGATGTAAATGGAGTTTGTCGTCCCATCCCCCCTAGTGGATAGAAAAGGCTAAATGCTTTTGATATAATTTTTATTTTGAATAATATTGTGTATATCTATAGTAAAGAAATTTTAAATTATAATGCATCCGTCGCAGAGTTCCAGAGGAGTCCATGTATTTTGACTGTGTCTTTATAGATTATATCTAAAATTGTTTTTTCATTGCTGAACTTTTTCCTGAGATTACATCAAAAATTATAGAAAATTACAACAAAAACCGAAACGGCTTTTATTTTCCAAACCAATATTTCGAGCAGTCGATAAATAAAAATTTTCAACCAAACACGAATGGTAGTCGACATAAGTCGAGAGTCACCTGTATTTTCGAAATGCTAAGAGCAATAAGTAAAACAAAAAAAAATAAAAAGCACTTCTTAATACTTAAGTTTTGATTGCCGTAAAAGTATTTTTTTTTTACTCTGTGTACTCCGTGCAACGAACAAAGCACAAATTTGCATAATTGTGTATTTGTCATAATCGCTATTTAGAATTCTATGGTTTGGTTATAGTTTTGGTGGTTCTGAATATTTTTGTTGTTGTTGTTGTTGTGTGTGTTGCGGCTAGAATTTTCTTAATAATCATCCTATTTTGTTGTGTTTCCTTTCGCGCGCATTTAGCTTGATAAGAATTTGAAATAATTTATAAGTACTATAGTGGATATTTTGAGTTTGTGTGCTGTGCGGATATGCAAATTTAGTTTGATTTTAATGATTTTTTGAAACGATAGCTTTGATTTTATACGATATTTTCAACAAACTACATTTATTTGTTAGGCGGCATTTTTATAAAGTTGTAAACAATTCTCCGATACAGTCATTATGATGACAAACTCAAGTAAAAGTGTTCAATAAAATTTGAAATAGTACATCAATCTCGGTTAGGCGTATAATGAATTTTTGGGGTTAAAATCCGAATAAATTAAAACTTTTCCAATTAAAGTTCAATTCTAGCCATTCCGATTCCAATCATTCTTTTCTATTTAAATATACAATAACTTACAAAAACTAAAACTTACTTTATTCATAAACATAATCAGTACACCTAGATTACTAATGACCTAATTACTTTAAAATTTTACCAATATGACGTCATTTTATGTCGACGGTTTTAATCTTTGACTATAGATGGCAGTATAATCAAATAAATGATATGATTTGTTGTATAGTAACATTTTCTTGAAACATAAATCGCGGCTGAAAAACAAAAAATGTACAATAATATCAATTAAAAATTATTGTTAAGAATTAATTTATTATTTTATTATATCAAAGTGAGGTTACCAAGACGTTGGAAGTTAGATTTCAAACTAATGAAACATTTATATTGGATTTTTTATATTAAAAACAAAACTACGAAATAAACAAACAACATACTACAAAAATATTGGAAATACCTACGTAAGTTCAAGGTTTTTCCAATATTTTTGTAGTATGGTCACTGTAGTCTGATAAGACTACCGAATTTTTTAATATAAAAACTTCAATGTTTCATATCGAAACCAAACTTATAACGTCTTGGCAACATCACCTTGATGTAAAAAACACTCTCTGGCTATTATCCAGAATAACCCAAAATTTTATTATTAAATTATGCTTTCAATATTTCGTTAAACCCTTAAATCTCGAAAACTTAAATTTGACATAAATTTGATGACGTATAATTAAAAGGCCCAATAAAAATTAGGAAGTACATGACGACCATCGAAACTATTCTACTAGAAGTACGGATCAACATTTTGTAAATCCTGCAATTTTATTTTACAATAAACAACAATTTAACAGCGGATCAAGTATTAATTGAGAAAAATTGATCAAGTTTGGGGTCCATAACGAATGGGTCTACCTCATCATATTAAAATGGGGATAATTTTTATTTGTTTCGGATATCTTAAGCTAACTATACATATATGCCATGTCCGTCGGAAATCTCTGTGACCTGGCCAATCCTCGATAATTCAAGGATAACTCGAGACTATTCGAATAGTTGTAATTTTGAACTGAAGATGAAAATTATATTTTTCGAAATCGATATTCAAAATAAAATTCTTATATTGTCACCATTAAGTAGAAATAATTACAAAATGTTTAAATTATAAAATTTCAAAAATGACAAAAGTTATACAGTAATTTTTTCCACTATCAAACCACACCAACACAAATATTTTTTTGTTATTGTATTATCATGGCCGAAGTCGCTAGCTGCGTATTAACGAGCTTTTTATAACAAAATTTGTAAATAATCCTAACATTGCTTTCGTCAACTGTTTTACTAATGCATATGCATTTTTGTTATTTCGACAATTTTGTAGTCCGCCATGTTTTGTTATTTTTTAATTTTGTCCACAACTTCACATTCGTGTAAATGATATACTTTTCAAAATATTTGCAAAACCGAAAATGCTCCTGTGAAAGCTGTCACATAACAAACAACAAATAAAATTTTCAATTTAGCCGATATTCATTTATTGTTTCATATCATTCATATTTAATTTATTAAAACTTAACGTTAAAAGTGTAATATTTGTAAAAGGTCTTATTTGAAGCGATTTGTAAGTGGTAATATCTGTTTCATACAGCCGAAAATAACCAATACAAAAGTTTAAAAATTATCACGCCTTAAATGGTTTGAAACTGCCGTTAAAGTGGTTTGGAATTCAAGACTATGCCGGACATACATAGATCTGACTATGCCGATTCGATGGGCCGTGATCATAGGCAAATTTTAAATATAGGTTTTAGGAGGGTCTGATGAGGTTAAAGGGGTGAAATTTTGATGTTTACCTTCTTCTGACAATAAAATCGTTTATCATTCGAGATTTTGCCAGATGGACACCATAGGACCATACTCAGATTTTGATTGTAGGTTACGGATGGGTCGGGTCCGTCGTGCGATTTTGTCATATAGACACCTATCTAACTACTCCGATTCAATAGCCCAGGACCATAAGCAGATTCGGATTATAGATAGGGGGTGGGTCTGATGGGGTTATAGAGATAAAATTGCATATCTGCTTCATACAGCCGAAAGTAATCGATAGAGAAAATTGAAAATTATCAAGCATTGTCAAAAATCGTTCGTCAGTCGAGATTTTGACATAAAGACACCAATTTGACTATGCCGATTCGATAACCCATGACCATAGGCAGATTTTGATTATAGACTCACCCCTAGTGAGTCTGATGGGGTTATAGGGGTGAAATTTTTATTTTTAACTTTTTCCTCATTTTTCATCGATAAAATCGTTCGTTCGTCGTGGTTTTGATACATGAACACCAATCTGGCTATGCCGAATCGATAGTCCATGACCAAAGGTAGATTTTGTTTATAGGTTAGGGGTGAGTCTGATGAGGTTATAAGGGTGAAATTTAGATTTCCCCATTTTTCATAGATAAACTCGTTCGTCATTCGTGATTTTGGCATATAGACACCAATCTGACTAAGACGATTCGATAGCTCATGACCATAGGCAGATTCTGAGTATAGGTTAGGGGTGAGTATGATGGGGTTATAGAGGTAAAATTTTGATTTTGCCTTTTTCTGACAATGAAATCGTTTATCATTCGAGATTTTGACAGAAGGCCACCATAAAACCATAGATAGATTTTGATTGTAGGTTAAGGGTAAGTCTTATGGGGTTATAGGGCCGCAATTTTAGTTTCACCCTTTTTCATCGATAAGATTGTTTGTCATTCGATATTTTACCATATGGACACCAATCTGACTATGCCGATTCAATAGCCCATAATCTTAGGCAGATTTCGATTATAGGTTAGGAGTGGGTCTCATGGGGTTATAGAGATGAAATTGTATATCTGCTTGATACAGCCGAAAGTCATCGATAAAAAAGATTGAACATTATCAACTATCGCCAAGAATCGTTCGTCATTTGAGATTTTGACATTATGACACCAATCTGTTTATGACGATTCGATAGCCCATGACCATAGGTAGATTTTGATTATAGTTTAGGAGTGAGTCTGATGGGGTTATAGGGCTGAAATATTGAGTTCTCTATTTTTCATCGATAAAATCGTACCTCATTCGTGATTTTTGTTTATATGTAGACACCAATCTGACTATGCCGATTCGATAGCCCATGATTATAGGTAGATTCTGAGTATGGGTTGGGGTGAGTCTAATGGGATTATGGATAAAATGGTATATAAAATAGGAATAAAATGCGTAACCTATAATCAAAGGTCATGATCTATCGATTCGGCATTGGTGTCAAAATCACGAATTCCGAACGATTTTATCTATGATAAATGGGGAAAATGAATATTTCAGCCCTACAACCCCATTAGACTCACTCCTAATTTATCATCAAAATTTATTTATGGTCATGGGCTATCGAATCGGCATTGCCAAATTGGTGTCTATATATGCCAAAATCTCGAATGACAAAAAATTCTTGACAATGCTTGATAATTTTCAATCTTCTTTATCGACTACTTTCGGCTGTATAAAACAGATATACCAATCCCATCAGATCCGCCCCTTGCCTATACTCAGGATCTACCTATGGTCATGGGCTATTGAATCGGCATAGCCAGGTTGGTGTCTATGTGCCAAAATCTCGACTGACGAACGATTTTTGACAATGCTTGATAATTTTCAATCTTCTTTATCGCCTACGTTCAGCTGTATGAAGCAGATAATCCATTTCATCCTTATAACCCCATCAGACCATTCTCTAGCCTATAGCCATGCGCTATTGAATCGGATTAGTCAAATTGGTGTCTATATCGCAAAATCTCGAATGGCAAACGATTTTATCGATAAAAAATGGGGAAATCAATATTTCAGCAGTATAACCCCATTAGACTCACCCCAATCTATAATCAAAATCTACCTATGGCCATCGGCTATTGAATAAGGATAGTCAGATCGGTGACTGGCTGGCATAACCTTGAGTTCCAAGCAATTTTGACGACAATTAGAAACCATTTAATGGTTGAAAATTTTGTAACGACTAGGATTTTGTCACCCCAAATTTGAAAACAAAATCTAATAGAAATAGCTCCGCAGCGCAGCGTATAATACGTAATTATTTTTGGTGCTTACCCTCCAATCGATCAGCGGTAATTGTATTGGAAATGACAATGTAATGTGTATGACAACATCTGATGCTAGTATGTATATATCCATTGGTCCATTGTGTTAGTGTAGAAGTAAAAACTTGATTTTTACGATGTTTTGGCGGGGTAAAACGAGACTATATAAACGGAAAGAAATTTGTATGCGCGGTTGAGTTGTTTCTGAGAATTAACGCCAAATTTAGGTCAAATACAGGAATAATTAAAAATATTAGTCGAGCATTAAATAGTATTAATTACTTTTGTGCAAATTGTATAAATTAAGTTAGTGAAAAGTAAAATGGTGATAAATATAAAATCAATAATAAAAAAAAAATTCGAATGATTTTATAGTCCGCCATGTTAAAATTTGTATGTACTGATTGTTAATCTTAAAAATAAAACTGTTAAATAATTCATATGTATTTACGTTGATTCGTGTAATTTATATAAACTGATTTGTATTAATTATGTGTAATGCCAAATTATATATGGATATAGTGGGTGTATCGAAGTCTATTATTAAATAAATAAATAGTAAACTTTAAAACAAAAAAATAAAGAACATAAATACAATAATTAAGCATAAAGTTAAATATTTCATTAAATCCCGATACCTAAGTAACAAATCTGAAAGTGTCATATTGGAAGTCGTGTGACGTGTCAGAAACAGTGATAGAAGAAACCAAAGTTCTGTAAACTATGGTTTATGATACAGTGGGGCGTTGGTAAGCTGTATCAACAGTGTATAAATCTACTAGAGTGTTTCCTATACTAAAAATTGGTTATATACGAGCCTGCGGTTAACCAAACCATTACATTGCTGCATTATCGATTATAACGTTGCATGTTATATCGTATTCATCGAAGTTGTTATATCGCTGCCATACTACACCGTTTCGAATGCTATTTTACTGTGTGGTTGTTAAAAGCTGGATACCGCAAACGCGATTTACAAATTGAACACATTAATGACTCGAGGCGATAGCGGAAAATAGAACTTGCTGCTTGAATTGGATAATCGTAAAACAACTACCGTCTATACCAGGTGCAAGGAGATCTCACAGATGAGCATATTTGGTGACGTACCTAATTATATATATATATATTTTTTTTTTATTACTATAACAAACTATATTCCTATATGCTACTAACCATACTATCTAGTTAAGTTCAATACTTATTATTAAGCATCTTCGATCGATTTAACATATTTAAATTTTTCCCTGATAATTTTTGTAAAGCACAATTTTAACTTCTTTTTTTTTTTGAATCTTTAAAATTTTATGGTGCTTCGAAATATCATAGGATGTTGATCATACTTTCTTTCTGGATATATAGTTGTGAAATTGGTATGCGACTATAAGTTTTTGATATGTCTTAGGGAACGAAAGCCTCAGGTGCACACGCACATTCGAGTTTTTCTTTTAGAACCTCATTCGGTAGTTATATATTTTTATTTGTAGAGAACGCTTACAGTTAGAATTATTTTGCAACGATGACCGTACCGCTTATATGGAGAATAGGAACCCCCCGTCAGACTGACGGCTACTCGTTTTAATAGCGTTCGCCCTATAAAGCTGTACCAATGAAGGAGGTCATACGTTACAATTTTTAATGTTTTTTATCGATTACTTTCGTCTATATTCTGGCATTTCATTCCTACAACCTCAACAGACCCACTCCTAACCTTTAATCGGAATCTATCTATGATTATGGGCTATCGAATCGGCATAGCCAGATTGGTGTCCATCTAACAAAATCTCGAATGATGGACAATTATACCGTCGGAATAACGGAAAATGGAACATTTCACCAATATAGGCTAATAAAACCCGCTCCAAACATATAATTAAATTCTACTTAGGGCCTTGATTCATCAAATTCATACAGTCAGATCATCGTTCATCTGTCAAAATCTTGATATACAAACCATTCATCAACTAAACGTGACTGCGTCTCATGGCTATTGTATAGATGTCTGTTATTGAGATTTTATGGAGTAGAAAATTGATGATTCATTTGTAAGTTTTAAATCTGTATTGCCGGCATTTTTCGGTTTAAATATTGTAGTCAATCTTCTTTATCGATACAATCTGCATTATCGGCATTTTACAATATTTTCAGTTGGGATATCAAACCTAATATCTGCATTACCATCTTTCGGCTGCAAACTTTAGGCTATCTTTAACAGTATCCAATTTCGCCCAAAAATCACTGGGATCTTCGAATTTATGATGAAAAATTGTAAAAAAAACATAGCTTAAAGATAAAAGATGGAGGGGTGAATATGTTTTGGCCAACACTCACCACTTCCTTTTACCATAAATGTATACGCATAAATCTCTCCTGCGCTTACTGGAATTTTGATAAAACCTGTCTTGGATAATCAAAAATGTTCATTCCTGCTTAAATTTAAGAACACCAGCGAGTTCAACTTTAGCTGAAAATTTAATCTTTGACGTTTTATGTAAATGCTAAACTTTACAAAGTAATTGTAAAAAATTTAAAAACCCCATAGAAGCGGAAACTTGCAGTACGCAGATTTATATCGAATTTCGCAAAGATCTCCCATTTAATGAGAAAAAATAAGTATGAAGTTTGATTCCGAATAGTTAATCCGGCTAAACTGTGGAGATACCGAATTTTGGCGATCAACATTTATTTTTACCAAACTCGTCATTTCTGGTAGCTTAAAAAAAGCGATATTTCGAATGGTGAATCTCCAAAACTAATTACTGTACTTTATTTTATTACGTTATTTAATTCATTTATTGTTATATTAAAATATTGTAAGGGATATTTTATTAAACGTTTAATTCTATAAAATTGGTGAACAAAAATTTACGGGTAATCTTGTAACTAACATTAATGTATATTCTAACAATTTTCGTCTTGCCAATTCTACTTAACACTCAAACACATTTACTTACAATTTTTAGTACATGATTTAGTTTTATTTTCACATTAAAAAATTAGATTCCTAAATGTAAATTACATATATAATTATTTTCTTTAATTTAATTAAATAGTACAGGTAATTGCCTAAAATATATAAGTATAGTTTAGATCTTTGATCAAAATTATTCCAAAAAATTGGTGCAAATTTTTGTTTGACAGCGATAATTTTTGACCGAAAATTTGATCTTTGACACACACTAGTGCATAATAAAATTGATTTTAACCCAAAAATTTTCAAAGAAGTGTGGGATTCCATCAATGTCTGGGCAATTCTATATATAAGGAAATAATAGAAATGCAAACGTAAAGAACATAAAACGCACTTCTGTGACACTATTCTGATAATTCCTCGGGAATAGGGAACTGGGGAAAGAATTTATATGTAATTTTTTTTTCCGGCCTACTGAGGAAAAAAGTTTTGTGTCAAAATTTATTAATTGGTAATAATTTTTCCATATCCAAATGTTGTTTTCATAAAAATTAACACTAAGTTTTTACCTCAGTATGCCAGAAAAAAAAAGTTTAAATAAATATTACATATAAATTCTTTCCCCAGTTCTCTATTAACGGGGAATTACCAGAATAGTGCCACTGGAGTGGCTTTAAGCGATATAGCTTCACATTATACTTGAATTGAAACGTTATAAAAGATACTAAAATGAATTTGCATTAACAATTATCGTTGATATCTTAAACAGCCTGTTTTAAGATGATGTTTTGATTCCTTTTGTTCCTTTTGGCATGAACAATCTCGACCACTAATACTGCAACCGCACATATTATACCGATAATTAGTAGATACAGCATCAATGAAATATGATTTAAATCAATTGATACGAGTGTTTGTTCCGTCGAATGTTCATTCCTATAGACAGTTTTTATTCGACGTAAAAATAAATCAAAAATCCCGGATGATTTCATTTTGAGAATCCTGCAAGAAAATACGGTTTCATGTAGTATGACGTCAAAATGAAAAAAAATCACGTTTTATGATAAAATTTACAAAATATTAAATTGCTGCTTAAATAGAAATCCACTGTATACGAAACAACTTTTGCCTTGAACAAAATATTTTCCTGGTAGTGGGCTAGTTAAGCCACACTTCGTTTTTCTGTAAAATATAATTTTGTTATGTAGCAAAAAACAAAAATGTACACAGCACACCCACCTGAACTTACATGTTCTTTAACATAAAGGCGTTGGCTATAAAAGCCATCTTTTCATAATCACACGTAAAATTTGAATCAAAATATTCCGATAATTTGTTAGATGTGCCTGGGCACCAACTTGGATGGTTGATTTCTACCGAAATGTTATAAAATCCAAGAGGATAGCTTGTAATTTTTGGTTTTAAATTATTTGGGTCCCAAGAACACAAAACGTAATCAGGTTGTTGCAATAGACCATCCAAATCGCTGAACGGTAAACTTAATTTTTGAATAGCGAGAAGTGCGCTTAGGAATGCGTCGAACGAGCCATAAAACATAATTAATACTCCTAGGTAGGTTATTAAAATCAGTTTTAAAGAGAGGGCGCTTTTCTCAAAAATGCCACCGCCTTGCCCAAAAAGTATTGAGATTAAAGTAAATATATCGAATGAAATAGTAAAGGGTTGTAGCAAAATGCGACGTAGTATTCTTTGAAATCCCCAACAGAGTAAAGCACATAAAACCAATACACTTAAATAACACATCCACAATTCCAATGTAAATGTATCCAAAAAAAAATATTGGGAACTTTTGTACTCAAGATTTTTCACAAAAATTGATGTTTCATCGCTCGCAGTAGATAAAAGAGAGTTAGTTTGTACGTAGCCAGTAACCCCCATAAGATAAATATCGTATTTCCCGCCAGCTACATCTAACACAGCTGTTTGGCGATTTCCTGGATAAGATTGTACTGATCTGAAAAACGGATATAATCTTAGTTTTTTTATCAAATATCCATCTTACACATTTACACTTTCAAAATGTCTTTAATTGTTTGTAAATAGAGCAGCTCGTACACTGGGATTCCGCTTGTTAATGCCTAATTAAATTATGATTGTATAGCCTCGAAGGTTGTTTTTATAAAATCACAATTAGTATTTACCACAAATTTCACGACTTTTCCCGTTGCATTCGGTTCGATAAAATTTTCATATGGAATTAAATCGGTACCGGCAATATCATCCTTGTCCTCCAAGAAAACGTAATCTCGTTGACCATGACGACTATTCATTCGATCTGAGTAAACTCGAAAATATCGAAATTTGCTTAAATTCTCTTTATAAAACATAACTTTTTGGTTTAGTTTAGAAAATCGTGCTACCGTCAACTAACTTCCAATGTAGACTACATATAATCAACTAAATATTTGAAAATCATAGATTTTGTGACGCATCGATAATTTTTCCATTAAAATCAAAACTACATAAACATTAATTTGTGATGGACTGGCTTTAATCGTTTTAATTACACGCTTGAATTTGACCTACTTTTTAATGAAAATAGTTAATTATAGAGTAAAGAAGTGAATTAAATGGCAATTAAAACTGCTAAGCTATTTTCCCCATACAGACATATTAATGGTTACATAGCCCAATGCCTTCTATACTACTGGCCTTTTACTACTCTCATTTTTCGCACATGACGTCAATTTAAGTCTATACCGAGACTGCGCAATAATAATTTTAGGATATTTACACTAACAAAGCAACTAGAGAAAGCAACAACAACGTCGACTTAGCGTGTCGTCATCATTTGGTGTAAGCGGCCAGTAGTTTAGAAGGCATTGCATAGCCCCAATTTACGGGATAATGATTCTCCGAATTAGAATTCAAGACTATAATTTTTTCTCTTACCATTGGGGTTTAAAATAGTAACGAAGTTTATTTTCACAAAAAAAAAACCACTGACATTTAATTTACTTCTAAATTAACAGAAGTAACATTAAAACTGAAAAATGTGTTCCTGCCAACTAATCTCATAAATCTCGAGGAATACGACCTTTATGACAACTTCATCACCAACGTCAAGCAACCATTGAAAATACAAACCGGCAAACAACACAAATATCGACCGACCACAATTGGTTTATCGGACACAGACGTATCGAACTTAGCACCTAAGTTGGATGATAATGAATTGGGGTGGTTAGATTTCCGCGGAATTTTCACGGACTTAATCCAAAACAACAACAAATTAAGTAATATCGCTAAATTTCATTACCTTGTGTCTTGTATACGTGATGTATAAATTTATTTAATCACTTCCACATTCAAATGAAAAGTATCCCATCCGCATGGAAATTTTTGAGTGATCACTACAACAATGAAATATTAATTCAAAAGACCCATATGAAGTGTCTTTTTGAAATTAAAAAACCCATTTAAAAATTACGGCTTCGCTTCAATCGTTCATCGTTCAGCATTGGGACCTTTCTCTTATTCATCATTTGAATGATCGATTAGATGAAGCTTCTCGGATTGAAGTAGTAAAACAATCTTCTGTTGATAAAACTCGTTCGTTCACAGAATTAATCGATATTTTAAATATACGGTGTAGATTTCTCGACGCGACTTGTGCAACTCATCGATCAAAAGTCAACTAGGGATTCGTAAATATAAAGATTATAAAGTTTAACCGCAGGATCAATATTGCTTCGTATAAAAAAACATAATGTTTGAATGAGGGCCATCGATCATTAGTTGTCAAGAAGTCTGTCACTTCATTATGTTCTTTTGAAACCTTAAATGAGGAAATGCAGAATTTTTGGAAAATTGATAACCCTGAAAAGCTATCTCTCGAGGAAACAGAATGTGAACCCCATTATACCAAACATCTTGTTCACACCAATTCAGGAAGGTACAGTGTTGCTCTTCCAATAAAACCTAATATTGTTTAGTTAGGAGACTCATCGATTGTACAAGCGATTAAACTCCAATCCAACGCTTCGAGAAAAAAGCAGTTATCAACTAAGCACGCAGAGGCCTCTCTCACGGTGATGTTTTACCGGCTATATCTCAGGGTAATGGCATGGGTCGTGGGCTAATTAGAGAGTTGTGTGCTCCTGGCCTACACCGTGGAACAGAAAAATCAAAATCAAAGCAAACAATAAAAACTGGAATTGCCCAGCCACAACGAGGCAGCATAAGAGGATAGGAACGTCTCATCAACAGACCAGGCCTCTCCTCACCCGGAGAAATCTCCAACAAATCTCCCACAATCACACTTCGATAGCAGAAGATCGCCGAAGTGCCACGAGGAGAGTGCGGGGATTTTACGGTGGCCCCCGAATGAACGACACATCTGCTGGACTCACCACTCTGAGCCTGTGGGTGTCCTGTCAAGGAGAGTGACAAACCCAGCCTGTACATATGGAACCGACACCGAATGGAGTCTCCTCTCCCACCATACCGACCCGTATAAAAATTTAGTAATTCATTTTTTTTTATAAAACTACATATTACGTGCGATTATTTATAATTTTTAATTTCTACACAAAAATTTGGTCAAAAGTGAAATAAAAAAATCAAGAACAAACAAAAAAACGACCAAGAAAAGAAACGAGGGAAACATTAAAATAAGAATAATATAAAATGGAAGTAGAAATCAAAATAACACAAAAATAAACTGAACGCCTTCAAAATTATAGGGCGAGACCAATGCGCACCGAGCAAGTGACAAGCAACCGTTATTCGGCGCTCGATTACAATATTGAAAATTGAGTATAACATAAAAATTGAAATTGAAAATTTAAAAATACAAAATGAAAAAAATTACAAAAAACTATAGAGTAAAAAGTGGTACCTTGTACCTTCGACAAACTTACCCTGTAGGGTTGCAGCGTCCCTGTCTTCTGGAGAGCCGTCATGCCACAGGCGCCATGTCCAAACCGTTGGGCGTCTTAGAAGCGTAAATAGAAGATAACTGTTGGGCGTCTTCTCTTCACAATCCGCAACGTTGAATGGTTTCACCTGGCCACCCGAAAGTGTTTTTTTGGATGTTGTCTCACTGTAACTCGTAGATAAATTTTAAGTATCCTCAACAGACCACTCGTAAAAAACGCAGTACTCCGTTACTCATGTGACAAGTAACCATAGACTTGCGGATACCGTAGATATACGGTGCCTGCAAACATGATGCGACACCTATTGAATACCTTGTACTCTTTGGTTTTATTATTTGCGACTTCAATGACACGAATTCAATTCAATCGTACCATAAAAATTCACTAACAATTTAAGGATGAACACTCGAGATACAAAATGAACACCCATTATGATAGAAAAAAAGGAAAAAAATGTCTCACCGCATTTGGATTTTATTTTATAAAATACAAACTGAATAAAATGTATTCAAATTACAATTGGAGTCTTTATATTTACTTCATTAAATTTTTAAGCACGACTCATAAAAAAATCACACAATTTTTCACCGAAAAATTTTTGTATACCACAGGTATTTTCCAACAATCAAAACTCGACTTATTTTCTTATACAAAAAAATCGAGAATAAGCAAACACTCACACCCCCGTTTTTTTGTTTTGTTTTTTTGCTCGTCAGTCGCGCTCTCCTTCACACCGCGCGACAAACACAAACGACAAAACAAGAAAACACAACAAAAAAAATACTTCTCTATATCTACGCTGGACACGGTGTATACATTGGTCTCGCTTCAAAATTATTCGTCGTCCACTTTTACAATAGGGATGAACAAAAGAGAAAATACAATAGAAAACGTAACGATGGAACAAATGACTTCAGTATTGCTGCTTCCTCACAGATGCCAATGCCAGCACTACAAGGCATTAATCAACTGATTAACATAAAATTAAAATCCAGAATAAAACTGAAAAACAATGTTAGGAGACCATGAAGACGTAACAGAATATATCGAAGACATCGCTCGGTTATTTGATCCATTTGGATTACGCTGGTACGCTTTTTGGAACCGGTTTAAAGATGAACTTAGTTCCGTTGGACAAATTCATATTCCAAGGTGTGTTACCGTACCCTCGCCATTAAAAGTCGAGTTTGACGGATCCGGAGATGCTTCGGATAAACGATACGAAGCCATCATTTACGTCCGATTAGTTGATTCGTCAAATAAAAGTGTTGTAAAATTTCATTGTGCCAAAACAAGAACTGGAATTGTGCGCTTTCATCGATTCATTTCTGGACTGACTCCGAAATCACATTATATTGGATAAGATCTGTACCATAAAGATTCGAAAAATTTGTCGCCAATCGATTCTCAAAAATCCCAGACTTAACTTCGCCTAATTATTTGTATTATGTTCCGACGGTGAAACATCCAGCTGATGCTGTTTCACGTGGTCAAATGCTTTTAGAATGTAAAACAAATTTTACTTGGTGGAATGGACCGGATTTCTTGAGAGAGCCAATTTTAAAAATCCCAGATCAACCGGTTGAGAAAGACATTTATTAGAAGAAAATGGAAAATATCACGAATAGAAATGTTGAACCCTATGTTTCGTTATTCATTTGTCGCATCTAAAGCGATATGAAAATCGTGACTGATTTAAGCACAAATGCCATTATTAGGGCTCTTTGCCGGTTCTTCGCCATGTCGTCGAGGGCTCTGTGGAAATATTTACTCGGGCAAAGCTACTAATTTTGTCGGCGCACGATCCGAACTTCTAGAGCTTCCAGTATATCGATTTTGTCTCGTGAGTTACAGATTTAAAATGAGTGAAGCAAAAAAAATCGAATACGTACACTGAGTATAATACACAATTATGTCTTTGCATTTGTTTTTTTCTTTTGTTCGTATTTGTGTCATTTGCATGATGAACAGTACCAAAATAACGCGATCCGGGCGAATCGGTTTAATTTTTATGATGCTTATTTCCTTTTCTCAGCACATTACTTCTGCTCTCGAGCTGTGGAGTGTCATTATTTAACATGCTAATATATTTTATATTTAATCTTTTTTTATCATAAATTAATTTTATATATTTTAAAAAAATTTTATAAATAAATTTATTTTACATTTCATAAATTTTAAAAATAAAATGTTAACTATAAAAAAAATTGAAAATACATAAACAACACAAAAATATGGCGTTTACTGGTTAACTCTTTGAGTGCCAAAAAGCGCGATCGTGCTCCTCAATACACTAGCCGAAATCATGTTGGCACTCAAAGGGTTAATATGAATAAGGGTCGTTCCATTATATTTCAGCATGCAAAAAATTTTCATCTCACCGATTTTAAATTTTTTCTTTTATCGTGCCTTGGTTCAAAAAAGGAGACACGTATTTTTTTGTTAAGTTTTGCGACCTTCAGTTATTCCGTTATACGGTTTCAAAGATGGTCCGTTTTTCTAAATTTTAATAATTTTATTTTTAGGAGTGACGTTAAACCACTATATTTCCGGTACTACTAATGGTATCATTAAAAGTGGTATCACGTTTGAAAGGCCATAAATGGTGCTAAATTATTCAATAAAATATTTCATGAAAGTACCGTTATTGTAAGAGTTTTAGTGAAATGAATGTAGGCAAATGGTTTGGTCTGTAGAGGGCGCAGCCACTAACTCATAAAAAGGTTTGACCAACCATTCGAAAGTAGAAGTTCCACCTAACTATTGGTATATGATTCATTGATGGTCAAGACCTAGTTTGGCCAGTACGCTAATTTCAATTGAAAAAAATGTGATTTTTGAAATACTTTTCAATATAGAAAACAGGTAAAGTGATGAGAATTTACGAAATTTGTAACTGTAAGTAACAGTATTTTCATATTTCATAAACACTTGTTTAAAATGTGCATAATTTGTCAAAAGTATAATAATAATTTCCAGAGACACACGACTTCAAACTCGAAATAGGCTGATTTTTAACATTTTTACCATTACAAATGCCAAGTATATTAATAGATATTTAAAAATATTCTATTTTCTACAATAATAGTGGCAATTAATGACGTAATATTTAAAATGAACACAGCAATCCTTAAAATACGCCCTTTATTCGCATGACTCTCGTATGACATGACTCACGTCGGGTACCATTTATTGCAAACGGGCGGGTACCATTTATTGCAATTTTAATATTTCTTTATATTAGTGTTCATGTCCTTTTTTATTGATACATTTGTACCTGTTCAAAAACCATCGTCATTTAAGCGTGTTTTAGCTCATAAATTTTAGTTATTATTGTAACTTTAAACATTCTGAGGGTTGAAAATGAGTCATAATACAATATTAATTTTAAGCTTTATTTTTCTTATAAATAGGCCAACAAATTTGTAAGCACCTCAGTGATTTTTCACAACTGTGCTTGGAAGTGTAATATATTAGTTAAAAGTGATTTTTAAATCACCGAGAGATACAGATAAAATGGTTCATTACAAATGCTGTAATCCTTTTGATTCAGTTAATTATCGTAATATGAAATTAAAAACGAGGAGTGTCAGTACTAATATAACGGAAAAAGCTAATAAAAATTTTGGCATTGACATAACAAACAAACAAATTTGTTCCAAATGTTACATGAAAGTATATAGATTAAAGGAAAATGAATATGCCGCATCATCTGATACCACGCCAGCTCAGTCGGAAAGATTATCCCCACCAATGGAAGTTAATAAAGTAGTGTACCAACAGGATTTTTCTGAAATGTGTTTTAGACTGGGCGGTTTTCCTGTCAGGATATCCAAATCATCACAAACAGCAGCAGCTTAATAAAATAGTAGAGCTATCTTGCAAAAATATTCTACAAGTTCCAGTTCCAAATGTTAAATTATTTGCGGATGATGATCAACCAGATCATAATAAGGATGAAGAAAGTCTTCTGGAAAACATTAAAGAAGCATTTCTTCGAGAGGAAAGCTATCAAAGTAAAATGTACCTTCTCTCGCTTCTACCGGAGCAATGGTCAATAGTAAAAATCATGAGCGAGTTCGCGGCAACAAGATACATGGTTGAAAAAGCAAATAAATTGGTAACTGAAAACGGTCATGGCAGTTTTACAGACGAAAGGAAAACGAGAACGGGAATATCTCTTGAAATAACGAATTTGGTAAAAAATTTCTTTATAAGTATGGATATCAGTCGACAGCTTCCTGGATTAAATGACTATGTTAGTGTTCGTGATTCTGAAGGCAAACGCATTAAAAAGCAAAAACAGCTGGTGTTGTGTAATTTATCTGAATCCTATCAATCATTTGTAGAGAAATATCCATTAAAGAATATTGGATTTTCTAAATTTGCGGTACTGCGACCAAAGGAGTGCATTTTAGCTGGGAAATCCGGAACTCATAATGTATGCGTTTGTCTAATTAATCAAAATATTAATTTGTTATGTCCTGTTATATCAAATTTTTTGCCTGTTGATGCTTTTATTAAAAATGAAACCGAGCTGCTTAAGACAGTGTCTTGTCAAAATTTAACGTGGGATTGTTGTGAAGGAACAATTTTTTTTTTGAATTTATTATTTGAAAATATAACTAAAATTATATTTTTTTTACAGGAAATTGCGAAGAATGCAATAAGCTTGAGAATAATTTTCTTCACACATTTAAGGCTGCAATAGAAAGTGCAGATATTGATGAAATAACTTACTTAACTTACTTCAGTTCCCATACCTTACTTAATTGGATTTCTAAGGATAATATCTACACACTAGAGAAAGTTACGTCTTCCACCGAAGAGTTTCTTCAAATATTCTCCAGTTCGCCAAAATTTTGTTTGTCAGCACTGCGAAAACACGATTTTATAGCCCGGTAACAGGCACAATATTTACGACTAGTAAAAGAAAATATTCAAATTGGAGAATATGCTGTTATAATAGATTTCTCGGAAAATTATAAATTTTTAAGACAGAACGAGATACAAGCAGCCCATTATTACACTCATCAAGCAACATTGTTTCCAATTGTTGTGTACTTTAGATCGTCCGAAGGTACGGATGGAGCTGTTTCGCAGTTTAAGAATAAGAAAAATCTAGCGAACATTAATTATCATAAAGAAGATTTTAACATTGAGTACGAATGGAACTTCTTCGCAACAAGTCATGGCAAGGGACCATCAGATGGTATTGGAGGTACCATTAAGCGGGCAGCTAGAGTAGCTTCTTTAGGAAGTGTTGACGAAAGTCTTTTTAATACACCAAAGGAGTTTTATGAATGGTGTAAAGATAAAAGTAATATAAGTTCTGTTCATTTCGAATACGTAAACAAAACGGAATATGCCAGCATCAAAAGAAAATTAAATAAAAGATTTTCTACAATTAGTACAGTTAAGAATACTCATCAAATACACCAAGCAGTACCACACAACAACAAAAATTATATTCAAACCAAAAAATTTTCAAACTCTAGTAAAATAGAGTTAAATTTAGTTCAAAAATAATAAAATCGACTGCTAATAAATATTTGTTGTAATTCATTATTGAACCAGTAATCACTGACTGACTTTTGTAACATTTGGGAAACTCAAATAAATTGAACTCGTCAACATAACACTCGATAATGTTTGAAATAAAACTTTTAATGTATTTATTGTTTAATTACTCTTACATCAACTTCAAATATTTTTTATTTTCCAGTATCGACTTATTTATGTGGCATTTGTTTTGGGAAAATGATAAAAATTAAATTTTTTCGAGTTTGTAGCCATGTTTGGCTCAAAATAAATGTTATATGTCCTAAATAGCTACCCATTTTAAAGAAGGGATTAGTTATCTATCAAAATCTATTGCTAATAGGCCCAAACTTTTGAACAAATTTCTCTTTTTACTCGGGTTTTATAATAAACTCGAAGATAAAATTAATATATTTTCATTTCATTTCCCTGTATGGACCAAACTAGGCCTTGACCATCAATGATTCATATACCAGTAGTTAGGTGGAACTTCTACCTTTCGAATGGTTGGTCAAACCTTTTTATGAGTTGGTGGCTGCGCCCTCTACAGACCAAACCATTTGCCTACATTCATTTCACTAAAACTCTTACAATAACGGTACTTTCAGGAAATATTTTAATGAATAATTTAGCACCATTTATGGCCTTTCAAACGTGATACCACTTTTAATGATACCATTAGTAGTACCGGAAATATACCGGATTAACGTAACTCCTAAAAATAAAATTATTAAAATTGAGAAAAACGGACCAAATTTGAAACCGTATAACGGGATAACTGAAGGTCACAAAACTTAACAAAAAAATTCGTGTCTGCTTTTTTGGTTCAAAGAACACGATAAAACCAAAAAATTGGAAATCGGTGAAGTCGAGTTCAAAAAGTGCCAAAAATCTGCTGAAATATAATGGAATGACCCATAAACAAAAAAAGAATGACACGTGGCTTGCATATGCATTACTACTATATCTTTCCGGTTACACTCATTTCGTTTCACACATTTCGAAACAAAATCCGTATACAGATTTATTTTTGGATGAAGTCCACGAACATAAAGTTTTATGATATTGAATTGATCACGGGATTCAGTGACACATTATTCCACCCATGTCTGCACATTTTAAGGTATTAAAAGCGCAAAAGATCACATGAAACACATGCTTGGTTATTCGTTATATAACTGTATTTCATAGGGAAATAAAATAATTTAGGCCAGTTTTGAATTTAGCTTTGCTTGCTGATGAATTAAATTATTCATCATAGTTGGCTATTTTCTCTGGTAGTAATTGTAACTTGTATTCGCTTTAGTTAAAATCAATTTTTTTTAAATTTACATCAAATCATGGGTAAGCAGTCAGCAAATTTCCGCCCAAGAATATAAAAAAAAATCTAAATCAAGCCAGCAGTAGTGAAAAGCACCCAAAGATTAATTGGAGGAAATTCAACAATAAAAGAGGGATTAAATAACACTGGCACGAAAAGACACATTAAAATAAACGCTCCAACTCAATCTTTCAAGTAACGAAACCAGCGCTATCGATCAGAAATGGAACCAAAAAGCAAAAACCTACGTTAAAAGGCTGCTGCTACAAATGTACTTGCTTGGCTACTAAAACTACACAAGAAAACCATGGTTAGAGATGAAACATGGAGGAAAGTTAAAGCTCTCGA
Organism: Nephrotoma flavescens; assembly: GCA_932526605.1. Lineage (NCBI taxonomy): Eukaryota > Metazoa > Arthropoda > Insecta > Diptera > Tipulidae > Nephrotoma > Nephrotoma flavescens. The sequence continues at coordinate 235,696,579 of OW052220.1, forward strand.
AGGAAATACGGCAGAAAATCGAAACAAATATGAAGACAACTGCTAAACAAATAACGAAAGAAGATGGCAATAAATAATCGCAGAAAATACCCCGAAGACATCAAAGTGTAAAACGGGTCGCCGAAAAATTCACAAACTTACCACACCATAAAGGATTCTCCTGGTCATGTTTTAACAACAGAAAACCAACGGAGGGATTAGATGGAAAGAGTCCTTCGATGCATGGAACTAACATAATTCCACATACATTTAAAAAACGCTTGACTATAAGAATTCCGAAGTAAGGCGATCTTAGAGAATGCAAAAACTGAAAAGGCATCTCCCTCCTCAACAGTACAATGAAACTGTATTTTGATAACTATTATGACAGAAAACTGAAAAAACATTGAATATCACAAAAATTCAAATATTAAATATGAATTTGAATGAAATAAATATAAATAATACAATTGTATTTTAAATTTATAAAATTATACTATTAATAAAATAAAAAATATACAAATTTAACTCAAACATGATCATGCTTTAAATGAAAGTGATAAAGAACATTTCTCAAAATTCTTATAAATTTTTTACTCAAAAACTATAGTTGCTATCACGAAACTGTCAGCCCAAAAAAATCGTATATCACGACATATTAACGATGTCAGCCCGATATTGTAGTGTTGTCTTGAAATTTATGGCGAATAACATTCAGCCCAAAATTTAAATTTGCATAGTAGAAGGAATCATTTTAACCCGGTATAATAAATGTAAAACAGCCAAGAAGCAATTCTTATTATTTTCAATTGGTTCATGAAAATATTATTTTTACAAGTAGTTTTTACATCGAGTTGTAAAAATGGACATACAACAAAATTACCGTTTTTCGAATTAAAATTGAACTTCTATTAAAAAAATCGAGGTTTTCGGAATTTTTCATAATTAAAACTCTTTGACGACTGGCTCATAAATAGATTTATTTTAATACACATATACATAATACTATATACATCCTCATATACTGAGAGTGACCTATATTCAGCGCTTTACGATCAACCATAATATTTAATGGAAGTTGAAATTTTCGGTGTTGGTCATCGATCTCATAATGATTTTTGGACAGATCTGGTTGTAGCCTTTACGAGTAAGAAATTTCAGGAGGCTGTGATGGGGCCCTCATATTCGGCTGATTTACGAACAACCATAATATTGAGTCCAATGTAGAGGAAATCTGTGAACCGAAATTGGCTGGAGCTCCTAATTAAAACTTCCTCGATTTTTATAGTTTTTCCCAAATATTTCAAATAATCATTATAAACAAAAATATTCTAATTATTATTTGCTATAAAATCGGTCCAAAATGTAAGCGAAAATGTTTTTCAGAGAAATTTACTAATCGGTATTACACTTTGTACGTCAGTGTTTTCCAAAATTTGGCTAAAACGGTGTTCTGGGAGTGGGTCCAGTCCACTTCTCTGAAAAACATTTTCGCTTACATTTTGGACCGATTTTATAGCAAATAATAATTAGAATATTTTTGTTTATAATGATTATTTGAAATATTTGGGAAAAACTATAAAAATCGAGGAAGTTTTAATTAGGAGCTCCAGCCAATTACGGTTCACAGATTTCCTCTACATTGGACTCAATATTATGGTTGTTCGTAAATCAGCCGAATATGAGGGCCCCATCACAGCCTCCTGAAATTTCTTACTCGTAAAGGCTACAACCAGATCTGTCCAAAAATCATTATGAGATCGATGACCAACACCGAAAATTTCAACTTCCATTAAATATTATGGTTGATCGTAAAGCGCTGAATATAGGTCACTCTCAGTATATGAGAAGAATATTTTTTAATTTTGGCAATGTTGAAAGGTATACAATTTACGAAAGCTATGACTAATAGCCGATTCTAATAAATTTATAGATAGATTAAGTTTTCCAGAAGAGTAGTAGTCGAAGAGTAGGAATGAAGTTTTTTGGCCTAAAAAAAGTTTTTACCAAAATTATTATTATTATCTATGGTATTTTGTCATTTATCAGGTAGATGATGAATACCTTCGCGATAGAAACTTCTTTCGTGGTTTCGAGGCGAAATGGTCATCGAGCCAGTTTTGAGCATCTTCAACGACCACATCGATCTGAACAAGTGGTTAGAAGGAGCCAAGTCTAGAGATGCTGTACGTCACCTGCTGTAAAACTTCCCACGCTAAGGAGAAAATGAGTTCCTGGGTTGATTTTACTGTATGTGGACGAGTGTTATCATGCTGCAGTATCAAGTTCCACCTTTGGCCCCTAAATTGTCATTTCTCCTGCAGAGCATACCAAATTTGATCAATTGGGCCTGGTAAAGTTCACCTGTAACAGTTTCAGACACAATTTCAGAATCTCGTTGTATATTACCCCTTTCCAATCCCAGCAGGTGCACAGTAACACTAACACTCTCCTGGCATAATATCTCAACTTCCATTAAATAGTATGGTTGTCCGTAAATCGGCCGAATATAGGCCATTCTCGGTATGAGGACCTCATCACGAGACCCAGATCTGTCCAAAAATCATAATGAGTATTAAAGGCGTCGTAAAGGCGAGATCCAGATTTGTCCAAAAATCATAATGAGACCGATGACCAACACTGAAATCTCAACTTCCATTAAATATTATGATTGTTCGTAAATCGGCCGAATATAGGCCATTCGTGATATGAGGGCCCCGTCACAGCCTCTTGAAACTTCTTATTCGTAAAGGCTACAACCAGATCTGTTCAAAAACCATAACGAGACCGATGACCAACACCGAAAATCTCAACTTCCATTAAATATTATGATTGTTCGTAAGTCGGCCGAATATAGGCCATTCTTGGTATGGGGACTCCTTCAAAGCCTCCTGAAACTTTTTACTCGAAAAGGTTAGAAACAGATCGGTCCAAAAACCATAACGAGACCGATGACCAACACCGAAAATCTCAACTTTCATTAAATATTATGGTTGTTCGTAAATCGGCCGAATATATGCCATTCTTGGTATGAGGACCCCATCACAGCCTTCTGAAACTTCTTACTCGTAAAGGCTAGAACCAGATCTGTTCAAAAACCATAACGAGACCGATGACCAACAACGAAAATTTCAACTTACATTAAATATTATGGTTGTTCGCTAAGCGGCCGAATATAGGCCATTCTCGCTATGAAGACCCCATCACAACCTCCTGAAACTTCTTACTCATAAAAACTAGAACCAGATCAGTGCAAAAATCTCAGTGAAACCGATGACTAATACTGAAAGTCTCAACTTCAATTGTATATAATGTTTGTTCGTAAATCGGCATCACAATGTCCTGAAACTTCTTTATTTTAGTTAAATATTGAATTTTTAGAAGTAGAAATATTTCAGCTTTGGGCTGACATCATTAAAATGTCGTGACATACGTTTATTTTGGGCTGACAGTTCATATGTGACAGAAATCATAGTTTTCGTGTTGCCACTGCGTTTTTTGGGCTGACATTTGGGCCAACTTCACATACATCAAATGGAGCTCACCATTGTATCTACTCTTCGTGAACTTTGAACGCGCATTTGATTCCATCAGTAGATATGTGATCTGGAAAACACTCTGCGAAATGGGTATTCCGAGACAGATAAAATTGAACTCATTTAAAAAATGTACAGGGATGCCGAAAATAGAGTTCAATGCAAGGGAAAGCAGAGTGATAAATATTATTATAGCACACGTGGAGCCAGACAAGGATGTGTTCTCTCTCCAATACTGTTCTTAATAATACAAGATAATGTAATACAAAGATTGGACAACAGGAAGTCGGAGCACAGTAAAGCTAGATATATTAGTGTTAAGACCAACCTACTTGACGGATGAACGACATGGAAATGGATTTACATACTTTCAACTATCGTGTTTACCATCCGTTTGTTAACCGAAATCTCTTGAAATATATCGTTGATAAGGCCAAATTCCTTCATGGGATGTATCACCAGCAATATTTTTATTCCATTAAATATTAGCAAGGCTTCTTAAATCTCGAGAGGTCCAAATATGATAAAATTTAACCAGACATTATTGCTACCATATTTACGGGTATCTTCTCATAATTTCTTGAAAATTCATTTATTATTCCACTTCTCATCCCCATAACATTATTTCTAACACAGATAAGGGGATTAATATACTGAAATACTGACAATAAAGGGGAAAAATTATCATAACTTTAGCATATTTGCTGGCACAAGTCACCACTTTGTTGCAAAACCTCAATAATATTTTTATTTCATTGTATATCAAAACAGGACATATTGGGTAGATTAAAATTCATTTATATCCTGTTTTTTTTTTTTTGTATATCCCCCTACCATACACAACACTTAGACTATTTATAAAGCATTACAAAATATTTTCATCGGCAGCAAGTCAAAATGTTTAGGTATATAGAGATGTATATAGGGTGAAAAAGGATACAATAATTGATTGTAATCAACACCCTTAAGTTGGCTTTTGTTTGTAAATATGCGCGATGCTGTTGATATATTTATGATTTTATGTGTAATTGTGTAAGGAATTGAATTATAAATCTGTTCTATTATCATTCTATAAATAAATAGGATTAAATTGTTAATGTGTCAATGATTTTTAATTGAATTTTGAAAAGGATTACATGAATTTCATTATATATATGTGAAAAGGATCAACCATCGAGAAAGTGAGGGTTGGAGATGTAAACTAAATGTAAGTATGGTGGGAAATTGTTAATTAGTTGTGAAAATAGCGCGATAGTCATCAAAATTCTCGTATAGCATATGCCATGTTTAAGGGTAAACTTTGTCTTGTTACGTGCCAGATATACACAGTTACGTACGTTTATTGCTTGAAAAGTGTAAGATTTTTTTTTTTGTTTTAATTTTACCGCTAAATTAATGCTAAGGGTTGACGTCGTAATACCCAAGTAATATTAGTTATGACATAAAAATTCGTACCATTTAAAACATCTTATAACAAACAGGTGATCCAATTTTTTTTTTTTTTTTGATATTTTTTTCATGTCGTGTTATTCCTGTTACTTCATCAAATTACAAGTTGGATAAAAAAAAATGTAGGACTAAATTGACCTTTTTTTTTGTAATGTACGCATGATAAAATGTTTGGTTGGTTCTGGGTAGGTAATCGCCGTCCCACCCCTTTTTCTTTTGTGCATTTTACTCAAGAGGAACGATAAAATTTATGTTTGTTGATTTTACCTTTGGTGATCGTAAGGGACTAAAGGTGTTTTGTAGTAACGTTATACAAAAAACGGCTCGTGGCAATTTTTTTCTTGGTACGAGTTTTAAAACCTATAAATTATGATAGAATATTGGCCGACAAAGTAGATTCAATGATAATAGTATTTTTTTGATCAATCTTAAGTCTGTATTGGTTTAATTGATTTTAAAGATTAACATCTCAAAATAGCTTAATTAAATATATGAAGATGTGCTTACGCATTATTTGATGAGACATAATTTATAGCGTCGTTACAGGGCAGTTATCGGTTAATAAGATATCGTATAAAATAGATTGTTATTCTCGTGATTGTAAACATTATGAAATTGACACGAAGCATCATTAGCATCTGTTTCTAATGAGTTACGTAAGTGGACGTTTTACTAAATTGGCTTTCCACAAAACGAGAGGTAGCACGATCTTTCGTCATTTTTCTTATATCTGGCGCTAAACGGTAGAATTCTAAAATGGGATATGTTGAAAATCCCGAGCCTCGAATTCTGCTTATATTCAATAAGGTATCAACATTGCCATTTTATTGGTATTTAATTTGGTTAATAACGTGTTCAAATTATCAAACAATTCTAAATGAAATACTGGACAGTTTAATATTTTTAATTATTACTAATTTAAAATTTTAAAACATGATTTAAGGTAAACATTCCTAAAAAAGCATTAAGTATTCAGCCGACTTTGTAAAATATTTAACTAATTTCTATCTAAACTTCTTCTACTCCGCCGGTATCGCCAATACTTAACTTTCAGCAATGTTTGATGACTGATGAGCGTTCTTTATTTGTTGTTTCGTTTGTGGATCGTAAATTTTCAAGAAATTGTTATCATGCTGAGAGGAGCACACTTGGGAACGTTTGAATTTCCAACGGCATCGACAATCCAATAAAATAAAATATATAGAAGACGTCCCTTATAAAACCATTATAAAACACCTCTATTCTACTAGACCATATCAATTCGATAAACACGTCCACATAACATCCCAATTTCATCAAAATTGAATTATTTTTCGATTTATTGTGGCCTAGTCGATTTATTGTGTCCCAAATTTCGCTGTTCTAAACACCTTAAAATCGCTAAATGTAAAATATTATGCAAACAAATTAGTTAAAGTTACTAATGTGATGCTCCCAAAAGTCCTCTTTTCACAGATACATGGTTGTATTTATTGAAGATACACAGATACAAGCTCAGCTGTGTCGCTCGTACGCATAGAAGTTACTTGAAATTAACCCTTAATGCTTATATGGGTGGTACTTTATCTAAAAAACCTCTACTCTAACATGCCTTTTCAAAATAACTGGTACAACCAGAAACCCAATACAAAATACCGCATTCAACATCTATAAAACATTTTGCTATTTTATATTAATACTAGCTGAGTCACCCGGCGGTGCACGGGAGATATATAATTCAAATACCTTGATTGTTATGCAAGAATTCTCTCTTTACATCGCTGTAGTTGCAATCACATATGAAAAGAAAATTATAAGTAGCTGTATTCAGTAACGGGTGCCTCCGTCAATGCATCCAGGCGAACTTTTGTAATGATATTATTGGACATCGTGTTTGTGAGGATAATTAATTAATTTTGGTTTGGTATTTGTTACCAATTGCCAAATGATTAAACTCCATTTTTAGAAACCTTCAACCAGATCAAAGTGAATAATAAATATAAAGGTATTTTAGTTAATAATTTTTATTATAAAGCCTTTTGATAATCAATATTTTTGGTTTTTCCATTTGGTGTGTAAATAAATAAATTTTTTGCCGTTCTCACTCTGGAGCAAGCAACATACAGTTGGCCATGTGAAAAGCATGAATTTTCCAAAATAACACCAGCTATTTTCAATGATTGCCCCTGGGCTTTGTTGATTGTCATTGCAAAAGCAATGCGTAATGGGAATTGTATAGTCACTTGAATTCAAACGGCAAATCGATGGGAATCATAGGAATGCGCGGAATTAGCATATCTTCTCCTTTACTTTTACCGGTAATAATCGTTGCTTCAATCACATTCGGCATCAATTTCTTCACACAAAACAGTGTTCCGTTGCACAATTTCGGTGGATCTAAATTTCGGAGCAGTATTATTGGTGAACCCTCTTTTAAAAATAGTATATGTGGTGAAATACCAGGTGGCTCCAAAGAATTAAGAAACTCTATTGGATAATTGACGGATTGATCCACATCAGTAACCGTGTCGATAGATTTGTATTTCATTAGTGGCCCGGGTAGTTGCGATTGAATTTCATTATTTAATTTATTAACGCCGTTATTTTTGGGAGCTAGGAGTGCACGTTCGCACAGCCAATCATGATTTTGAAAGTTATTTGGCAGATTTGAGAATACTTTCATTACCACTTCCTTTATAGATGGCAACATTTGACAAAAATTAGGCGGGAACGATATTTCACATGTTACAGGGTCATTTGGCAATTTCCCGTTACCCATGTCCAAAAGCTGCCTAGCAAATGTTTTAGCTGTACCATCGTGATGTAAATTCACACGCATGTTTGTAGATAGTATGTAGATTTCGTAACGTGTTTCCAAAGATGAGACATTAGGTTCATCAGCGGGGTGGAATGACTGGCAAAGTTTGGCGAAAATCACCTGGTAGTAGTGTTAGAGCTCCTCCCATTGGTCGGTTATTTTGTCGTAAATCGCGCAAAGTACGATCAACCGCTTCAAATGCTTTTTTGTGTGCCATGGTACATTCATTCCAAATAATGATTTTACATGTTTTTAATAACGTGGCAATTCCGGAATTTCGTGTTATATTGTTATATTGCAAGAAAAATTATCCGCTTGATTCGAATTCAATGGTAGTTTAAACGTTGAATGTGCTGTGCGTCCTCCATCGAGTAAAGTGGATGCAATTCCAGATGATGCAACAGCGAGGCCGATTGTATTCTGCTGTCTTACTTCAGCAAGTATCAAATTAAGAAGAAATGTTTTTCCAGTGCCTCCGGGTGCATCAAGAAAAATAATTCCTCCGTTACCGTTTGCTGTCTTTGATCATCCACTAAGAGACTTTTTTGAGTCTCAGCGAAAACTCGTAACTGACCAACGTCGTAATTTTGTTCTCGTAATAGATCTCTATCACGAACAATGTTTCCATGGCGTGTCTGTGCTGGCAACCCAAGTTGGGAAATGACTTTGTTATTAATGTATAAGCATGCATCCTCGAGTAATATAAGTGTTTCATTAAATATGTCTGCTGAAAACTGTATTTCCATATCGGGAATTATTCTACGTGCTTGTCAAAGTATATCTTCACTAAGGCTTTCTTTGTGCTTTTCCCAAAGACATTTAGGATCGGAAGGTGTGCATGTTGTTAATATGATTGCAAAGAGCTTGCGTATTTGTGCTGGACGACACATAAACATGCTTCGGTCAGTGTTCTATCCCAGTATGTTCATCATTTTCAAGTAAGCCTAGTTTAAGACATGCCTCTCTGTAAGTTTGACATACTTCGCAATTTACAGTTCTCAGTGCTTGAAAAGACGTTGGTCCTCTTACTTCATGATGCAGCATTCTCAGAAAATAACACTCCGTATTGTTAGGATGAACATTATAAACTCGACCCAAGGCATCAGAACCACGTATTCCAGCCTTCGACGTGTTCCATGTATAATATTTTGGAACTTCATGATACAACAACGTTTTAACGAATGAATCTGTTCCGCACAATTGAAAAAAGGCTGTTAATGTCGTATTCGTTGGTTGCGCACCTTTCTTCCGTAAAGTAAACTCGTTGTCCATTTTCTAAGTGTACACTGAGATGTACATCTGTTGGATAACGCTCGTGAATTTTAAAACTCAGAATTCGCCACACAGCTTCATTACTGCTGATGTAACGTCCTATTTGAAATTGCGTGACTTCATCGAATTATGTGAATTTGTTTTGTTGACGTATTTACATATATATTTAATTGACTTAACCGAGTTGCAGTACTCAACGTTAATATGGGCTTTAAATATTTTCGACAGTAACGGAGTGTAAGGAACAATCCAGCTATTATCTACCTCATGATTCACATTGTTTACTTTGATAGTGGCTGTGTGTCCTCCGTCATCGGGTTTTCGTCTCCGGTATTGTGTATATCCTTCGTCACCAGTTTGTGTTTCCTGGTACATCTTTCGGGGATATTTTTTCGAACACTTTCTGTCTTTCATGCAAGGTGAATTGGGATTCACGGCTCCACATGGCCCAAATATCATGTTTTTGCTAACGATTTCAAAAAATATCGGATCTTCTTGGGGATTGGGTAATTCAGCTGATATAACACTATCAGTTTAAGTCGGAGTAATCTTGTCCTTTAACCAAATCAAAATGTGAGCATGTGGTAGGACTCTTTTCTGCCATTCTATAGAATACATCCAGCAGCGAGTTTCTCCATAAATATGATTTTTAGTTATGAGGTTCATGAGATTTATGAGTTTCTGTTTGAAAACTCTAGCTGTTAGATCATGCCGATGGGTCGATGATTGCCCAATTAGAAGTAAATCTATAATATCAGCCCATGTTGGATTACACGTAAACATTATAAATAGATCAGGACGTCCAAATCTTTGGACATGCGTCATGGCATCCTGAGCGTATTCGTGCATGTGCCTTGGACTTCCCGTATACGTAGCTGGTTATATGACCAATTTCCCAATGTCAGCAACGTTTTCATCATTTGCAATTGCATCGCGCTAGTGAATATATTCCTCGGAACGAAGTTTTTTTCTGATTTAAGCGAATGAAAAGAAGTCGTTCACTTTCGATTTTAGCATAACATATCAACAATGAATTGGTGAAAAAGTTGACGGCACTTCAGGATGTGGTTTGATTGTTGTGCTCTAATCATAATACGATACGCATAAAAATCCATGCAGGAAACCCTTTTCGTCATCGCAACACTTGTTGTTGGGTTAGTTTGCATCACGTTGAAATGATACCCATCTTCTCCTTGCCAAAACAGTATTGGATGCTGAAGAGCATCATACGATCTGTGTGTTTCAGTAACACGCTGTAGGCTTTCATTTTGTCTATGGATAATAATATCACGTCGGTTGAAATCCGTTCCGACCATAACAATAGCAACTTCGTTGATTGTTGGAGCATTGAATCGTCTTTCATGTTAACCAGACGGTGTTTAGTCTGCTCGAATAAGTACTCTGTGGTCATCTGATAGCATTTGCTCCAATGCAGTTTTGAATAAATTTACCAGATGATTGCGTTCATGGAATAAAATCTGTAAACTGGATATTATTTCACGTTTTGTTCCGGGACTAATAGCACAACGTTGATCAGTCTCCGCCTCCTCGTTGCCCATGAAGTAAATGTGTAAAAACTTGGAGTCGTTGTTAGAGAGAGGAAGAAGTGATCCAATTTTATGATAAATTTGTCCTTGTACTTTAAACGTGGGCATAAAACCTCCATCCTTAACAATTTGGGTTGCTCCAAAAGATGTCATTTGAAAGCAAGATTTGTATTTTCGAATATTTTGTAGAAAATGTCTAGAGAACTCAGTAGTTCCGGAGACGTAAGCTAGAAGAGGTTCAGGTGGATCATTCAGAGGAGGCAAGTTCACTTTTCCATTTGAACAACACATTCCAGGCGAGTCATTGTGAAACTTTAAAGCATGATAATACAAACAAATGTTTTCCATTTACCCAATTGAAACATTGTAATCATAGTCGTTCTCATAATTGAATGCTGCTAACTTTAAATTAACTCTAAAAGTTTCTATTAATCGTCCATATCGTAACCGATCGACTTCCAGCCGGGCCTCACGATGTTCAATGGTTTCAGTAGCTCTAGAAGAAGACATCCTGCTTTGAACATTTTCAAGTCGTGTTTCACGCTGTTCAGTTGTTTCATCAGCTCTTGAAGAAGACGTCCTGTTTCGAACGTTTGCAAGTCGTGTTTCGCGGTGTTCAGTTGTTTCATTAGCTCTTGAAGGAGACATCCTGCTTCGAACGTTTGCAAGTCGTGTTTCGCGCTGTTCAGTTGTTTCATTAGCTCTTGAAGGAGACATCCTGCTTCGAACGTTTGCAAGTCGTGTTTCGCGCTGTTCAGTTATTCTGAAGTTTTTCCATGAATTTTCCCCAAATTTTTCATATAGTCTCTGTACAACCTAACCTATTAGAAAAACAACCGAAAGTATTGGTTACTAGTGGAAGTTTTTGAGATATTGGCCAAAAACTGAAAATAACTTATATGGCCGCAGAAAATCACAAAATTCTTGTGAAAGTTCTAGTCAACAAATTTTCTCCAAACTTTCCATATAGTCTCTGTTTGATCAAAGCTATTAGAAAATTAACAGAAAGTGTTGGTTACTAGTGGAAGTTTTTGAGATATTGGCCAAAAACTGAAAATAACTTATATGGCCGCAGAAAATCAAAAAATTCTTGTGAAAATTCTAGTCAACGAATTTTCCCCAAATTTTCCATGTAGTCTCTGTTCGATCAAAGCTATTAGAAAACCAACCGAAAGTATTGGCTACTAGTGGAAGTTTTTGAGATATTGGCAAAAAACTGAAAATAACTTATATGGCCGCAGAAAATCAAAAAATTCTAGTGAAAATTCTAGTCCATGAATTTTCCCTAAATTTTATATCTAGTCTTAGTATAGACTAAGCTATTAGAAAAACAACCGAAAGTATTGGTTACTAGTGGAAGAAATGCCGGAAAGACGGAATATTGTAAAATTTCAACATTTCATATACCGAGTTCCTTTACTTCGGAGATCAATTAATTTACCATTTTAAGGATCACTTCTAATATATTATTCCGCTGAAATGTTTTATTTAGTGAAAAAATATATACATAATGAATAAAAAATTTCCGCTGGTAATTACATTACAAAATAAGTTCTCTTTAGTGATAGTGCTGCCACTTGCGGCGAGTAGCGTAACCTCTTATTTTCCGCTGTCAAAATTCCGCTATCTTATACAACATCTCTTATGCCATCATTTGACACTAGACACTACTCAGTAGTATCTCTGTGATCTGAACCTCTCAAGTTGACATTTGATATACATACGTAATTTCAGTTTTTTTATTTCAATCAAAATTAAGTTTTGATAATGGTTTTTAATTAAAAGAAATTGGTCTGTTGTCATGTTTATTTTTGTTAATTTAACAAATTTCAGTTTTTGTTAATTTTTCATTTTGTCAAAAACTTCACATCTGTAAAGAATTTTATGTGATTTGTGTAAATTATACAAATTAACGATTTTCTGAGACATAAAGGGGACGTGTACGATGTCCTTAACTCAAGTTATCACCGAAAGTGACCGAGTTAGCAACAGTAACCTTATATATAGAGAGATTACTTTGTCACATGCCAATAAGGCTAACTTTTGGAGTGATATATCAAAACAAATTAGAACAGTACCCCTGTACCCTGTTTATTACATCTTGCAAGATATGGAATATGAAAATGTGAAAGCTTGAATCATCGTATATACCTGAAAAATAATTAACATAACTCGTCCAAGTGCTTCTATCCACTTTTTTATGTATGAATACAGAGGTGTGGTGGTAGCAAATGTTATGTTAATAACCACGTATTCATATTACATATATCAAAATAAATTATATTCCATATCGATTTATTGACAATATCCATAAACCACATAAAGTAAATTCTTTTTGTGAAGACGTAGCACCGAACAAAAAAAAACAAAAAACAGAAAACTTAATTTAAAATTAAGAAACCGAATCGGTTAATACAATTTGATATATCAAGAAGCTAAATAGTCGAAGGCATTTGCGGCTTGGCGTATACGAGTATAAATAGTGTGAAACACTATATAGACAATAATTAATAATACTTAACCAAAAACACCACAAACCAACAACAAATAATTAAGAAAAATATATACCAAAGACGGTATCGTTTACAATTTTTAAAAATAATAATTAAAATAATGTGATTAATCAAAAACTATTCAAATATATAAAAAATAATTTAATGAAATAGTAATAATATTTATCTTAATTAGGTGTTAAAAACTAGTTTTCAAATTTTAAACGACACATTAGACATAAATACCAGCCATCCCAATAATATTCCATCCTACCCATCCTACCCATATCTCTTTGACTTCGAAGTAAAATGTTACAGTTTATTTTTAATTTTGGTATAAAAACTATTCGATGAATTATTAATTGCTAATGATATATTTAAAAAAAAAACTGTATTAATATTTTATAATTAATTATTAAATTTTAATTAAAAAATCGATTTTTAAATAACATGTTGATATTATGTTTTAATTACAAAAATCCCGATAGGTGTTGTAAAATTTTAATATTTGGTGCGCGAGTTCAGAACACCGCACTCTCTAATCTACATACATACATATATCGTGTACCACACTCATTAAAAATGTACGCGGCATAATGTGGATGAAGTTATATGGTGTGAAAGTTATTAGTTGTATATAGAAAAAAAAAACGTTTTACGCGTTCATAATTTATAATAAACGCGAGCCCAGTTTTATAATTAAGCAAAGTATTAATAATGTTTAAAATGTGACTTGTAGTTTGGAGGTGGGCCGATAATTAATGAACATTATAATGAATGTGTTTAATTACGGCTATATGTGTTTACGGAGTATGTTGGATTATCTATTTCAGACTAATAACCATTTTAACATATATAGTGTAATGATGATATGAAAGCTAAATAGTGTGAACCTACCGTGGGATCAAAACTCATCAGTACGACTTAATTATATTGAAAGCTAATAAATTAATATTTGTTATATATTTTATAAAGCTACTGCATCAAATAGTAATTTTTTTAAGAGAAAGTGGGAAGACCTATTGGGCAATAATGGCATAGCATCTCTCTCCCTCGGTTCTTCGCAGTTCTTGTTCAGCGAGATCGCGCCAACGTAATATAGGTACTGATGGCGCGTTTTCTTATCATTCGTTGTGATGGGTATCATCATTCTACAATTGTTAGTGGTCAAGGATCAACTTTCGCTTCCAAAAATTAGCACAGGTCGTATCAAGGCCACGCCACATAAACTGGTTCGTTTTTGGTGCTGTGTAGTGTTGAGCACGGCATACGGCGTGCTCACTTGTGTCTGTTTCCTCGCAATCACCAGGCAAGAATATTCAGTAGACATTTTGTAGAATCTTCGCGACATTTTGTGGTCTGCCAATGTACTAGGTATAGTATAAACTGCTTTGGCTATAGATAAATTAATTTTCAAGTAACAAACTTTATTTCCCAACACCTTTAATTTATACAGCAATTCGCTTATTCCACTTGATTACTGCTCACTAATTTGTTTTCACTGCGTGTTCACTTTAACTGAACACTTTTACTGCCACTTTTTTCACTTTTTACTTTTTTTACTTAAATTGCTCGCGCTTTTATATTTGTATATCGGTGTTCGAGATTATTCTTTTTACAATTGTGCGTTTTGGAATTGTAAATCATTTTAATTTTCAATTCAGAAAATCATCGGAACCACGAGTACCGAGTGAAAAATTTAGTGTTCCCAACTTGTGATGGTGTCTGGATTTTGTAAGAAAAAAATCAAGATAATTTTCTTCTTGTAATTGGCGATATGGCTCTACCAGTGGAAGCGTTTTTGGCAAATTTGCTTAATTTTTTAATAATTCAAAAAAAAATTAAGCTCGGTACTTGGGGATCCCATGATTTTTTCAATTATTAAAGAATTAAGTGGATTTAGCCCGAAAGACGTTTCCACGTGTAAGGCCATATAAGTTGTAATATTTTGTACAAATTTCACACACATCGGTGAATCCTTGATACCTCACATCGGTGAATCCTTGATCTTTACATCGATGATGTTAAGAATGATAATCGCTTAATAAAATTATAGTCTCCAACTGAGTATGACCCCGCGACCTGTTCAACTGAACAACTAGGATCGACCTAGATAGAAAGCTGATTATTCATTAATGTAACATTACATTAAACGTTTTTAATTATGTTAGCCATATCATTTTCTACGGTGTTTCCGGTGTACAGTGATTTTTTTATATTTATGAATTGTAATAATGTAGACCATATGTCAGCAGGTTTTTTAGTATATAACTTGTAAAATTGAATTTAATAAAGTTAGTGTAAAAAGTACATAAACATTCAAGGTACGTAGTCATTCATTGGTCCTTCGAGCAAAAACAATATCTAAGCTCGAAAAATTAAGTACAGTCCACAAAATAATTAAGTGCACATATACCATCAAAAGTGACTCATAAAACATCAACTAGACGTTTGCATAATGGACAACCTATGAAAAGAACAACAGCAGAGGTTCAAGGAGATACAAACCCTCTGGTCAAGCAAAAAGGAGTCCATCAGCAGAAAGACAAATACATAAATCCACCGCAAAATAGGGCGGTTAGATAATACGTATGAAGAATTCGTCGATACTGTCGAACACATAATAAGTCGGTATGGAAACGACTGCCATCCCATGAGTATTGGAAAGCAAGAGAAGCAGTGGCACCACACTAGTGCAAAACATCAGAGAGGAGTTAGAAACACTTAAGAAATCACCAGCGAAGACATCATTATCCAAACCTGGGTCAAGTTCAAGTAGCGTAATAAAACAACCGGTAACGAGAAATTAGACGAAACGCAAGCGAAGCGCTGTAAAGCGCGACAATTTAAAATGCAAAATAGTGCAAAGCAAATAGTGTATTGGGAAAAGAGCCAGAAACTTCGAGTTAATGAACATCAAACTCGAAGCAATATCCTCCAAGGGGAGCAGAGGATGCAGAAACCACTATTTCGTACATGACTACTATGGCACAGTGATCATCAGCAAGGCACAAGAATTCAAAACTACCGCGAATTCAAATTCCAACATGGCAACTTCAAAATCTGGACATCATTCATAAACACGATCAAAAATCTGTCAAAGCTTTAAGAAACCTGGGCTACAACGTGGATGAATGGAGCACCATCCTCATTCACCTTAATTGGATTATAACAGCCTAAAGCACTACGAGAAATCTCTTCATGGAAGTCGTGACTATCTCACAATGGAACAATTTTTACATCTCTTAATGGAGAGAATGACTGTGCATGAAGTATTCCAGAGTGCAAACAACATCGCAAGAAAACAATTCAAGATTGATGCATACACAAAAATTTTGGCCAATCAAGAAAGTCAGCAAAAAGCAGGTTCAGTAGTGAATCCTGTAAATACTGCGAAAGAAGTGGAGACATAATTCCAAATTGTGTTCATTTTAAAGAAAACACCCCAAGTCATCTTACATCAGAAAAACATACTTACAAAAACATACTAGCATGTATTGGCTTGGTCGGAAAGGCAATTGGAGGCAATACTAAAAAATTCAACCATATTTTCCATCGGTGTTTAAGCTGCAAATACAAGCGCTTTGCGGATAATAACATCAGATATGCCAGAACAAAAAATAAAACGTAATGACGACTCTCGGTGGGAAAATATAATATTGGCGGATCCACAATATGATTATCCGGCTTCTATAGACATCTTGTTAGGTGCAGACATCTATGCGGACATGTCAGAATCTCAGATCATTCGATGCAAATGCAATAAAAACAAGTTTGGGTTAGCTGATAGTAGGTCAAGCAACAACCGCTCAACCCAGGACTCTAATGGTTAACATCAATATCAAAGAAGAATTAGCTCAAGGTCAAGAACTTCACAAGTTTTGGGAGTTAGAAGAGGTACCGGTTGAATCTCCACTAACAAAATCTGACGAACACTGTGAAACAATTTATCAACAAACGGTTAAGCGGACTCCAAATGGACGCTACGTACCTTACCGTTCAATGAAAATGATACCAGCATCGTTGGTGCTTCCAAATATAGAGCCACGCAACGCTTCTTGCTAATTGAGAAAAGAGTGCAAAATAATTAACTACTAAAAATATTGTATATAGAATTCATGAGAGAATATCTTCAAATGGGGCATATCACACCATCACCAAATTGCAAGTGACAGTTTTACATTCCATATCATCCAATATTGTGGGAAAATTCAAAGGAAACAGGAGCAGCCCTGTAAAATATTTTATGGTCACTTATTCTACGGTGGAGAAAACACAAAATATAGTATTTGCAGCTGACATAATCAAAATGTATCGACAAATCAAAGTGACAAAGGAACACCAAATTATCAAAGAATACTATATGGAGCGAGAACCCAAACAAACCATTACGGGAATACAACTTAACTACCGTTACATATGGCATATCAGCGGATCCGTTCTTGGCAATAAGAACACTACATCAGTTAGCAATGGATGAAGGTGAACACTGTCTAATGGCCAGGAAGGTCTTAATAAAGGACTGTTATGTTGATGACGTTCTAACCGGAACTGATAATCTATACGATGCAGTAATTCTACAAGAGCAGCTTATCAGTTTACTTCAAAAACGTCAATTTAAACTGAGCAAGTGGTCGAGCAGCCATCCACAATTATTGCAGTCTATACAAGGGTTAAAAAATTTATTAGAAACATGGAGTTGGCAGAAAACTATTAAAACTTTAGAAATCCATTGGAATCCGATCTCAGACGGCTTTAGTTTCTAGGTAAACCAAATATCATCAAAAACTTGTTACGACTGTGCTGTCTTAACAAGACCATTTTTGTAATTTTGTGTTTCTATTCACCTCGGTTTTTTGCGTCCGTGTTTTTTGATGTCTGAACGCGGTCCATGGTGGATGGATTCATGTGTGTTTCTTGCTGTTTGGTTGGTAATCATACTGGAATGGGAGAGAGAGAGAGCAATGCGCATCGAGTGTGTGCAAAGTAAAACGTTTTAGAAAAAAATGTTTTTCTTATATGCTTCTCTTTTATAACAATGCAAATTGATATAAAGGAGAAACAGAGAAGAGAGATTTTTCTTCTAGAACGTTTTGCGAGTTGTGTGGCGCAAGAATTTTTTTTCTTGTGTGAGGGAGTCGAGTTGGTGATTTTGTAAAGAAAATAAGTATTTTTGGTTTTTGATTTTTAAATTAATTCAGTTTGTGATTTTGGATTAAAAAATTTGTTACAGGCTGGCTACTGCCAACCTGCAGATTTCACTTAAGCCCATGCAGAGGCATCCACGGTGATTTTTGCCGGCTACGTTCTCAGCGAGAAGTGCGAGGGTCGTGGGGTTTGAGGCATGCATGGCTCCTGGCTTACACCGTATTAACAGAAATTAAAATAAAAAAGTAAAAAAAAACCGCAAATAATAATAAAAATACCCGAGTTCCGCCGAAATTTGTTGGCCGGAACCTGATGAACGAACAGCCAAAATCAAATAAAAATAAAATAATCATAATGGTAGAGAGGTGCCCTGGTGCGCGCATCCGCCCGAACTCGTACGGTGGTAAACACCGGTTTCGAATCCGGATGCGGGCACCAAGGGATCGCTCACCCTACGCCGACACAGGAATGGGAATTCTTCCCTCTTCACACCAACCCCAAAAAATTTAATAAATCATTTTATTTGTCCCACAGAGAAACAACAAAAGAAAGGAAACAACTTCCCCTCCCACCCACACCACGACAAGAGAGAACGAGAGAGAGAGAGACCAAGGTGCACCGAGCGCGCACCCGCAGTGCGGCGCTCAATTACAAAATTTAAATTTGAAATTTGAAATAAAATTTAAATATATATACAAAAATACAATAAAAAAAATTTAAGAAAATTAAAAAAAAAAGAAAAATATAACAAAAATCGTACCTTATAATAAATCGTACCTTATAATTATAATAAAACCCGTTACGTTGCGGCAGACCACCGATAAAAACAAAAAACACAATAGCCGGTTGGCTACCGTTACGTTGCGAACTACTACGGCTGGCCTCCGAATCCGCATCCGCCGTGTGACCTCAACTGGTCACCCAAAATGTGTGGGGCGTTGGCTCGCCGAAAACCGTTTATAATGTGGCCTTAACGGGCCACCCGTTAATTGCACCACCGTTTTATATCTCGTAGGCAGAAATATTCCGTCTCTTCTCGTTGTATATAGTATTCAGTTAAATTTTACGCCATGTTTTTCAGGCACTTTTGCGTGTAGCACCTGTGTCGGTCGGACTTTAAACAAATGTATGTGCGTAGCGTTTTCTCGTTATAAAATGTTACCTCATTAGGCCAATATTGCAGACCGCCGAAATATCGAAGATAAATTAGCGAGCGGTGGATAACCGCCTGTAAACTGTGGTGACATTCACCCACTTCCCGATTCCGATATTTATGTATCACTACCCAGAAAGGTGTTGTTCGCGAATCCACAATTAATCAAAAATATTTGACCGCCTTTATTTGCAGTCGTAACCGTATAGTGCTGCTCTGGCACACCGTTTTTATGTCACTGTTAATTATCAATCAACTCGAAACTGTTTATCACTCGACACAAATACAAAATATCGTTTTTCAATTTTATTTTATTAATACGATCAAAATAAAACAATTTTTACTTTATTTGATTTTTTTTTTTAATCAAAAATCACAAAATGAATTTTTTAATCCAAAATCACAAACTGAATTAATTTAAAAATCAAAAACCAAAAATACTTATTTTCTTTACAAAATCACCAACTCGACTCCCTCACACAAGAAAAAAATTCTTGCGCCATACAACTCGCAAAATGTTCTAGAAGAAAAAATCTCTCTTCTCTGTTTCTCCTTTATATCAATTTGCATTGATATAAAAGAGAAGCATATAAGAAAAACATTTTTTTCTAAAACGTTTTACTTTGCACACACTCGATGCGCATTGCTCTCTCTCTTTCTCCCATTCCAGTATGATTACCAACCAAACAGCAAGAAACACACATGAATCCATCCACCATAGACCGCGTTCAGACATCAAAAAACACGGACGCAAAAAACCGAGGTGAATAGAAACACAAAATTACAAAAATGGTCTTGTTAAGACAGCACAGTCGTAACAAACTGAACTTACAAAGAGAGAACTATCCTCAGAAGTTGCAAGACAATTTGATCCAGGATTTGTCGCCAATTACCATTACAACAAAAGTTTTATTACAAGGCCTGTGGGCCACGGAAACTAACTGGGATGACAAGGTTCCTAAAGAAATTACAGCAAAGTGGTAAAGCTGCGACCTGCGCATGGTCATACACAGTCTAATTGAGTTGTCAGACAACACAATCGACACACGGCTACTGACTGTAAAAACGAAGGTGGTACCTACCCGAGTTAAGTTACTTTATACCACTTTTCGGAGCACTTCTTCTGTCCCGTTTAATGAACCAAGAGGTCAAATAGCTAGAAGTGCAACCGAAGAATATTTATGCATGTGTCTACCATTGTAGTGGCTTGGCTACAAAAACTAGCAACAAAATGGAAACACATAGCATCAACCCATAACCGAGCAGACCATGCATCCCGTTACATTTGACTATCAAAATTAAGTACTCTACAACAATGGTGGACCGGACCTGAGACAATGGAGGAACCGTTAGTAAATGAAACAATGGAAAAGTTTGACACGAGTATCGATCTGAAGCGGACCAGAACTGTTCTTTACGTACTCAATAAGAACGTGGCATCTGAGAGCACCATAATCAAGCGATCGACCGCAAGTCAGATTATTTAAAAGTCCTACGAATCACTGCTCATCTCATCCGATTCATATCTAAGATCAGTAAGAAACGAACGTGCGCCGATGAAATACGAGCAACAGAACTTCGGGCAGCATTAACCACAATCGTAAGAGCAGTCCAAGGTGTTTTCTTTGCATACGAAATATCAACATTAAGGGATCAACAGTCAATTAAAAAGAAGGGCACGAGCGCCTCACTGAATCCGTTCCTATACAACCGCGGCCTTATAAGGGTAGGAGACAGACTAAACAATTCGGATCTTATGAAGTGGGCGCCATAAATGCCTTAACGTTAGCTTTTATCCGGAAAACTTTCTGGATAATAAGGGGAGCTCAAGGAGTAAGGAATCACGTTAAAAAATGCATTGTCTGTTTCCTATTTCAAAGTAAACGGACGGAACGGAACAACTTATGGGCAATCTACCAAGAGGCCGTGTAGCCCCGTCGCGGCCTTTTACGCAGATGGGTGTCGACTATGCCGGTCCATTGAATATACCAATCTCAAAAGGCAGAGGAAATAAGGCCCACAAGGGGTACATTGCTGTCTTTGTATGCCTGTCAACAAAGGCAGCTAATCTCGAAGTAGTCTCTGACTTAACAGCATACACCTTCATGGCAGCATTCAAAAGATTTACATCGCGCCGAGGAAATATTGCCCACATTTACAGTGATAATGGTATATACAAACTGCGTGAAGGCGAACAAACTTCTAATCCAAAACCAACGGCAGTGGGAGAAGATTATCCAGGATCATTTTTCAACGCAGAACATTACCTGGTACTTTATTCTTCCAAGCGCTCCACATTTTGGAGGATTATGGGAGGCGGCAGTGAAATCGTTGAAACAACATCTATGCCGAGTCGTTAGAAATTAAAGGGCTAAAAATGAATTTATTTAATTTTATATTTTCTGAAATTTTGTGAAACAGGTGTATGTTTAAAGATTGCATCTATATAGTATTTAGTATAACTATACCTTATAAATAATACATATACCGACTGAAATATTCTTTTAAAAATTAAATCAAGTTGTTTATTAATGCGGTATTATGTATTTATTACTAGATTCCTATAAACAAATTCCTCATAATTTTAAACCATATTCTTACAAATAATTATCTATGTATTATAATCTGCTTCACTGTAGATTTTAAAGTTTTATGCTGTATACATATTTGCAGGAATTAGTGTGGCACTAATACATTGCACTCGCTCCCGTGCGGTATGTTATATATTCATACCTGCGAAGCGAGTGCGATCTATTAGTGCCGCAACAATTTCAACAAAGTTTTAATTTCATTCTAGTGCAGATTCTATAAAATAATTCCGAAAATTTCGGTTAAACATTTCTCGAGTAAACCAAATGAAAAAGCGAAATGAAACTATAAAAGACGGGAAAGGCTCGAACCGAACTCTATAAGCATTTTTGTTGCCTCATTTGCGTATTCCAAATATCACTAGCTATTGAAGACAATGTATCGAAACTGATTAAAGACCACCGGAGTAAAATTATTCATATTCATTCATAAAATTAAATCAACAAGACACAAGAAAAAAAAATGTAAAGAAAAACCACTTACCTGTCAATTAAGTTACCCTTCTGTAACATAATTTAATGTTCTTTAGTGCCGCTACTGTTTTATTTTGGAAAGCTACACATTTACTATTTTTCTAACATTTTAACACTTAACTTAAAATTATCACTCACTTCAACTATATAAACCAGCCTGAGACATAAAGGTTTAACAAATTTCACTCACACATGATATATTACACTCAAACCACTATTTTTACACTATCAAAATTTGTTAAATTTTAAGCACTTAAACACTTTATTGATATACATTTGAATTTAGAAGAATTTGGATTTAGATTAAATCAAATAATAATCAACAACACTGTTCACTTAACTGTTTTTCATAATTACGATTGAAAAATATAAAATTTAACTAATTGATCATCTCCCGCGATGGAGAGCAAAGCGACTGGCTAGGCTATTGGCTATTAGCTTTTACGTTTTAAATTCTCTTTTCATTTTATATTCGCATTAGTATTATTTATTACGTAAATGACTACTTTACAGTTGTACCTGTAATATACGTACTTAAAAACAAACAAAGAAGATACAGTACATACTCGATGAAAGCAATACTTGATACTTGCAAGGTACCAAGGAAATTGTTCTATTATAAAACTTTACAATTACGACCGAATAAAATTTTACCTTGGTAATTGGGCTCCGTTTTTCCGCACCCCATCTAAAGGTTTTGACAAAAATGATGATTGAATTCGTTTGGTCAGAATTGGTCAACATATTTTGGCATTTGGACACCAATCTGTTTTTATTGCGAAAAAATAGTAGATATTTCTTTTATCAAAGAATTGTATCTAAAGTGGAAGAAATAAGATATAAACAATTCATCTTTTTAGTTCTTCATAACTCGTTGAGGATTGGTCACTAGTTGATATCGTTTGGTAATCCCTGCTTAATGGTTTATTGCGAAAATTCGTTAAAACTCATCATTTCCGCACGATTCGAAGTGTTTGGGTCTGGAAAAATGGCCGATGCTAATAATTTTATAAATCCAACGATCGGAATCGTTTGGTCAACTGCCCTTGAGGATTGGTCAGTCGCCATCATGTACATCAAGATAAGACGATGCAGCATCCTTTGTAGTGCGTTTTAATGAGAAATTAATAAATCTGTATACGTAGGCGACTACGTGAACGACTACGTGGAAAATCTTGACATTCTTTCAATTAACTCATCAATTATATTTAATCGTGGTATCTTTAAATATCTCGCACTCCATAGTCCGCGAGTTCAGTTAGGCTGTCCATATCGTACACACCCAAGTACGTATGTCTTTTGTATGCCAGTGCCGGACACGAGCATAGGAAGTGATCTAAAGTCTATTCCTTATCTTCGTCCATACAACTTCATTTCAAAAGTCATTCGTCTGTAGACCCAACCTTCTCGCATGTACCCCAAAAAGGCAGTTTCCTGTCAGTATCCCTACGACCAATCCTAACTCTCGTTTTCTCAGGGATACTAGTGCCTTGGAGCGCCGCAGGTCCAGTTTTGGCCAAACCTGTATTGCTACCCTGCATGTGAGAGTGTTGGTTCACCTCTCATCTGTCAAGGTGGTTGCCTTTTTACTGAGCGTCAATTTGAGCGCTGCTATAGGCCGCTCCAAACCCTCCCTCTCCGGCTGCATCTGAAAAGTCGTAACGTACCTAGCTAGTTTGTCCGCCCTGCAGTTTCCCGTGGCGTCGGAGTGTTCTGGGCCCCAGATTATCTGGATACTGAAATACTCGCTCATCTCATTAAGAGATGATCGGTAATGCAGCGCACTTCCAAGGCACTTCTTTACACATTCTCCAACATCCTTATGTAAGTTACCAATTCCAGAGCCGGTCACCACACGCCTACACCATACATCAGCACAGGTCTTACCACTGCGGTATAGAGCCAGTGTACCAGCTCTGGTTTCAAACCCCATCTCTTACCTATGGCGTTCCTACATGAGTAAATGCCTACATTAGCCTTATTCACCCTTTCTACAATGTTAGGATGCCAGCCGAGCTTTCTGCCCAAGATTATGCACAAAAATCTCGCTCTGTCAGCAAAAGCTTGTCTAATGCGGTTCACGTTAGGGGGCTAACTACCGGAATTATATATTTCTTAGTAGAACCACCTCAGTCTTGGAAGGGTAAATCCCTAATCCGCATTTGCCGGCCCATTTCGTAACGATCAGGAGTGTATTCTGTATAACATCCCTAATCGTGTCCATATATTAAGGCTTAAAACCGTTCAGCGCCCACCGGATTCGCTCCCGGTCCACGATGCCCACCATCTCTATTGAAGGTGTTACTCGATGAGCTCCAGGCTCCATCGAGTCATCAAAGCTTGGCGGAAAATGAGGTGCTCCAATAATTCCGCACTTGAAGCTGTCCATGACCCATCCTGAACCTCCCTTGTATTCTTAGCTTTATTAAAAGCTGTCTTACACGCCCTCTGATACGTTCTTAACACTGTGATCCACCATATCGGCTTTTGCCTGCCCCTAGTCTTTACCAGGGGGACGCAGCATTAAATGAAAGATTGCATGCTTTTGTGATAATATCAACCATGCAGTTAAATTCTTCAACTGTCGCCGGAGGTCCAGGGACTTCCATCGGCGATAATTCCTCCAACACCTCACCATATTTATTCTAGTTTGTCCTTCTGGGATTGCTGAAGGCTCTCCGGGTAACAGGTTTAATGTAGAGGTTATGTGTTACATATCGGTGGTCCAAGAATGAGTGCTTCTTCGCCACTCTCCACCCTCTGATCATATGAAAGTTCATTTCTGACGCAAAGGTCACATCTTAAACCCCCTGTCGATTTTTAACAATGAATGTCGGTTCTCGCCCAATAATGCAAACTAAAAGGTTGGTATTTAATAAATAATCAAAGAATAACTAACTAAGTATAACACCTACAATTCTTTGTCTGCTTCCCGAATCAGTTCCCACAGGTTATCCGGTGGAACCTCCTTCTCGCGATCCATGTAGGCTGAGGCTAGCCATAATTTTTCACAGCCAGTCGCAACACTCACTGCTGTAATATCCCCGCTACTAAATTGAGGAAGATTAAAAATATTCAAATTATTTTTCGCTAAAACACACGATCTGATCTTCTCAGAGTTGCTTTTTAATCCAAGGTTCTTGGATTAACACCAAGTCCTCATCTGATTTAGTCAGTCTGAGAACAAGTAAACTGAGGCAGCCTTCGTGTGATGCGGGTTCATTTGTACAATATTAACCATTGTAGTCTACCTCACTCACCCTGCACTTCCTGCATCGGGATAGTGTCATCTGGTTTGTTGTTTCGGCCGCCAAATCCCTCCTGCCAAATTTTAAGGATGATCGACTCGAACCCGAAGTTGATCACTCAATTTAATTTTGCAAGGGAAGCCAGGGATTCTTTATTGATCAGCATAATTGCCAATCGAAAGCCTCAATTAGCCTCCTCTTGCTTTACAATCATCCAGTCTCCCGTTGGAAGAACGGGATTGCTGACCCGAATGATCTCGATTATCTCCTCGAGTTGCGACAGAACTTGGCTATTTCTTGGCAGATTATGATAAAATTCGACATGTGTGATGGAAATAAGATTCTAAAATGATTTTTTGACTAAGTTCTGAAATAAATCACCCCTTTTGTTTAGATACGCAGAGCTTTAGCAAAAAATCATTTAATAATCCCATTTAGATTGTGTCAAACCCCATTTCCATCGCACGTGACGAATTTCAACATAATCGATTAACAAATGGCCGAATTCCATCCCGAATGACAATGTTCCAGAATTTTATCAAACTTCATTTTAAAACCCCATTTAGATAACACATGTCGATTTTCGTCATAATCGGTTAAGAAATGTCCAGGTTTCATGCCTATCTGCCTTATTCTAGAACTTTATCAAAACGCATTTTGTGAATCCCATTTTGATCCCACATGTCAAATTTCAACTTAATCGGTTAAAAAATGGCTTCGTTTCATAGCGATCGTAATATTTCAGAACTTTATCAAAAAGTCATTTTAGAATCCCATTTCCATCGCACGTATCGAATTTCAACAAACGAATTTCCAGAACTACATCGCAAACTCATTTTTGAATTTTGTCAAAAAATCATTTAAGAGTCCCACTTTACCACATATCAAATTTTAAAATTTCAAACCGGGATTTCCTAAAAATCGGGTTTTTTTGTACAAAATCGGGATTCTAAAAACCGGGATTTTGAAAACCGGGATTTTTTAATTTACTGGAAGTGCCGGATATTCAGGAAGATTGTTTTCTTCAAATTTTGGATCATTTTAGGTCGTAGACATGTTGTATTCTTCCGTCAAATTGTTTTTTTTGGCGGATAAGGAAAATGGTCGAGTACACAGTCAATTTTCCGATAATTATTAGATTTGGTAAAAGAAAGCGCAATTGCAACGAAAAAGTAGTATTTCATTCAGTATTTACTTTACAGTACGTAAAATAAAAGTGTAAACATTTTAGATACATTTTACAGGTAAAAATCATGTAAATTATATTTTGTAATTTACACGCCCAACTGTGACCGAAATAATTGAGTGGAATATTCGAAATGAGAATGCAAATATCCTCAATCTACTATGTGATGCAGAATGTCGTCTCTCATTACATTTTTTTATTTGTACCAGAGAAAAGAAGCTTGCGACGGAAAAGATGTCGTTAACAATATGACGGCGAATTTGATGAGTATAGGAACTCAGTACTACATCTGTAAGTGAGATCCCAATGGTTGTCATCTCCAAAAAATACGATTCGCGACCCTCATCGTGGTACGTGTCGTACGAAATACCATACACTGCAACCAACAACAAAAGCAAGAAGGAGCATTCGCTTTGCTTTGGATGGACTGTGTATAATCGGCCTAATGTATTTCCCATTAAAACGTCGTATCCACTGGAACGCCACGCGTTCGTGACTCCCACATTTTTGACTGTTTGTTCCATGTGAAAAATCATAAAATATCTTTCGTCGATGAATAATACACTCAATATGCACGCAAATGTGATACATAGAATATCGAAACATAGCGAACAGACTTTAATTGGTTGCAATTATCGTGTTTGTACTGTAACTTCAAAGAATAAGTTGTTGTGGTTTCTACTATTGGTTTAACAGTAGTAAACACCGCGATTTTACAGAGCAGTTTATGTTTTCATTTACACAACATGTTTTACTGTGATGACTACTGAAATAGTAATTCGATTTATGTGTAGTAATTGCGTCTACTGAATAACCAAATTATTTTAACTAAACAATTTCCAACTCAATTTGAAACTTTCATAACAACAAAGCTCAGAAATTAACATAAATTTAGGCGTTATCTTATTTTTAAAATGTTTTACAATACTTAACATTTAGGCGTAAACATTCATACTTATATTTTACAGTACACCACTAAATTATAAAATTTACGTCGATCGCGTTGATTATAATTTCGGTTAGAATTTATTATCAAAAATATAATTCAACACATGTTGCGATATAAAAAAATAATCACAACATAACAATAATGATGTTGTTCACATATTTTATGGAATATAAATTTTTGACAATTTATCTTGTGTGGTGCACCTATCTAAAATATTCACCCCACAACAAAATATTATTTTTGCTCCTGTATAAATAGGACATTTTATTTCATTTCAATTGTAAACAATACAAAATGTATTTATGTTCGCGTATGTTGTGTGTGGTTACGGAACATTGATTCCTAAACAAAACTTGTCAACATATAAACATATAAATTGGAAAATTTAATATACCGACGTAGCGTACCGCTAACAAGAATATTTAAGTCTCAGCGGGATTCTGTTTAACTTTGTACCATCATGCATTCATATATAGAGTTAAACAGGTACTCGAGTTTTATGGTAAGGATATCACCACAGTACGATTAGGGTGACAATAGATAATAATATGAGTGGATTTTGATTATTTATATCCAGTTGTCGTTATGGTTCAAATTCGGATATAAATTTTAACCGACTAAAACCGTTGCTAAATATTTTATTTGGGGTCTCTGGCAGTTTTGTACCGTATTATCTACATCGCGTAGATAATTAAAATTCTACATGTGTAGAGAATATATGTCAAAATTTAGCCAATGTCGAAAATTATTGTTTCGCTTATCAATTAGAACAATTCTACGATTAATTGGTTTATTTAACTATTTCGGCTTCATGAAGTTAATTCCTACCCCGGATTTGAGTTATTATGCTGTGTTTTAAAATGTCAAAGTTCATGGACCAGTTCATGAAAGAATTAATTAATAAAAATACGCAAGCACCTCAATATTTAAATGAAGCTTGTAAATTCAGGAAGCCGAAAAATTGTCATGTAGCCGCGATATCTGTACGTCGTCCTTTTGCGTAAGAAATGAATATTAAATTTAGGTAATGACGGTCAATTCAATATTGGTTTCGAATATTACACAGAGAATTTCTTTCATAGCAGCGAACTTAGCATCACAGATGAATCGTCTAGTGTAACAACATTTTATTTGATCTCCATAGAAAGAAGACCAAAACCAATATGCTAGCTTCACTAAACCCAATCAAGGATGACCAAGGCCTGCTATGTGTAATGGGACGTCTTCAGCACTCAAATCTGCTAATCGCCAGCAACCAACCTATCATCCGCTGCCTTGAACGGCAACAAGGGTCATCCACATCGAGATAGTGAGCAGCCTAGCAACGAAAGTATTTATATAGTGGCCTACAAAAGATTCATCTTAATACGAGGGCTGTGCACGGATATATTTTCCGACCATGGAACCTATTTTGTTGGAGCAAATACCGTAATGAAAAGAACTACCGTGCAGCCATGACAACTTTACCCGACGACATAGCAGACACTGGCCACTGATGGAACAAGCTGGCACCTAATATACCTCCTCACACCTCACACTTTGGTGGAATATGGGAAGCAGGAATAAAGTCCGTAAAATTCCGCCTCAATAGAGTGATATGAGAATTAACTCTTACATTCGATACAACAGCGCTAACGCCAGGATACTTTCTGATTGGCGCATTCTTGACACTCATGCGCTATATAAGATAACTTGGTGCGAATCACAACAATTAAATATAAGGACCCGACATACAAACAACCAATAACTAAACTATGTAAGATACCTATCGATGGTAATTCAAAGGAGACATTACATGGAACCAGACTCACCGACCTAGAAACAAATGATGCCAGGTACAACTATTACTGAGAATAACAAGCCATCGCGCATAGGCAACAACCACCGAGTCGCGCCAAAACTATAGGAAGGATGAACCACCTAGCGTTAGCCGTGCTCTCAGTCATGTCTGTTCGGAGTCGTTAGCGTCAACGTCGAAATTAAACGTTTTAGCTAGTCTAGAGGCATTTACTTCGAGAAGATAGACAAGGTAGAAATTGTCGCTATGGAATGAACTCAGGCGATTCAATACAACATGAGCAGCTATTGGAACGAAATCGAAATCTACACGGTAACCCACAGTGAATTATAAGCACGATATTAACAACGAGTACGAGTTATTATCACTGATAAGTAACCAAACAACCATGATTGAAAACATGGCCAAGATGGTAAAACATAATACAAACCTCATGTCACATCAATAAACAACTTAATAAGAAGGAGCCAGAACCAATTACAACAAAAAACGACGCAGCTCAAAGAATATCGAACATATGCGGATAGGGTCCGGTCGATGTTGATCGGCTTCCTCGAATTAACCCTAGTATTGAATAACTTGATGGACGCACAACAGAGCTTACTTGACTTGGTCTTCGATGCGAATCATGGCATACTACACCCCTCAATGCTTGTGCCAAGCCAGTTAGAAGAGCAATTATCATTGATTAGTCAACACGTGCCAGCCTCCATTATCATTTCAGGAAACGATATTCATGATCTCGAGCACATATACCAAATTATGAAAATTCATCCAATTCGTCAGATTTTTAAACCAACCCAATTCCTATATGCAGAATCCTAACCTAAGAACAAATTAAAAAGCCAACCTGCCAACATACAAGAAAAAATTCTAATTCCAATTTGTGGTTGGAATTATACAGACGTATAAGTCACAAATGAATTTGTGGTTGAAGTTGACCTCGAAGTCGAAGATGATAAATTGGGCTCATTCATTTTTACACCACACCAACGAAATATTGTTTATAACATCCGATATACCAAAATAATAGAATGGCACCTATTCGACCAGTTGAACCGCAAACTACCAACACCAATCGAAATGTGTTCATCCATTAACAATAAGCAAACGAATTACATAAATCACCCAGTAAACCCAAATTGTCAGACGACATTTAAACGGAAAGCTTCTTTTCTGAATGAGCCTCGAAAAAGTTAGAGAATTGATCATCTCAAAGCTCTTGAAGAAGAAGAACAACTATACAACCAAGTAATGAACGAGATTTCAGACATCACTGCATCCGATGAGGAACAAGAAGAGACACAGGAGCAAATAAGAACTTCATATAAAACCAGACGTTGTCTTAAACCCGATTCCCACAAGGGCCTAATTTAACATCAGATCCGGTGGAACCATTTTATTAAAAGAAAAAAATTTGGGCCATTTTGTAAAAGTATTGGAATTAACAAAATGATAGAATGGCTCGTAACTACCTCGACTTATTCGAAGGACGGGATAACTGGGGACCACACCTTACAGGAACTATAGGGCCACCATCGATCGGAAAAACAACGTTTTATTCTTAACACCAAGTACGACTAACAGAGAAACGGTCATTGCAAGTAAATAACCTCGAGATTCGAGATAATCAGCTTTCACACAAAACAAAATCTTCTTACATCAACCAAATCGTATCCCTACCCAGTTAGTGTGAGGAGTAAAATAGAAAAGCAGTTATTAAAAGATGGAATTATAAAGGTCTCCAAAGTCCATACAACTCCCAAATATGGGTAGTGGAAAAAAGCTGGTTGCATCTGGCATTAAGAAGTACAGGGTGGTGGCGATTATAAAAGATTGAATGCCGTAACAACATCACAGATACTTATCCTATCTCGAACATATCGAACGCACTCTGACAAATCTGCGGATAATACAAAGTGCTTTACTATATATAATCGACGTCGCGTCTGGATTCCATCAAATCCAAATGAAGGAAGCGGCGACATACATAAAACATCATTTTCCACGATGAACGAGAAATACGAGTTTCTAAGACTTCCTTCATGATGAAAATGTGCTGACGGAGTTCATCGGAAAAATCTGGCACGTCTACTTAGGCGATATTATCATATTCGGAGGAAATACCGAGGAAGAACATCTAGCCACTAGTATCGACAAATTATTCTCAAAATTGGGAAAAGCCAACCTTCAAGTTAATCTCGACAAAACAAAACTCCTAAGAACCGGTGTGTAGTTTTCAACATTTATCAAATGTGTAGCTACACAAATGTCGAATTATATATAAAAATTATGGGAGGGTTGAATTTGTTATTTATCCCAGTAAACCTAATCTAATCTTCTAATATTTGTGGTGCCATCTCTAGAATTAATATGCCGCGGATTAGATTAGATTAGATTTAGTGGAATAAATAACAAATTCAACCCTGCCATGAAAACTTCACACCGGTATCCTAAGACACAAATCAGAGTATCAAATCAGATGAAAAAAGGTCCTCGCTATAAATTAAGAGCCCAGAAAACTTAGGACTTAAAATCATTTCTTTTCTCAGATTACGCCAAAAATTGCCAAAACTTTGACAAATCTTACCAGAGGTAAGAATGCCCAAATTAAAGCCAATCAATCAAAAAATGTTAAAATCACTATTACCGAGAAAGAACTTCACGCATTTCAACAAATCAAAGATCTATCATCTACGAAAATACTGATCTTTTTTTTTGTTGTTCATTTATATTGCTTCCATATGTGCTTTTCCTTTACCAAATTTTAATGGCAATGAATAAATAAATAAATAAATAAATAACTTCAAGAAGCCATTCACACTACCAACGGATGCCTCGGAGAGGAAAGTTATGCTGTTAATGAAAAGGAGATGCTGGGCATTATCTGGGCTTGAAAAGTTAAAATTGTCACTGATTATCAGCCATTGATACAAACCCGGTTGTAGATAGAAACTAGAGATAGCGAGGCAAACATTATATCAACAGATGATACAATTGATGCCTACGAAGAGCCACAACCGAATTACCATAGCCTCCGAGAAATTACTAAAGAGATACTGACGAAGATCCTCAAAGAAAGATTCAACCCTGCAGCAATAATTGGGGTGAAATTTCCGGAGTCTGGATTCAAAATCCACTTAACCCAAAGAGTTATGCAGGACATCAATAATGAAGAGAAAAAATTCAAGATTATTCAAAAGGAACATAAAAGGGCTCACCGGAATTGGAAAGAGAATAAGAAAAAAATTCTGGAAAAATATTACTTCCCACACATGTAAAACATGATAAAAAAAGTACACACGAAATTTTGAAATTAGTCACACAAACAAATACGGTCGCCACTCCGAAAAGGTCAAACACCAATACCGACCTATCCATCGGACATTATCCACATAGACATAATCAACATCAAAAAAGAAAAGTTCATCACCTGCATCGATAAATTCTCGAAATTCACGAAGACCTTCCATTTTAAGGACAGATGAGTTCTGCATTACTTTATAGCGCCTAAGTGCGATAATGAATCAAATTTTATGAACGTCCTATGGTATCAGATTACATCAAGACGCCTGGAATACATATTTACCTAACGCCATCCCAAAATAGTCTGGTAAATGGAATAGTAGAGAGGGTCCATTCAACTATCATTGTCTACTAAACGAACTAAAACATTTCTCAATAAAAGTGCAAGTCAATAGTGGAATGATGAAATATGTATAGAGAGAATAAAGAGCGACTACTGCATCAGCCGACTCATAAAATTAGTACACGCTAAATTTGACTATCAATTTTACAAAACCAAATAATCGACTTTCAGAACGGTAACACAATCTATCTAAACACCTTTAATGGATTCGCTAGTAGCAACACCACAAAAAAACATCTGGAAGGCAACTTCTTAATACAGTATAACAACGGAATCATAGAGTCAAGATTGACCAAGAATATCTTCATAATTTACATCTAAAAAACTATTCGCAAAGCATAAAGTATCAGAACTTATTAACATGGGAGTTATAGCTGTGATCTGGATAGCTACTTTTATCGCCTCAATCAAAAAGACCATCCATCATTATAAAATAAGGACTTCTGACAAATCAACCCATCAACAGCTGCCATCTTGGAATTCAACCAATTTATTTGAAATTCTGACTGACGGGCCGTGGATCTTTAAAGGGGGAAGAGTATTTTTTTTAATCTCCCCGAACTAAAATTCGTTACTTATATAATATCGGACCGAAACAATTGAAAGATTAAATGAATAAGAAAATGCCGAAAATTCGGAGTTGAACAGTCTATTAAATTTTCGAAAAAATTCGAATTAAAAGTTTTAATTTAAAATACCGGAAGCAGGTGAATCTGGTGGTTTTTCAACAGCCAATTTTTTTTTTTGCACCAATAATAAAAAGTGACATTAACAATTTGAGAAAACTGTGAGGTGACAAACTCCAACTGAAAAACAATAGACAAACAACAATAAAAAGCCCTAATATCTACATTGTTTACGAATATTCTACACACTCTACGAATCCTCGACACCGTCTACACCAAAATGAATTGTCTACGCTTGTTTCGATGTCCCTGGTAAATATATATAAATATTATTGCGTACGGCGATCACCATGCCAGGGTGAAAGGTAATTTTTATTTAAATTACGTAATACGTATGCATTGCGCAAATAAATCACATTTAAATTCAATCGACCTTTCCAATGACATTCCAAAAGTGCAAAACTTTCGCAGAACATAATCTGCGCGCAACGACAAAAACAGTTTTTACTGTCAAAGTCAAATATGAATTTTCTTCTATCTATGTATGTATACAATGCAGACGTAACATATACATACTATGATATAAACACACATATGTTTGAATGCCGTATATATAGATAGAGATGCAATATATACTCTAATAACGTTTCATATGCTTTATGTAATTTGCTGTTGTTATATCTTCATTTAATGGATAATTCTGCGCATTGTTTTAACTTTCTCATAGCAGCGTACTTACGTGTTACGACTATTACACTCGCGATATTACACGTACAATATTTTTTCGTTGTTGTTGTTGTTGTAATGAAATTGTTATTATTTAGTTTAGGTTTTCCGCGTTTTTATTATTATTTTACATTTTAGTTTTCTTTTTTAATGGACAGGTTTCATTATCTACACTTAAATTTTATTAGCTGGGTATAATACAGTTTATAGTTATGTAGCATGTACAGTACATTACTATCCGAGCTTCAATTGCTGTTTTTACATTAAAGAATTGGTTATGAGGTAGATTTCCGGCGGTGTATCTTGATTTTAGTCGATCAGTGAATTCAAGGTTATATAGTGACATTATTTTTCTTGTAGGCAAACCATATCAAAAAAATATATATTATCCGAGAGAGTGTAACTTGTTTTTATCGTAGCAAACAAGAAATTTGATGCTTAACGTCTCGTAGCAGTCTAGCTATTAAAAGCGATCCATTTAGCTCCGGCCATGGTAATGCTACTTTCAGCTTCGTGGGTGCTGGCCTATTCTTGTTCCGATACGTCCCTAAATCCGTGAACCTCTACATCGTGAACAACTTATCATAAACAATAAACCGTACAACAATTTATCGTGGAAGCAATTTATGGTAGAACATATTTACGGTCTTGGATTTGATGTATATATGTTACGGTTAAAGTGTATAATTGGTTATTACTTAATAAACACATTTTATTAATCACTTGTTTTATATTTCGCAGAATTAGCATTTTGACTATTTTAATTAAAAAATTCGTTCAAAAAGTTTAAAAAATCACTCGATCGATTTCGACTTGTTAGGTCATCAATCGATCGAGTGATTTTTTAAACTTTTTGAACGAATTTTTTAATTAAAATAGTCAAAAATCTAATTCTGCGAAATATAAAACAAGTGAGTAATAAAATGTGTTTATTAAAGATTAGTGTGTTTCGCCAAGTGCCTACGGCAAATAGCGTAAAAAGTAAAATTGGTTATTATATATATAATTACCGGGCCAACTTCGTCAGTTAATATGTATAATTTTTTAGAATTATTCACTTTTACCGGTGATTATATATAATTACCAAACCCCTTTGGTAATTATATATAATTACCGGTAAAAGTGAATAATTGTAACTTCGGAAAGTTTAAAACTATAATAATAATAATGGCGTAATTTTTCTTTACGTATACATCGAGAAAATCAGGTAATGAGTTAAAATTTAGAAATTTTTAAATGTGGGATTGTTTATCAAAATTTTTCACTTTTTTCAAAATAAGGTAAGAGCGTATCTTACTATTTAGAAAGTACAAAACAAATTTTCCGAGAAAATGTTTCAATTTCCTCGATAATTTTACTTCTCCAAAATTTTTTTTCAACCCTCATGAAATTCCTGGCGAGGATCACAACCTTAATACAAATGGAAATGAGGATGAAGAACAAATTGACGATAAATTCGATTTTGAATAAATTAAAATTGAAATTTTGAATTAACATACTACTTTTTCTTTTGTTTATTTTTATTAATAATAATTGCTTTCTTTCATCAATAGTGTATTGTATAATTAGGAGAAAAAGTACTGCATTCCTGGATGATAGTGGACGAGGCGATAGCCGAGTCCGACAACCACGGGAGTCCGGGAATGCACTTCTCCGAATTGTACATACTATTTTTTCTCCTATCGGACTTTAAAACGAATATAAACTCAAAATAATTTTTAGTATTATCAGAGCCTCCTAAATATAAGAGCCGTAAGATTCCGCCATTTTTTCCATGAGCTTTTTGTATTTTTTCATATCAACCAGTGCATTTTAATATTTTAATATTTTTTTAGAAGCTTTTTTGTATATTAAAACAACAATGCTTCGTTTGAATTTTCAATGAGAATGGTTAATTCAATAATCAGGAAAATCATATTTTAAAATTGAATCATGTTATGTTGAGATAACGCGAAAACATTTAAATTAGTCGAACACAATTTTTTTTTTTTTAACAAGAATTTGTTTATATGTGCATGTACAGAAAATAAGAAATTAGTATAGAGTGTTCCATCAAAAATTTGAGCATTATTTTTCCAAAACAAACGTTCTTTAAAAAATGCTTTTAAAGTAATGTAATATGGGGATCATGGTGTTTTGGATTCTATTTCAACATTGTTGATGAATTCGAAAACTCTTTTTTCGTTACTTGTTAAAAATTTCATTTTTCACCGCAACAAATTCGCAGCCTATATTGTTTCATCCTGTTAGTACCCAGTATGCAATTTTTCCACTGTGTGGAAAAACTGCTCAAATTCGCAGTAAATTCCGTACTACAAAATATCAAAGACACAAAAATATTGATTTTGGAGAAAAATAATTGTTTTTCTCTTTCTATTTCGCGGTAATATTATTTTCGTTTTATAGGTTTCGATTGTATCTTTTATTTTCAGTTTCTTCTGACAAGTCGACGTATACGATTGCATTACGTAATTAGTTTTTTTACTTTAAAGTGTTGTGTTTCATTATAATGTTTTTCGATTTGTTAAAGTAAATAATTTTAAATTTAAATATATAATAATAATTATTAACTTATTTAGTGATCGTGATGTGCAAATTTGGACTAAAAAGGTAATAGAGATCTGCCTCACAATGCCGTCGTCGCGAAATACATTTACGTAGTAAATTTTCAATGATTTTTTTTCAAGATCTCAATATGCTGGCGGATGCAATACAACGTGGCGGATGCAATACAAAACTCAATTTATGAAATTTAAATATGTAAATAAATTTTCTATGTTTTTTTTGTACACAAATAAAAAATAATATGAATAAAATATTAATATTTATTTTATTATAAATGGAAAATTTTGTTTTATTTCCGTCGGCATTGCATATTGGGTATAAACAAAACAGAGCTTCACAAAATAAAAACATTGAAATTTGATAAAGCTTCTCGCAATTACTAAACCAATCAAAGGCTGTCGCTAAGTATAAATTAAAGCTAATCAATAAAACTCAAATGTTTGTTTAGCAAATTTAACAATTTATTATGAATACTGTCTGGTTCAATAGATTATGGAGATCTTCTGGAACTGAAAATATCCCAAAACGAGCGAATTGGATTGAAATGCAAAAAGAAAAAATTTGGAAAAATTCTGACATTTTTCTATTATTGTTTTACAGCGCACAGCAACTATGATGATGAATATTTTACGACGAAAAGTTTTATTTACGCCAACCGTATTATAAATAAAAATTATAATTGTTTTGAGTTTTATTAATTATGTTAAATTATTATATTAAAGATCTCGCGCTTAACTTAATAATCGTTTATTTCGTAAATACTTGTTTAATTATTTTGTTCTTTTCTGTAATTTCAAGTAAATTTATTACAGAGACATCTGTAAACGGATTTAGAAATTACAGAAAGCTCGGTTTTGCAATCGCATAAAATTGAAGTTTTCTACGTTTTGGTGTTTTTTGTAATAATATTTAATTACGAAAATCAACAATGTCAACGATATTGTATTGTATACATTTCAAATAAATAAATGTTGATGAAAAAATTTTATTATATGAATAATAATTATTAATTCTACATGGTGATTCATAAAATATTGTTTCAGCTCACGATTCCTCTCTTTAATTTTGTTATAAATGTGATCGTTTAGATTGCTATTAAATCCATCGTTCATCTCGACTGTTCTGATGGGACCAGAATTTACTAAAGACATTAAATTTTTATAAAACTAAATTTTAAATTGGATGTAAGAGGAATCCGCGGCAGCACCCTGTATTATCTTACTTTACTAACCTACACAACTAAACGCAAAGCTCATTTTTATGGAAAATTATTAAATTTATTCTCCGCTTTAGTTTAAATTTAATAATTTTATTTTTTCCATAATGTAGTATTATGATGGCTGATTTTCAAATATGTGTTCTTTGAATATTTTATTAAAAATATAAAATTAAAATTTAGATGATTTGTTTAATTTTTTATTCATAAATTTATGTTCAAACATTTGCCAAGTACCACGGGTTCTTATAGTAACTCAATAAAAGCTTTCCCTCTATTTAAAGCTCTCTTTTTAATATTACGGCTCTTTAAAATCATAGATGGCTCTGGTATTATTCATTAATTATCATATTAAGAAATCAAAACAAAGTAAAAAATCGAAAATAACATAAAATTATTGCTTAGTTAGCCACGACATCATAAGACGAAGCAGCTAATTCAGCTACATGTGATTTACTTCCACAAAAATCGAAGGAAAATACGAAAATGCTTATAAACGCTTTATGGATTATCGTCAATCTAAACACATCAAATCATTTTCGGAAAACGTCATTATGGTATACTGTTAAATTAAAATAAATGCGTTTGGCCTTATAAGTGTACTTTTATTTCTTCTAAACAATTAAAAATCCATACGGGAATATATTCCCGGCATATTCCAGAATAGAAAAAATATTCTCGTACTATTATTACTTGTTGCTTGGCAACAAATACAACATACTGGAATCATGCTTTTCGTTTCGAAAAAACAACGGAAAGATATATTTTTTCCTACGATCGGAGAAAAAGAGTTTCTATCGCTCTGATCGCTTCTTCTGATAGTGTCACAAATGTTAAAAAAAATCAACTTTTCTAAATATGAAAAAAAAATTATTGCAATCTTAGTTCGTTGTATACCTTAGAGGATAGGGCCCAAACTCCCGCTTTTCCAGAATTTATACAATTCTTAAAGTGTCAAATTTTGATTATAACTTTAAACTAAATAAAAATTTTTTTTCATATTATTCACTTTAACCAAAGGGGTTTGGTAAAAAAAAAATTTATATATAATAACCGGTTAAAATGAAAAATTAAAGGAAAATCATTGATATTTCACAAATTAACCAAACGCACTGGTAATTATATATAATGACCGGTTTATACACTTTGGCCGTAACATACACACTAAGACCTCGTTATACGGCGCCTCTTTTTACGTCGATTCGCTATAACGGCTTTTTCTAATTATGACTTAGTTTTCGATTTTTACAGCTATAAATATTCATATGCGGCTAAAATTAAAAAATTGTGTGAAACGTGTTTAAAAAAATAAAATGAAACAATTTTCTAGAGGATTGCCGAATTACAATGATCAATAATAAAATATAAAAAAACGTTTCTACCCCAGAAAACGTTTTTTTTATGTTGTACCATAACTTATTCGATAGAGTCGAATCGAAAAAAGTGATTGTCGGCATGTCGTATCATTTTCGACTATTATCATTTTTTTTAATCTTGCAATACTTTTCCGAGAAAATGTCAGCTACATTTATTATTACTTTGCTTTTAAATCATGAAATTTTATCAATATCGCGATTTGAAAATGATACAACATATCGCCAGTCGCGCACATATTCGACTTTTTCGAATTTCGAATCGATTCGAACATACAACTATTGCCGCCCCTTATGGGTTATTTCTGCGGTTCCTACATTTTGTTATTGTTATTAGTAAGTAACTAATTGATATGAACTAATTTAGGTTAATAACGGTAACAAACTAATTAACAATGTATTTTATGTAAATTTATTTAGCATCAAAATGCGGCCAAAGCGCACTTCTAATGAAGTAAAGAAGAGGAAAGTGTGTCTGCTCTACAAAAGAATCATTTAAAGAAATCTACTTCTATTTGTGTAAAGTGGACTTAAATTTAAGAAAAAAAAATTGTCTGGCTGGAAAAGGGATATCGCGCTATATACTATATCATTTGGTATACACTATCGCGTTTTGAAATGTCGCGTTTTGAAATATGGCGTTTCAAATGCGACCCTCCCGCAGCACATTAAAAAGAAACATAGAAGCCTTTTGGATATGTTCCCGAACAAGTTTTTAACATCGATGAGACAGGCCATTATTGGTAGCGAATGCTAGATCGTACTTATATTTCCAAAGATGTAAGATCAGCTTCAGGATACAAAGTCTCCAACAAGCGGTTAACTTTGCTTCTTGGCGCAAATGCTTATGATGATTTCAGACTTAAGCCATTATTAATATGTGTTTCTGAAAATTCAAGACCATTTAAGGTAATCAATAAGAGTAAGCCGCCGGTTATTTGCACGTCAAATAAAAAGGCAGGGATGCCCAAGTTTATTTTTGAGGACTGGTTTAAAAAACATTTTTGTCCTGCAGTGGAAAAATATTTTGAGACGAAAAATTGCAGCAATAAAGTTGTATTGTTATTAGAAAATGCTCCGGGACACCTTATAAATTTAACAGGATTATCTGAAAATATTCAAGTAGAATATCTACCAAAAACTAAAGCAGCGTTAATACAGCCTATGGATCGGGGCACAATAGCTATTTTTAAGGTATATTATCTCAGACGTACATTTACAAGATTAATTAACCAAGTCAATGGTTAAACAATGGATAGTCAAACAATATCAGCAAATCCTGGGAAAAAATTAATTCAACCGCTATGAACAGGGTGTGGAAAGCAATATGGTCTGTATGTGTATAATGACTGATAGGGTAGCAGATACACTGATTCGATCTCCAAAGTTCAACAAAATATTGTTAACCTGGCACATGAATTAGGTTTTGAAGACGTCATCGATTGCGATGTCGTTAATTTGTTAAATGCAAGGAACCCCTTTCGAATGAGGATCAAATTAATTTTGATGAACAGCAATTACCAGATAACGAAGCCCCTGAACCAAATGATAATCGAACATTACCATTGCATGACGTATAAAAAGCTCTTGATCATTTTGAGCAAGGAAGCAGCATTCTTGCATCAAGCTGATCCCAATGAAGAACGCATTGCTAAAGTAGCGCGGTGTATTAATGCAGCAATAACGTGCTACAAAGAAATCCGAACAGAAGCCAGCCCAAAACAACAAACGATCGATCGTTTCTTTAAACCAAATCAGTCAAGTCCAAGCGCAGTATTATTAGAAACGAGCAATGATGATAGCGATTCTGCATGATTGCGTTGGTAGTTTATTTTACACAAATGTATTGTTAAGTTTACTCTCAATTTATTTTATGTACAAAATGAATTTATTTGTTAATGTTCTTTTTTTATTGGCACTGCAATCTGTTCTGGGGCCAAGGCTCTTCCAACTCTCTTTCGCGGTTTGCTTTTTCCGTCCATACTTTTACGTCGTTGCCAGCCGATTCGAAGACGTACGGCTATAGGTCCGTTTTTTATCACTATTTGCATATTGCATAGCTCCATGCCAGCCAATCCTGGCATAGAAGATGGGTCGGCCTATGAGTTTTGCACTCCAACAGGGGGCCATAGATGTGTTTCATTTCATCACAGATCGTAATCTGTAGACTACTTTTGCGTCCTGCTCCTATCGGGGAATTTTTTATTTGGTCGATTTATTTGTTAATGTTTGCAATCATTTTTAAATTGGAATACAATTGAAATTTAAAAATAAACTTCATGATCTTTTCCTTTTGCGAAACGGGATTACATAAAATTTGTATATGAAACAAAAATAATTCGATTTACGACTACTTTTTAGGCACCGATCTTGGCCGTATATCCGAGGTATTGGTGTATTGTAGAAATAAAGGATTTTTGAATATATAAGAAATCTGTAATTTTTAAACCGATTTGTTGGGATGTTGTATGTTGGATGGAAATGCCATTCAAAAATGATTTTAAGAAGAAGTTTTGGAATATGGTTAGCTGAGTAGAAACTTGGCCATTTACTACTCGATTTTCAAGGGATTGGGTTTGTTGCATGGAAATGAGATTCTAAAAAGATTTTTTGAAGCATTTATGAAACACAGCTACCTGGGACGGAGCTCGGGAATTTCTAACCCGATTATGAAGTGATTGAATATGTTGAGGAAATGAGATTCTTAAACGATTTTTGGAAGAAGTTCTATAGTAAGACCACATGAGATGAAACGCGGTCATTTCTTAAACACATGTTGGTTGAACAGAAGTCAATGATAAACTTCTGTACTCGCCGATGGATGAAAAAGCCGAATCCAAATTTTCCTATTTTCTGATAACCGCTGTATTGTATGGATATAGGTTAAACAATATATAGGTTTTGCACTTCAAATTCACGAGTTTGCAAATCATATTCAATGTTTTTTATTTCAATCTCAACTTTTTACAATTCATCCTCAATTTTTCATACGGCAATTTTTTCTAAATCAACTTAAATTTTTTGCAAAGCAAACTCGTGTTTTTTCAAAACAACTTCAATTAAATGCAGAGCAAATTCAAATTTTAATATTTCAAGTTCGTAAATTTTTTGCAACTCTGCAAAACAAATTCAGTGCTCCCAATTCTTAACTGATTATGATGGGATTGGGAAGCTGGATAGAAATGAGATTCCTAAATGGTTTTTGGAAGAAATTCTGGAATATAGCCACCTGGGACGAAACTCGATTAATTCTTAACGGATTATGATGGAATTGGGTATGTTGGATGGAAATGGGATTCTTCAATTGTTTTTGGAAGAAATTCTGGAATATGGCCACCTGGGACGGAACTCGAACGATTCTCAACCGATTGAGATGGGATTGGGTATGC
The DNA here is from genome assembly GCA_932526605.1 of Nephrotoma flavescens. NCBI lineage: Eukaryota > Metazoa > Arthropoda > Insecta > Diptera > Tipulidae > Nephrotoma > Nephrotoma flavescens. The sequence continues at coordinate 235,739,739 of OW052220.1, forward strand.
TGGATGAAAATGGGATTCTTAAATGAGTTTTGCAAGAAATTCTAGAATATGGCCACCTGGGACGGAACTCGGTTAATTCTTAACGGATTGTGATGGGATTGGATATCTTGGATAGAAATGAAATTGTTAAAAGATTTTTGGAAGAAATTCTGGAATATGGTCCCCTGGGACGGAACTCGATTAATTCTTAACGGATTATGATGGAATTGGGTATGTTGGATGGATATGGGATCTTTAAATGATTTCTGGAAGAAATTCTGGAATATGGCCATCTGCGACGGAACTCCTGCGAAGAAATTATGGAATACAGCCAGCTGAGACGAAACTCGGTCAATTCTTAACGGATTGTGCTGGGTTTGGGTATGTTGGATGGAAATGGGATTGTTAAAAGATTTTTGGAAGAAATTTTGGAATATGCTCACTTGGGACGGAACTCGAATTTCTTCCAAAAATCATTTAAGAATCCCATTCTCATCCAGCATACCCAATCCGATCATAATCGGTTGAGAAGCAATCGAGTTCCGGCCCAGGTGGCCATATTCCAGAATTTCTTCCAAAAACAATTTAGAAATTCCATTTTCATCCAACAAACCCAATCCCATCATAATCCGTTAAGAATTAATCGAGTTCCGTCCCAGGTGGCCATTTTCCATAATTTCATCCAAAAACCATTTAGGAATTCCATTTCCATCCAACATACCCAATACCATCATAATCAGTTAAGAATTGGGAGCACTGAATTTGTTTTGCAAAGTGTTGCAAAAAATTTACGAACTTGAAATATTAAAACTTGAATTTGCTCTGCATTTAATTGAAGTTGGTTTCAAAAAACACGAATTTGCTTTGCAAAAATTTAAATAATGTTAAATAATGTTAATTTAAATAAATTTTTTAAATTTATAGTAATTTGACTTTAATAAGATATGCTCAATTTTGTTGGATGAATTCAAAATTTAAGTAATTACAATTGTTATTGTTTTAGAAAGGGGTAATAAAATCTAAAGAATAAACGTTATATTATTTTAATTTTATGTAATAAACAAATAATAATAGAAAACAAATAAAAAAAATAAGTTCAAGGTTAGTTTTCAGTGAATTACGTTACAAAACAACATAAAATTATGACCAAAAAAATACTAATAATACTGTTGCTCAGCTGACGATTGATTACGTCATTTATAGCGATTGAACAATTCCAGATTTCTCATTATTATTATTTGAAGTAGTTTTCACGCAATTTCTAGCAATTTTTTCAAGATCTGAATATTTAAGGTGGTTAATTTTTCACGGATACTTATCGTTAATGTTGATTTCCCGATTTGAGGATATAGTTGTTTCACATATATCGGTCCATGACTCCTAACTTTTGACATTAATGCTTCTTTTGATGGCTTACCTTTAAACGTTACTGCAATTTGGTTCATCATGCCACCACCACTACGTCCAGTTCGCTTATAAGTAATTTTTTTCTGGAAGTGTGACTCAATAGTATTTAAATGAAATTTAAAGATGTCAGAGAGCTTTCCAATTACTTCTGCAGGATCACTGATATTGTTCGGAATTCCAGATATAAGAATGTCTCTTTCAATATTTCTCTGCATCATGAAATTTATTTCACTTTCCAGAGATTCTACCAAGGCGTTCGTTTTTGTCATTTCATTCTCCAAGTAGTCCAATCTTGCGGTTGTGTTCCCAATTTCTCGTTTTATTTCTGTAACAGCTGACTCCAGACTATGATTAATCCCGTTAACGCAATTTTTTAATTCCTCATGTTTCATGTTGTTCAGTTCTAAAACTGAATTGTGGGATTTGGTTTTGTTAGAATATTGTTTAGGTCCATTTTGTGTGTAGTATTGAGTTATAGGTATTGTTATTCCGTTTTTTAATTTGATATACTGTGGTAATGACACTTTTACTGTAGATGTTTATAAACACAATAGGGGCACTAAATTATAATTATTCCCGAATTATTTATTGGTTCATTAATATGCTGTTTTATATTTTTGGGTTTTTTTTGCACTTTTTTACAGGTGGATAATTAATTTTTTATATATTGAACAAATTTATCGTGAATACAAATTTATCGTGACTTATTATTTAGCTTTTTGGATTTTTATAATACTTTATTTATCACTAATCATATTACTATGTATATTACACAAATAGTTGTCTATGTTTTTGAGTATACTAATGCACTTGAAAAAAGAAAAATCTACAGTTAACTATAGCGTACGCCATGATTTTAGATACTATTACTCTTAAACTTCTATATTTACATATAGTTTTGTATTTTAAAACGCACTTTAAACTTAGCTGATATGTGGTCAAATTTTCTCAGCCCATTAACATATCTTACGGCATTATTCAAAGTAACTTGCAGCATGGCACTTGAGGTAGAACCACATCTTAAAAAAAGAAATTCGCATTATAGTACGTGGGGAATTATTTATGATTTAACCAACAATATTCGAACATTTTTAGGCCAGAAATTTTTATGAAGCTTCCATACAAAGTAGAATTGATCTGTTTCACAGCCGTTTAAGTGTACTGTGTTCATTCTGCAAACCATTTGGAGTTCAGGTTGAGAAAACACTGGTTTTGGCTGGATATAAACGGTTCGACTGGTTTAATATTGTTTCCGGCTGAAAAATCATATAGTGCACAATGAAGCACAATACTTTGTGCTTCTTGTGCTATAGTTAGTTTAGTTCGGTTTTCAGCTGATTTTATTATGTTTCCGGCTGGCCTTGTGACATGTGCCACAGTTATTTTGATTCCGGCTGGCGTGACGGTCACAAAGAATCGCTTAAAATCAGTTTAGCACTAGTAATTTACATTTTTGACTTTTATGAGAATCACTTAAAATACTTATTTATCTCGTTTCAATTCTAAATGAAAAGAACCGCTTAAATGATTTTTATTCCGAATTTATCGACATCAACTTTGATGTAGATAAGTGATTCTTTCACATTTTCAAATGCTAACGTTAATTAAAGTTTAGCGATAATTATTCTATTAGTTAATATTTTAAAGATTTTTATGAAAATTTGATGTTACAAAATGAGAAAGAGTTTATGCAATTATAACTGAATAGGACAATACGCTTAAAATAACATTGGCAATTTTACTTTTTTGGTATAGATTTTACTAACTCTATTTACTGTTAAAGTAGAGAATTTTACCATCACTATCAAGGAAAGGAATGTTATTTGAAACCGAAGCAGCAGCATTTTACACTCTTTCAAGATTCGCCCGCCCGTTAATCGCGCATAAAAATTTTTCCAGATCGACTATTTCTGTAAAGACCCCTTCGCCTATCCCATCTATCCTGCTAAATAATCGGAAAAAAGGAAACGTAAAATTCAATTAAAACCAACCATATTTTTCCTATATGGTATAAAGCAGCACACACTCGTATATACGAAACGTATCAGTTTTACAAAAATAAACATTCCTGCTACAAAAAAACATCATCCTTATCTCTCTGTAACACTATAATTGACACGATTAAGTTCTCCTTTTTCATGTACATGCTATTTATACTTTATTTATTATTTCATTTATTGTAGAAATCCAATTAAATTCATGTCATAGGAAATTTCGATTATAAAGGAGCATCGTTCCTTGTTTGTCGCTCGTCTGTGGTGTGCTGTGCTGTGCGAGAGAAATGTCATAATTTGACAATAAAATTGTGTTGAATTAACATGAATAGAGAGACTTGTCTACAATATTAATTCAGGATATATCGAAGGGATATAGAAATTGTTTTCTTTTGTTTATTTATTTTTAAGAATGGGAAATGATGAAAAATTTTGGGATTAGGAAATAAAATGGTTACATGCGCTCTAAAGACACGCCTGTTTTTCTTTTCAAGTGCTTTATTATTTTCACCATTACAATATATGTAGAAAATCAAGGAGGTTACCCATCATACTTGAAGATCGTCTGTTTACAAAAAAAAACTTGTTTATTATACATGACAAGAGTAGCGCGTCGTCACATGTACATGAGCATCCGTTACACAAATTTTTCCGGCCCACTGGTTTGATATGAAAGTGAAAATAATTTTCACATTGATAATTAGTTCGTGTTGAGTAATTCTTTGCAAACATGAATACTGTGACGTGATGTATGATGATTACAAAAAAATTATGAAAAACTGTAACATCGTCAAATTGCAAAAATCGTTAATTTAAATCTAGAAAATTTTGTTGTACCCAATTAAAGCTTATACCATATATACTCGTACATAATCGATTGCAACGAGTTTCGACTCAAAATTTTATTAAGAGTTAAAGTTGAATAAAAATTAGAAATGGTTGCGAATTATATAATACGGAAGATCTCTGGTAAATTAGAAATGGTCTTTAAATTAGTTTAGAAATTTCATATTAGATAATGTTATTAAGTTATGAAATATTTTGTATGTCCAAGAACTTATTTCTTTGTGTCTTGCACTTAAACGATCAATGTCACTCATCCTAACCACTGTTTGTACAAACTGGTTCTGGATAGTTTACTTCTTGTATACCTGCTAATATTTCTAATTATTGAAGGTTACACTGGGATTTTTACATAGTTGTTACTGTGTATTGACATGATGTCGTCACCACAACATTGTATTTCTAACACTCACATCAATGCAACCCCAAATCAATTTAGGAATTCAGCAGATAATTTAAATTCGTTTTCTAAATTTTAATATTGGTTTAGAAAATTTACAAAACCACTCTAGATATTTTAAAAACTTTACAGCTAATAATGTTCCGTATGACAGTTTTCCTGCATGTCCCAATAATAATTCTCCTCAGATTTCTAATCAAAATTGGCCAAATCAAAATTTTCCACCAAATTTACAACAGCAAAATTTAATTAAGGCGCAACAGTTACAAATTAAACAACATATGAACAACATATGCAAGTGGATAATTGAATTTGGTCCTTCTACTGATGGAATCTCTGTTAAAACCTCTGTTGAGTGAAATCCATATTTCAATTGGATGCAACTTAAAGCAGCGTTTATCGATTTTTTTTTTTTCATTCAAATTTTAGCACTACCTCTACAGTTTATTTGAGATACAATATATGCACATTGAGCTCCAAAATCATTTGGCAGATCAGGAAATTGATAATATTAGTCCGATAGTGTGGTGATGTGCGTTAATGAGGTTAGCACTCGAAGATATACTTGGAAACGGAAATGTAGATTAAACCGGCTGGTGAAACTCAAATTTTTCCTGTACAAAATGTTTTGGCACCTAATTTTAAATTTCAGGAATCCATAATAACTGCACATCAGCAACAATTACTTCCCCAGGTTCATTCTAATTTCAATTGTTTACAAAATTCGCCAGTAGAAATTGATATGAGCACAAATTTTCTTAAAATTCCAAACCAAATAATGAACGAATGTTAGAACTGTTTTTACATTGGTCATAAGTTCTATAATTGTAATAAACCTCTTACGATTTTTTGTTTTGGTTGTGGTACTGACGGGGTAGTAATATCTAATTGTTCTAAATGTCGTTCGGGAAACGGTATATCGGAGCTCATTATTCAGCTACCTTTCGAATTTCTCGAGCTCAAGTGCAGCAACCACCACGCAGTGCGAGAATGACAACCGACCATCAATACTCCACCCAAATTCAGAAAAATCGTAAAAATCATAACCACAAGATAAATTCCATCTTTTAATCAACGTGGTTTGGGTAAAACGTCTTTACTATTACATCATATTGATGTTCAAGGCGCCACTCCTATCAAGCATAGGTATTATCCTACATCTCCCATCATGGATCGGACGATGTCTTTGGGAGTGATTAAAGTGTCTAGAAGATCATCTGTGGCATTAGTTTCGAAGCCAAATGGCAAAGTTCGGCTTTGTTTAGATGCCAAACGTGTGAAAGAATTAACATAAAGGGACACATATCCACTGCTTATCATCAACGGAGTCTTGTTCCTGTTGGAGGATACCAAATTCATTCCAAGTGTAGACTTAGATTTGACCTCTGTAACGCTCAAAGTATGTGCCGGTTCATGGAGCAGGTAATATACCTCACCCCGTGTTTTTGTATATCTTGGCGACTTTTATCAAAGCCAATCGTAACGATGATAATTATAAAGTAAACCCCCAATTTACGATGGGCTTGCAATACGATTAATCGCTTTACGATGAATCGACTCTACCAAATTCTAATTCACTTTGCCTTACATTTTCGATTTATTTTTATTTTCTTTTTTAAAGTTAAACAAAATTTTTATTCACTCTTAGTTAAATGTTTTGTTTTAAAATATTTAAAATGAAAATGTATATCATTTCAAACTTGGCAGAGATTGATTATGAATTGGAATTAATCACACCATCCGTAATCTTATTATAAATTATCATACAATAATACTATTTTGTTATATGGATCACCTAATGGATCCGTCAAAAGTTCACTAGATTCCATTCTATCATAATCGCCGTAAAAAGTGGAATTACCCACGTCTCGGCATATTTCTCGGCATATTTTTAGTTGTAGATCATTCTGCTGATATAAGTTTGCAAAGAAATCTAATTTTATAATCTAAATTGATTAACTTATAATTTGTGAATTTATTACATAAACGCAATAATGGATCATGTGCACGTTGAACATGGTTTTTACATGGATAACCATAATGCGAATCGTTTAATTGGCACAATGTCGTTTCAAGATGGAACCCCACGAAAAATATGTAAACCTTTTGATTGACGAAGTTCATGTGAAATCCATGACTTGTAAAGGAAATCGAATAGAAGGTTTAGCTAGTAATCATCCTATTTCCCAATCTTCTTTGATCGTAGCTAAATCGGTTCAGGCGTTCATGATATCGTCTTTACTATCTAAAAATAGAGATATTGTTGGACTATATGTTGTACAAAAAATGAATGGAGAATATTTGTTTTCAAAAATTAAAGAAATTTTAGATATTTTACATGAAGTTGGTTATGAGGTAGTTGCAATTATTTCTGATAATAATCTAGGTAATCGTAAAAGTTTCAGAAAATTTTCAGTTACTGGCGAACTTCCAGCTTTCATCAAGTCCCCCTATTTGGATGGTAAACAATTTTTTTTTTATTCGATACGGTCCACCTATTGAAATCAATTAGAAATAATTGGCTAAACAATACACAACGATTATTTATATTTCCAGATTTAAACAATTCCGAATTAATTCTTACTGCCAAATTTAATCAATTAGAAACAATTTATTCAAAGGAAAAAAATTTTGAAGTAAAATTAGCACCGGCCCTTTCACCAAAAGTACTTCGTCCGAACAGCTTTGAAAGACAAAATGTTGTATTAGCTACTCGCGTATTTGACGATAAGACAATATGTGCCGTAAATTATTACAAACCAATATTAGGCGAAGATTCGGTTGGTACAGCTGAATTTCTAAAAATTGTGAGAAATTGGTGGACTGCGATAAATGTTAAAACTCCGTCAAAGGGTTTCAATTTAAGAGAGGAATTAGCCTTACCAATTACTCTAAACAATCGATATGGTTTGCAATTTTTAATTAAAGTTTGTCACTGGTTGCAATATTGGGAAGATCTTAAAAGCCCAAACCATTTAACGAACGAAAGTCATTCTGCGTTGTTGCACACTACAGGTACATTTTGCCTTGTCGCTGATTATTTACTGATAAAGCTACAGTTCAAATATGTTTTGTTCCGTAAATTTCAAACTGATAAATTAGAAGCTCGTTTCGGAGAATATCGGCAAATGAGTGGCTGTTGTTATAACGTGTCGGTTCAAGAAATATTGCAAGCAGAGAAAAAATTGAAAATTTTGAGTTTATAGAAATTGATGAAATCGAAAAACGATATTATAAATTTAAAATCCGAATTTAATTTTTCTAGTTCGGAGAATACGGATCTAATAGATTCCTTAGATCTGGGAAACATACTCTCGTCGTACGCCGAAAATATTCATCTAGAAAAAGAGGTTTCCTCGACTATGATGTATATATCAGGATACGTTCGAAGAAAAGTGACCGATAAATTGAGTTGTAGTGGATGTGTAGATAAATTAATTACAAAGGAAGATTTGTGCTTCGAATTTACTGTGGAAACGCAATACTTAAAAGATTTAGATCGTGGAGGCTTGAAATATTCAACAGAATTCTCTATATCAGTTGGTATTTCAATTTATCAAATATTCAAATCTTTGACTTCTGAGGAGTTCGAATACTCCGAACGTTTATTCGTAAATGAAATTTGTCAATCATGTGGTCTTACGAATTTTGAAATATGTTCCATTATTTGGTGTAACATTTTTCTTAATAATTATTGCAAAAATCAAAATAATACTCTGCAATCTAACAACCTTTCTAAAAGATGTAAACGTAATATCCTGGGCGTTTAAATATATTTTTTTTTTGCAATATTGATAGCGAATGTAGTAACGGGTGAATTTTGCATTCATCATGGCTACAACATTAAAAATATATTTTAATGTAATTTTCCTTAAGAATAAAATATTTTTAAATTGCATACAAGTATTATGTTTTTTCGGTGGCCGCTATGGTGTTCGAACGATGTTACGAAATCAAGTACATACTGTAAATGAATCATGTACATACTGTTATAGTTTTTATTGCGCGCTTAGGAAGGAAACATTGTTTCATAATTTTTTAATCACGTATTTATACATATATGTGATTGAAAAACATTGCCACTCGCATGCTTTCACAACCACATTGTAGTGGTGACTGACTGGATGTCGTTATCATGATGAAAATAGAACAAGGTGGAATATTGCACATGCTAATGTGACGTCACTTGTATCCACCAAACATGTGATTTCGGGTTTTTTTTATTATTTTTTTAAATAAATGGATAATAAATGTATTTGTTTCTAAATAAAAAAGCTTATTCAAGTTTGATAAGTATAGTTGAAGCAATTTTTTAATTATTTTCTGATTTTCAGTTACAATCAAAATTATTTTAACTTAAATAAATCATTCAACAATCTCGAAATCCACATCAACTAAGAAATTCATTTCAATTGTTAATTGGTATGCTCACAGTAAATAAATTCGTTACAATTAAAACCACAACTAAATAGATATTTAGACAACAATTATTTCGTAATAGCTACAGACAGGTACATAATACATATTTTGTTAGTAAACATATGTATTAACAATTCTATAGTTTTATGTTATATATATATACTCAAACTATTCTATCCTTATTTTGCCGTCGGCTTGAAAAATATATCTCGACGGTTTATTTCCTCAAATATTTCGGTCATAAAATGAAACAAAAAGGGTAAACCATAAAAATGTGTTTAGTTAAACTGTAATTATCAAAAATAAAAAAAGTCGTTAAAAAAAATACGCTTATTGCAGATTTATTTAAATAATTAATCGAAAAATCGACAATTTCAATGTAAATTTCCGTTTTGTTGGATACACGTGACGCAATGCGCACAAAAAGACGAAAATGAAACATGGGAATATTTCCCCTCTTTACATGTTTGTTCATCATGTGTCGTTATTTATAAATAATAAAAATAAAAAAATCCTGTACAAAAATCAGATTTTTTTTTTCCATTGCAATCGTGTTTTTAGAAAGAGAATGGAAAGAGACCATTTTATGATTTGAAATCATGACGCGATACAACAACAACATTAATAAAAGCTCATTATTTATTCATTCTCCAAGTCAATTTTCACACAGTTTAAAGGGTTTTCTTGAATACTTTTTTGAACCAATTAAAGTTCGAACGTTTTTGCATTTACCCGTACAAAAATATAATAAAGCTTATGGTTTAAATATACATAAAAGGAAAAAGAAAATTAGTCGTTTTCCATACATCCCTATAAGAAAGTAACATTTATTATATCCCGTATTTTAAGTTTAGTGAAAAAAGCTCGAACAGGGAGGCTCTATTTATCTAGTTGGCTCTGCTTTTATTAACTTGGAAAACATTTGATGAGCACCTTGAACTATTATCGCATGTGAGTAATAAATCAATTATTTAGGGTACATATATGATTGGGAATGGTGCAGTTCCGACAAATCCTGAAAAATTAAGGCTGTTAGTGTTTTTTGATCAAATAAGGCTCAGAAGGCGATTGATAAAATCAAGCTGGCTTTGACGAACGCACCTGTACTTGTACATCCAAATTTTAGTAACCCTTCTTGCCGAAAAGTACAATTTAAAATTTGATCACAGCACTTTTTCACTTTTGTTACAAATGCCTAAGTGAATTTTGTTGTGTGTTGATTTTTGAGAATATAGTGGAACAATATCCATTTTGTAACACTTGTGATTTGTGAAAATAAAATAAAAAATATTCTGCGGGAATTAGACGGAAAATAGTTTCCTGTGTTCAAACTGTCAACCTGACCTACGACATAAAACCAGACGACATAAAATCCATGAAAAAGCGGAGTCATCTCTGATTTCTTATAACATTTTTGATAAAAACTAGAATGCCATAAAATCATGCTCATGATTTTAACATGACTTAAATAGTTAAAACAGAAAAAGACAGTCCAGCACTATATGACCGTACTCAAGGAAATCTATCGCAATCGTGCCTTAGACGTATTTAAAATAGGAATTAATGGGCAATACAATGACCACCAAACCTTCCAGAAGCATATTTATATGAAGCTTTGTATTAAAAGCTATTTATATTCATGGGTCATACTCAAGCTAATCCGATACAGAATTAAAATCGATTACATACTTCGTTGATTGGTACTATCATCGGCATAAAGACAAGGGGGGCCCTTAAACAACCGATTCCCCAACAAATGTTTATGTCGTATAATGCGGAACTAAAATGTATTATTGATTTCATTAATTTTTCATTTTTGATTTGAGGATGTGTTTTGTCTATAATGCGGGTTTGATAGTTTTAAGACAGATTTATTTTTAAGCTGACATTAAAATATGGTGGTTTTGCTGTGGTAACAGAATAAGTTTTGATTTAACTTATCGAAAATACAAAAAATTTGGCAGATACTTGATGCAGTAAAGGTAGTACATTAATATTTTTGGAGTTAAAATTTTTAGCCCAACTTCAAATACATATGGACATACTACAACAACTTTTAAAAAAAAATTTTCATTATTGCAAGTTTGTTTCATTTTTTCTTGACACTTGCATTAGTGCCAGTCTTAAATCCGAAATTTTGTGGGCTAGAACTTTGGGCCAAGGTCTGTTTGCTTTTACAAAAGACTGGAATTATCTAAATAGTATTTTATCGGTGTCATAAGATTTTGAAATTCAGTCTAGTGATGGATTGGCGCACTTGGGCTGAATTACCTAAATGCACGAAATTCCTCGACTTTCCCGTATACCATTTTCCGATGCTTTAATCATAATTTCACGAATCTCGAACAACTTTATTCATAGTTGAGATTTGATCATGAACTAATAAATTGTTTATGAAAATTCTGTGATCGGATAAAGCCGACGACCATCCTAGCAGTGCAAGCAACGACTGCTTTAAAAGCATTCTTTGTCAAATGGTATAAGGTTTACTGGTAGCCCAACGGTTGGTTAAATATTAAATACTTCTTAATCTTAAATAAAATGATCACCAGCCCTCACGAAACGACTGAAAATGGTATAGCGGTGAATTTTAAAATTGTGATTTCACATAAAAATTGTAATAATAATTATTTCTATACGGAGAATTGTCCGTTGATGAATATTTAAATTGTGTGATGTTTCTTGTATTTGAAGAAACCAGCCGATACAAACTTTATGTATCCAACGTCATATAGGAATCCGTTTTTTGTAGCAATTTGAGAACGAACAACATCATTTTCTCGTATTTGTCATCGCTCTCCTACTAGAAATTATCTAGCTGTGCCTGTGATATACGCGACATTCAGAATCTCCATTTTACCAAAGTGAACTGTAGTTTTCACTTCAGTTTTCATTTTGTAATACGCAGTTCACTTGGTTATACGCAGTTCATTTTGTAATACGCAGTTCGGCCAAGTTCAGTCCCAGGTGGCTATATTCCAGAACTTCTTTAAAAATTGGTAATAATCGGTTCCGTCTCAAGTGGCCATATTCCAGAATTGCTTTAAATGTTAGTATGTTAAGATACATCAGTTATACAGTCAGATGTTCACACGATAAACTGTTCGACGATAAATTGTTCTACCATAAAATGTTCACGATAAACTGACAGAAAAACCAGAAAAGTTGTTATTTTCATGTACCAGCTCTCCCATGGCTTTTCATTTTTCCGTTATATTAACACCATTATCTAGGAGGATCCTATAAATTTCAGCTTTTTACCATAAGCGGAAAGGAAAGATATTTTTCTCCAACTTTCATTCACTTTTATACAGGATTTCGCAGAATAGGACAATCGAACGAAGCAGGTTGATAGAAGTGAGCTCATTTCCAACAAAAACAGTCAAGTAAAGTTTTTTTTTCGAAACATGGTTTTTTTAAATGAGTTATTTAGTGGATGCGCATGCAGTTTCACTATAACCACTAGTGGAATAACTTATTCACAAAAATTTTACTTGGCTGATTTTGTTGGAAATACACACTGCTTCGTTTGACCGTCCAATTCTGGGACACCCGATATATACAGGGTTATTCGAGTAACTCTCCCGTCGAAAAAGTTAAAAAAAACTTTATTATACTATTCAAAAAACTTCACGCACGACATTTTGATACAATTAAAGTTAGCAGAAAGATCAAAAAAATCGATAATGCAGATAGTGTCTTCGCTTTCTCAGCCGAAAGTATATAAACACGTCACCGTTGACCAACATTCTTCAGCCGAAAGTTTTCCGCCGAAAAATTCCGCCGAAACATTACTTACTTCTAATGTTTAGATCAATCAATTATAATTTGAAAAGCAATATTGTTAACCTTGATTCAAATGAACATAAAGTATGGTGGGAATGCCACTATGGCCATTTAATATGTCATAATTGTTCGACAACTTTGGCCTAATTCTGAAGGGGATACAGAGGTGTAATGTATCAAAATTTCGCTAATTAACTATGGTCACTTGATAGGCCATCATGCTGGTCAACTTCGGCCTAACTGTGGAGACATATTGAATTAGCGAAATTACCCCCCGTATGCGAAACGAAACTAACCGGTTAATGAAACACCGGTGTGAAGTTTCTAACGTTAAAAAAGTGTACGTACACAAAAAGTGGCAACATAAAAGTGCAAATGTTTATACGATTCTGACGTTAAAAAGTGTAGGTTTGTAAAAATTTATATCAAGCCACAATTGACATACTGTTAAAAATAGCCGACTCGCTCCAGCCGAATAATGTCGATAATGCAGATTCGGGTGTAACGATTAAGACATATCAGCCGAAAATTTTCGATAATGTAGATTCAGTTGTGACGATTAGAACGCCAGCCGAAAAATATCGTTAATGCAGATTTAGCTATAATAACAGAATTGTATCAGCCGCAAATGTCGATAATGCATATGCAAAACAACTTGTCTGTCAAAGTCGGTAAGGCAGATTCATATACATAAGCTGTATTTTGTTGAGAAATAAAAGTTTTTTGCTTTACCTGAATCAGCGCTATTCAGCTATTTCAACTAATGCAAATCTGCATTATCTTTCAGCCAAAGTAAAATTCTAAAATGCTTTAGTTTTTGCTTTAGCCATGGTGGTGTTGTTGTAATTGTCTCAACCAAATACGCCGATAGTCAGCCGAAAAATGTCGATAAAGCAGATAAATAAGTTGGGTGTTAAACAGTAATTTCATTTAAAGTCAAAAATATTTATTTCGATTTATTAACGTATTAGTCAAAATTAATTTTTTTTATTAAATGCATTAGAACTATAATAAAAAACTATTTTGTTACTGACAAAACTAGATGGCACATATCAAGCAAAACTAACTTCAAAAATTTCTGGTCGATTTCCATGTGAAGAGTCCGGCAAAACTCAATTGAATATATCGCACACACAAAATTTGAAAATTTCTAAAAATTGACCGTTTAAAGTGTCATGGCTGGAAATAGATTCAAATAAAAGGTCTTATTGATGATCATGGAAGTCCGGGAAAACTCGGTTGTATATATATCGCACACACAAAATTTGAAAATTTCTAAAAATTGACCGTTTAAAGTGTCATTTCTGGAAATAGATTCAAATGAAAGGTCTTATTGATGATCATTCCTGGAAAAAATTTTAGGTCGATTTCTATGTTGGAAGTCCGGGAAAACTCGGTTGTATATATATCGCACACACAAAATTTGAAAATTTCTAAAAATTGACCGTTTAAAGTGTCATGGCTGGAAATAGATTCAAATGAAGGGTCACATTGATGATCATACCTGGGAAAAAAATCAGCTAGATTTCTTTGTTGGAAGTCCGGGAAAACTTGGTTTAATATATCGCACACACAAAATTTGAAAATTTCTAAAAATTGATCGTTTAAAGTGTCATGCCTGGAGATAGATTCAAATGAAAGGTTTTATTGATGATCATACCTGGAAAAAATTTCAGGTCGATTTCTATGTTGGAAGTCTGGGAAAACTTGGTTGAATATATCGCACACACAAAATTTAAAATTTCTAAAAATTGACCGTTTAAAGTGTCATTTTTGGAAATAGACACAAAAACCGAGTTTTCCAAACTTCCAACATAGAAATCGACCTGATATTTTTTCCATGTATGATCATCAATAAGACCTTTCATTTGAATCTATTTCCAGCCATGACACTTTAAACGGTCAATTTTTAGAAATTTTCAAATTTTGTGTGTGCGATATATTCAATCAAGTTTTCCTGAACTCTCAACATGAAAATTGACCTGTCATTTTTAAATGATATTTATTAGATGAAGTGCCGTTTAAAATATTGTCCAAACTTGTAACTATAGAAGCATTTCACGCCTTACCTCCCCAAATATCTAATTCAACACTTACAATATTTTGGATTGGTATATTAGTTTTAATTGTTTCGAATGAAAATTTATTTTACATTTTTTAGTTGGTTTATGAATAACAAAATAAACATTTGTAATATAAATTAATTCATTCTGGCATTAAATTCGTATCTGCATTATCGACATTTTTCGGCTGAAATGTTACCGACAAAAAACGGCTGTCATTTCGTTTGATTAGTTTGAATTGGCTAACTTTAATAGGGTACAATTTACAATAAACTATACAAAAATAATTGAACAAAAGAGGAAATAGTTTCCAAATTTAAATTTAATCACCATACATAAGTATAATTTATTTCAAAATATAAAGTTCGGACCAAATCGTCGAAAGCAGCGCTACACTATTGAAAGTATCGCGAAATCTGGAGATGTGCTCGCATGATGACTATACGGTAATCTAATGTGGGTCACCAAGGAGTCACCATGTGCGATAAGTTCCATGTTGCAGCATTACTTCCGCGGAATTTAGAGGAAAACATTATAGTTTTGAAAATTTATGCCCAGAGCCATAACCTATTTAAGGAAATGGCACATATATACTATAGCCCTCTTCATCCCCTTTGGTTACCGTATAGTCACCATGCGAGCACATCTCCAGATTTCGCGATAATTTCAATAGTGTAGCGATGCTTTCGACGATTTGGTCCGAACTTTATATTTTGAAATAAATTATACTTATGTATGGTGATTAAATTTAAATTTGGAAACTATTTCCTCTTTTGTTCAATTGTTTTTGTATAGTTTATTGTAAATTGTGGCTTGATATAAATTTTTACAAACCTACACTTTTTAACGTCAGAATCGTATAAACATTTACACTTTTATGTTGCCACTTTTTGTGTACCTACACTTTTTTTAACGTTAGAAACTTCACACCGAGTGCAATTTGACAAAATTTCCATAGTTTAATATCTGAAAAATTCATTGAATGGCCTGGCGCTCTTTTTAAACCTAAATCCGCATTGATGCCACTATGGCCATTTGATAGGCCGATCAGAATTTCTTCACGTTTGGGCTGGAGTAGACATAACATATCAAAAACTAAAACTTTTATTTTAATATCAACTTAAAGAAGTAAATAAAATGAAGCAAACAATAATTTTGCTGGTAAATATCGGCTGGTAACTTTTGGCTGAAATATATTGATCAACATTGTTGAATTGTTCTTTTCGGCTATCAAACCAAAGACACAATCTGCATTATCATTTTTTTTATTTTCAGCTGGCTGCTTTCGGCTAACTTTAACAAGGTGACATTTTGTGGTATTTCATCCAATTTTTTAATCAATTTTTGAATCTATTCATTTAAAAGTACACTAATTCAAATTTCTTGCATCTGCAAGTTGGCCGAGCATATTTACAAAAATTCAAATGGTTTAGGTCCGTAGATGCAGAAGGCCGTTCTTCCGATAGTTAAAATCAGTTAAATTGGTATGGCACCACACTTGAGCAAGTTTTACTTTATGCGAAGAAACACTATCTGGGGAATCGTGTGATTTTTAAGTCTACTTTCTATGTCAACACTCGGGGTTGATTTTGGCACCCCTTTCGATAAAAAATAGAGGTAATTTTTCTTTTTCGAAAATTGTTCCAGAAATGGTCACAGCTGAATAATTATGAAATTTTTGCACGGCTAATTTAGTTGGAGAATTGCTTCTCAATGACATTTGACACTGACCATACACGACTACTCTGTTTGTTATTAGGCTCTTTTCATCTGAACATCAAATTTCATTATCAGGCTGCACTCAGAAAAACATATGATAAATACATGATAGCATTTACCATATTATGATAATACTAAATTATTGTGATATTCTCTACCATACAATGATTAGAAATACTATCAAACTTAGTTTATATCAATAATATCATCATTGTGTGTTAAATACAATTATTTAAATGATTGATTGTATCATAATATGATATTCTTGATCATTCTGCTTCATCTTGTTCATCATAACAATTACAACTTTTTTTCACAAGTGGTCATCATTGTTATGATGAAGAAGATGAAGCAGAATGATCAAGAATATCATATTATGATACAATCAATCATTTAAATAATTGTATTTAACACACAATGATGATATTACATATTGATATAAACTAAGTTTACCTAACCAGGGAAAAAAATAGAATTTAAATAATCCATCACAGAACTACTCTGAAAATATGCTGATCATTTGTATCAATTTGTTTTTAACATTCGGCGACGTTCCGCACTTCCTAAAAATATTTCTGGCTTGGTATAAAAATAAAATGTATTTAGAATATTTTCTTCGCATATATGTAAACCAGTTTCAGAAGAATTTTCTTGTTACCGTGTGTTTTAAAGACATTTATCAAATGGGAATCTAGCAATAGCGCCAAACGATATAATTGTAAACTCAAATCCTGGTAACAATATTGTTGTTTGGTCCAAGGCCATTCATCCACAGATTGCACGTACAGCATTAATTTTATATATCGATAATGTTTTAATAAATTTGATGTTCATGTTACGCATAACTAGTTTTATACCATAAACTTAACACGACTATATATATATTGCAAGGTGGTACACACCTTCATAATTAGTTTTTGGTGGGCAGAAAACATACAACAAGGTAATAACGCAAAAAATCATGTAATCGGCTAATGTTAATATGCAGTGCATACACGTATTCTAGTCATTGTTCGAAAATTATGTGATTTGAGTATCGTTTTATGGTTGTTAGTACGATGGTGGTGAATTAATTGATCGTTTTGTCGAAACGATGTCTTTGTAGCATGACCTTTTTGTGCGGTTGATTTAACCGCATGTTGTATATTGTCATGTTCTATGTTGCGCGGCATGTTGATAAACTTTGCGATACGTGATATTAATTTAAGATTATTAAAACTCATCATACGCTATAAATTTGTATTATTTGGGATTAGGTCAATGACTTAAGATATGTACAAGAGAAACAAGTTTATTAAGCTCATTACCGATGTGAATATATAAGAAACTAGAAATATATATTTTTACCAATTTTCCGCATATCTCTTTTGTTTTGAAACAACTAACAATTTGTATTACTACGAGTACATTTCATTTTAAGTGAAATTTAGAATAATTAAATTTTAATTACTTTTATTTTATGTTCAATTTAATATTTGCTCATTCTTCGTCTTTGCAAATGGTAAATATTTTTATTTCCGTTCCTATGTACGGTGTCGTAAGTGCAATATCTCATATAATTGATTGAAATTGGCCGTAAGTTGATTATTTGTTGATTTGTTCAATATAATAGGAAATGTTACGATCGACTTACAAGCATAATCATTTATATAGCAGCGATTATTTACACTCGCTCGTTGTATTGTGTAATGTTTATATAATTTATGAGTTATGGCTTTAGTATGATATACTTCGTCCGGTAACTTTTCTCTTATGCGTTTTTTCAATTTGGGTCAGGAGAATAGGGCACCTTATAGAGTGAGCAATCTTACTCATTTCGAGCATATTTTTGGCTTGGATAACGTGTTTGTGACAGGGCGAATAACGTTAGACAAAAATGAGGTAACAGTGGAACGAAACGTATAGAACGTTGTCGCATAACTTGCCTTTAATGGCATACGATAATCTTGAATAAAACACTTACACTATACTAAAATAGTATAATTACAATTTACTTACCAGCCGAGTCACCCGGTGTCGCTTGGGAGAAAAAGAATCTCTCGACGTCGTTGTACAGGTTGGTCCTGTTTCCAATCCATGAATTTTAGTACTTAATGATATCTGTTCTAAAAGTTCTTTGATACAACAACGCATTGTCCAACGTATTTAAATCGTCGTCGTTTTGTTAATTGGATGCTTGAACTAAATGAAGTTTTTTCATCAAAAATTATGTTTAGCGATTAACCTCATTTTCATCTTAACGGGTACGACAATAAGTAAGATTGTCAATTTTGGGTAGCGGAAAATCCTAATATTTTTTACGAAGCAGACGTTTATCCTCCAAGAGTCACTATTTGGTGTGGTTGGGCTGGTGGCATCATTGGGCCGTTTTTCTTTAGAAAAAGAACAGGAAAATGTCTTTACAGTGAATGGGGAACGTTATCGCAACATTTTAATTGATTTTTTTCCCCAAATTGAATGAATGGCGTGCCAACCATACCTTTGCTTTCAACAAGACGGCGCGTAATGCCACGCAAGTCGTGCAACAATATTTATTCAAAACTTACTGATCGCATAATTTCAAAAAATTGTGAAGTTCATTGGCCACCAAGAAGCCCGGATTTAACACTACTTGATAATTTTTTGTGGGGTTATTTGGGCTGCTAATCATCTACAAGCAATTCAACAACTAAAAACAACATTCGAGCTGAAATTGAGGTCATTGATCCGGTTTTGTTGGAAAATGTCATCGAAAATTTTGATGTTCGGAGGCTGACCTGTAGACGAAGCCGTATGAACGATATTATTTTTCTTACATAAATTGCATAGTTAAAACCTTTCCTCATCAATAAAAAATTTCGATTTTTCAGCCCAAAATGTTTTATTTTCAAATGAAAAAGGACTAACCCTGGCTCCCCCGTGGCGAGTTGCAGCTATCGGGAGGGTCACAGGTGGTGGATATTGAACGGCCTATCGATAGGTAGGTTAGCGGTGAATTAAATAAGCCGTCCTCAACCGCAGCTCTGGTGGAAGGAGAGTCTCAGAGAACGGGGGAGTGGTTAACCTCGGTTCACCAAATTCTGAGTGCCTAGGATACCCAGTAGGGAAAGGCGAACTGATGGCGCCATAAAACAATCGACCACAACCACGGTGAACTGAGCGTCACGTCTCCTTGCGCTCCCGGGCCTCCAGGTAGTGAATGGGGAACCCTATAAACGGGTATCCCATGAATGAAATGGGTCCCATTCGTTTGGGATATCCATATGAATGGTGAATGAATGAGTGAATATGGGAGGAGGGCGGAGGACGGGGTGCTCGGTGAGCCAATGTACTGCATTAAGGTGTTACGCGACCCGTGCTGCTGATTGGCTAGACTGAGGGCCCATTTAACAAAGCCCAGTCGTGAACGGAGCTCTCTGGATACCTGGCGACCTCCAGTTGTATTTAGCTTTGCCTGCGTACACGGATCTCTGCGCAGGTCGACTTATATTTCTCCGATACTCGTGGGAGAAACATGGAAAATAAAAAACAAAATAAAAATAAAGGGGCCGGCACCCTTCATGAACCCGAGGACGGGAGTAACTCTAACCGTGATGGTGGAGCTACATCATTAGGAACAAGGGTAAGCGACACTTTGGCATCGAAGCCAGGTGGAAGTAGAACCACCAAAGGAGGGGGGAATTGAAGGAGATCCCTCCGTCGAAGCGTCGATACAGGGAGAGACGGTCATCGTTCAGAGTTCTAGAAAAACTGGCTGCGACCCCTGAGGGGCAGCTTACAGTAGAACAGCGTAAATCTGTGGCATGGACTAAAGAAACTGTCGGCTGTGATAGCTCGGAAAAGGCCCTTGTGTCTAAAAGACAGAGGTCCCAGGATGAGCTGGTAACGGGCGACAGCAAGCGGCCCAAAGTGCAGGCAGACAAGACGTCGGGTGCTCCTAGGGATCGAAAACTGAAGCTATTCAGTGAGATCCTAAAGGAGCACGTGTTGGTGCTAGCCGTCATTGACAGAAGTCAAAAAGATGAGAGCATCACGTCAGAGAAGTGGAGGGTAGTGTATAATGCACTAAACTCCATTTTTCTGCTGATCCTGAGAGAAAATCCAGGATCCCCCCCGTCCTGCAGAGATGCGGGATGGTACCAGTGGCGCGTGAAGTTGACTGCGTGCTCAGACCAGAGATCGGCTGACCTTTATAAAAGGGCAGTGGCGGAAGTAGGCGAAGTATGGCAGGGCGCGAGGCTTGAGCCAGTCTGCAGGGAGGAAATCCCTAGCAGGCCGAGGGCACGTGTATGGCTGCCAACCAAGCCGGATAAGCCGGAAGAGATCCTCGAGATCATCCGGGCCAGCAATCCCGATCTTCCGAGGGAAGACTGGAGGATTGTAAAGGGAGGCTTTAGATTGGCAATAATGCTGATCAATAAAGAGTCCCTGGCTTCCCTTGCAAAACTAAAGGGGGTGATTAACTTCGGGTTCGGGTCCATCACCCTTAAAATATATAAAAAGGATGAGACCGAGGTGACTGTGAAAGACCAGCCTGGGGGTGACGGTGAACGGACCCAGCAGGATACGGTCAAGCGGGCTGAAGACGGCCAGGAGAGTGGAGGTAGCCTTCTCTCTCCGGAGTCTGATGGGGACATCCTGTCAGGCTCTCGACGAAAAGAAGATAGCGTCCGGAACAACGAGCAAGATGGCACTATCGGAAAGCCTTCAGGAATCCCAAAAGGACAAACTGGAACAAATATAGGGAGGTGTTGGAGGAACGATTGCCACTGGAGGTCCCGGGACCTCCGGCGACGGTAGAAGAATTAGACTGCATGGTGGATATTGTCACAAGAGCGTGCAATCTTTCATTTAATGCTGCGTGCCCCCTGATAAAGCCTAGGGGCAGGCAGAAACCGATATGGTAGACAAAAGAGTTGGGAACGTATCGGAGAGTGTGTATGACAGCTTTTAATAAAGCTAAGAGCACAAGGGAGGTTCGGGATTGGAACTCCTATAAGGAGGACCTAAGAAAGTACGAAAAAGAATTGAGGAAGGCACAAAGGGGCTCCTGGAGACTCTTCTGTTATAGGATGGAGGAGGTCTTTGAGACTTCTCGCCTTAGGAAAATTCTAGCTACTAACCCAATCAGTCCTAGTTATTTAATTAGACCAGACGGGTCATGGACAACTTCAAGTGCGGAATCATTCGAGCTCCTTATCGAGACCCATTTTCCTGGAAGCTTTGATGACTCGATGGAGCCTGGAGCTCATCGAGCAACACCTTCATTAGAGATGGAGGGCATCGTGGACAAGGAGCGAATCAGGTGGGCGCTGAACGGAATGAAAGGAATTCGGCAGTCATCCTCCCCTGGCTGGAGGGTATCTTCAGGGGATGTCTGAAGGGTGGTCTTTATCCCGAAATCGGGAAAAAGCTCACATGCCTATCCAAAGGACCTGAGACCTATAACTCTATCATCCTTTCTGTTGAAAACCTTGGAAAGGTTGGTAGATGTGGGTATTCGATCAAAAATTGAGCCCAGGAATTGGGCAATGTCGCAGCATGCGTATACTGTAAGGGTAAGTCGGTGGACACAGCTCTGCACGATCTGGTACGCATGATTGAGGAGTCAATCTACTCGCAAGAGTTCTGTATGGTAGCATTTCTCGACATTGAGGGTGCCTTTAATAATGTAAAAACGGAGGCGATCATGGAAGGATTGTCATTTTTGACGTGGACTACCCCGATAAGTAGGTTGATAAATCAGATGCTGGTAAGCAGGATTTTTACCTCGAAACTGGGTGAGGCCACCATTAGAAGGCGGATGGTTAGAGGAACCCCGCAAGGAGGTGTAATGTCCCCCTTTCTTTGGAGTGTTGTGATGAATGGTTTGCTGTTGGAACTGGAGAGAGAGGGGATAGGGGTTGTAGCATATGCAGATGATGTAGCGATAGATGTCTCAGGCAAATATCTGGACACGATTAGAGATGTTATGCAGAATGCACTCCTGATCGTTACGAAATGGGCCAGCAAATGTGGATTAGGGATCAGGAACGCCATAGGTAAGAAATGGGGTTTGAAACCAGAGCTGGTTCACTGGCTCTATACCGCAGTGGTAAGTCCTGTGCTGATGAACGGGGTGGGCGTGTGGTGGCCAGCTCTGGAGAAGGTAACATATATAAAAATAATGGAAAAGGTGCAAAGAACAGCCTGCATGCTTATAAGCGGGGCGCTTAGGTCAACACCTACACGTGCTTTAGAGGTTATATTCCATCTTCTTCCAATCGTGGCTACGAGACTCTTGGCTGTCTCTCAGTGGAAGTGTCTTCACGTGGGACACTCGACGATAATTAGATCGCTAAGGGATGAACTGGCAAATCTAGATTATATTAGACCAACGATGGGCTTCGATAAAGGTTTCCGGACCATCTGTCCTTCGAGAGAATCCTGGAGGAACGGATCAATACTGAAAAATGAGGCACTGCAATTTTTCACGGACGGTTCTAAGCTAGACGGTAAGGTAGGAGCCGGAGTCTTGTGTGAGAAGCTTAATGTTAATATTTCCATTCGTCTCCCTGACTACTACAGCGTGTACCAGGCTGAAGTGGTGGCAATAGGCGAAGTCGTGACATGGTTGAAGCATAACGTGGTATCCGTGAGGGATATCGCAATTTATGTGGACAGTCAAGCGGAAGTCAGGTCGCTGGAGGCGGTTTGTCTTAAACACGGGTGGCGCTGGATTGCCGATCATCTCTTAACGAGATGAGCGAGTATTCCAGGATCCAGATAATCTGGGTCCCTGGTCACTCGGACGTCACGGGAAACTGCAGGGCAGACGAATAAACTAGGTACGGCACGACTCTCCAGATGCAGCCGGGAAGGGCAGATCTGGGGAGGCCTATAGCAGCCCTCAAATTGGCGCTCAGTAAGAAGGCAATCGCCTTGACAGATGAGAGGTGGACCAACACTCACACGTGCAGTGTAGCAAAACAGGATTGGCCAAAACTGGACCTGCGGCGCTCCAAAGCAGTAGTATCCCTGGGAAAACGAGAGTTAGGATTGGTCGTAAGGATACTGACAGGACACTGCCTTTTTGGGGAACATGCAGGCTGGGTCTACAGACGAAGGACTTTTGTAGAAGTTGTTTGGACGAAGAGGAGGAAGAGACGTTAGATCACTTCCTATGCTCGTGTCCGGCACTATCATGCAGAAGGCATAAGTATTTAGGTGTGTCAACTCAACTCAACTCAACTCAACTCAACTCAACTCAACTCAACTCAACTCAACTCAACTCAACTCAACTCAACTCAACTCAACTCAACTCAACTCAACTCAACTCAACTCAACTAAAATGTAAAATGTAAAATGTAAAATGTAAAATGTAAAATGTAAAATGTAAAATGTAAAATGTAAAATGTAAAATGTAAAATGTAAAATGTAAAATGTAAAATGTAAAATGTAAAATGTAAAATGTAAAATGTAAAATGTAAAATGTAAAATGTAAAATGTAAAATGTAAAATGTAAAATGTAAAATGTAAAATGTAAAATGTAAAATGTAAAATGTAAAATGTAAAATGTAAAATGTAAAATGTAAAATGTAAAATGTAAAATGTAAAATGTAAAATGTAAAATGTAAAATGTAAAATGTAAAATGTAAAATGTAAAATGTAAAATGTAAAATGTAAAATGTAAAATGTAAAATGTAAAATGTAAAATGTAAAATGTAAAATGTAAAATGTAAAATGTAAAATGTAAAATGTAAAATGTAAAATGTAAAATGTAAAATGTAAAATGTAAAATGTAAAATGTAAAATGTAAAATGTAAAATGTAAAATGTAAAATGTAAAATGTAAAATGTAAAATGTAAAATGTAAAATGTAAAATGTAAAATGTAAAATGTAAAATGTAAAATGTAAAATGTAAAATGTAAAATGTAAAATGTAAAATGTAAAATGTAAAATGTAAAATGTAAAATGTAAAATGTAAAATGTAAAATGTAAAATGTAAAATGTAAAATGTAAAATGTAAAATGTAAAATGTAAAATGTAAAATGTAAAATGTAAAATGTAAAATGTAAAATGTAAAATGTAAAATGTAAAATGTAAAATGTAAAATGTAAAATGTAAAATGTAAAATGTAAAATGTAAAATGTAAAATGTAAAATGTAAAATGTAAAATGTAAAATGTAAAATGTAAAATGTAAAATGTAAAATGTAAAATGTAAAATGTAAAATGTAAAATGTAAAATGTAAAATGTAAAATGTAAAATGTAAAATGTAAAATGTAAAATGTAAAATGTAAAATGTAAAATGTAAAATGTAAAATGTAAAATGTAAAATGTAAAATGTAAAATGTAAAATGTAAAATGTAAAATGTAAAATGTAAAATGTAAAATGTAAAATGTAAAATGTAAAATGTAAAATGTAAAATGTAAAATGTAAAATGTAAAATGTAAAATGTAAAATGTAAAATGTAAAATGTAAAATGTAAAATGTAAAATGTAAAATGTAAAATGTAAAATGTAAAATGTAAAATGTAAAATGTAAAATGTAAAATGTAAAATGTAAAATGTAAAATGTAAACTGTAAAGTGAAATGGGTATCGGCTCAAAATAGTTTTAACTAAAAAGTTGAATGAAAAATCTTAGTGTGGATATAGAAAATTGAGTGCTCCGGATACATGTATCGGGCGCTAATAAAAAAACATGGCATATATGTATAAATTATGAGAAAATCAACAATGCAATGGTCAATGCAATGGTTCAGATCAATCTTGCAAAACTTAAGCGGAAAGGTCGATTCTTTACAAAAACGGTTTTTTTGTACATAGTCATCAAAAAAAATTGTTGACTTTAGCTTTTTCCATAAATCGGGAGGTCCCACTGGTTTATGGTCGAAATCCGTCCACCGGAAGAGGCAGCTTCAATGGGAGCTTTTTAGTGTTTTGATAAGTATATCGCATTTATTTAAAACAAAAAGATTTTAAATTAATTTTTAAACAAAATTAGTTCAGGTTATTTTTTTAAATTTTACCGGAAATGACGAGTTTATAGAGAAAAATATTATTGCACCAAAATTCGACATTTCCAAAGTCCAGACGGATTGACTATTCGGAATGGAATTTCAAACTTAAACTTTTTCTATTAGTTGGGATGTCCTTTGAATTCGAAATTTGGTAGGATCTTTGTACTGAAACTAACAGCTTCCATGAGAGCGTTGAAATGTTTAGCATTTAGGAAAAAACAACACAGAATTAAAAAATTTATTTCAATCTTTTAAGATTAAATTATCGAAATAGGTTGGCTTTCTGAAATATAAGCAAAAATTACGATCGTTGATGGATCGTCTAACGATCAAAGACAGTAGTTTAATTTTTCACTTTAGAAATCAAAAATCGGGTGTTGTTTAAAACATTTCACCCCTCCATTTTGTTTCTTTAGAGATATTTTTTCGCTAAAAAAATGGTGGTTTATCAACCTTCAGATTTCTATGGCGACCAAAACACTTTACCTATTTAGTTAAAATTGCTAATAAAATTGGAAAATTAGCCTTTATGCCTAACCGATGTCATAATCAATCATAAAATCAAAACAACAATCGTTAATTACATGCAAAAATTAATTCTCTATTCTGCAATAATCTCCACGGTAAAAAAAATAAATAAAAATGAAAATATTAAAATTAACAAAACCGGAAAGAAAATTTATAAATAATGCAATTACTTTAATTTTCAGTTTAATGTTTTCTATTTTAATACGAGTTTCAACCGTAAAATATATATAAAAAGAAATTTCTCTAATTTTGTATTTTATTTGCGCATGTGTGTGTGCATATACGTAATCACATTTTCCAAATTAATTATTACTATTATTCGGTTATTATAAGAAACAGGAAAATGTATTTATACTTCCGGGTAATTTATAATGTTTGGGGTATTTGGACGTTTTCTATATATATATATATGAACCCGCGTGCGCAGAGAAATCATTACCAAACTACTAAAGTCAAGATGCGATGAAAGTACAGCAGACAAAAAAATTGTATATCTCTATATAGTTTCACTTCGATGATCAAGTGTTAGCGGTATAGAAAGCTGATTTATCGTGTGTAACACAATAGAGATCATTATGCATCGATAAGTATCCTTCAATTAAAATATGCGCTAATTATTTTTTTCTTTTTTTTTTGGTAAATATTTTATTTATATTTTTTTAAATTATTAAAAAAATTATTTATTTAATTATTTTTGGTTTTTATTTATTTATATAAATTTTTTTTTTTTTGTTTTTTTTTTTAATCTCAGTATAAAAAGTATAATGTTTTTTTTTATAGA
This sequence comes from Nephrotoma flavescens, assembly GCA_932526605.1. NCBI lineage: Eukaryota > Metazoa > Arthropoda > Insecta > Diptera > Tipulidae > Nephrotoma > Nephrotoma flavescens. The sequence continues at coordinate 235,766,640 of OW052220.1, forward strand.
AACGTCTTCTTCTTTCACAATTTTGTTGTTCTTTACATTTTGTTTTTGGTTAAAATTTTATAATCACTCAAAAGAAGAAGAATTATTATAAGATTATAACATAATTATAAAAAATCAAAAAAAAAAAAATAAATCAGGTAATAAATTTGCATATATCGATTTTTGTTCTTTTCTTTTCTTTCTTTTCGAAAATAATTTTCACTCAGCTAAAAATAAAAATTTTTGTGACAACAATCTCTTAATACTGTTAAGATATAAAATAACACAAAAAAAATACAAAAGAATGAGGTTGTTGAAATTGAATGTTGCACGATTTTTGTTTAAATAGATATGAAAATTGCGCCTTCATAAAAAACAAAATCAAGGAAGCGCAGATACCAGATGATTTCTGTCTGGAATGGTTTGATGATTTATGATTTTCGTTTTTTTTTTTCTTGTATTAAATTAATGAATTTTAATTTTGTGTTGATTTATGATTTAATGATGGTAATCTCCTCCGTGATGAGATTCGTACGATGAACCACCGCCGTATGATGAACCGCTATCATACGATTGATGTGATTCTTCATGTTTTGGTTGATGTACATGTACGTGGTACGGTACTTTTACTGGTACTGGAATTTCTTTGTGGTATGGTAATTTAACATCTTTGTAGACTGGATATGGTTTATCGATTGGTACTTTAACCTCGTATGGTACGGGTTTTTCGACTGTGTATGGTACTTTCTTTTCAACGGTGTAGGGTTGTGGTACTGGTACCTTAACATGTACTGGATATGGTTTCTCTACTTCAACCTTGTATGGTTTATCAACTGGTACCTTTACTTCATATGGAACTTTCTTTTCAACGATGACTGGATATGGTTTTTCTACTTCAACTGGATATGGTTTTGGTACTTCAACTTTGTATGGTTTGTCGACATGTACCTTAACTTCAACTGGTACCTTCTTGATGACGGTGTATGGTTTTGGTACTGGAATTTCTACTTTGACTGGGTATGGAACTTTCTTTTCAACGGTGTAGGGTTGTGGTACTGGTACTTTAACTTCATATGGTACTTTCTTCTCGACTGTGTAGGGTTGTGGTACGTATACTTTGACTTCGTATGGTTTATCGACGGGTACTTTAACTTCATACGGTACTTTCTTTTCAACTGTGTAGGGTTGTGGTACATGTACTGGATATTTCACGTATTCCTTAACATGTACTGGAACTTTCTTTTCAACGTAGTAGGGTTGTGGTACTGATACTTTAACTTCATAAGGTACTTTCTTTTCTACAGTATAAGGAACATGTTTCTCAACGGTATATGGTACTGGCACTTTCTTTTCGATTGTGATTGTTTTAATGTGTTCATGGTGATGATGATGTCCACCACCTGATGAACCACCGAAATCATGGCCACCTGAAGAGCCACCACCGAAATCGTGTCCACCAAAACTGTGTCCACCACCGCCGCCGCCGCCGAAACTATAACCACCACCACCGCCGCCGCCGCCGCCACCGCCGCTGCTGTGACTACCAAAATCGTGTCCACCAAAATCATGACCACCAAAATCACCTATTGAATGATGTAATCCACGTTTTTCATTATTTTTTGTTTCTTCGGCAACGGGTTGTGCATCAGCTTTAGGTTCAATTTTTTTCTCCTCTGCAGCAGTGCCCTCCTTACATGTGACTGATGCCACCAAAAGGGCAAGACAACAAGGAATAATTATCTGTAAACAAACATAATTTTTGGTTGATTTAATCCATTCTTGTACATTTCACTTTATGTATATATAAATCACACTAAATCACTTTTTATAATATATTTCACTCATTAATAAATTTCATTTTATATTTTTTTTTTTATTTTTTTTTTTTTTTTTGCACTCAATTATTAAATAAATATATCCACAAAATATTAACATACCATTCGCATAGTGTGCTAAAAGTAAATAGAACAAGCGAGACCAAAGTCGGTACTGATTAAAACGAGTATCTTCATCAGTTTATATATGATTTTAAAAAGCCATACACCCAACACCCCTCTCTTACCTATCGTTCATGTATATAGTTTTTTACATTTTTTTTGTATTTCTTTATTTTGTTGTTAAGTTTTTAACTTTCGCTATAATAATAATATGAAAAAAAAACTAAAACACATAACAACAACAACAACAAGAAATAATAATAACACACAAGAAACTACACTCTAACGATGTACCATAATAACATATATAACATAATGTAAGAGGTTAGAAAATATTTTTAAGACATATACACAAGCAAAGTATATAAGATTTAATTTCCAGTGGACTGCGCAGAACTTTGCACATATCTAAGAAATTATACCGCAAAAATTGTAAAATTCTTCCAAAATGCGATTTAGCAAAAATGCAAATCGTAAAAATCACACATCAATCAATATTATTTTCGACAATTTAAAACGAAAAACTATCTCAGTTTAAAATCTTAATATATAATTTGGTAACCAACCGCATATTGCAATATTTCATTATGGAAATCTGTAAATGTTTGTAACACTTTTTCTAAACAAAAAATGAATTGATCGGACAACGTTGATTATTTAATTAAGTAAAGCTTCATCAAGATCGAAAATTTCATAAACCATATAGCCATAACAATGTAACCGATGAGTTGCGCGAATTAAAACATATACTTGGATTAAGTATTGATAATTTATTGAAGCCGAGAAGGTATTAAAATGGTCCCCTATCTACTTGTCATCGGGGTCTATCATATTGAGTAATTTATTTTATATATTATGCAGCTTGGAACGATTGCTTTAAACAAGATGGTGTGCCCCATACCGATTTATTTGTCTAAATCGCTGACTAACTAAATCGGTAGTTGATTAACACTGCAATTTCGGGTAGGTAACTCTAAGATACATAACCCTTTAAATGTGTCTATTATTAAATTCAAAAGTGATAGGGTTAAAACGTGGGGTGACATGTTGTAACATCACATTTTCGATACTTTATCGAACTATATGTCTCTTTTTCCTAACATGAAATGAGCAACTATCACAACCTACTAGAACAAAATGACAAAAAGGTGCCTTTGGCTAATTTCGTTTAAGTACCGAAAACCTAACTTGTCCTAAACCCAACAACAACGTTTAGAATTAATAATAAAATTTAACAGTGTAAAATATTTTATATCGGGAACATTAAATAAGATAACTCCAAGAGGTAACAACTTTGAGGGTAGGTGTTTTCACAACTAGACCCAATCCAACTAGTAATCGTCAAAGTGACAACATCCAAATTTTTTTCGCTCGTGACTATTTGATTTAATAAATTAATTTATAATTTTTTTTTTTTTGAGCAAGATAAATTGCAGTGAATGCCAAAACTAATTAATTTACTTTAACGTTTAAATTTAGGTTTCTAAGTGCTAATTATTGTCTGTGTACTAGTTTTTTTTGGTTTTGTGATACCTAACCTAACTTTATAATGACACGTGATAAACGTGATAGTTGTGCTATTTGCAAAAAAAGTGACGACAAAAATCTTGGATGGATCCAGTGTAATGATTGTAAGTGCTGGTTTCATGGAGACTGTATTGTTCGATCCAAGGTGGAATTTGAGGATTTGGCGGAGAATCAACTGTGGTTTTGCGGCGGGTGTATTGTATCCAGTAATGTGAAGAATAATACCAAAAAATTAATCTTATGTGCTATTAATGAATTTAAAAAGGATTCCATCCAAGATGAGGATTCCCTTGGTTGATAAAATTATGGATAAAATGTGGCCGAGCATCGAAACGTTAGTGGATGCTAAAATTACCATGGTTATGGATCATTTTACAAGCGTTGTTTATGTTCTAAAAAAAATTGGTTTTCTCAATGGTCGCCAAATTAAATCGGATAGTGAGTGGAGAAAAAGGAATCTGATAATTTATGGTAGTCCTAACGAGACAAATATTGTGGATTGTAGATTTGTTTATCAAATTGCTAGTCATCTACAAATCAAACATTGTCGCAAAATTCAATTGATGGCTGTTTCCGTTTAGAAAATGGTATGAGTGGCAATCGAATTTGTCCGGTTATTATACGCTTTTTCAAACCGGCAATTAAATGGGAATTCTTTGTGAAATATCTAGACTTTATCAAGAAGGGTAACCTTAATTTAAAAATATTGAATGATAATTACCCGTCATCAGCCATTTATATCAACGAACACTTGGACAAAAAGATGTCGGGAATCTCCTTTGCCGCGAGACAACTCGATATAGCAAAACAAATTAATAACGTGTATATTAGGAATGGAGCTGTAATGATAAAAAAATGAAGGATGGCAATCTCACCATTGTGGACTCCATGGAAATTCTGGATGGATTAGTTTAAATAAATTGGATTGATTTTGCATTCTTGCAATTTCATGCACTATGTGAATTATTACAATGTATATAGTTTGTAATAAGTATATGAATTTATGCTTTATGTTTTAAGCATTTATGTTAAAAAAAATGCTATATGGTTTCGGAATGATCCCTATTGATTTGGACGATTCTATGTTTAGAGTGCTCGGAGATATGTAGGGTTTTGTTAACCCCCTCCTTAAAATTGATAATTTTATTTTTATTTTCTGTTCTATTTTGGTTTCATCGAGCATGTGAATGTGGAATAAAAATATAACTCGTCTGGATGTGGGTTTGTGTGGGTGGTGTGGTTATGGAGGTGGTAGGAGTGGTAGTATGGGAGGTGGAGGGGTGGCATGAGGCGTTTCGGGTTTGGTGTGGGAATTTGGGATTTGGTGGATGAGAGTTTGTGTGGGTGGTGTATGTATGGGTGTAAGTGGGTGTGGGTGTGGGTGTGGGGGTGTTAAAGGGTGATTATATGGGTGATGCGGTATAGGGTGGTGCGGGTGAGATGGGTTTTTGGGTTTGAATTGGATAGTGGGTGAGGTGTGGTAATAATGTTTAGATGTGGTGGTTTGTGGTTGATTGGGGTCAGTTGTGAAATGGTGGATTGGGATCGGTTGGGCTGGGTGTAGATGGGGTTAGGTGTACTAGGTAGGTACTTTTGTTGTGTTAGAATAAATTATTCTTTATTTAAATTTTGTATCAGTTATCTCAGAATTAATGATTCAAGTAGTTTTAATTTCAATCTTTTCCATTTGTCAGACTGTTTTTATGATGTGCTTATATTTTATTACCACACTGAGAAAAATTTTGGTTTGTAAAATTAAAAAACGAAGTTTTTAATTTCTAAAAGTTACAAATTTTTTTGAATTTAAAAAGTATTTTTTTGAAATTAAATGAGATTTTTACAAACTAATAAATAGTTTTTTTATTTTAATAACATATTTTATAAAATGATTTATAAAATACTTTTTAAATTTAAAAAGTTTATTTATTTAAACAAAACAATTTATTTCGAAAGAACAGTTCTAGAATTTTAAAACAATTTTTTTTGAACTTATGAAAATGTTTATATTTATTGGTTTGCCAGAAATCCCGTTGTTTTGTTTTTCAATTCGTCTATATTTAATATAATTCGCCAAATCTATATGTTCTTGTGTTATATTAAACGTATGAAGATTTGAATTGTTGCAGTTTGGTTTTGATCGCTGCAACTTGATGAGTGCAGAGTGGACCAACATTTTATCAGTACGAATTTACGAAATCAAACTGCAAGAAGAAGCAAGAAGAACTTGAGGATGTTCTCGGTATATTTTTTAAGGGTTGTGTGTATTTTTACACAATGACCCTGGGGGTTAAAAATTGGGGAGGGGGAGTTAATTTCTACTTTTTGTGGTAGATATATTATGTTATGACTTTAGTAGATGTCCTCTTTGTTTTTGCTGGCTTGAACAGTTTCAAGTCACAAACTTTGTGAATGTCATTGTACTCGTAAAGTGCATTACGGATTACTTTGATTTAATAAAACTGTGTGGCTGTGGCATTTGTTAAAAAATAATTATTTAAAAATTAAAATAAATCTTTTAAAACTAGCCAATACTTTCTTATTTTTAAAAAACAAGCTCTTAAAATTTAAGAAAACTCTTTACAAAAGTAAGGAAAGTATTTTTTAAAAATAAAAACAATTTTTTTTTAAATAAAAAGATTATCCTTTTGATTTTAAAAACGAGACTTTTCGCTTAAAAAATATATGTATATTTTTTTGATTTTATATGTATATTTTTTTATGTTTACTGGTTTTTTTTTCTCAGTGCATTGTCTTCATTTATGTATTCCGCTAGAAATTGTATTTCAAACAGGCGTAGCCTCGAGTTTTTGAAGATTTGTTATTTAAACGTAAATTCCATTCCAGCTAAACTTGGGAAGTTGCAAGTGCTATTCCGTAATCGCTCGTATCACATTATTGGTATTTCCGAAAGTTGGCTGAAATCTCATCACACAAACAAATCGGTAAAAATTGATGGATATAAGATGTATCGTCAGGATAGAACTGGACGTGGTGGTGGTGGTGGGGTATAGCTTTTTACGTCCGGAATGATCTATTAAACGCTGCAAAACTTAGTATCGTTGATAGAGGGACTTGCCTTAATCTTGATCATCTTATTTTGGAGTGCTGTCTAGGTTGTTATAAACTGGCTATTGGGGTTGGGTATATTCACCATAAAGAGTTGCCGTTAGATGAGCTGGATTTGGTATTGTATACTCTTAATGATAAATACGATAATATAGTATTGATGGGGGATTTTAATACTAACCTGCTTAAATCATCAGAAAGTAGAAGATTTAAATCTCTAATTGCTCAATATAATATCTCTACACCTCAAATAAAGCCTACCAGAGTTTCTGAAAATGGTGGTCTCTGATCATAAAATGGTGGCGGACAATTTTTTTTTTTTTTTTTTTTTTTTTTTTTTTTTGATAAACATGTACCGTTTGTAAGACGTAAGATTAATTATAGTAAACCACTGTAGATGAATAGTTATGTCTTAAATATGATTCAGATTCGCACACTAGCCTATAAAATTTGGAAGTTTAATCCTAATGTTGAGAACAAATGTGTTTTTAAATATTATGATAAAAAGATTAAGGTTTGATTTAAGGTGCCAGAAAACGTTTTTATCTGAATAAATTTGATCTTGGACTTGGTTCTAAAGCACGCTGGAAAAATCTTAAGGATGAAGGTTTGGGTAAATCTAGAAATCAAAGTTGCTCGGATTTGTTCGATTCTGAATGTTTAAATACATTTTTGGTACACCCAATTCATAAGTATCCATCTTTAAACTCACATGTTGATTTAGCTAGCCAAAGTTCTTCTTTTGTTCCACCTAACGGAGATGGTAACAAATTTAAGTTTGTTTCTTGCCTGGAAATCGGATGCTATGATGAGCCTAAAATTATTTGTATGCCAATTGTTCTTGTTTTCCGTTCTAATTTCGGTTTCGGTCCGATTTTCGATTTGGGTTCTGCTAGCTTTAAATAAAATGACCTGAAATATGGTCAAGAAAAAGTGGAGCCTAAAAATTTTTAATTGGGCATTTGATTAGGCCATAATGAGCTTAAAATTATTTGTTGTCAATTGATCTTGTTTTAGTTGGAAGGGATGGAGTCCAAAATTTTTTAAAGAGCATTTAATTGGCCTATAATTAGCCTATAATTATCCATACTATCTTGTAATGTTCTGCCGTATAGGTTCTAGCTTAAGGGACGTAATAAAAACCCTTTATCCTAAGATACTTCTAAAAGCTTACAACTTTAAGAGTATAGGTGTTTTCACTTTGAACTAGACCCAATCCAACTAGAAAGGGTTTTTACATGCTGTATAAGATGGCGGAAATTGGACAACGGGAAATAAGAGATTGTTATGTAATTACCAGCGGAATATTTTTATTCATTATGTATTACTATTTTCACTAAATAAAATATCTCAGTGGAAAAAAACATTAAAAGTGATCCTTAAAATGACAAATTGACTGATCTCGAAAGTAAACAAGCTCGGTATACGAAATCTTGAAATTTAACAATATTCCGCCTTTCCTCCATTTCCTAACGAATTACGATGACATTTGGATAGTAGTATTGATCAGGGATTTTAAGGAAGTTTTGGGCAAAATTCTAGGATCTGTTCGTGCTGGACTAAACGGGCCATTTCATAACCAGTCCTTATGAAAAATTATATCTGTACATTTAACACGATATAAATAAATGTTAAACTGAAGGGAACTCGGTTATTTCTTAATTATATTTTGAAAAATTTGCATGCATGTCCATGTATTCGGAAAAAATTTATGGATTAGAATTTTTGCACTATAATTTTTTGATTTTCTGTGGCAATATAGGTTCTTGCAGTTTTTCCGAAAAACTCATGTTTTCTAGTTGGGTTGGGTCTAGTACAAAGTGGGAAGACCTACCCCAAAAAGAGTTGTAACCTCCTAAATGTATCTTAGGAGAAAGGATTTTTACTTTGATATTTTCTTCTAAATCTTTTGAATTCTAAAAGAAATTTTTTTAATAAATTATACTTTTTCAATTAATTATTATTCTAGATTATTATAATTTACTAAAATATAATATTATAAATTGATAATTAAATCAAATATTTTAAATTGCCAATAGTGTTTATACAAGAAATGTGATATTATTTTACACTGTCAAAATTAGGAACGTCTATGACAAAATTCACGCTACTATATAGTCGAGTGAATTTTTTCCTAAACCAGGACAAACTTCACGAGAATGGTCACATTTTATTCTAAAGAAGCGAGACAGAAACCTCGGTAAAATTTCGAAAATATGATGTTGCAACATGTCACCCCTGTGGCACTACTCTGGCAATTCCCCGGGAATATGGAACTTGGAAAAATATTTACATAGCATTTTTGTCAAAATTATATTTTTCCGGCCTACTGAGGGAACAAGTTTGGTGTTAATATTTTCGAAACAAAGTTAAATGGAAAAAAAAATTTCCCTTTAAAAATTTTGTGGAACAAAAGTTTCCCAATTAACTTTGTTTTGAAAATTTGTGCATTAAACTTATTCCTTCAGTAGGCCAGAAAATATAATTATGGCAAAAATGCTATGAAAATATTATTCCCAATTCCCTATTCCCAGGGAAACCCAGAATAGGACCACTTGTGATCAAAATTTGCGTTCGACACACTCAATTCGGAAAATCTCAGAAAAATAAGCTGTGGTACCATATGATAATGATGTGAACAGGTAATTTTGGTATATAATGGAAACAAATTCAGGAAAATCAGAACAAATTTTATGTTTTGTTTTCACCACGAAGTCTTTACACATGACATTTAACTATCTATCTCAAGTATATACAGATTATGATCCCATAGATAGAATAAAAATATTCGACGCGACCGTGGGCCGATCCATGCCCATTACTATAGGTTGGCATGGAGCTATGCAATACGCAGATGTTAACTTAAATCGGTCCTATAACCGTACGTCTTCGATTTGGTAGTAATTGCGTAAAGTACGACGGGAAAATGAACCGCGAAAGAGCAAAGAGTGCGTTGGCTCCAGAACAGATGGCAGGGATTTAAAAAAATTTATATATTTTTAAGTTAAATAAAAATACATAATTTTTGTGATCGGAAAATGGAAGTGAGTGTAGGATTTTTTATGCACGGCAGTGAAGATGATTTGTAAAATGAAGTAACGCCAGCATATATTCAAAGTAAGCGCTTAAAAAGCTGTTCAAATGTACTCGATATGCCAAATAAACGGTAATATTTGTAATATTACATAGCTATTTGTTTCTAATTAAATAAATTGTTTTCAGGCTAAATAAATTATTTCGAGTGTTAAAAAATTTATTTAGTGATGTTTTAATTGAAATCGAACTACATTTTACTGAATTATATATAGAAAACAAAGACGCAATCCCACGTATACTTAACTAGCCACCACATTACTTTTTCTGGGAGAACGGTAGTATCAACAAGCAGTAGGGCAGGAGTACGTAATCGGTATGGCACAATCTAGGTTTTGGAGGCTAGAACCGAAAAATTATGAGTTAATCCTGAAGGAGGCAAGATAATTCTTCATGGATACCAAAATATTAAATCAATTATGAATTTTTAATGGTTGCGTACATTTACAAATCCATAAGAAATTTTTAATACAGAACATGTATTAGTAATTACTCTGTTAAACCAAAATTTTGGGGAAATAACTATATATTATAATAGAAAGAGACGAGAAAACGAAATACATTAAGGGGTATATACTCTATCCGGTCGCAAGTTAATTATTTGCGATCAAAAATATGGTTACTAGATTTATTTTACTATGCCAATTCTCACATCTTTTTTTTCGACCTCGGAAAATGCGTAGCAGTCTTTTCGTGGATTTCTACTTTACAATCGCAAAATAAATTTAAATTTAAAAAAAATGTATCAATTGGCATCGCAAAATAAATCTAGCAACCATATTTCTCATCGCAAATAATTAACCCTTTGAGTGCCAACATGATTTTGGCTAGTGTATTAAGGAGCACGATCGCGCTTTTTTGGCACTCAAAGAGTTAACTTACAACCGGATAGAGGATATACCCCTAAGTCATTTAATTGAGTTCATAAAAAATTTAAAACAGGTAAAGTATAAGTATCATTTTTCGTTCTCGCAAATGTAAACGATTTGATAACATTTGGGAGAACGAAAAATGATACTTATCTCCTAGATATGGAAATGACCTTTGTGTCAATCTAAAGGTAATGTTCGCACATAGTGAAATTTTAAGAGAAACTGCGCGATTTTTGTATTTCGCTCATTTGCTGCAAGAGTGTCAGAATCCAAATTTTTTAATTGTTCAGCAAAACAATTTGAAAATATCACTCAAAATTGTTTGTAAAAACGGCATTTTCAAAAGTAAATAAAAATACATTCTGATTAGTAAAATATTTTTTTTTGTTTTAAAATAAATTTTCTTAGAATAGTTTCCAATATCTTAAAATGTTAATTCCTTCGCGAATTGAGTGATTTTTTGTATGAAATTTTACCTAATTTGCTAGACATAACTACATAAGAGGGTATATTTGAATAAAAAATAATCAAAATTTGAATTATCGCGGTAATCGTTTGGTGGGAATATCTTAGATATGAGTGAAATTTGAGTTATGTCACTGTTAATGCAAATGAGCCTATTATTTAAACTAAAACTAACCATACCTCAGAAATGTCCCATTTTTATGGATATGTCCATGCTGGGTAAACTGCTTAAAAATCAGAATTTTCCGGACTATTATGAAGAATGTAAAATAAAGAATGTAAAATAAATTGTTTTGAGTTTATTTTCTAGTTTTTACTCAAAATTCTTATAAGAATTTTTTTAACAGTGTATTTACTAATACTTATTTATTTTTGTTATTTGAGACATCTTCACTGCAATAATTTTTAATATTTTCGACTCTTTAGGTGATTTCGGATACTCGTTCGGGCCCTCGACGATGACCCCATATCTAAAATCAACGAAGAGCTACTTCATTATTGGAGAAGTTTACTACACACTCGAGAACTTCATTATCAACCAGAGAAAGTAGCCAAAATAGTTAAAGTTTGTTGCTTAGGAAGGAAGATATGGGTCAAATTATGATAGACGAGTTCACTGAAAACCTAAAGCAAGAAGCAAAGAGAGTTAGAGAGAACTAAAAAAACTAGTTTATAAATTCAAATTGAGAAACATACATTTTAATTATTATATGTAATCACATTATTTCTTTCAATGCAGTCTCGTTCAGTTCTCGTGTCCGAGAATTGGACGATCAAACGAAGCAGTCTGTTTGGTCTGGTTTACTCTTTCATAAACAAGCTCTTTATAATAACTATACAGAAAAAGGCTAAATGGACCCTCTTCTTCTAATCCAGTGGCTTGGATGTGTTGTCTCACTACTAGTGCATAGTGAGGTGGAACTCCATCATGCTGCAGCCACATATTTCCACGTGTTTGTAGAGACCCGTCGTTTTGTAGAATACTTAGATCCCTGTTTATCAGACGTGGTAGTTCAAATGGGACAAACAATTTTGCGTAGACTATTCCTGTCCACATGCACTACAATTTTCCGACTATGCTGCACTACTTTTGGAATTATGCGCCAATAGTGCAAATTATGAATATTGAAGATCCCCTCCTTTTTAAAACATGTTTCGTCTCTTCATAAAATTTAGTATTTCTTGACAAAATTGCACCCTCACGATCTTCTACATTTTTACTTTTTTTGTTTTTTCAATATTATTTTTTATTTTTATTAATAATAATTGCTTCGTCAACCTTGCAGACACAGATCAAAGAGTTTCTATCGCTCTTATCGCTTCTTCTGATAGTGCCACAAATGTTAAAAGAATCAACTTTCGTATATATAATTTTTTTTTTAATGTAATTTTTTTTAATGTAATTCTTTAAGTGTCAAACTAAGTAAAGAAAAATAGAAAAAATTTCAAAATTCTCCTGGAAAAATTGAAAAATTTCAAAGGAAAAATTATTTGTACTGTTGAAAAACAATAAGATACAATCATAATATCCAGTTAAGATACAATCATAATATCCAAATTTTTATAAAGATTTTCACATTTGTACGTATTTTGAGTAGAATAATACGCAATTTGTTTTTTAAGTGAAAATTTTCCCGGAAAATGGGACAATTTTCCGGAAAAATTTTACTTCTCCCTCCTAAAAGCTGTTAATAAACAATCCTACATTTAAAATTTTTTTAAATTTATACTCCTTACCTGATTTTCAAGATGTATACGAAAAGTAAACTTTAGCCCAAAATAATGTACATTTCTGAATATTTGTTAAAAGTCGAATTGAGATTTTTTAATTTATAAAATGAAATAAAATGTGCCTTTTTTAATTCATTTTGAAAATGAATTAAGGTAGGTTAAGGTTTTAAAAATGAAATAGTGTAAGCCTTTGTTAATTCATTTTTGAGTTTTCTCATTTTTCTAAATCGCTTTTTTAATTCATAATTTTAAGTTAAAAACATGAATTAAAATAAGTAGCAGATGTTCATACAAAAATCAACCTTTTTAATACATTTTTAAAGAACCTTTTTAATTCAGACTTTTTTAATTCGGTACCCAAAAGACATAAACGCAGCAGATCCAAAATCAAACCACGCACAACACATCAAAACAGAAAAACATCAATTCACAGACTTTGACCACAAAATAATAATATTATACATAAAGCCAGAAAAGGACACATACTCAACAGACTCAAAGAATTCGAAATTTAGAAATGCAAAGACACCAATGTACTCTTAAACGACAAACTGAATACCAAAACAAACAAGATCTACGACATAATTATAGACAACAATAACTACAGTAGGAGGAGCCTAGAGAGAGTATTAATTGTAAAAGGAACTGAAGAAGAAATATATTTCGAAAACGATATTCCTGAAAACAAATAAATATTGTCACTATAAGGAAATTTTAACAAGTGTTTTTATCAAAGTAATTTAACTCAATTTTATAAGTGACAAAAGTTAACAGCAAGACTAAAAAATGGATTTCAACCATTATAGCACAAATACGCTGAACGCTTGGAAGCCAGTGGGGTCTGGGTTCCTTTTTCTATATTTTTCTCGGTTCAAATGATGTTGATGAAATTTTCATGTGGGAGTCTTTCGAGTACCGATAACCGATTGAGATGGGTCCTGATTTCGGAAAAATCCGTTTAGAATGTTATTCGGTGGGGCCGGTTCCTGTTGTTAAATTTATTTTTGATTTGCAAAATTTTGATAAAAATTAATGAAAGGGCTTGAAAAGCCAAGAATTGAGTGCGATGAGTGGACCCCAGGCCGCTTGAATTCTGATTTCGAGAAAATGCATTTAGATAATTTTTATAAGTGAGAGGGGATTTTGAGTGTCGGAAGTCAATTGCAGTGTGTGCTAATTTCGAAAAAGTCCATTCAGAGGGTCGTCGAGTCTCTTAATTTTCTTTCGATTCCCACAATTTTTTTAAAATTTGCTGGAAGCAAGTTTTCGAGTACCAGAAACCTATTGTGATGGGTTCTGAAATCTGAACAATAAATATTCCAGTGAAGTTTACAATTTCTTTAATTTAATTTTTTATTTAAATTGCCTAGCAGGTACAAAACCAAATGTTGAGATTTGTCGAAAATTGCATACCCAAATTATTACGATATCGGATGTAGAATGGCAATTTAGAAGCTCACGATGTACGTGTCTCGTTTTATTAAGTTTAATATTACGTGCAGACTAGTTTGTGCATTAAAAACCGAAGGCCATAAGCTCGCCTCACGAGTGGTGTTTTTTATTCAGAAGGGGGCTATTGAGAGCTGAATGGGAAATTATCTATTCGACCTTTATCTATTACCCGTATTGTCGCTGTACTAATGAGTTTATAAGCGACTGCATCTATAGCTTTACTAGATTATGTGGCGTTCGAAATTTGTGGCTGTCAACCTGACGTTTTGAAGCGTCAACAAGGGTTTCTGTCAATATAAGATGTAACTGTTTCGCACGTAAAATCTCAACGAAAGAATTGTATGTCATCCACACATTTTCTATAGATTGGCCCCAAAAACTTCCAATTCAAATCCAATTCCACTAAACAGGCTGTTAATGATCTGAAATATCGAAATTGACATTTATTTTGACTTGACGTTATAAAGAATAATTCAGCTTGCTACGTTTTCAATTTAAGAAAAAAAATGCTTTTTTATAATTTTCCAGGAAGTAGAAACGAGCTCCCAATAGCAACTTCGTATAGAGTAGCCACTTTATTTAAGATTTGTTAAAGAAAAATCATTGCTCCGGACACATCTATCGGGCGCTAATAAAAAAACACGGCACGTGTTAATAAACATTGTTCTTGTAACAAATATAACTTAATTTTCTTCTAATGATCTTTATTAACAAAATGGAGAAAGATGTTTAAAACATTTCCTGTGTGTCTGCTAAGCTTTATGCATGGCTAAAAAATCATATGCGCTCGAATAATTTAAACAGTGTTTGCGGTTTACGCTAAAAAATCATATGCGCTCGAATAATTTAAACAGTGTTTGCGGTTTACGATAATCCATTTAACACATCCACTTATTACGTTTCATATTCCATCTATAATTCCTTTTTTAGAAAAAATTTCCATTTTAAATTACCGCATTACCATACGTGTGCAAAACCACTCAACCGCATATCAATTCATATTCATACATAACAAATTATTATTAGCAACCACAAATTGTGTATTGAGTGCTTATTAGAATGCGCATATTCAAAACGGGAAATAATCGAGTTCGCATAATCACCGCTGAATGGTGATTACCAAACGATTTCTGTAAAAGCGCCGGTTTATTTTTATTGACATCGTGACATATGCACGTGATTATTATTAAATTGCAACAATTTCTTTCTCGCGTCCACCATAAAATTGTACCGCAGAGTAAGCTCAAGGTTTTGTTAATTTAATTTAATAAACGAAAACAAATAGTTTTTTTTTGCAATAATTCTGCTTTGTTGTAATTTATAAAATATTGGTTCAGATTTTATGTCTTGATTAAAAAGTGTATATCGTGAAATTCTTTACAATAATCTGTAAAGGCATACCTCTTATGTACATTCGCGGCCCGTACATAATAATAATAATACTTGATAGTTTACTGCTTGTGTGAGGTAATACGAACTAATAAACAGTAATAAAAAATATTCGCTACTTTGGTGAGGTGAATGGCTTAATTTACAAAATATTCAGTTTATAAAATTTTATACTTAATTATGGTTAACAAAAATAAATTACAAATATAATTAGATTATTATGAGTTGGCGATCTACTATAAAAGCACACGATCATTTTTGTGTGATATGCTAAATTTGTGGTAGAAAGACAAAAGGCGAAGTAGCCAACAGACTAACATGTTACACTTATACACTTGAATTTTGGCCAAGATAGGTGCTCGGTCAAAATAAACATTGATGTTTATTATTGGTTGTTCTGATAACTTCCATGAAGCTAGTACGAATTTTCCCGAAATTTAAATATATTTAAATATTTTACTAATGGCAATACCACTTCTGTCATGACACAGAACACACGCAAATTATAACTATAAATCAAATTTGTGTCACACGCAAATTATAATTATTGATTAATTAATTATTAAATTACTATCAAATTAATCGTGCTGGCTTATACATTTTATTAATAATAAAAACCAATTCTTTACTGCTAAAACGTCAATGCAAAAAAAAATTAATTGGTCAAATCTTCAAAAAAAAGTTTTCAGTGGAACTTGAACTATAGTTGATTGAATCTCACCTCACAAGAGATTCACATGCACTTGTCAAATACCGTTGGATTCGTTAAAGTTCTTACCTCAAACACAGACTTTCAGAAAAATTCTAACTGGAATAGGGTGGTCCTTGTTTGTAAGGGGGCGGAAAAATGTAGAGGTATCGAACGCGACACCCCGTAGAAATATGAGGTTATGCTGAAAACTTAAACAGATAAAATATTGGGTCAATCGAAGATGGTTTAGAGGCGCAACTTAAGCGCGAATTTCGATTAAAACGGTATTTTTCAATTTTGACTTTCAAACGAATAGAAAAATGATTTGAAATTTTTTTTCAGTCTAAATAAAACGTTTGGTGAATAGAAGATATAATTACCTTTCCAAAACATCAAAGATATCGAAAATAGGATAACAAATAGCAAATTTATTGTCAATTTCCGAAACTAAAAACACCAACAAATTATCAAAACAAATTAACCAACAAATTATCAAAACACCACAAATTTTTTAAATACTGGAATATACAAATATTAACAACATTTATTTAAAATAAAATGTTTCATTCCCTAATAGTAAAAAACACTAGCTAGATGTCAAATAACAAAAATTATATACATAATTTTTTTTTAACTAATAACTAACTATTGTTGATGTGTGTGAATAAACAAAATTACGAAAAATTGGGTGATCCACTGAGAAAAATATTGGCCACAGAGTTATTCCGCGGATGTGGCCTATATAGGCAGTTAGCTTAGGAATTGCCCCATCGAACGACACTACCAACATATGGATGGATGATTAAAAAAGTTTCATTAGAAACCCGGAATAAATCCGGGGTAAACCGAATGATATCCGGGGAAAACCCGAAGGAAATCCGGCTTAATAGGTAGTCGATCGACCATCGCTTCCAAAATTGTTGAAACACCCTTGCCAATATTTTCCAACGCTAAAGTTAGACTTTCATGAAGCAATTGTAGTTCTAGAACGGCAAGTAGTGAATCGTCTATTAAGAAGTACCCTTCTGTTCGGACTACTTCAGAAGGATCCGATATAGTTAACAATGGTCGGGAATTTCGGCATGCCTCGAAATGGGAAATTACTATTGAAAGTTCTTCATATTGTTACAGGCTGGCCACTGCCAACCTGCAGATGTCACTAAGCGCACGCAGAGGCCTCCACGGTGATTTTTGCCGGCTACATTCTCAGGGAGAAGTGCGAAGGGTTGTGGGGATTCAGGCGTGCGTGGCTCCTGGCTTACACCGTGATTAAACAGATAGTTAAAAGGGGGAAAAAACGCAAATAATAATAATACCCGAGTTCCGCCGAAATTTGTCGGCCGGAACCTGAGGAACGAACAGCAGAAAAATTTAAATAAAAAAAATTATAACGGAAGAGAGGTGCCTTGGTGCGCACATCCGTCCGAACTCAAACGGTGGTGAACACCGGTTTCGATTCGGATGCGGGCGCCAAGGAACCACCCACCCTATGCCGACACGAAGAGAGAAGTCCCTCCCTCATCACACCACACCGAAGGAGGATTAGCCGCTCATTCTCACACTCTCAAAAAAAAACCAAACGAATAAACGAACGAAAGAAAATGTGTGAGGCGAGACCAATGTACACCGAGCGCACGACCGATTATCCGGCGCTCGATTACAAAATTTATATATATATGTTTAGAAAAAAAAAATTTGAAAAAAAAAAATTAGAAACAAAAATTAAAAATGCAAGAAATGAAATAAAATAAAAATAAAAATATAAAAAATTGTACCTTAATTAAAATTAAGTTGTTGCGGCCTTGCGCGGCTGTCATGCCACAGGTGAAATGCACCCGGACCGTTGCGGCTTGGTTATGTCGTTCCCCGCTCCCAAAGAAACGAATAGCCGGTTGGCTTCCGTTATTTGCGGGACCTCTCCCCGATACAAAAGAAACGAATAGCCGGTCGGCTTCCGTTAATTAACTTAATACTAGATTTTCGTGATTAGCCTTTATACCTACCGGAATCCTGCGACGTTTCTCAACCTGTACAATAACTATCAATTAGCATATTAACCTAGAAGAAGGAAAGTTAGATTAATATTCATTAATCTATCATAACTCGTCTACCTAGAATATTACAAGAGGAATTAATTATTTATCTTTGAGCACTGTAATATTCACTTACTAGTTGTTTATTATTTTGGACGCATTATCTACGTCACATAATTATCTTAGAAGTATACGAAAACTAAATATTATTAAAATCATTCTACTATTTGCATTGTATCCAAGAATATGTTCCCAATCCTAAGATAATATGTTTAAATGATAATATTTATTAGATTGTATAATAATTTAATTTATATGTACTTACTTTCTAAGTCAAAATGTCATCAACATTCTGCCATTGTTCGTAAACGTCATATTTGCCCCAAAATACAAAACAAAAAAGGTAATAGAAGTTTTGGTTGCGTTTAGGTTTCACACTTTTAGTATGCGCTCATAAATTACACGCATGCTGGGTAATTTTAGTAGACAAATATAAAATAACGTAATAAGAAAAAAATAGTACATTCGAAAAGGGAACGTGAAGCCAAGCACTCAAGCAGAAAATTATTTAATTAAAAATACGAAAATGGCGAATGTATAAAAAATAAGAAACTAAGTGTTGTATAGTAAAAATAAATATTATTCAAAAGTGTTTAAAGTAAATAAAGCTGAGTTTTATCGTTCGAGCGTTACAATACTCGATACTACTCTAGTTATGTATTAAGTATTAATTTGGAATAATAAAATTGGTCCTTCGAGTTTAAACACGTACAAAATTGGTCCTTCGAGTAAATACAAAATTGGTCCTTCGAGTAAGCACGTACACTAGATCCAACCAAAAAGAATTACCGTTGCGGCCTTGACACCTTTGTTAATTTCGGTGCTCGATATAAAATGCGGCGCTTGTTATAAAACGGACTTCGTTGGCGAATGCGATGCCCGTTAATAATTTGGTACCTTTAAGTACCTTAAATATTTGCGCCGAACGTAAAATAATAGATGGTGAGCCTCAGATAAAAACAATTTGTTTCGTCGTATTGCGGAACAAAAAGAAGTTCGGCCTAATTTATTGACCCCCTTTGTCACCCCAAATCCACTCACAAAAATTGATTTCGTTTATATGGTTTCACACATTCGCGAACAGGATTTATTTTAATTTGTTTGATAATTATCGCACTAACAAATTCGTTAAATTATTATTAAACAGGCAAAAACATAAAAATTGGGAAAATTCGATATTTTGATGATGGCGGTCTCAAGTAAATATATTTATAAAAATAAATTATAGTACATGGCCCTTTTCACTTATGCAAAATTATTGTTAGACATTTTCTTTTACTATTTATAATTATTTATTATCCCACACAAGTTTATAACAACTCACATACAAAAATTATTATTTTTCTCAAATATTTAATATTTTTATCATTGATTGAAACCATAAATTTTACAAATTAAACATTAATTATAAAAACACTAATTTTCTTAATATCCCGAAACGAGATTTTGGTGTTTTACCTTTAAAAACTAGACTCTCTTATCAAAATTTCAAAACAAAACTGATCAAAATTATAAACAAGACTCGACTAATCAAAAAAAAATCAAAAAAAAATTCTTGCACCGAATATCGACGCGCAAAACATTCCAGAAGAATTGTCTTTCTTCTCTGTTTTTCGTTTACATCAATTCGCATTGATGTAAACGAGAGGCATATAAGAAAAACATTCTTATGGAATATTTTGCTTTGCACACACTCGATGCGCATTGGTCTCGCTCTCTCGGCACTCTTCTTACCGCTGCGCCACCACACGATGAAGTACAAAACAAAACGTCGCGAGTGCGTTCAGCGCACAATAAACAAACAACTCCGAAAGCGAAGACACAAACCAAGGGGAATATAAAACACAAATATTGAGCAATCAATGTAAAGTAAAGACACCAACCGGGGGAAATATAAAACATACAAAAATTGTGTAACAGTATGTATGTGTGCTTTCCCCGATTATTCTCCTTAAGTGATACTTCATTGATTATTTCAAGTTCTGGGGTAGCTTTTTTATACAATCACGCTTTTCCCTGCCGCGAATCTCTCGTTTCGATTTTCCTCGCGTTTTCCCCGGATTTCCTAAATTTCCACCGGACTTCCCTCGAACTTCCCCAGATTGCACCCGGATTTCCCCCGGGTTTCCCCGGGTTTTTATCGGATTACCTGGATTCTCCGGATTTCCTATGGGTTTTGATTTCCCCCGTATTTTATGGATTTCCCGAGGATTTCCCTCTGGTTTCGCCGGAATTCCCCCGGGTTTTACCTAGATTTCTTCGATTTCCCCCAGATTTCCCTCGGCTTTTCGTCTGGATTTCTCTCGGGTTTTCCCCGGGTTTCCATCGGGTTTTCTTCGTATTTCTGTCGGTTTTTCTCCGGATTTCCCTGTATCTCTCCCGGATTTCCCTCGGGGTTTCCCCGGATTTTCCTTGGGTTTTCTCCGGATTTACTACTAATTTCCCTCGTGTTTTCGCCTGATTTCGCCGGATTTTACTCTGGGTTGCCCTCGGGGTTTCCCCGATTTTCCTCTTATCTCTTCCGGAATTCCCCCCGTTTTTCCTGAATTTCCCTCAGGTTTCCCCTGCGGATTTCCCCGGAGTTCCCCAGGATTACCCGGATTTCCATTAGGTTTTCTCCGAATTTCTCCCGGGTTTCTGATGAAACCTTTCTGATCATCACATCCATATGTAATAGTACATGCGCGGAATAACTCTGTGAGCTGGCCAATTTTTTTCCAGCCAAGTTTTCGTAACTTTTGTTTACTCACACGCATCAACAATAGTTAGTTAATAGTTCAAAAAAAATTATGTATATAATTTTTGTTATTTGACATCTAGTGTTTTTTGGGGATTAGGGAATGAAATATTTTATTTTAAATAAATGTTATTTATATTTGTATATTTCAGTATTTAAAACATTTGTGGTGTTTTGATAATTTGTTGGTTGTGACCATTTTTTACCCAGTGTACTATTTTGTTAATTTACAAATTTGTGTGTGTTTGTTGATTTTAGTTTTTGCTGGAAACTTCACATCCGCATAAATATGAGGTATAACGGCTAAAGAAAGGAATGTTTTATGATGTTATAACAACCCGTATGAATCATAAGGACTTAACATAGCTAAGTTACCCTCAAAAAAGCAAGTGTTGCATCTAGTAAACTGTATGATATTTTCGATATCGCACAAACCAATGCATTTGTCAATGATGACCAGTGAAGACGGCAAGCAATTCCACTTGTCGCAGCGTGAGAAAAGGCGTTCCGGATATTTTGCTGGAGCCAGACAGTACGAAATTGAAAAAGAAACGCGGAAATTGAATGTATAGGGGCAGAAAAAATCATAAAGAAAGATACCTTGAAAAAAACTTAAATCAATTTCAATAGAATCACAAGCATTATTATCGACATCGGAGAGTGACAGAAAAAGGAAATCTGATAAGGACATGAGCTTCGAAAATATTGATTTGTCCATGCTAAGCGCAGATGGAGCCCCTAGAGTAAGTAAATGTTTCATTACTACTATAGAATATTATCAGCATTGAATAAGAGGAAGATTATTGATGGGACAGCTAATGCAGTTAATCAGGTATTTGCCGAAAGGCTTGGACATTCTAGAAAAAGTAGAAATAGCAGCTCAGTTAAATCGACTTTCAAGTGTACAACAAGCGTAGTACGTTGGGATGGAAAATTACTTCCGGAGTTATTTGGAACGAAGACCGTGGATCGTATGCCGGTGATTATTTCCCATAAATATCAAGAACAACTGGTTTGAAAATGGCGGAGGCTGTTTTCCACAGCTTAATCAATTGGAGAGTAGCTGGCGATGTCGTGGCGACTTGCTTCGATACAATATATTCAAATTCTGAAAGATTAAATCAAGCAGCTTTTTAGAGCAGAAACTGGAACGAAGTATATTACATCGCGCTGCAATTGAGTCAAAAATGGGTAATACATCAGGAGTAAATGTTACGTTATTTGTGATATTCAAGAACGACTTGAATTCTTTGAATAAATATGATTCCGCTCGGGATGATTACAAATAATTATTGGAATACAATCTAATTTTTTTTGGCATGATACCAAATGAAAATGTCCGTTTCTGTCTGCCAGGGCCTATGCTCGTTGGATGTTCAAAGCCATTTATTTTTTGAAATAATGTATCTTTCGTAAAGAAATTAAGTTGTTATGACAACATAAATGATAGTGGTATCATAAAATACAACTCTGTTAATTCCTTATGACTCATACGGTTTTTTATGACATCGTATTTTGAATATAAAATCCAGGACTTAAAAAAACCGTTTGCGTATTTGGATTTTTCTTAGTTTCGGAAATTGGCAATACATTCGGTATTTGTTAACCGATTTTCAACAACTTTGATGTTTTAGACAGGTAATCATTTTAAATAATTTATCTGTTCGTTTGGAAGTAGAAAATTCAAAAAATCGAAATTCGCGCTCAAGTCCCGTTAGATATCAGAAATTTCGAAAATAAGGACCACCCTAATCTGGAATTATCGGAATATATTTGTTTGAATCTCGCTTCACTGGCATTGCACGAGCACTAGACATATACCATTGAAATTGTTGGTGATCTGGTTATTAACTGCCAGATTTTCACAAAAATGTTATTTGGCACTATCGGTATATATAGTCGTTTGAATCTCGCCTCACAAGAGACTCACGAGCGCTTGACATATACCGCCGGATTCGTTGTAGTTTTGAATTTAAGCAGGAAGATTTTCAGAAAAAATCTATCTTTAATTATCGGTATATAGTCGTTTGAATTTCGCCTCACAGTCGGAGCACATGACATATACTGCAGGATTCGTTAAAGTTTTAACTTCAAACTAACAGGTTTTCAGAGAAATCTGGAATTATTTATCTGGAATTATCTCGATATAGTCGCTTGAATATATCATCTCACGGACGATTCACGAGCACTTGATATACACGGCAGATACGTTGAAGTTTTGACTACAAGCTGAGGGATTTTCAGGAAAAGTATTTTTGGGATTATCAGGTTAAAGTCGTTTGAAGCTTGCCTCATAGGCAATTCACAACTAGTTGCAGTTTACACTAAAAACTGAGAAACTTTCAGAAATATTCCATCTGCAATTATAGTCGATTAACAGGCGATTTACGAGCACTTGACACTTGACTACATACTGAAAGTTTTGCAGCTAAATTTTATCTAGAACTGTCTGGGTATCGTCGTTCGAATCTCGCCTCACAGATGTTTCAGAAACACTTGACATTTACCGCCGGATTCGTTGAAGTTTTGACTACAAACCAAGAGATATTCAGAAATATTCTATATCTGGTATTATCTAGATATCCTCGTATGTAGATATCTAGATATCCTCCATCAATTCCACTGGTATACGTAAAGTTTTCGTCAAACGCGTGTAGGGCTAGATTCAAACCACTATATCCCAATTTCTAAATAGATTTTCCTGGAAATCTCTCAATTTTGTAGCCAAAACTTTAATGTTTCTGGAGATATACGGGTTATTAAATAATTCCGCAGGTATAATTTTTCTGAAAATTTCTCAGTTTGTAGTTAAAATTTCAACGAATCCGGAAGTGTATGTCAAGTGCTCGGGAATCGCTTGTGAGTGAGACTCAACTTACTATATCCAGACAATTCCAGATTGAATCTATAAATCTTTCAGTATACAGCCAAAACTATTGCCAACAGTATTTGTCAAGTACTCGTAAATCGCCAACGAGGCAAGATTCAAACGATTATATCCATAAACTACAAATTTAAATTTCGAGCTTAAAATTCCTAGCTCCATGGTGGTCATGCAAGTGGTGTAAATTGAGTTTCCGAATTTTTTCGGCTTCTAGGTTAGGGCTGTCTATGCTTCCCAGCAATTAAACGATTACTTAAAAATGCGATCCACTCGAAACGAGATATGACAAAACGTGATATGGTACAATACGCGATATGGTACAGAATGTGGATCGCGAAGTGATGGGAGCGCAGCAACCGCCTGATATAACCCGACCCTGGGGAGCGCAGCGTTTCACTTGATATAACCCGGTTATCTACTTCCGCTCTTATCGATTTTTAATTCCAATAAACTTAAATTTTTTCTAGCTAAGGGGCGAAGTAACTGGAGCGCAGCGACCCACCTGGTATAACCCGTTGCTACAATCCCGCCCCTATCGATTTTTAAATTTCTATAAACTGAAGTTTTTTTCCTAAATAGGGAGCGAAGCGCTCACCTGATATAACCCGGACCTATACTCCCGCTAATATCAGGTTTTAAATTCCTATAAACTGAAATTTAATTTCCCCTATGTGGATCACAAATAAACATTGAAATGAAATAATTGAAATAACTATAAATTTTATATTTTTATAAAAGCCGGGGTTTGGGGCAGTAGCCCCTAATATTAAGGTATAAAATGATTTAAAATGATCTTAAAAGTATTTGCGCATCAAAAAAAGAAAATATTTTGTCGCGTTTAGCTTAATTGTCATTTAAGGCCATTTGAGGTCATTTAGGGTCACTTGAGATCATTGAGAGCTACTTGGGGTCATTTTCGGATATTTTTATAGCCATATTCGTAATCAGCACACTAAAATACTTTAGTATACCGATTTTCAGAATTTTTGGAGGTAGGACCTATTCGGAAGTATATCCACGCAGTTAAAATTTTCGGCCATCAATTGATATCAGGTGTAAATTGAATGAAAAATTGAATTTCAGAAAAACTTCCATGTTGAATATTTCTGTATCTTGGACACTTTCATTCAATTTTTTGGTTTTTAGCTTAACGTTTTGTACCACATCGCGTTTTAAAATATCGCGGTTTGAAATGGGACCCCTTAAAAATACACAAAAGCGACATTAAAAATTTCGGGCTGACTGTTATGAATGCAATGACAGGACATCATGACACATTTTAATGTCGCGATAGTGATATTTGTTCGAGTTGGAATAGAAAACTCTCCCGATAGTTATAATTAAGAGTTGCTATCGGGTTTTTGGGCTGAGTATCAGGCTTCATATAAATGATGGGGTTAGGTCTATCTAGACTTCCAAGCAATAGGATTACATCATAAAAATACATAAAAGTAATTTTGAAGTTTCAGTGTATCATGACACTGTTTACTGTCGCGATAGTGACATGTTTCGGGCTGCGATAGTAAACTCTCGAGAGTGATAGTTTGGTGTTGCCATCGCGTTTTTTCGGGCTGAGTATTGGGCTAGCTTCAGATACATTTCTAATTTCTAATTTGTACGAGAGGAGAGGAATTTCAAGAGGAAGTAAACTTTCATTACAATGTCCTGAATTTTTTTTTGTATGACTTATTCTTTGCAATCTGTTCTGGGTCGAAACACACTCAACTCTTTCGTGGTTCGCTTTCCTGCTAAATCGGAAATACCTATAGGTCCGATTTACGTAGAGCCATCTGCACTTGCATAGTCCATGCATGCCTAAAGTACTGGCATCGAAGATGGGTGACCTTAAGGATACCAAGATGAAAATTATAAAGCTAACTTGTGTAATAAGGAATGAGATGATCAATGTTAGAGCTGAGAGAGTCAATTATATTGCGAGCTACCAGTTGAAACAATGTCGTCGATCACCAAATCATAAACAGAAGATGATCATTTGCTCACTGTGAATCCATTTTCAACCAGAAGAGATAGATGTCGCAGTGCAAACACGAATGAATTACCTGATGTAAGGGTTGCCTTCTATAAATCGGGAATGGGCAACCCTAGTGCGTCAGGTAACTGACGTCTTTATCAAAAAGTTTAGATTGTGACCCGGTATCGCCGCCATTTTATTTTTTTGTTATAGTGATTTGAAAATTTCATTTCATTGCAAAACTATCCTGATGAACACTGATGAACTTAATTCGACTATCAAGGACAGAATTCAATCGTGGCCGCAATTTGCTCAACGACGAATTTCGTCAAGGTCGTCTAAAATAGGTTGCTGTTCCGAAAAACATTTTGATACTGTGCATGATCTGATACTGCAAGATCGCCATGTGACTTAACATGAGATTAAGGTATCCTTGGGCATTAATGGGACTAGCATACATTCAATATTGCATGAAAATTTGGCCTTCATAAAGATTTGTGTGTGTTTGATCCCACATAATTTGAAAAATGTTCAAAAAAAAAAACTCTTGTCAATTGAAATATGAACGCAGTGCTCCAAAACATGTTTATTAGCAGCAGTCGACGATAGGGGTGTTACAATATGAGCCAAATGGTCGAATGGTCGCCCGTTTTTCAGAAAACCCGGACATGTCGCAATCGTAACGGTACACAACCATTTGTTAGAAAGAAGTGTTCGGCGAAATAAAGAAAATCAACCGCCAACGACAGATCAATCTCCACAGAGACAATGCCAGATTGGGTTATCCGCCGTATAGTCCTGATTTGGTACCCATCGACTTCGTTTTATTCCCGTAAATTAAAAAAAAATTGCTAGGTCAACATTTTTCGACATCTATGGAGAAACGGTTATGCTTCAAAATGCATGTTTTGCAAGGTTTCCTCATCGGAATTGAAAAAGTGCTTCAAAAATTAGTTCAAACGTATGTAAAAGCGTATTGATCTTCATGGAAAATATTTTTGATAAATAAATATTTGTTTTTGTTCTCTAATCCCTTATTTTCCCTTAATGATGACGAAGTAGGAAAAACTAATATTGTACAACGAAAAATCGATGCAGGAAATGGTACTAGAATCCAGCAAGCACCAAGACGATTACCACTCGCGAAACAAAAGAATGCGGCCGTATTAACTAAGAAAATAGAAAGAGACGGTGTAATAGAGCCATCTAGAGCACGCAGTCACCAATGGTTCTTGTCCAAAAAATGAACGGCACAACAAGATTTTGTGTTGATTACCGTAAATTTAACGAAGTGGAGCGAAGAAGAACAGTTACCCATTATCGCGCATTAATGACACCTTGGACACGCTGTCAGATGTCAAAATTCACTGCACATTAGATCTTGAAAGCGGATACTGGCAAGTACCAATCCATCCTTATCATAGAGAGAAGATGACATTTTCAGCAGGAAAAGCAGCAAAACCGTTTGGAATATGCAATGCTCTTGCTACATTTGACAGATTAATGGGGCAAGGTTTACGAGGCCTAAATTGGAAAACATGTCTGGTCTTAACTTGAGAAATACTTTAACAATCTTAAACAAGTACTACAAGCTATCTGGGTGGCTGAATTTTAAATTAAGTGCAACAAAATGCAGATGTTGCATGAAGCCCCAGCATCGGCTTACCAAAAAATGTCTACCATTTGAGTGGAACATTGAACATTACAGGGCATTTGGGAAAATTGAAGAATAAATTATGTAGTGCTCCTATTTTGGTATATCCGCAGCAACCCGGGAATAGGTATACAATGTTGTCACAGAAGCACGAGGACAAAAAAGCGAAGACCAGAAGGCTGATAAGCGAATTAAGCCAGTATGAAAATGACGGATAGAAGCCGGGTGACCGCGTTCCACTGTTAATAGCTGTTGAGTGCCACTGTTAATAGCTGTTGGTCGCAATGGCACTCGCTGAAAATAGATGATAGATTGCAGGAGAAAAACTGGGAATCGGGGATGATATAGAGGTTTAACTGGACACTCCAATAACCAGAATAACACGGCAATGACCAGAATAACTGGGATCAATGTATACGCTCAATGCTGGAATATCGTAGGGCAGTGCATGATACGACAGAAAGCTCACCTGCTAAGGTGTTGTTGGGCAGAGGTCGGAGTTACCAGAAAAAGAAGCAAGTAAGAATTATTTTCACAAATTCCAGAGACAGAATGAGAGAGAGGAGAAGTAAAGGAATATCACCAAAATTACAGCATAGTTGGGATGTTGTATATCGGGCTCAACCATTAATAAGATGAAAGTTGTCCACATTCATAGATGAAGACATTCCAACACGTAGACGAGTCACATCGGAATGAATAGTTTTCAGGTAGCGTATGTAACACTCAGTGGTTAAATTGGGAATAATTTTCCCTGAAAATTTAGATGTGGAAAAAATATTCCCAATTTACAAATATTTACATCAAATTTTTCTCCTCAGTAGGCTCAGAAAAAAAAATATTTGGAGAGGAATAAGGTGATAACGAACCATAAATGGAGTAAAGCGGAAGCAATTTGGGACGAAGACACCAATTTAACCGGTGAACAATGCAAAAAGTAAAAGTAAATATTAAAAGTGAAATAGTGAACAGTGATAAATAGTGAAATAGTGAAAGTGTTCAAAAATGTATAGGTGTTGGTGTTAATAAAATTTTAAACTTAAACTCTGTGTGTTTTATTAGCCAAATCCAGTACGAATCCGTATCGAACGCCCAAAATTCCTACAAAAATATTTCTCCTTTGTGCTTCTAAATTCATTTGTTTTTCATAAAACTTTCAGCTAAAAATTATTGACTTGTTTAAAATTTCAAAATTTTCTGTTGTTTTCTAAAAATATCAGAAAAAACAATTTTATTTTGTGATGAGCTCTAGCGGCGAATTTCAAAAACACATTTTTTGTTAGAATTTTTGCATTTTAATGCATTTACAGTGAGTCACAGTGAAAATGGCCCAACTAACAAAAATTTCTCCGATAACGGTAATTTCTCAAAAAATTGTTTTATTTTTTCTGTTTCCTTTCTCACATTTGAATGCAGTTGTATTAGTCGCTAGCTAGACGTTTGTTTACGTCACACTTCAATCGAGATGCGTAAATTAATTATTGATCATTACGAAAATGGAAAAGTCAAAGGGAAATTGCAAAAATTGTTAGTAAGTAGACAAAATAATTATTAATAGAGCAAAAATAAATCCCAAAAAAATGTCTACTTGACGTGACGAACGTTGGATTGTCAACAAATCCAAAAATAATTCACAACTGAGCGCGCCGAAACTTCAGGACATGGTGGAACAACATCCGAACAGAAGCCATTCATTAGTCAAAAAAAAAAAAAAAGATTAGATTGGAGTTTCGCCCCACAACTACGTATCGAAGAATTTTTCATACTGGAAACACGTTTTATTCACGGATGAAAGTAAATACTTTTTGGGTTCGCAATATTATTGAAATTTTATGGCAAAAACTTGAGATTGAAATTCGAAAATATAACATTTCAAATAAAAATGAGTGGAAAACGGTAATATTGGAGGAATGGAATAAATGAATCCAACACAAAGGATTTCCATCAAAATACTAAGTTAGTTTTGAAATATAGTATGTAACTCTTTTTTAGAATCTAGTCTTCGGTGGATCATTTCCATTGTGATCTGCATTTTTTTCTCCTTATATTCATTCATTTTTGGTTTAAATGTTAACTGATTTTTTAGAAAGTTTTTACTGAACAGAATATTATCAACGGTGGGTCATTTTTACTGTGAGTCACTGTATATTAAAACAAAACACGAGATAATGGCCTTGACGAACCGAAAAAATGATACAGTGTATACTGTAGCGTTTGGATCGTGAGGTCTTAGTTCATGGAAATGAGAGTTTTAATTATGTGAGTTTTTTTTATTGATGAGCAAAAAAATCTATCTGCCACTTCCGCTGAGTTAAATTATCAAAATTGAAACTCACGGTTAGCTAATTGTTGTATGAAAGCAAATTATTTTTCTTGGAAGACTTGGCAGGTATTAAACCAATAGAAAAGATTGGTATTTATAATGGCATGAGTTCCAACATGGTTATAACGAAAGCTATAGGAAAAAGCTAACTTTAGCAAGATAATTGAGGTGCATGCTATAAAATGGTCAAATTATCACGATTTATATTTTTCCACAGTTTTTCTAAATCAAACTATAAAGTAAAAGTATGGGAAAATTAGCCTAGAGTCAACCATTTTCATAATTTTTAAGTGACAAAATCGCCCGAACGATCTAAAATAAAATTTTCACGACAATTACCGTAACAAAATGTTCGATCTACATATTATGCGATTATGTGAATAAATCGTGATTTAATGTTTTGGTGGGATACAATTCTTCCATACACTCTGAAACATATTATGCCATTTATAATGTTCTTTAAAAAAAATTATGAAATTACGACAACAATAATAACAGTAATCACAAAAACTATACATAACAAAAAAAGAGTTTTGTAAGAAAGGCAAGACAAGACGTCGCGTCGTTCGCCCACAACTTTATATAAACTCGATTGATTTTAAACAATATACAGAAATTTGGGTTTCTGATTAGACGTAATAGAAAATTTTTAAATAAATTAGTACTTAAAAAAAATTCGTAATAAATAACAGAAATCGATTATGTTGTTCAAATTTAAACTTTCATATTTGATTCTTACAAATTATTTCTTTAGGTCATTAATAACAGTTTTGTACAACGAAATGTACGAAAAAAAGCTGTGTATATCGAGACATAATTAGGCTTTTAAGGCGATTGTTAAATTACTACCACTTCTATACATACAATTATTGGCAAATTTCGATCAATTACGGCATGCCGCATGATAAACAAGAAATTACGAGTATGGATTTAATGAAAAAAGTTTTGAAATGAATCCCAGTTTCAAACTTGTCAAAAGTTTCAAACTTGTCAAATAAAATTCTGTTTGAATTATACGTCAAACTTTATTCGTGTAATCCCAAACAACTCCATATAATGATTCGTCTGAGTATGTCTCATTTCACTTAAAAATAATTATACAAGTATTCTTGAATTGTCCCAAATATCCATATTCCAGAACTTCTTTCACTTTTAATTCAGTCGTAATCAGTCTTACAGTTTTATGCGTTTAGGCTAATGGTGAAAATCGGTAGCTTTAATGCGCTCCATTACTTCAAGAATTTATCTTCTATAAAAGATTTTACCAATATTGTGTCGATATGATGGCAAAAATGATTTTAAAAACGGGAAAGAGAGGGAGGTCAATGCTCCTTCGACTCGGAGGTATAAGACTACTGGACAGACTGGCTACAGTCCCGGAGGAGCAATGGTCGCAGGAACAGCGGCAGTCTGCTAAGTGGGCTCAAAATTGCATTGCTGATGTGAGCAAAGCACAAAAAGAGCATGGAGGTTTGGATGCCGAGAGAAAACGGCCAAGCTACAGGTGGGCCAGGCACAAAAGTAGCCTAAGCTCTTGAGAGACGTTGCAAAGGAGGGGGAGGTGGTGATAGCCGTCGTGGACGAGAACCATGAGGATGGAAGAATCACCGAGGGAAATGGAGGTTGTTGTTTAAAGCAATCAATCTAATTTTCCTCAGAGTCATTGGACAACATCTGGCGCCATCTCCAATTTGCAGGGACGCGAGATAGCATCAGCGACTGCTGAAGCTGACCGCGTGCGCAGATCAGCGATTGGCCTTCTTAGATAGGAAGGCGATCGAGGAGGTAAGCGAAATATGGCCAGGAGCTAAGCTCAGGGCAATTCTCAAGAAGGAAATACCTAGCAGACCTAAGACAGTGGTCTGGATTCCCACGGAGCCGGCTAACTTGGATGAGTCCCTGAGGATTATCCATTTCTAATCCTGACATTTAGACAGGGATTTGGAAGATCGTAATGCAGGAGAAGCCTAACGGCAGTATCAGACACACCATTATGGTGATCAATAATAAATCCATAGCTCCCCTGGCAAAACCTAAGTGGGTTATAAACTTCAGCTTCGGCTCTGTCACTGTCCAAGTGTTCAGGAAGGGCGAGATCGTGGTAAAAATAATCCCCGAGGAGTGGTATCTCTTTAGTGGAAGTATTGGAACTGGTGGCGAACCTGTGTGACGGGCTAACAGGCGAACTTAGGGAACGGCTGGTCGTTGGCAAGGGAAAGAAGGACACGTCAGACTCTGAGGGGGAGAAGTGGACCTCCTTAAAATTAGATACTGTAGAGGGAGTGAGACGGAGGATACCGTTGACTCCATTGAGTCTAACTAAGCGACGCAGCATGACTGTCGCAGTTAAGGTAAATGAATAATTGTAGCAATGATCAAGTTTGTGCAGATAAACTTACATCACACCAAAGCTGCTTCGGTGGCGCTACTTCTCACACTTGCTAAGTCAAGGGAGGAAATAGTTTTGATCCAAGAACCTTGGATCAAAAATAACAAGATCTGTGATCTGCGAGTTAAGGAGTACACCTTAATTTACGCTTCTGGAACGGAAAAGTGCAGATCATATATACTGGTGGGAAATAAAATAAAATAAATGTACTACTACTTCCGCAGTATTGCAATGCAATGGCCACATAACTGCAGTCTGCATAGCGACGGAGGGGAGGAAGATCTGGCTTGCAGCCGCATACTTGAACCGGGAGATGTCAGTGCCGCCAGATACACTGGGGGCATTTGTCAGTGATGCAGAAAGGTGGAAGGTATGGGAGCTTTCCGATATACTATTACTAGAGCGATATACTATTACTAAAGGGGGACAAGGAAGGCGCAAAGGAATTCGTGGAGGCGTTTTTGTGATAGAATGGAAGGGGTCTCGGAAACCTCGTGCTTAAGAAAGATTCTCTCTACCAGGCCAGCTGTTTTAGGCCATCTGATAAAACCGGATGGCGAATGGACGGTTTCCAGTGAAGAGACTCTTGATCTGTTGATGGAAACTCACTTCCCCAGAAGTGAGGATGTGTAGACTGCGGGGCCTTTGGATGACTGCAGGTCTAGGGATGACTGCAGGGTCCAACTGTTTCGTACAGAAGGTATTTTGAATATACGGAAGATAAAATGGGCTCTTAAATGGTTTAAAATCTTTAAGTCAGCTGGTCCGGATGGAATTGTACCAGCAGAAATTCAGAAGAACTCGGAGGTCTTGCTTCCCTGGCTGGAAGTTATCTTCAAAGGGTGTCCGAAGCTGGGGTACATCCCGAAAAAATGGAGGGAGGCTAGGGTGACCTTCATCCCGAAAACGGGTAGAAGCTCGCACCGCAACCCTACGGATTTAAAACTAATATATGTGTCATGTTTTCTGTTGAAAATCATAGAAAGACTGCTGGATATCCATATTCGTTCGACAATTGTACCCTAAAACTGGGCACAGCCCCAGCATGAGTACCATAAGGGTAAGTCTGTGCGGATACGGCATTACAAATCCTGGTTCGAGGAATTGAGAAGCCACTAGACTTTCAAGAATTCTCGTTGGTGGCGTTTCTTGATATCGAGGGCGCTTTGAATAACGTGAAAATGGAGGCAATTATGGAAGGATTGTTGCGACTTGAGATTGAAAACACAGTAACCAGGCTAATTAATCACTTGCTACGTAGCAGAAGGGTTATAGGTGTGATGGGGAAGTTTCCGTCAGAAGACACGAGGGAGGTGTTCTTTCTCCCCTTCTTTGGAATGTAGTAATCAATGGACTACTATTGGAACAGGTGGGGGTAGGAATAGGTGTGGTTGCTTATGCCGATGACGTAGCAATAGCTGTCTCAGATAAGCACCTGGGTACAATCAGGTGTGTCTTAACGCGTTTTTCCCGGTTCTCTAACAAGCCAAAAAAAAATTCATGAACATAACCCATTAAAATCTAATGGGGCCCACCTACAAAGCGGGGGGTGGGGGACTATTTTTTTGGACTAATGTATTTCCACCGCGGTATGATTAAATTTTGATTATGAATATTTTTTCCGTAGAGTGGCTATTTTTCGAGATATTTGATCGTCTCAGTTTAAAAGAAACACGCGGTATATCATAGGTCCAATAATCGACCAAAGCCACCTGATTACGACCAAAGCCACCTGACCACTTGATTATTTTTT
Source organism: Nephrotoma flavescens (assembly GCA_932526605.1). NCBI lineage: Eukaryota > Metazoa > Arthropoda > Insecta > Diptera > Tipulidae > Nephrotoma > Nephrotoma flavescens. The sequence goes on from OW052220.1 coordinate 235,800,647, forward strand.
GTGGGGTTATTTGAAAGGTAAGGAATATGCGAATCATCCACAAACGTAGGCATGTGAACGAAATTGTGTTTCATCCATAAATAGCATAGAACCACCTTTCCTTATCAATAAAAACTTTTGACTTTCACCCCAAAATGTGTGTTCTATTTAAAAATGGAAAAAAGACTGACAGATGGCCAACTCATTTATGTAGACTAAAAATAATAAAGGCCCAAGGACACTTCCTTGAGGAACATTACAGTCACATGTCAAGTGAAGCTTTTTATACCAGTTAAAATCACAGACTGCTTTCGATTACTAAGGCAGCTTGTTAAAAGTTTGTATGATAGGAAGCCATAAATTTGTAATTTCTGGAGAAGTAAACTGTGATCTATTTACAATCAGAAGCGTTCGAAGATCAAGAAATAAACAAGATATGTATATGTTTTGCCTATATAGTCAAAATTACGATAGATCAAATCAGTAAAAATTGTTAGACCAAATCTGTGTCGAAATCCATACTGACGAAAAATAGAAAAAAATGAATTTATTTAGAAAATCGGTCATCTGGGTATAGAAATAATTTTCTCAAAAATTTTGTCAAATATCTACAAAACTGAAATTTGACGATAATTATTAACTAGTTTGGAATTTTCAGACTTAAAGATTAGAATCACTTTACCAATTTTAAGATTATCATGGTAAACACCGTTTTCGAAAACTACATTTAAATAGATCAGCCAGTAATTGTGAAAAAATAGCGAATAATTCTTCAGAACCAGATTACGAATGTTATCATAACCACCACCCTTTGAATTAGTGACAGTTGAAATTAAATTCGATGTATCGCTGCAGGAAGTGGGCGGAAAGAAACTTTACTTTTTTTATTTGAAAATTACGAATTTTTGTATTTCAATTTTGTGCTTGAGTGAAAATGGTGACGGCCATTAACACGTCTTCCCAGAGATTTGTACTCAGGTTCTGATAGAATCTTAAATAGGTGGCTATATTGCTCATCCAACCAGCCGATGAGAATCGATCCGCTAACCAGGACATTAAATTTATTACGAATTTTTGTATTTCAATTTTGAGATTGAGCAAAAAATGCAAACGTGTTAATGACCGTTAATGGCCTCCCCAGAGCTTTGTACTTAAGTAACAATAGCACCTGAAATAGGGTGTTCAATTCCTCATCCAATCAACTTAACTGAAACTTCCTATCCTGGATAATAAATTTGTAACGATTTGTTTGTATTTCGATTTTGAGTTTGAGCAAAAATGGTAGAAACGCCTTCCCATGCGTTCCCTGAGGTTTGGGCTCAGGTTCCGTTAGTACCTGAAATAGGTTGTTAATTATTCAACCAGCCTAAATTGAAGTTCCTAACCAGGACAGCAAACTTATAACAAATTTCTTGTATTACAATTTTGGGTTTGAGTGAAAACGGTGAAAAGCCATTAGCATACCTTCCAGAGATTTGGACTCAGGTTCTGATAGTAATTGAAAAACTTTATTACAATGCTCATCTACCCAGTCTAGTTGGAACTTCCTAACTAGAACAGCAAATTTCTAACGAATTTTTGTATTTCAATTTTGAGTTTGAGTGAAAATGGTGCACGGCCATTATCACGCCTTTCCTGACATTTGTACTCAAGTAACGGTAGCACCTAAAATAGGTATGTTAAATTGCTCATCCAATCAGCCTAATTGGAACTTCCTAACCTGGATAGTAAATTTGTTACGATTTGTTTGTACTTCAATTTTAAGTTTGAGTGAAAATGGTAAACGGCTATAACGTGATTTCCCAGATATTTGAACTTAGGTCCCGTTAGCACCTGAAATAGGTTGTTATATTGCTCATCCAACCATTCTAATTGGAATTCCCTAACCAGGACAACAAAATTGTTATCAACTTTTGTATTTGAAGTTTGAGTTTGAGCGAAAATGTTGAATCGCCATTAGCAGGCTTTCCCAGATGTTTGGACTTAGGTTCCGATAGCAATTCAAACAGAATGTTAAATTGTTACCAAGGATTAGGATTTTTAGGATTTGTATAAGTACACGTGTGGGAAAAAAATACAAAATCGGCATACGCAAGTCGCGACAACATATTCAAAAGGTCTAAAATATAAGGTAGTTTTACTAATTTTACCATTTCTAAGCAGTTCAAGGTCAAATTGATTTGGTCAACACGTTCTCATATAGCTATTCAACATAAACTTTGACAATAAAAGCGAAGGTTCAACGTAACAAGTACACCAAAATTCTACATTGCATTATTGCAGATGCATTGCATTATTGCACTGCCCACGGATTAGACACTTCCATGTAATAATTTATTTTTCATTTTGATTATCTATTCCATTTTAATTTATTCAATTCCTACACCACCAACGTATTAGTGCATAACATAAGCAACAACAAAAATTACCTAAGCTCATATAGCTAAAAATACGTTTGGTATAATAAAACGCTAATCTTGGAGACGATGCACACAGTTTAATGAACTCTTCTGTATATCCATTCACTCATCTTGCCGTTTTATTTTTTTTTTGTAATTTTCTTTTGAGTGGATTTTGTAATTTCTCAATATTGTGTCATTGAATATCGTTAACATGAACTACAAAATATAAAAATAAAAATAAAAACACAGATGAGGTTATGCGCATTAATATTCGATCTTTAAAACTCAAACTATTAGCAAAGCTCAGATTTGATTTCAAATTTATTAGGTTGATGGTATAGTTAGAAATTAAGAGAATTATGCAGATTTTTAAATTTGCAACTGTAAAATGGTGTGGTGTGCCAGTTGACAGATTTTGGTCAAACATATCGATCGCCTATTAATCGTACAAACAACTCGAACTCGATATATACGGAAAAAAAAATTGGCAATGTGTGTAAGACGTTACATCACCATTTACCGCGCTAATTCCATCAATGAATAAACTTCCTAACAATTTCTATCTACAGTAAAATACACATATACGCTTTCATAATAAATATGCGATTTATAATAATTAATTTGATTGAAATCTAGTTTTAATTAAGCTGTAATTTTAATTATATATAATTAATTTGTGCTTACTGTTGAGACGTGCTCGTAATGTAATTTTCCTTTAATTGCGTAATGTCCAGATTGAGATGCCGGTAGTCGCATAATATGATAAGTTTAATGTTAAAGGTGTTTAATGTTCACTAAGGTTTAATTTAATTTATAGAACTAGTCGGGTGGTGTTTTATAACCTTGCATTGGGATTTCTTTCTTAATCTTCTGCAATATTTTATTGATTTAAAGTGACCCCTGCCCTTTTGACACCGCATCCAAAGGTTTGATAAAAATAATGATTGAAATCGTTTGCTCGCAGCATTGCTCACATAGTTTTCTTTGTTTGGTCATTTACAATTTAACCGTAAAAAATTGATTGAATAGTGAGAAAATTATAATGAGGGTGCGACATCTTTGGGTCCATTTTTGAACTCGCGGTTATTTAGCTGCTCGTAGCTCTAATATCATCTATCAAATGACGAAGCTCACTTTCACCTCGGTTATGTGAACATGCAAAATTTCCGTATTTGGGTCACATAAATCCATACGTGACAATTGAGAAGGCGCAATACCCCCAAAAGGCATCCTAGGGTCTTTCTTCGAAAATGAGCAGCCCTAACAGTCAATGGCAACGGAAGTTAGCATTTTCGGTGCCATACCTATAGGCACTTTTAGGAAGCACTATTAGAAAGACCTAGCTAGGTATGTCCACTAACTGTTGGTATCTAGAAAATTAAATAGAAAGGAAATGTAAAGCAAATATCACTGTTTCGTTCACCAATGGTGAACAAGCAGATGATAGAAAAAGTTTGTTTGCATTTGGTGCCTGTTCTAGTAGCCTGATTGCAGTACTCGCGTTGCTTGTTTAGCAAATTTTTATTCTCGTATACAGAAATCAAACATTTTAAGCCCTATATGCAAAAATGTGTAATTAGAATATTATTCGAAAAGTTATTTAGTAATATTTTAGTCAATGTAGCACTTTTTTGACGTTAATTTGGCAGTAATCGAAAATAATAGTGCGAGCAACACAGCTCATGGCGTAGGCGTGGGGTTATCAGGCATAATAATGTACAAAAATGAAGTATAGCATCGTGCGACTCAGGGACAGCCGGGTCTCTCCAAATGACACAAAGTCGCTATTTTGCCACAAATGGTAAGGGTATCTCCCAACAGACTCAGTCCAGTCGCGAAGGGTAATAATTAAGAATCCCCACATTAGACAATCTGACAGCTTACACTGTCAGATGGCCAAGTGGAAATTGTAAAGTCCTTACGCCGTCCCCGAATGAACAATACATATATGCTGGACAGCATCCGACCCTGTGACAACCAGTCAAGAGAAAGAGTGGGAGTGATTGCCAAGCCTGTAGTGAAGTGGTACACCGGCACGAAGAGAAATCTGATCTCCATCATACGTTAATTTAGTATATGTTAGTAAAATTACCAAAAGAAGCAAAACAAAATTTAAAAAAAACCCAAAACAAAATATCGGTGCGGTAGACGTACGAGAATGTAACTCGATCCATAACATGTGTAACAGAATGGTTCAGAAACCATTCCGCAGATTCATCTACGTATGCAGAGGCCGCCTCTCTCACGGTGATTTTACCGACTAGATCTCAATGTTTTATTGGTACGTGGGGAAGTTGAGGCTTGCACACTCCTGGCAAACACCGTCGAATATCAAAACAGAAAATAAAAGTAAGTACTGAAACTAAATTACACCAAAATTACGTCGGCCGAAATTTGAGGAAAGAAAATAAAGATAATTATAACGGGAAAGAGTGTGCCCACTCAGGAACGATCGAGCTCCCCGAACAATACGTACTGAGTCAGTTGAAAAGACCCTCCCGAATGTCCCATCGATTCCTAAAGGCCCACAATTCATTTTATATTTGACTAAATAAACATTAGAAATCAGAACAATGACCAACGGGCAAACGAAAACGGGAATTATAATAACTCTGACACACACGGTTAAAATAAAATCTTTACTTATTCATAAATCTGAATGTTTCCGCAAAAAAATTAAAATCACAAACGAAATTAAAGAGAAAGGAAGAACACGTTCAATTTAATGCAAAAACGAATCACAGTTACTCAACATCCGTATTCACACACCACGCGTCCTATTACACGTGAAACTTCCACCAAAAAAAAATAGAAAAATATATGATCGATGTAATCGAGCCGCAGGTGATGCCAAAACCGGACCGTTGCGGCCCGGTTGTGCCGATACTCGCGCCTATAATTTCCACTTTGGGCTCCAAAATAAGAGAATAGCCTCAACTTGCCATCCGTATAGGTTGCGGTATTCACTTGATTACTGATGTACCCGTTATACTGTAGTATCCGTGCCGGCCGCCTTACCAGACTGTATTGCGGCTTACACGCCGAAACAATTAAAATTTGTATGCCCCGTTGGGCAACCGGTATTGGTTTGAAATTTGCTCATGTACCAGTGCAGTACACCAACCAACCACAGCAAGTTCGGTGTAACTCAGCGAAATTCACCACGTAATCACAAACCACTCTCAAAAATGGGATAACTACATAAATTAAAATATTTTTTTTTTTTCATAAAAATGAATTCCTGTTTGTTTGTTTGTTTGTTTGTTTGTTCCGAATGGGCGCCTCAGCCGCTCAACCGATCGCCATGAAATTTTTACCATGTACAAGTTGCATATCCAGAACCAACCTTATGATATTTTAAAAGGGGCTGGATCCCGGGGGTCTAGGGGCTGCGGTTCAATTTTTTTCGAAAATTTTAATTTTCTTTAAATTTTTCCACGAAAATGAGTTTATGGAGCTGGTTATATGAAATTACTGACATGTTCGAATCCGAGGGGCCCAGCCCTGGATCAAAAATTAATTTTTACATGTATATAGATACAAATATTTAATTATTCCAAAATGACTTCTCAGTCGGTCAACCGATCGACATGAAATGTTTACCATGCAAATATTGCATGGTGAGGATCAATCTTACGATATTGTGAAAGAGGGTGGACCCCGGGGTCTAGGGGCTGTGGTACAAATTTTTTCAAAAATTTAAATTTTTTTAAGAGAATGAGTTTTGGAAAGGGGTTATATGAAATAAAAGACACGTTCGAATTCGGGGGGTCCGCCCTTGGATCAAAAATTCATTTTTACATGTAAAGATACAATTATTTGATTGTTCTGAAATAACGCCTTAGCCGCTTTACCGATCGCCATGAAATTTTTACCATGTATATGTTGCATGTTCAGGACCAAGCACACGGCGATACTTTTAAGTGGGCTGGACCCTAGGGTCTAGGGGCTGTGGTACAAATTTCTTATCAAATTTCAATTTTTTTAAGATTTTTTGACGGGAATGACTTTAGGAAAAGGGTTATATGAAATTAGTGACATGCTCCAATCCGGAAGTCTGCCCTGGATCAAGAATTCATTTTTACATGTATGTATAGATACAATTGTTTATATGTTCAGAAATAGCGCCTGAATATCCCCGAAAGATGTACCAGGAAACACAAACTGGTGACGACGGATATCCACAATACCGGAAACGAAAACCCGATGACGGAGGACACACAGCCACTATCAAAGTAAACAATGTGAATCATGAGGTAGATAATAGCTGGATTGTTCCTTACACTCCGTTACTGTCAAAAATATTTAAAGCCCATATTAACGTTGAGTACTGCAACTCGGTTAAGTCAATTAAATATATATGTAAATACGTCAACAAACGCAGTGATATGGCAAGTTTTGGACTTTCGAATACAAATTCACAATTCGATGAAGTCACGCAATTTCAAATAGGACGTTACATCAGCAGTAATGAAGCTGTCTGGCGAATTCGGAGTTTTAATATTCACGAGCGTTATCCAACAATTGTACATCTCAGTGTACACTTAGAAAATGGACAACGAGTTTACTTTACGGAAGAAAACCAGTTACAGAGAGCTGCGCAGCCAACGAATACGACATTAACAGCCTTTTTTCAATTGTGCGGAACAGATTCATTCGTTAAAACGTTGTTGTATCATGAAGTTCCAAAATATTATACATGGAACACGTCGAAGAAGAAGTTTTTCAAAAGAAAGCAAGGCACAATTATTAGGGAGTATCCTGGAATACGTGGTTCTGATGCCTTGGGTCGAGTTTATAATGTTCATCCTAACAATACGGAGTGTTATTTTCTGAGAATGCTGCTTCATGAAGTAAGAGGACCAACATCTTTTCAAGCACTGAGAACTGTAAATGGCGAAATATGTCAAACCTACAGAGAGGCATGTCTTAAACTGGGCTTACTTGAAAATGATGAACACTGGGATAGAACACTGACCGAAGCATGTCTTATGTGTCGTCCAGCACAAATACGCAAGCTCTTTGCAATCATATTAACAACATGCATACCTTCCGATCCTAAAGGTCTTTGGGAAAAGCACAAAGAAAGCCTTAGTGAAGATATACTTTGACAAGCACGTAGAACAATTCCCGATATGGAAATACAGTTTTCAGCAGACATATTTAATGAAGCACTTATATTACTCGAGGATGCATGCTTATACATTAATAACAAAGTCATTTCCCAACTTGGGTTGCCAGCACCGACACGCCATGGAAACATTGTTCGTGATAGAGATCTATTACGAGAACAAAATTACGACGTTGGTCAGTTACGAGTTTTCGCTGTTTTTCGCTTTTTTCAAAAAAGTCTCTTAGTGGATGATCAAAGACAGGCATACACTAAAGTGATGCAATACATAGCAAACGGTAACGGAGAAATTATTTTTCTTGATGCACCCTGAGGCACTGGAAAATATTTCTTCTTAATTTGATACTTGCTGAAGTAAGACAGCAGAATACAATCAGCCTCGCTGTTGCATCATCTTCAATTGCATCCACTTTACTCGATGGAGGACGCACAGCACATTCAACGTTTAAACTACCATTGAATTTGAATCAAGCGGATAATTTTTCTTGCAATATAACACGAAATTCGGGAATTGCCACGTTATTAAAAACATGTAAAATCATTATTTGGGATGAATGTACCATGGCACATAAAAAGCATTTGAAGCGGTTGATCGTACTTTGCGCGATTTGCGACAAAATAACCGACCAATGGGAGGAGCTCTAACACTACTAGCAGGTGATTTTCGTCAAACTTTGCCAGTCATTCCACCCCGCTGATGAACCTAATGTCTCATCTTTGGAAACACGTTACGAAAACCACATACTATCTACAAACATGCGTGTGAATTTACATCACGATGGTACAGCTAAAACATTTGCTAGGCAGCTTTTGGACATGGGTAACGGGAAATTGCCAAATCACCCTGTAACATGTGAGATTTCTGTTAAAATGCAATCAAAACTATACTTACCAAACTTCAATAATTAGGTGGTCATCGCTGTATTATTATCTAGATGAGGATTAAAATTAATAATAATTAATTAAGTATTTAAAGTTAAATGAAGTACTTACCGAGATATTTGATATCCGTAACTTTGACGACGTTGTTTTGATTATGTTTTGACACTTGTCGTCCATCATTGAATGAATACACTCAAGGAAAATGGAATAGATCAACACTACCATTGCGCCATATTATACACAGTGACGAACACGCGTATTACAACACCAAATAATGCAGAAACCGGAAAAAGGCAAAACGTGAAATTAAAAATCCTTTTTTTTCGATCTCTTGGATTTTGGACTTCATCGAAACCAGACGTGGTGTTTGTATAAATTAAAATAAATAATCAAACCGTTTTATATTTTTTTGTGATCTTATTTTCATCTTCTCCCATTAATTCTGTTCCGTGGTTTTTTCAAGTTAAATTGAAGGTCAAAGTTAAACGAATCGTTCAGATGGTGTAACTCCCCTGACATAGCGTATTAGGCAAACAAACAATTCTGCAAATAAAAGCTATTGTCGCGGGAAAAGCTGGTTTCGTGTTGGCGACCACGCCTTGGAAACAAAACTACGGTTAGTCAGTAACCAAATTTTTTTTTTTTGTACTTTTCTGTTATCTATCTGTTTATAAAAATGACAATTCTGAAAGTTTTGGTCAGTTGATGTTGAGTATCGCGCGTAGAATATACTTTCGGTTTAAGAAAAACATTCGTGTCTTAACCCATTAATATCAAAAAAATTGTTTTAAAATTCTAGAACTCTTCTTTTGAAATAAATTATTCTGTTTAAATAAATAAACTTTTTAAATTTAAAAGTATTTTATAAACCATTTTATAAAATGTGTTATTAAAATAAAAAAAACTATTTCTTAGTTTGTAAAAATCTGATTTAATTTCAAAAAAATCCTTTCTAAATTCAAAAAAATTTATAACTTTTAGAAATTAAAAACTTCGTTTTTTAATTTTACAAACCAAAATTTTTTTCAGTGGCAGTTATCTCGTATGGTACCATATTGAAATCTCATCCATGAAGGCATATAAAAGTCTTCCATTGTTGTCTCATCGCCCTCAGGTAGTTTCCAGTCAATATTGGCATGCTGTTGATAATTGCTCCGTCCTTCCGCACTGGATGTTTTGCAGGCTTGATTTGCAGCATAATCTTGCAGCTACTTCAGTTGATGCTGCTACCTTCACGGACGTACTACTAAAGACATCAATTCCTACATATAAAGTGGAAAAGAGGCGAACCTGATATTGCATACATAATGGAATGGAAAAGTAATTTATTCAAAATGTCGTCGAATACTGCTCCCAGTTAAAATTCAATTGCAAAATACTGCGGATAACGAAACATTTTTAAATAACTTAGTGCTTAACCAATGTAATTTGGTAAATTAATTAATTTGTTTCGATACATTATAAAAAATAGGCAAATAAAAAATTTAATTGGATTTAATTCCAAAACACATATTGAGAATATCTATTGCACTAACACCTCCACCATGTGAATTACCTGAAACTAGAAATCTAGTAAATTTTATTAATTAATACACCGTTAACTAAACTCAAAATAATTATTATTATTAAAAATTAATTAAATTTCAAGGAAACTAATAAAACTAAAAGGAGATGGAAATAACTGTAATACTAATTATTAGGTAGCCAAAATGTAAATGTATAGTCAAAATGAAATTAATTTGGAATTTAAATTTAAATCGCATAAAGGGTGTTTTTTTAAAGGTTCTCAATTTTAAATTTAAATAGAACAACATTCGCCGAATGTGGCGTTCAATCGTCTCTGGTTTATCGGCGTAGACAATTAACTTAACATATCTCCAAAGAAAATAATCTAATGGAGATAGATGACACGATCCCGGTGGCTTGTGGTGTTTCTTTGAGTAAATTGATTGTATCCCGCACTGTGTATCATGTGGTACCGTCCTTGGATCAAGTTTGGAACAACATATCAGCAAGATTTTTGCCAGCCAATTGAGGTACAAAAAACTTAGAAATCGTGTCCTCCCCGTTGACTATATCATTCCGCCCATCATCGTTTTTGAAGAGATATGGACAAATGATTCCACCTGCTCATAAAGCGCACCAAACAGATGATTTTCTCTGGATGTAATGGTATTTCGGCAAAGGCTTGTGGATTATCTTCACTCCAATTCCGACCATTCTGTTTATTAACGTGTACCCATTCAACCAAAAGTGAGATTCAACGCTGAACAAAATTTTGTTTGGAAAATCAACATCAATATCAAATTGTTATTTTCTGCACAAGTTGAATTTTGTAAGCCCATTGGACGTCTTACTGGATGCGTTTTATCATTTAGATTTTAGAGTATATACGTGGTGCGAAAACGATCCATAATTAACCGAATTATCCGCCCTGCGATGAACGATCAGGACGACCGTAAAATGGACGTAATTCACTATGAGTGTAACGAACAGAACCATTATTTTGAAAAAAATTTCAACAATTTGTAAGCGTTGCTCTACCGTGAGTCTATTCATTATGAAATGGCAAATCAAACCAATGACAAAGCAAAGGTCAGCTGTCAAATTGCTTTTCAAACAAAACAGTGTTGCCAACTTAAACATGTGAACCTCTAAAAAACACCCTTCACGACAAGGCGAACGTATACTGAACTTGCCTTCAACTTCATTAAGTTGCAAAGTGCTGCCAATTCATTTAAACTTTAAACCGTTTATTGTAACATTTATATCGCACCCATTAATTTGCATGTCTTCTTTAATCAACAAACCGCAGCAGAAAAAAACCCACTCGCACTCATGAGTTATTAATTCATTTTTAAATTTAAATTATGGAAAATTAATAATTTTATTTATGCAGTTGTTTGGAAATAAAGTGAAAAAAATTAATTAACACCAAAACCAATAAGATTAAAGCGAAAGTAATTTTTTGTTTGTTTCGGAATGGACTCGATTAAAATAATTCGTATCTTTTTTGCGTAACACTGTAGATTTGGAAAATCATTAATTGGTCAGCAAACAAAATTATGCTACTAATCTAATTTGATCAAACGCTTAATTATGTTATCCCTGTAACGCCTAAAGCTTTGTATACAACTCCGTATACAACAAATAAAATTGTTTCTCAATGGTGATCGTCGCTTGCATTGTTGTGTGAGATTATGGTCGATTGGTTTCACTGCCATTATATGAAAAGTGATTTAAAAGTGAAACTAATATATTTTATGTAGATTTATGTTTATATGTTTTGCGTAGCATATGTAAGTCGCTATTGGGATCGAGCATCATCAACAGTAAAATACAAAAAATAGAAAATTACAATGGCGCAGGTGCTTTGAATTAACGGTGAATAATAAATTGTCTAGACCAGTGTTTTCGAAGCGATGATCCACGGACCCCTGATATAATATGCTCGATTTTATAATTAATTGACCACATGAATGACTTAAGGTCGGTATATCAACATAATCGAAAAACCTACAGAGCAAAATTGCTGTAACATGCCGTTTAGTAACTGCGATCGATCGCTAAATCATAGCAAATTTAATTGCGATCGCCTATCATTCTGCATGCACTCTTTATGCATGCATCAATGCATTAATCAATTATAGATCTTATGTAATACTTTCTCTAAATCCAAAGCACACCGCCGTTACTTCTCGTATGCATTTATGAACATCTTTATTGTTATTTTCTTTTTAACTGTTTCTTTCGTTTCTGTTTTGATCATTTTTTACACTTAACGAATGAGTTCATTCAATGATCAGGTAGCTAGCTGTATGTAATTTTTGTATGTGTAAGTTTTGCCAATTTAATTTTTTTTTATGCCTTGTACATGCTATATACATTGTGATATACATATAAGAAATCGAATATACGGCAAGACGCACGGCGATGATCATTATGAAATGATTTAACAAAAATGATCGTGTAACATGATTATTAAGACGGACTGTGTGGTATTGAATTTTAAACCAAAATTTAGAATGGATTTTTCCATGCTTGGATTATATCGATCAATTTTGATTTCTACTACTTATGTATAATGCTTTTTACCGACATATATGATTATGAATAATTACTGACCGACGCAGCACGGCTATTGAAATGAAAGTGAAATGGTGCAAGATATCGATCATACGTCATATTATACGGTTTGCATAAATGTGTTAGCTCGGTGGGATTTAATTATGTAAAATTAGCGGGTGTAAAGTATATACATAATATGGCTTAAAAGCCCTAGATAGCAAACATAATTTACGAAATATATAATTAACCACCTTCCACCACGTTTTATAATCCCGCAATACATTGTTTTTAACTATAGCACATACCCGTATACCTTATTCAGTTCAAACAACAATTTTTCGTGCACCAGTTAACATTGGTAAAGTACAATATAAAATTGCATTAAAGAGATTTGTAAGACATTTGCAGCAGTCGGTAAGGGCGTTAACGCACACACAAATAGGAAATACAATGTCACTGAAGTTGGGAGATTTGCGTGATCGCAATGTTGCACCAGAAGTGCCCTTGGCCACTGCCTTAAGGGATCCATAAATTAGGATGAATAAATGAATGCGTGTGAAATACGTCCCAAAAAAAATCCCAAATTTGCTGCCTACAACAAATGTTGCATGTGTGAAAAACGTCCCAAATCCCAAATTTGTTGCCAAATCCCAAAAATATAAGAATTGATATGGGATAAAAATAAATGATAGATTTTCAGCGCGTTATTTTGTAAAAGACCCTTTATTTATATCGCCGATCCCAGGAATCGTTCGATTCGTTCGTCCCGTTAAGAGAACGTATCATAAGCATTCCGGAAAGTCTACCCACATGTCAATCGTTCGAAATTTGTTGAACATGTTTGTTAACTGAAACTCGTTCCAAAATCCGATTGGTTTTGAAACGTTTATTGCATGCAACAAATTTGGGATTTTTTTGGGGACATATTTTACTAAAAAAATGCAAGAATTTTCATTTGCGTGTGTGATGGAGCTGAGATGGAATATCCACCGTCTGAGTATAAGCACTTCGAATCATTGAGAAGTGGTTTTAAAGAGTTGCTTATGTAGTAATCTTCATTTATCTTAGTGCTTATGGTTCAGCACCAAGGGAGCGCCAATCCTACACCGACACAGGATGGGAATTCCCCCCCCCCCCCTCATCATACCAAACCCGGAAACTTTAACAATTCATTTTTTTATTTAATTTAGACCACAAAACACAAAAAAAAATCAGAAAACACCACTTCCCTAAAGAGAAAAAAATAATGAAGGAGAGAACGAAACCAATACACATAGCGAGCGCGCGACCTACCACCGAAAATTTAAAAAATTAAAATAAAAAATTGAAAATATAAAAGATAAAAAGAAGAGAAGAAAAAAGAAAAAAATAAAATAAACAAAATTGTACCTTAGTTCAAAAAAAAAATTTCCAAAAAAGGGTTGTGGCCTTGGTGCCGTTGCGGTTGCGGGGCCTCTCCCCGATACGAAAACGAATAGCCGGTTGGCCACCCGTCGTCGTTGCGGGGCCTTTTCTCGATACCCAAATGAATAGCCGGTTGGCCACCCGTACGCTGCGGGGCCTTTCCCGATACCAGTAATAACAAATGGCCTCACCTGGCCACCTGTAACTAATGGGTTGGGCTCGGGCTCACCAAAACCCGTATATAAATTCTCGTCAGGGCAACCTTTTTGCTTTAATATATGTGATCTTAAACTTCCGTTTGGCGTTGGATCGCCTTGAACCGCTGAATGGCATCAACTGGCCACCCGTTATCACAACACCCGTTGGTACGTGGTACCGTTACTAATTATCCCACCACCAACGTTCCCGCTAAGCTGGGCACACGGGCGGCCGCCCAGATTTAAATTGTATTTTGCCCATCATAATTTTTAGTCCGCCCATCTGCAATATTGCTAACATTTTTTTCGTGTTAATTACAAAATTTAAAAATTTGTAAATTTACTCCATTTACTGTAATGACAAAACAAAAATTAAATGTAAGCTCAAGCTCCACAAATATATTATTAAGGACGAAGCTGTAACTACTATGGCTTGAAAATCTGAAAATGAACAAGCATATAAATAACATATGGGGGTAGATACTCGATCGGCTAGCAAGCAAGCAATTTGCTAGCCAAAATCCAGGCTACTCAATCAATTTTACCAAGAAAATTTGAATTTCAAATTACATTTCTTATAAAATTTTTGTTTTTTTTTTTTTTTGCAATTGCACAGTAAAACAATACAAAAATTTGCCGTGCAATCGCAAAAAAATCAAAAATTTTATAAGAAATGTAATTTGAAATTCAAATTTTCTTGGTAAAATTGATTGAGTAGCCTGGATTTTGGCTAGCAAATTGCTTGCTTGCTAGCCGATCGAGTATCTACCCCATGATCCATTAAAAAAACACCCAGTCGCAAGTTCTTTACTTGTCACCACCAGGAATCGAACCCGGGACCGCCGAATAACAGACCCCCGAACAAACAAGACGGCTTCAAAATTTAGAGTAGAATGGTTAAATGAACTCGTTAAAACAAAAAGCTATATTATATGAAATTTCGAGTTATCAAATTGAAACAAGCGATGTACTTTGTAAAATATGTATTGAAGCAAAAGCTGACAGTGATTTTTATAAAAGGGAAAAATCGGAAATTATATTACAAAACGTGGATTCCATAGTGAAACAAATTTTTCCAGTAGAAAATACTGGGAAACCGAAAAGAGAAGAGTACATATATTTAAATCACGTTAGAGCGACAAAGACAGCAACTTTTGTTTATTTTTTTATAGCACAATTTATAGTCAAAATAGTGACAGGTTGGGGCATATAACTAAAAAAATTGAAAATAAACGAGTTTAACAAAATAGAAAATTTTCAACAATTTGAACGTAGTGGCACAAACAAATAATACTTTACATTTTTCTCTTGACATTTTATAGTAATATTTTTTCAACCATAAAATTGGCGTAGTGTGCGAAAAATACTTCTCATTACATACTATTTTTTTAAGGTGTGTTAAAAATGTTGCCATAAAAAGTATTGAGTTTAATACTTTTCATGGCAACATTATCCTAATTTATACGTGGATTCCACGGTGAAACAAATTTTTTTCAGTAAAATATAGTGGGAAATCGACAGAGAATAGTATATTTAAATTACGTTAGAGCGTTAAAGACAGCAACTTTTGTTTGTTTTTTTATAGCAAAATTTTAACGAAACATAAAATTTTCAAAAATGTATGTTACCCTACCTCCTTTCTGAACGTGTTGTATCTAGCAGCACAAAAACTAATAGCGAGTTCCACTTCTTCTTGAGATTTCACTATAATACTTTTCCAACCATAAAATTGTCGTAGTGTGCGAAAAATATTCCTCATCGCACATTATTTTTTGAACGTGTATTGAAAATGTTGCCATAAAAAGTATTGAGTTTCATACTTTTTATGGCAACATCTTCCCCACTTATTCTATTATTTGCCAGTAAATTTTACTGAACAATTTTTTTGATTCTCTCTAACATGTAAAGGATTTATATTTTTATCTCGTGTTAATTTTACTGCAAAAATTTGTTTCACTGTGAAATTCACGCATTAAAGTTTTTTTAAATTTATTTTTAAATAAAATTATATGTAAAAATTATTGTATTGTAATTTTGTTAAGTTTTGCTCGAAATTTGCTAAATTTAAAATACTTGCCCACAATGCAGTTATGCCACGCATGATTTTGAATAATTAGAGGGAACGTTGCCCACCACTCATACCAGCAAATAAAATCGTATATCGCAAACAAATAAAATCGTGTGTCACTTAGATGCCACCAGGCCACTAATTTCTGTATCTCGTGTAGCAAATAGTTTACGCCGCGATAGATTTATTCTCCCGTTTCTCCAACGCACCCAAGGGCAAAATTCCTTTCAATTCAATTACCGTAAACAATAATTCCATAAAGATTTGTACATCAGGCTCAATCCATAACTAGGCACAAAATACGAGAGTCTCTTTACCAATCCTACAAACGGAGCCATTTTACTATACACACGGATTTAATGTGTTCAACCCAAGACATGTGCGTATCAAAAGTTACTCCTAAGTCTTGAAATATTCAACTCGTTGACTTCTTTATATCTAATCCTGACCTTATAAAATTTTTCATTACAATCTAACACCTGAAAAGGTCCTTCAGAGGAGGCTGAAGTGACGCCCGCACTGCCTCAGTACATACAAACACCTGTGTACAATTACCCAATTCCTTGAATATACAAATGAATTAGCTTTATTATGGTGAGCAGAAGGCACTGGCTTAATAGCTTTAAAAATAAAATCTAAGTCCTATTTTGTAAATCACTTTGTAATTCTAAGATACACTAACGAAATCCCCAGGCAAAATCAGAGTTTCGCCATACACTAACTCTGCTGAAGTACACTTAAAACTTCCCGGGCTGCTGTTCTCAAACCTAGTAATACAGTTGGTAACACCTTTGTCCGCTGTTGTCGACCGTGACACATTGTTGCAGTCTTAAGAGTACGATGCCATCTTTCAATAATCTCGTTTGGCTGAGGATTGTAAGCGGAAGTTCGTTTCCGTTTGAATCCCATTAAAACTGCTAATTCCCTAAATAACTCAGACTCAAATTGACGTCGTTGATCAGTAACCACATATGAGGGAGTGTCAAACCTTGTTTCTGCTTTAATATCAGGCAATGGAATTGCTTCCGCAAAACGCGTAAATCTGTCTATAATAGTCAGACAGTAGCGCTGATTTCCTGAAATTGGCAAAGGTCCGATCAAATCTATATGAATTTCTTCAAATCTTTTTTCTACTAATTGGATCTGACTCAACGGTGATTTGACGTGCCGGCTGATTTTACATTCCTGACATGCTGTGGCCGGATATATGCCTAATATCAGTCGTAAACTAACTTATAGTCCAGGTGACGATACTGGTGAGGCGATGCTTTCTTCAAATTTTGGCAAAATGCAAAAATTAAAGGTTTGTAATCAGTGTATAGGACAAACTGAAGTCCTTCCAACAAATACCTAAAATATTTAATCGACGAATACGCAGCCAACTCCCTATCGTACGTGCTAGAACGCTTTTGTGCTTCAGAAAGCTTTACGGAATAGAATCCTCGGGGCTGAAACTGCCCGTCGACCGTTGTATAACTGCACCTATAGCAAAATCAGACGGATCGACCATGATGCACCAGCGGTGCATTACAAGATGGATGGGACAATATTGTTGCGTAAGTAAGATCTTGTTTCGCCTTATTAAACGCTAAGTTCGATTGTTCATCCCATTCAATTTTTCGTTTATCATTTCTCTTTGACCCTTTTAGGAATTGATTAAGTATAACTTGGCTCCCAGCTTAAACGAACCTACGATTAAAATTTAACATCCCGAGAAATCGTTTCAAGGCCTTTATCGTTTCCGGTGGCTTGTATTCGTTAATTGCTACAACCTTATCCGTGTCTGGTTTAATACCCAATTGACTAACTATATGACCGAGAAATTTTACCTCGGGCTTTGCAAAAACACATTTCCCCAAGTTAATTATTAAACCCCATAGTCACTTAAACGTGAGAAAACAATTTCGATATGCTTCAAATGTTCTTCAAGGCTTTTAGAAGCTATGAGATGTAAATCGTCGCAAACGAAATCCAATCCATCCAAAACTATATGTATAAACCTTTGAAATGTCTGGGCCGCATTTCGCCATTTCGCACCCCGAATGTCTTTCGGTTAAATTCAACGACCCAAAAGGTGTACAAATTGTCGTCTTGGGAATATCACCTGGTTCCACCACAACAGCGTTGTAAAAATACTACAACCGTCTAACTGAATATGCGGGATTGCATAAATGTCTGGAACTGTGCAAGCATTCAACGCCCGGTAACCCCCATGGTCACCAAGAATCATCCTTCTTCGACACCATGTGTAGATCACTAGACCTTTCGTCCATGTCAAACTAGGGTATTGTAGTTTGATAAAACGATCGAATTCGTTTTTGACCGCAAACATTTTCTCGATCGACAGTCTACGAACTTTGGCTTAAACTGGACGGCCTATAGTTTCGATATGATGTGTTACAAGGCATCTGTTACATTTTCGATGTTTCGATAGTTATTGGTCTATACTTTTTTAACAAGGAATACACTACAGAATTTGACACGACAAACAAAGAATCTGACGGACATGAAATAAGTTTTCACTTTGCGAGTATTGTGGAAGAAGGATCAATGAGACGACGATTTTTTATGTCTATTAATAATCCAAAATTTCCTAAAAAATCTGCACCTAATATGGGTCTTGATACGTCCGCTAATATGAAAGTCCATGTAAAGGATTTCTTTAATCAAAAATCTAAATTTAACGTTAATGAACCATATTTTCTAATTGCGGTATCGTTCGCAGCGAAAAGTAGACAATCTTTTTTCCAAAAAATAAATTTCGTAATGCCTGATCAGAAAGATCGTTGTTACTAGTCATGCCCCTTAATAATCGTTGAAGACGTGCCGCGTCTGACTCGTTAAATCATAATTAATTTGCTGCGAATAGCAGAATACTTCTTCGTGTCCGGTGGATTCTCAAGTATGTCACCTACGATTTTTAGATATTTTTCGTCAAGAACCCATACCACATAATAAAATTTAGTCTGATCCTCTATGAAACTTTGGATGGCCTCGGTTAATTTATTTACCGGGGTATGAATGTTTAGGTCCTCCTCAATAAAATGTACTTTGCGGGTTACGGTTTGTTACCTTTTAGGATATTTGCGTAAGAAACACCTGGATGTGCAAAACCGCTGACAAACGTCTCCAAGTTATCATTTTGAGTGTTTGCACTCATTGGCTTGGTGACTATTGATTTTTTTGGTAAGATGGTGCTCTGATTAAGTTGCATATTGAGTATTCAGAGCTCAGCCCTCATTTTAGGGTTTATTTTTCGTTTTATAAGTCCAGAAACAGTGTGCAACCCCTGTAATTTGCAGTAAATGATTTTCACCGCAGTTACTACAACGTTTCACAGATGGGTCATTGCGAGATTTGTCACACTGCTTGGAGTGGTGAAGTACACCACAAATAACACAAACTTCATTTAAGATGCAGTATGCTTTTGTGTGTCCGTATCTTGGCACTTTATACATTGATCTGGCCCAGACCTGTTCTTAGGTTCTTCAATTACTATTTTGCGATGTAGCAAATATTTTAGGTTGTAAATCTTGTGAACTCCTTTTGACTTCACTTCCTCTGTTTCTCTTCCGGTATTTGGTTAACACCTAGTTCAGTCCGTGTCACATCGCTCCTGCCAGCAAACTGGGCAGATCTCAGATTTTATTTTAGATCGAACAGTCATATACCTATCCAATCCCGTTTGCACTACTTTTGTTTTCACACTGACCATGGTCACTAGAGTTCGTCGCACTGACTTCATTGCTCATGAATTAATTTTTTCTTAGCTGGTTTGATTTTTATTATTAAACGGCGTTATAGGTAATTCTGACGAAGAAGCAATTGTATTCACTGGCACAGTTGTTTTCTGTGGGCTGTGCTGAACTTTACCCACTTGGTTTACACTTGCACTTGCAATATTTATATTTTGTACATGAAACTGATTTCAGTTTGTTGTAGATTGTGTTCTGCGTTCGATGTTCGAAGAAGTCTTTTTTTGGGGGAAAAAAGCCCCTCATTTACATTATCACTTATTAAATTAATATTTTATATTAGTTTTTGTGCCGTGTGTATTTAATTGTAAAACCATTCACACAATTGGAAAAAAATATAACAAAATAAGAAATACAATACTGCACTTTTTGTTTGTTTTATTTTACGTCCGAACTTCACGATAGTACAAAATTGTAACTTACCCCCTTACCTACTCACACGGATAATTATAAACATGGAATCCAGGAATTTACAAACATGCGAATTAAGTGAAACCAAGTTTTATTGATAATCCAATTTATTTTTAACGACAACTTTCTACTAACTTCAGTAACATGTAATTTTGGGTTAATATCATTATGAAATTTCGACTAACTCCAGTATAGCATTTCAATATCAGAATTAAACGTCTTCTACGACACTCAACGATATTCATTATAAGTCATTGTCTCTTGCCTTGCATCGTTTTCGAGAAAAAAGTCTGGCGTTTATTAAAAAAACTCATTCTGTTTAAAAAAAAAAGGGTTTGTTACTGTCAATCATGAAATCTAAGTAGTTTTTTGTTTCATGTACAACCAACATTTGCAGTCGATAACATCACTATCCAATAATTTAAATTCTGCATAGATGTAAAACCTTAAAGTCGTAAACTTGATTTAAGTTATACGTCCGACTGCTGATACCAGAGCCTCCTAAATATAAGAGCCGTAAGATTCCGGCATTTTTTTCATGAGCATGTTTATATATGTAGGGGAAGGAGGGGTAAGTTGACGAGTCGGGTAGGATGACGAATCATTAGTTTCATGAAATCCCGCACAGTAAGCACTTTTTTCTTATTTTGCTTAGTATTGCGCATGCGTCATTCGCATTGTGAAATAAAAACCACCAAGAACTGCCATTTTTTAGTTGAGTTATAGCCGTTTCAGTGTTTGCATCGATTTTTTTGTAAAATTAATTGAAATTGAATAATAATTTAATAAAATTTGGTAAGTACTATTGCTTTGATTTAATTTTATTTTGAATTGAGTGTTTTGTTTTTGTCTATTAACTAATTAATAAACTTGAAATAAAGTTTAATTAAATATGTTTTCAACTTTTAATGTTAAAATGGCGGGTCGGGTAAGTTGGCGAATTTACGTGGCGGGTAAGATGACGAACTCGTCGTTTTAGCCACTTTGTTTATAAATTATTTTAATGTTTTCCCTGTTAATTAAATTTACAGTATAATATGGTTAAAGTGTACGAAAGAAAGACCAACAGGCAGGGATGGTCTCATGAGTCAATGGCCGAAGCCGTAAAGAAAGTGAAGGATGGTGCAGCAGTTAATGCGATGTCAAAACAATTCAAATTACCCAAAGCTACGTTACGGCGTTATGCTAAAAAATATCTTGAGGACGTAAGTATACTCTGATGGATTCTCGAAGTTGAAGTTTAGGTTACCTCATACATAAAATGGAAAATTTGATTATTTATTATGCTTTTCCAACCAGCGCGGGACGGGTCAAATCAACCTTTTCTGACGAACAACTTGCGAACCTTAAAAACCACGTAGAAAACCTAGACAAAAGAGCTTTTGGCGTAACGTAATTACGCTACTGTTCTTAATATTCCTCATCGATTTAACAACGATAACAAGAAAGCGGGTAAAAATTTTATTCAAAGCTTCATGAGTAAATTTAAATTTTCATTCAGGAAACCGGAAGCTACTTCTGCAGCGAGATTATCTGCCTTCAATAAAACAAACGTTGCACGTTTCTTTTATATTTATCAAAATATTTTAGCTGATAAAAACTACCAATCCCATCAAATTTTTAATGTGGGTGAGACAGGCTGCTCAACCGTTCCCACCAAAACCCCTAACGTGTTAAGTCCAACGGGACAACGACGCGTTATCAAAGTGTCATCTGCCGAAAGAGGTTCCAATGTCAGCGTGCATGCTGTATTAGTGCGGTGGCCATTACGTCCCACCATTCTTCATTTTTCCGAGAGTACGAATGCAGCCACATTTCATGAATAATGCACCCCCTGGTTCTTTAGGCGTGTGCCATGAATCTGGTTGGATGAATGCAGAAACTTTCATTAAATGGTTAGAACACTTCATAAAAAACGTAAGACCTAGTGAGGATAACCAAGTTCTTCTATTAATGGATAACCATTCTTCTCATGTAACACTTCAAGCTGTAAATTTATGTCGTGACCATCACATTAGTGCCCTAGGTTTTCCCCCGCATACTAGTCACAGAATGCAACCACTGGATGTTGCATTTTATGGACTTTTCAAAACCGCTTATAGCCGGGCGTGTAACGACTACCTAACGCAAAATCCGGGAAATGTTATAAACATTAAGGATATAGCTGGTATATTCAATGTGGCTTACAGTAGGATTGCTACAATCAATAATGCTGTACAAGGTTTTAAAGCGACTGGGTTGGTTCCATTAAACTCTCAAGTATTTCATGAGTTTGATTTTGAGCCATCATTAACTACGGAAAATTCGTATAATTCGCCTGAAGCTTCTGCCGATAATTTAAAACAAGCATCACAAACAAGCTTTCACGCTTCTTTAACTGCCGAAAGTACTGCAGAAGCTTCGTTATCTCATGAGAGAGTCCCCTTAGCTACTGAGGGGCCGGAATTAGTTGAGCTACCTCTTAATGGTCAACAAACGGGGCCATCAAATGCAGAGCCAATGTTTGGCCTTCCGCCATTACCTCACGCTGCCAGAAAAGAAACAAAACAGAGGAAAAAGTTGCCTTCGCTGCACATAACAAGCACTAACGTTAAAAATGCGTTAGAAGAAAAACAAGCTGAAAAAGAGGCAAAAGAACAGAAAAAAGAGGA
Source organism: Nephrotoma flavescens (assembly GCA_932526605.1). NCBI lineage: Eukaryota > Metazoa > Arthropoda > Insecta > Diptera > Tipulidae > Nephrotoma > Nephrotoma flavescens. Next base: position 235,823,595 of record OW052220.1, read on the forward strand.
AAACAAAAGAAAAAGGGCAGAAAAGATAAAGAAACTCACAAAAAAGAAAGCTCTAATTAATAATAAACATGTCACACGCGTATTTTCGGATAACGATGATGATGAATCATCGGATTCCTCGATTTCAGTTTCTTATATAGACACTGATGATGATGGTGATAATGATGTGGAAAGAGGGAAACATAGTTCGCATGTTCTATTTGCCAGAAATGGGCAAATGCAGCGTGTAGTGGGCTAACCCCTGCAGAAGCCAAACGCAAAGCATATATTTGTGACTTTTACTAAAGTAATATAGGTTAGGTTAGGTTAGGTTAGAGTGGCTGCTATCGCACACTTAGGCCAGTATTGGCCCATTGTAATACCACAGGATCCTATCTCCCCTTTACTCCTGCTGAAACCATCCAGAGCTACTTATGTAGCGTAAAATATCTCGTATTCCACAGCCCGCGAGTTCCGAAAGGCTGTCCATACCGTACACACCTAAATACTTATGCCTTCTGTATGATAGTGCCGGATACGAGCATAGCAAGTGATCTAGCGTCTCTTCCTCCTCTTCGTCTAAACAACTTCTACAAAAGTCATTCGTCTATAGACCCAGCCTTCTTGCATGTTCCCCAAAAAGGCAGTGTCCTGTCTGTGTTGCTACCCTGCACGTGAGAACATTGGTCCACCTCTCATTTGTCAAGGCGATTGCCTTTTTACTGAGCGCCGATCTAAGCGCTGCTATAGGCCTCCCCAGACCTGCCCTTTCCGGTTGCATCTGGAGAGTCGTACCGTACCTAGCTAGTTCGTCCGCCCTGCAGTTTCCCGTGATGTCCGAGTGACCAGGGACCCAGATTATCTGGATACTGAAATACTCGCTCATCTTCTTAAGAGATGATCGGCAATCCAGCGCCACCCGTGACTTCAGACAAACCGCCTCTAGCGATCTGACCGCCGCCTGACTGTCCACATAAATCGCGATATCCCTAATGGATACCACGTTATGCTTCAACCATGCCTAGGCTGGGGGCCTATTATGAAATATTTTCGATTTCGTAAAATTCGATCCGCCGCGAAAATTCGTATTATGATTTTTTTTTGCTTTCGTAAAATTCGAAAAGCGTAAATGCGACCCCTATTATGAACCAAAAAAAATCGAAATCGAACTTTACGAAAATCAAATATCAAAATTCGACTGCGCTATATAGGTGACGAATATCGTATTTACGAAAACAATAATGAATAAGTATTAATTATTTTTTTATTAATATAAAATACTTTACTTACATTTTAAAATGTAAGTTACTCAATTATTTTATAAAACTGACTGCATAGTTTAATTTATTACAATTAATTTGAAACTTTTTTATTTCTTAACTAAAACCAACACAAAATAGCATACATCATGGTCTTAAATTTTACGTTCAAAAAAAAAGTTTCATAATAGGAATATTCGCGGCGGATCGAATTTAGGATTTTGTATTTTACGAAATCGAAAAAAATTTCATAATAGCCCCCCTGGTACACGCTGCAGTAGTCAGGGAGATGAACGGAAATATTAACATTAAGCTTCTCACAGAAGACTCCGGCTCCTACTTTGCCGTCTAGCTTAGAACCGTCCGTGAAAAATTGCAGTGCCTCGTTTTCCAGTATTGATCCGTTCCTCTAGGATGCTCTCGAAGGACAGATGGTCCGGAAAACTTTATCGAAGCACAACGTTGGTTTAATATAATCTAGATTCGCCAGTTCTTCCCTAAGCGATCTAACTATCGTTGAGTGTCCCGCCTGAAGATACTTCCACTGAGAGACAGCCGAGAGCCTTGTAGCCACATTGGCTGCCATCTGCTTACCAAAAAATACGATTGGAATAAGGTGGAACATAATCTCTAAAGCGCGTGTAGGTGTTGACCTAAGCGCCCCGCTTATAATCATGCAGGCCGTTCTTTGCAGCTTCTCCAACATCTTCCTATATGTTACCTTCTCCAGAGCTGGCCACCACACAAAGTAATATAATATTTTGTTTAATTTGAGAATTAATGTTTTAATTAAGTTATTATTTTTGAAGTGAAATACAGTTATTTGTTTTGTTTATTATGTTTACTTTGACTTCCTATCGTGTGTCATCTTACCCGCGTAGTAACGTCATCTTACCCGCATGAGAAGGCAAGATGACAAATTTGACCTAAATTCAAAAAAGGTCAAAAATCTTCTAAACTGTTAAAGTATTGAAAACGACAAAAATAATGTTTAAAAAAAACTACAACGAATTAAAATATACAAGAAATAGGACATTATCTGTATTTCATAAATAGGAAAAAATAAAAAAAAGCTTACTATCGTCATATTGCCCCTCCCACCTTGTAACTCATTTTTCATTTTAGTAGCATTACGCTTTCGATCTTCTAACGAATTAATTTTTAAAAATCGGTCGTCATGACTGGTTCATTCCTAATTTGTGAGATTTGTACTTGAGTGTATAACCTTCCTGATACAATGTGAAGACTTTAACCGCCTCCAGCTCATGAAAGGGTGCCATATTCTAGGGGTTTCCAATAGGAATGATATGATTTTCAAGTGACGTTTAGGCCATTTGTAATATGCCATGATCTGAGATATACTCAAGTGAGATATACTCAAGAACAACGTTTACAAATTATTCAGTTTTATTATCAAAATAATCGTTCTCCAATTGCAACTTTTCGGGCGCTTTTGCCATTTTATAGTCGTAATAATCGTCCAAGTGTGCTCGCTACTCGTCGAATTGTTGAAAATTTTGAGCGTACATTTTCTTTACATAATGTTCAAGTGCCAATAAGACAAAGAAACGCTCGAAGTAATGCAAATATTGCTGCTGTTCAGGCAAGTGTTACTGAAGACTGTAATTTGTCGATTCCAAGACGTTCTGAAGAATTGGGACTGTCTCAAACCACAACCTGGTGGATTTTGAGAAAGGATTTGGGTTTGCATCCGTATAAAATTGTGCTCACTCAAGAACTGAAACCATTGGACCACTGTAAACGTCGTGAATTTGCTGATTTTGCCTTGGAACAACTTGAAAACAATAACGATTTTTTTAAGAAAATCATCTTCTCCGATGAGGCTCACTTTCATATGAGTGGTGCGATAAATAAACAAAACTGTCGATTCTGGTGCGAAGAAAATTCACAAATTGTTCATGAAAAACCATTACATTCACCTAAATTGACAGTTTGGTGTGGTTTTAGGTCTGGTTGAATCATCGGTCCGTATTTTTTTCAAAATGAAGATGGTAACACAGTTGCTCCAAGAAGTTGTGATTTAACACCATTAGACTATTTTTTGTGGGGTTGTTTGAAGTCATTGGTCTTTAGCAATAAACCAAACTCTCTTCAAGCTTTACAAGTCAATATTGAACGTGCTATTCATGACATACGACTTGATTTAGTGGAGAAAGTGCTCGAAAATTGGGTTCATCGAATTCGGTCCTGCAGAAGAAGTCGTGGAGGCCATTTGAATGACGTTTTATTCAGAACTTAATTGTATCGATTGTACTACACATTAAATAAAATATATTTCAATTTCCTTAACAATTAGCGTGTGTTTTTTTAAAGAAATCATATCACTCTTATTGGAAACCCCTATACTAAATAAGTTAAACTTTTACAAAACTAAATTTTAAATTGGATGTAAGACAAATCTGCATCACCACCCTTTATTAACTTAATTTACTAACCTACACATCTAAACGGACTGCTAGTAAAAAATTAATTAAACTTTTTAATTAAACTCATGCTCCGCTTTAGTTTAAATTAAATAATTAAATTCTACACTATGATGGCTGATTTTCAAATACATATGTGTTTTTGAATATTTTATTAAAAATATATAATTAAAATTTAGATGATTTGTTTATTCATAAATTTATGTTTAAAAATGTTCCAATTACCACGTTTTCTTATAGTTACTCAATAACAGCTTGCCCTCTATTTAAAGCTCTCATTTTAATATTACGGCTCTATAAAATCATAGATGGCTCTGCTGATACTCGTAATTGATCAGCACACTCGAATATTATGATTAGCATTTTACGTAGTGTAGAAATCGAAAAGTAAATAAATCTTAGTGACTGCCACCTGCCAATCAAATAATATAATTGTCCAAAAAGATGAATAAGACGAGTGTAGAAAGTATACTAGTATAGCCACTTCAGTTGATCGTCGCTGTGATATAATCAGATAAACTTTTTATTTTTTTCTAAATTATCTATTGGCAAATGTTATTTAAAATATCATCAGGCGTGCGCACAACATTGCAATAAAATTTACGCTGATGGATGCACTTGGAGTTTCCAAGAATATATTAAATATTTAATTAATGCAATAATCCGCTTCCACAGTATTTAATATTCCAATAAAATTTGTTTGGTAACGAACACTATTAACCCGTGGCCGCAAATGACGGCTATAGCCGTCCTGCCTATTTTAATTAATAAAAAAAGGAACATAAAAAAGATGTAACATTCCAGATAACATATCAATTGTTTTTTGTTGTTTTGATTTTACATATTTAACAATTCGATATATTTCCGCCTACAGAGACAAATGAGGGCAATAGCCGTCCTACCACGTCCGCTTAGCCAATGACGGGTATAACCGCCAAGAATTTACATGGAAAAACTGTGAGAAAATGTGATAATTTTCACTTCCAAACAAATAAATAACGCTCAATTTCATATAGCAGACACAAACAATTGAAAACAAAAAAGTGTGTTTCTGAGCACGATCGTCAATTTAAAAGTGTGCGGCAACGGGTTAACTATTTTTTAGTGCATAATGCGGCATACAAATTCAAGAAAGAGAAACATCTTATAGAAATTGCAGACCAGACAATTTTTTGTTCGTATATAATTAAATCTAATGAATTTAATTTTTTTTTTTTTTGTATTATTTTATGATTATGAATCTTTAGAAATTAGTTTCTTATTGGACAGTTAATTTACGGTTTGATTTTTATTACACTTAACGTGCGGCTACACACAGTCGCCTTAAATCTAAATGAAAAATGCGAATACATAATGTAATATGCAATTTGGAAATTTAGTTCAACATTAACTATTTGTTGGACCATGAAACCGCACGAAATCAAATAATTTGCATTTCAATTGTTACATTCGTATAATTAGATTAAACGGCAATTAACTATATTTTGTGTTCATTTCAATTACCATGTCTAACGAAACTAATTTCTTAGCCCACAAATAAAAAAATGGTTTTGTTTGATTAAATGAAAAATCTAAGTAAAGTTTCACAATCTAATTGTTTATTTATTAATTGATGGTAATAAAAAATTTTATAATTTAAATTCGTTTCGGTAAAGTGAATTTTTACTTGCGTCGTTCAAATACCTGCTGGCGTAATTCTCACGCAGACATATGATAATCAAAATTCTTAATGATTAATTACGAATAATTAGACGATTATGCGATCATTATAACTTTGATAACTTTTCGCTTCTACATATTCACATATGACGTTGCATTTTTTTGAATGCGGTTACAAATTAAATTAATGATGCAATGGCATATTGTGATGTAAAGAGTGTGCTACACATTATGCGCACATTTCTTAATCTCATGAAAGCTTAATTTGAGAATCAAGAAAAATATTATTTATGATTTATTCATGTTGTAATCTAACATCTATAATGAGTACGAACGCAACAATTAAGAGTTTTAATTAAAAATAATAAATGTTTTTTAATTTGGGTATTGTTGTTGTGTTTTGTTCTTGAATGCGCCCATAAAAATTTGGATTCAATTAACGCTTGTATAATGTTGGTATTAAACGAGAAATTGAAGGTAAAGTTAGAAAACTATTCTCCCCGTTAGTATGATTTTTTAATTGAGTGAAATTATGAATTTAAAAACATAGCTCAATAAAAATAAAACTACATACTTAATTAATGATGATTAGACTAACGATTAAATTATTAATTTCAGACAACAATACATAGTTTATTAAAATGTATTTGTTAAATTTTCATTAAACAATTAACGTTTTGAGAAAATATAAAACTCCGGAATACTTTCAAAAAAAAAAAAAATTTTAAAACAAGGAAAAAATTAACTTGAGAATTAAGTTCAAGATCTCGGAAATCTTTCAGAATAAGAATTCTCAAATATAGCACACGAGTCCTAAATAATTCTCAAAACAAGAAAAGAAAATATAAGTTTGAGAATACAGTGTACGATTCCAGAATACTTAGTACAAAACTTAATCTTACCCTGGCCCTGGCAGGAAGTTATCTTTAAGGACAGCCTAGAACTCTGTCACATTGCTATAGTAAATGGCAAAAGTTTTGCCTCTTCTCCACTAAGAATTTTGGTAAGACCGATAGCCCACATTAGAGTTTCGATTGACCCAACAAACTAGAAATCCCAAGCCCGACAAAATCCATGTTGCTAGGAGAAATTCGTGGAAGCTGCTCTTCATTAAGTTAGCATATTACTCCTATCGAGAAATCCCTTGAACTTAAGGAATACTCCATGATAAATTTTCTGAATATAGAGGGGTCCTTTAACAACATCACCACAGGCGATCATGCAGGCACTCTCCTCTATGTGCGTGAACGGCTCGCATGAGTGGCTCATTCAAGACCTGGGTAGATCAAATTCTTAAAAGTAGGGTCGCCTCGGCCAGCCTGAGTGAGTAGAGACACATTACTAGGTGGGGTATTATCCCTTCTCCTTTCTCTCCAATTGGGCTAACAGTTTCGGTGTCAATATGAATCCACACAAAATTGAGTTGGTCTTTTTCTCCAAAAAATACTATTAGGTCCATTTTATTATAACAGGTTACTTTTTTGGGAAGAGCCTTATATATTCTGACCAACCTAAAATTCTTGGAGAAAGTAGAGCATTCAGCTGGCTTACTAGTGGGGCTTTTAGAAGTACATTCATCTCAAGCACTGGTGATTCTCTTTCATCTCACACCCCCCAGATATGGTACGTAAACATATAGCGGTAAGCTGATAGCTGAGCTGCGGCCCAACTCGATCTCCCTGTGAGACTGTAACAATACAGGGCAGTTACCTATTTTAAGAAACAGGGGCATTCCAAATACTACCGACTATACCATCCCGTCACCATCTTTTGCTCAGAGGTTTAGAATTGATATTCCCAGCTGAGAGGGCTGGTTGAGAGAACCATTTCTGAATATTGAAGTTGTACAATTCTTCATTGATAGTTCAAAAATGGATGGAAAGGTTAGGGGCGATTTTCTGTGGAGAATTAAACGTAAACCTCTCTTTTCGTCTCCCGGTTGATGTATCTCATCCGTTGAACATCCACCTGATGTGCGGATGAACTCATTCCGCCAATTCACAACCTGCCTCAGTTCACCAAGCAGGGCGGATGTCCATATACCCCTTGCTACGTGCAAATTACTGCTTCAAGAGGAAGAGAAGAACAACGAATGACAGATGGCCTCATAGTACCTCATGCGTTATAACTACGCAGGTCTGGCCAAAATTAGACATGTCAAGATCCAGATAGCTCTTATCGCTGCGGAGGCGGCATGCTAGTATGGTGGTGGATGTTATTACGAGCACTTTCTCATTGGTAAGCATGCGAGCACAATAGGAGTCCCCTTACATGATTACTATCGTAGTTGTAAAGATGAAGAGGAGGAATAAACTATTTTGAATTTGCTTTGCACCTGTCTCTACGTAACGCTTAGTAAAATCAAATTCCTGTGAGCTTCCATCCTAAATGACTGGACAAATCTCAGTCAAATTGACGCCAACGAATTCCTACGGTTCGTTGAGAGCTCAAGATGGTTCGATGAGTAGATTAGGAGAGACAACAGTGTTTCACGGCTTCGGGCCTGATTGTGACTATATGCCAGTCGTTTGACAACCACCCTTGCCTAATTCAACCTTCTAGAACACTTTCAGAGCGAACAATTCACAAAATAAGAAAATAAATAATGGTTAGGAAAAAAGTTCGTAGCCTTTTTTGGGTGACATTGAAACAAAGTATTTTCTTATTTCATATGAACTTTATTAAACCAAATATGTGCAATTTTGATTGATGACTTTTTGTCATTTTTCTGGTAGAGCCAAGATCCCATCACTGTAGAACTTCTGTGTTTTAGAGGTGAAAAATCGAGACAACTCCTTTTCACATGCCTCTTTTGAATTTAATGTAAAACCATTAGGATGGTTCTGCATGGACCGGAACAAATAGTAGTCCGATGGTGTAAGGTCAGGGCTATATGGTTGGTGCATCAAAACTTCCCAGCCAAGCTCTCTGTTTCTGCCGGGTCATCAATGATGTGTGTATGATCTAGCGTTATCATGATGGAACACAATTCTGAAAATACTAAAAATAGTCTTAAAATAATATACCAAATTCTTATTGCTTAACACTTAAAAATACAATAACAAGTAATTTACACTATTATTGATTCGCTTTCATCAATTTACAATAAATTACGCAATTTGGTCACTTAAAACGCCAAAATGGCGACTTCTAATGCTACTACTTAAAACTAGATGTCACTAAATTTTGTAAATGTCAATAAACCCAACCTAGCTAACCGATTTACACTAAATTAATGTCGCCCAAGTAACTAATTCACGCGGGATTTATGCAATCCAAACTTCTTCCTCTGTATAGTGTCAACGGTTCCAAATGCAATACTTTGAGTTGTCCCCGTTGTCCTTTCGCTTTCTTTATTCTCTAAAATGCATCGTTCATCTTAGCGATGACAGTATATGACACCTACCATGCCGTGCCAATCGTTTTAATCAACCATTAGATAAAAAAGGGGCTTTCCCACTATGTCCAATAGGCCTTCAGTGAGTTCAATGGTGCGGTCTTACCCGAAAACTCACTTCGTGTTGGTCTACGATCCTCTTTCTTATAGCGCAATATTTTTGATAAATACGGGTCTAGTAACTGATAGTTCTGGATTAATTTACTGTACATTCCTCAGGTAGCACTGTCATAAGCCGTGCATCGATTATGTCCTCCTTTCCTTCCCGAAATAAATTTCGCGTTGGATAGGGTACGCAAGTATTATTGCTGTGCAGTGTGTGTACGTACATGGCCATTTTCGTAATTCAATGAATGATTCATTGTATTCTTTTTCCATTCAAACGGCTTGTTCTTCCTCGTTAATTTTGTAAACCTCTACAACATTGGCGAATCCTGCCACGAATCATCTATAATAGGTACACACAAACACACACAACCCAAGAAACCTTAATTCATGAAGATTTTTTGGGTTTTGGCCATTCCTTTACAGTTGATATTTTTGCTCTGTCCGTATGATGCCATTGACGGTTACTTTGTGTGTGATCCAAATACTTCGTACTTAAGTTTATCTTATGTAATTTTTTCCTCTAAGAATCATCTTACACTTCCATTTTTGTATTGTTGCCCGCAGTATGCTGTAGTGACCGGATGGTAACATGTCTAAAGATGTCGTCGCAGATATCTTGATATGAACGAGTCAGCTGGATTCCGCTCCTATTTTAAATTTGTTGCTCAGCTCACTTTGACTAGGTAATATTTACAGTTATCCCATTTAAAAAATATTCAAAAAATACGGTGAACATGAATTAAAATTTAAACCACTACATCCCCATGCAAAGTAGGTTCAGCACTCTCTTTTTAGGAAAATAGCTGTGATATGTTAGGAAAAAGGACTAATTCTTGTGTGGATTGCCGATCATATGATATGATCGGCAATCCACACAAGAATTAGTCCTCTTTCCTAATAAGAAAAATAAAGCCCCCCTCCCCATTGAAGCATTCTAACACCCTTACATCATAATTGATTAATTTCGAATTTAATTGATTAATTTCGTTTTAAATGAATCTGTTAAACATGCACTTATATATCTCACAGACATGTAACCTAGCTAGAAGATTTAACCTGATTTTCGGTTGTTATGCAGAACTTGCAATGGGCTGGACCTGGACGGTCGAGAATTTCAGATTTTTACGATACAAAGCAAATCAGAATATTGGAAATCGATACACAAAAAAAAAATAATTTGCCAAAACCAGTCAAAGGCGATTTCTAACATCGTAATCATCAAATTGATTTGGCTTACTAAAATACCCTTAATCTCTAATTGAAAATCCAAAAATGCAAATACATCTACCATCTCTTAATAAACATTTTATTGTTATAAAATTTGCCAAAAATAAACGTACAAATATTTAGTAACTTAGGCAGTATCTAAATTCTTAATATGAGTCTCTACCTCTTCGCGTGACAACATTTGAAATAACTTATCTTTTGTCATAATCATCACCTCAACATTGCCCGCATCTAAACCATTCTCCATAATTTGTTTTAAAGTTTTTAAGGCTAACCGAATAGCATCATTGTTATTCGTTATGTTCCGAAATTCTTCTCGCAAATCATTTTCCGCCTGTTCACTTCCCGAACCAATTGCTTTTGCATCAAATTGTGTATAAGTGCCGGATGGATCCATGTGCCATAATTCCGGCTTACCATCAGTAATTCCCGCAAAAAGCATTGCAATACCAAATGGCCGACTCATTACAACGTCACTTTCACTATCCCCGAACTTAATTGCAAGCTCGGAAACAGCTAAAGCACACGATTCGACGGACATACGCTCATTGTAAACAAACCAATGCTGTTGGCATTCGGATCGAGCCCGATCAATAAGTGTACGCGAATCAGCAGTTAATCCAGATGTTGTACATCCAATGTGTTTATCGATTTCAACCACTTTCTCAATTGTTTTCGGAATCATAAGCTTCGAGGTGAATTTTTTCTCTGCTGCCAAAACCACTCCGTCTTCGGTGCGTATACCAATGGCAGTGGACCCCTTTTTAATACTTTCCATAGCATACTCAACTTGAAATAAGCGACCTTCTGGTGAAAATGTGTTTACACCAATATCATATTCAGAACGTGTTAAGAACATCTAAAATTTAAAAAAAATGTTAAACATAAGAAAACAATACTCATCATATTTTTAGGTTATGTTTGGTGCCTATGACAAAGCAAAATGCCGACTTAATTTACATATTCATTATCTCATTAACAACTAACGAAACTTAAACATACCTTGATAACTGTTTGTATATTAACTGAGTCGCAAACAAAAAAATATTATTTTAGGAATTTATTGATGCAAAAATTTGCGTTTTCTTCAGCTCAAATAAATCAACAAAATCTTAATTTTTGACAATCACATTAGTATTACCATACAGCTGGTTTGCGGTATACCGATTGGGAGTGGGATCTATTCGAAACAATTGAAGTTTCACTAAATCCACATCAAAGACTTGTTGGTGTCGTAAAGACAAATTAATAAAGACGAGCTGATCGATCAATCATCATTTCGTCAAATGCGAAATGATCGATACAACTCGACGCGCATATCCATTTACACCAAGCTCAGTGCGGCGATTCTTTTGTTTTGAAATACATATTTTCAGAATTTTGAACTTTTGTATATTAATCTTTAAAATTGGTAAATAATGTGTGCATACATGAATAACGAATGTGATACTGATGGACCACAATTGAAGTATAATTATTTTTAGGTTATGTAATGAACTTCATTCGATAAAATTTTTGAAAACTACTTTTGTTTTTGATCCAAGTGCGAGCAAAATTGTGTGATCTTAAAAAATACTGAAAATGTTTAAAATAATTAAAACATTACAAAATATTTAGTTAGTAGATTGTGTAGTAGTGAATAATTTGTTAATAAATATTAACAATTTTTAATTAAAATGAAGTGTGAAAAGCTGCCAAAACACGGCTAGAAAATCACAGAGAAATTTCTAGCCATCGGTAAGTTTACCAAGTTTTTATTTAAAAAAAAAAGTAAATTATGTTATAAATAAAGTGATTTATGGTAACAGTATCCTTATTTTAATTTAAAAATGTAAAAACACAATGTTTGGGTTTTGTTGAGTTTTTGCTTTTTGACAACAAGCTTCATTTCTAGAGCCGTATTGTTTTTAATTTCGTTTAATAAAACGGCGAATATTTCATGTGCTTCTCATGTGTTACGTGCTTTGCTTTTAATAATTTATTTTTATTTTGGATACTATAAGTACTTTCTCTACAGAAATTATAATGTTAACATTTGTTTTTATCTTGCCAAAATATAAAGAGTTAAAAAAGCAATGGTTGAAATCAATTGGCTCGGTAAATACTTTCAATGATGAAGATCAATAAATTCATTCCAAGAACACGTTCATTTGTTAGCTAAATCTATCATAGAAAAATACTACGATATGAGGTTGAATTATTTTTGTACCCAAAGGACATTTAAATTAACAAAAAGAAACAAATTTGAGGCTTTATTACATTTCAAAGGAATGTAAACTACACTTAGCTGCAAAAAATTCGCACATTGATCAATTTTCAAAAAAGTTCAAAAATATCAAAAAATCCAATGTTTGTTTTATTTTATTGAATGCAGATTCAAAGTCTATTTCAATCCTGTGATACCTTTTTTGTAATTATACCGTGCCAAGAAATTGACCCTTGGGATCAATAAACTTCAGATGGTGTTGATGCACACGTTTTTTGTAATTTTGTCAGCATGAACATTAGTGGTAAAAATCAGATTAAAACATGAAAATCATCAAAAAAGCATTTTTGTTAATAAGCAGCATTCCCTCCCGTAGCCCGAATGACAGGTTTCATTCGATGTTTGAAGGATTTCACTTCAAGTTTTCACCAAATCTTGTGGTATCGCTTATGCGATCGTCTGTTGCAGCTCCTGGAGACTCGTTGGAACAATATTTCTGACTCTAACTCTTTTTTTCAGCTCGTCCCATAAATGTTCGATTAGATTGAGGTGCGGGCTTTGAGCTGGCCACTCCACAACAGGCACATCCACCTCTTGAAGATACTGGTACACTATACCAGACGTATGAGGTCTCACATTATCCTTCATATCAGGAAATTTTCACTAATAAACCCTGAAAAGATGCAACGTAGTCCTCGAGTACTTCCTCAACAAAAGATCAGTCTTCACCTCCAGTGGCATACTTTTCCAGTACATGTACGATCCACCGCCATACGAGACACGTTCTTCAATGAAACATTGTACAAATCGCTCTTCTGATCTTCTGTACACTCTTCCTCGCCCATCGTTGCTATGTAAAACACATCATGCACTCGCCAAAGAATAGGACTGTTGTCCGTTGTTCTGTCCAATCCAAATGATCTCAAGCGAACTGAAAAGCGGATTCTTCGGTGAGCTGGGCTCATTATCGGCCTGTTCGCTGGTCTGTGTGCCATCAGATTACCTTCTTGAAGTCGTCTTTTAACTGTCCACCACCTGACTTCGACTTCACGAACTACTTGGAGCCGCTGTCCCAGTTGAACCGCATTCAAAGGACGATTTCGCAAAGAATTTGTCATAAGAAAGCAGTCATCACGCTGTGTTGTAACAAGGTTGACCAGATCCTTGTCGCCATCTGTTGCCAGTTTCTTGATATCTTTGCCGCACTCAACGGACGGAGAATTGGCTCAAATTTACTTGTTCAGTCACTTCACTTTGGTTCTGCCCCGCATCAATTAGGGCAATCACTTAGGCAGCCACCTCTGTGGTGGTATTCATTTTCCTGTGCCGGGTGAAGACGTAATCGATAAAAGAGGTTGGCTAAGCGTTCATATGCGAATGATGACAATTCGCTTAAAACGTACATTTGGATACCTGCCACAGCCCACAAGTTCCGCAACCGGTGTTTCTTGGAACGAGCGTTATCGGGTTTTTGGGTTCTATTGTTGTTCTTGTCCTGGTTTTGAACAGACAATGCACATACGTGATATCATTGGATAGGTGATGACATGATCTTTAACTTGACATACTTTGGTTCAAAAAACATTTGGATTCGCGAGAAAAATTAAAAAAATTAAAAAAATACAACTATGCGAATTTTTTCCACCCGAGCGTAAATACAGCGTAGTTGTTTTAGTTGCAAGAATATACAGTTTGGAGCAGTTCTTTCGTCCCAGGTAAGTTATACTGTTCAGAACCACCTTCCTTTATATGTTGTGGATTATGCCTATAGGGGTTACCACATTAAAAAACGGACGAAATTCTCTTGCTCTTGTGAGATGCTGAAATGATTATATTCCTAAACAACAAATTAAATGCAAAACATGATGGTGGTAAAAAAGATTAACTGTGGGTACATACGGATGGTAACTTCAAGATCTACATAAAATTGTAATAATATAATTAAAGAAAACAATTAATGTAATTAAAGAAAAACAATTAATGTACTTATATTGGAGGAATAAAAATAATTTTCAATTTATGTAGTTTTTAATTTCAACTTAATAACTTCATTGCATTTGGTCTTGGAAAATCCAAATTCGGCCCTGTTGATTTATACGCTATCTCGTTTTCTTTTGCGGTTCCACTAGTAATCGTCAACTGTTGTTACTTTTCTTTGAATATTTAGTAAAAAAAGAAATTTAAATTAAAAATATTCATTTTAAAGTACATTTTTATATCGTTTAATATTTGTTTTGTTTTTATTATCTTTGGGGTAGTGTGTAATAAAACGAGAATCAAAAAAATTGTTGTTGAAAATCCCCACCATAAATAAATAAATTTAATTCGTAGGTAAAGAGGAAAAAGCTGATGCAAGAATACAAGTGTGGAAGGGGCCAATAAGCGTGCACACCAAACAGCGCATCTGCAGTAATGAAGTGCTGCCGAGTGTGGAATCTATTGATGCCGCGGCAGTTACAACTTCAGTGTTTTCTTTAAAGGACTAGACACTACGGTTTTATTATTGATAGTAATGGCTAAAATTATACATCAATTAAGATTTTGAATCATTATGAACACGAATAAAGGATGAAATACACCAAGCAGCAGCAGCGAGCAGCCAATTTAAATATTGCCTTATTCGCTTATTTAATGTAACAAGATCATAGCTCGCGTGGAAATATACGTATTTCCAATAAAAGAAATCAAATATTATGTAATTTTAATAGAAAAATTTAAATTTAAAAAAATTATATTGAATGAAGTTGCATCTGTCGCGGCATCAATAGGTTCCACACCCAGCAGCTTCAAATGGGCCTCTCCACACTTTAATTCTTTCATCGTGATTCAATGATTTCAAAAATTCAATCGCCGTTCACATTTGATTTCTTTGCGCGTTTCTTTTTTAGGTATGTGCGTAAAAAATTATGTTTTTTGATTTATTCGTATTGTAAAAAATGTTTATTATTTGCAGCGAAAACTGCTTCCTTGGTTGAAAAAATATATTTCTTGCACTCGAAGTGCAAATTAAACTAAAATTAACCCAAAAACGACAAATAAACAAGGTGTCCTTGAAAAATGTATTTTTGTTGTTGTGCGAGAATCAGTTGAATCAAAACAAATTTTTGCTGAAAAAAGAATCAAGAATTTCCCCGCCAAAAAATTAGTTTGTTGGTGAAGGGGAAGGGAACGAGGAAAGAATCACAACCAAAGAATCAAAGTGTGGAACCACGGATTGACTGCTCTTTGATGCTACTCATAACCTCAATCCGTGGTTCCACACTTTGATTCTATGGTCGTGATTCTTTCCTCGTTCCCTTCCCCTTCACCTACAAACTAATTTTTTGGCGGGGAAATTGTTGATTCTTTTTTCAGCAATAATTCTTTTTGATTCAACTGAGTCTCGCACAACAACAAAAATAAATTTTTCAGGGACACCTTGTTTATTTATTTCACCTTGTTTAAGTTTTACCCATTGAGCCTCGCCACACTTTGATTCTTTGGTCGTGATTCAATGATTTCAAAAAATCAATCGCCGTTCACATTTGATTCTCTGCGCGTTTCTTTTTTTATATATGTGTGTAAAATTATTTTTTTTGATTTACTCGTATATTGTAAAAAATGTTTATTATTTGCTGGAAGAGGAAGGAAAGAATCATGACCAAAGAATCAAAATGTGGAACCACGAATTTGCAGCCGCTAGTGTGGATTGTTTGGAATATGTTGCGCTGCTCTTGGTGTGTTTCATCTTTTATTCGCTTAAGTAACGATACAAAATTATAATTTGAGTATAAATATAGGTATTTCAAATATCAAATATTTTCTAATTTTAATACAATTTTAATGGGCGTGCACACCAAGCATCGCAGCAGATTGTTTTGTTTTAGTTGTAAATAGAATTGTGCCAAATTTATCGAGGTTATGAGTAGCAGCAAAGAGCAGTAAATTGAAGCTGCTGGGTGTGGAACCTATTGATGCCACGATAGTTTCAACTTCATTCAGTAAAACTTCTTTAAATTTAAATTTTTCTATTAAAATCACAAAATATTTGATTTCTTTTATTGGAAATATATATAATTATAATCAAATTATGATTTTGTATCATTACATGGCGAATAAGCTAATATTTAAATTTGCTGCTCGCTGCTGCTGCTTGGTGTATTTCATCATTTAGTCACTGTTTAAATTTGATGCTCGCAACTGCTACGACGGGCAACGGGAATATTCTCCATAATAGTACCAATAAGAAATATGCATCTGGCAATTGGCAAATCTTAACAACAGATAAAGCGGAATTGAAGAGATAGAAAGAGTATTTCGCAGAGAACTTCATCAATAATACTCAAATCTTCGAATTAACAACTTGTGTTAATAACGAAACTATCAACAGCCATCCATCAACGGAATTGAAGAAATGAGGCCTTGGCCTCTAGAATGGACAATATACCAGCAGAAATATTGAAGGAGACATACCCACAACTGCAAGAGGTCTAACACCAATAATAACAGAAGTATGAAATTCCAGTACAATACCACAAAAATGAAAGGAAAGCTTTACTATAACGATTCCCAAGAAAGGTGACCTGAGTTAATGCAAAACTGGTTGAGTGTATCCCTCCACAACATAACCATAAAGATATTAACAATAAACAATGGATAGAATTTTACTGACAATCAACTCGAAATTAAGAAAGGAACAGGCTGGCTTCAAACCAGAACGACTGTACCTACTCCGTGAACTTTAAACGTGCATTCGAAACAATACACATGAAAGCAATATGCGAAGATACTTTGTGAAATGGCCATTAAAAAGAAATTAATCGAAATTATACAATATAAGCACAAGGATGTAGCAATCGAATTCAACACAAAGGCAAAACAAAGGGATCATACTTAACAGGTAAGGAGTAAGACGGATGCGAATTCTTCTTAGTAGTAGTAGACAAACGAATCACGTCGTTGGGACCAATAAAAGAAGGCGCAAGTGGAGATGGATTGGTCATACGCTGAGGAAGTCACCAAATGACATAGCAAGAAGGACTTTGGATTGGAATCCAGAAAAGGAGAACCAGAAAATTATTCGGAACTTAAATTTATAAATTCAGCCATTTATTTAACTTTTATCAAGCAACATTAAACTTAATATAGGTAACAAATTACATTGGTAACCGACCACAAACGACAAACTCCTTTTCAGCATTTTCGGGTCGTACACCGCAAATCGACTTCAATGGTGGACATTAATATTAACCACATGTCATTTCGACAAATGGATTTGTAACAGCCCGATATATTATCATCGCTGACAATGAAGATTACGTGACTGCCTGCGTCCACCTCAAAAAATGCATAAACATTCAGATCGAGCGAACTGGCCAAATTCGAAAGCGGAATTTCTAAAAGAAACCCAATTGGCGCAGTTTTACAATAGACGTGCTAAATATTGTATTATGTTTGGCGACAGAATCGTTAAATATTTCGCGAAGATACCGAAAGCTGATAGTGAGTTTAATTGCATGTCACGTTATTCGGTTATTCTGTCAACCAATTAAGACTTCGCTACACCGAGAAAAAATACCGAGTCCAATCAATTACCATTGGATACGATTATGACACAAAATCCAATATCAGCAGCTCACCATACAACTTCGCGGAATTTCAGGATTCTTTACAAGGCCAATCACGAACAATTCTGTGGAAGCTCGACTACAACGACTCACTTAGCAGTCGAGGTTAGCGAATTGTAATCCAACTTACTATGTAAGTAAGGAGGGCTATGACGGCTTTATGCTGGTTTTACGTAATCTGTAAACCTAAAAACTACACTAATGGATACCTTCAAGACGCATTTCCTTGACTATATGAAGGAGGCCTTTCATGAGTCCCAATCTATTATATCGAACGAATTTAAAGCCATTGTGGATGTTAAACTACATTATCTACAGTCAACAGTAATTGCTGAGCTACAATCGCAAATGGTTTTCTCCGACCAGGAAGTTAATAATTTTGAAACGAGCATTAAATCCATTGTGGTGAGCCTTCCTGACTCGCCACAGAGCTCCCTGAAGATACGGGTTGAGCTCCTGGAAAAATCGGGTACGTTTACAGCTCGCCTACTTGAGTTGCTACCTGACCGCGTGCATATTATCACAGTGAGTGGCAGGATGTTCGTTGTGAAGTCGCAGGACGAGGTGCGTCATCATTTGTATTCTTTTGTCTATTTAGTTTTTTCTCAATTTTCGTATTTATATTAACATTTTTCTTTTGTCATTATTTACATTATTGTTGTTATTATTTCTTTAGATTTTTCAACTACATCAACATTTTAAATCACCTTAAATTCTTTTATGTGTTGTTCAGTGTGATGTCTTTCGATTTTAATAGTTTGCATCTGCTAGTGACAATTTTGTGACAAAACTTTCAGTTGACAAAAACGCAGCACCTCCAGTAAGGTTGTTTCTGTCGCAGGGCATAAGATCTTCCGAAATGATTGTGTTGCGCATTGTGCAGGTAGTGTGCTGAGGAGTATGAGAGGTGGAGGTGCCGCTAGGGTAGTCCACAAATCGGTTAATTCCTCACCTTAGGAATTCATATTTGTCGAGGATTTTATGTTGGATTTTAAACTCCTTATTGTGGTGATTTATCGGGCCAGTAATGGTTTGGCTAGCCTATTTGAGGCCTGGATAAGCTTGCTCCTGTTTATAATAATATCCTCATTATGGGTACCTGTTCGACCCGTCGGTCCTGCGCTCCACTACAGATTTTTTCCAGAGATTTTTTTTGTGGGATGCTCTATCATGGATTGTTAAACATTCCCATTTCGATATTTTTTGGAATAGCTTTTCTAGGATTGTTTTTTCGTGGTGAGTGCAACATCTCCATTTGGTTATTCCCTTGATCAGTTTTAGGCTCCTTCAAACTCTCACTACTATTCTTTCATCTTTATCCTCCCAATCATGAAATATCTACATCTCTACATGTAAATTACGATAACAGGAATTTCCTGACCCCTGAGCCTAATGGGTAAGTTAAGATCCTGAACTAGGGTTGGGTTAACTAAACCTTGTCAGTGGATTTCCGGGGGCATTGTACATGCCAGATCCATGAAGGACTTGGCTTTCCGTAATATTAAAGACGATTGAACGGTCTGGCAGAATGCTCATGTAATCCCAATTCACAAAAAAGGAAATACTATAACGAGGTAGGAGGGCAACCAGTATCCTCTCCGTCTTGTCTAAGGTTTGTGAGCGCCTAATCAAGGACCAACTCATGTCCTTCCGGGAAAACTGGTCATTTCTCCACCCGTTCGTTCCAAAGTCGATTCCGGAAATTTCACAACACTACATCAACGTTTATGATCATCACTGAATTGGGTCGGAGGAATATGGACCAGAGTACTGAGTAAGGTTACTATTTTGTTAATTTCCAACTTCAGTAAGGCATTCGACTCGAATTTTGATTTTTCTACCCCTGCCGTCAACTTAGCCTATTCCTATTTCGGCCAACCGTTCTCAGTGTGTCTCCATTGGTGACAAGTCTATAGCAGTTGCAGAAGGGTGTTCCGAAGGGTACTATTTTGGGACCGTTGTTATTTTCCCTTTCTATCAATGACCTTCCGCTTGTCCCTCGTTTCTGTTTAGTCCACCTCTTTGCTGGACCAGCACAAACCATCATCTTCTCAGTTCGATCATCCTTAGCGAGACACCCATATCTTTTTCGCAGAGCCTTGTGAGTGATTTTGTGCTTGATGAGGTTTTATCCTGGGATAATCATGTTAATGCTAGAATCTCTCTAGTTTTGGCTGTTTTGTGTAAGTTACAGCTGATCAAAGATTTACTTCCAATCCACCTCCGCTCCAAATTGGTTAACTCGCTGGCTATGCCTTTCTTTACATGGGTAACTGTGGAAGATTAAATATTTTCTTTAATGTGGGATTATTGCTCTGGGCAACCCTATAATTCACCATATAATTATGTACAACCCCGACGGTTTTAAAAACGAGAAAAGTATATAAAAAGAAGGCAAGACGTAAAAAAGAGCATTAATTGATGGTGAAATTTAACGTTGAAGACGAGTATCTATAGTAGAACGGTGGATCAGTTACTTGGAAGCAGTAGCCAGAACGTGCGTTTATATATACAAACAGTCACGTATGGGAAGAGGTCGCTCGATGGATGTGCTAAGAAAGTCTTACGCACGACAAGTTTGATCACGAACTGGAATGAATTATAAGAATTCCTGACCAAAGAATTTATTACGGTAGAGAACACAGCATAGTTATTCACAAACGACTTGCGTCCAGAAAGAGAAAGCCGGGAAAAGGTTATCGAGTGTATTTACTCGAGCTAATGGAAGATATACAAGAAGCAGCTATCATCCAATACTGCATTGATGGTATCGATGGATAGAACACAAACATTCTCTCGAACACAATCATTCTGTACGGCGCCACAGCATTATCGGCGGAGATGGAAGAACGAAAAAATGATCAATGCAGGAACCAGCTTAGGTCAAGGCCGGAGAAAACGAATCGTGGTCGCTGTTACAACTGTAAATTGCAGAGATGCTACAAATGCAATATATAGGCATTTTTTATCCAAATGACCCACCCTCAAACCAAATAAAAATACTGCAGTAATGACGACCAAGGGTATTGCTTGGAAAAACCTGAAATATATAAACGTAGGCTACCATCAAGTACTCGCACTCGTGGATTCCGGGAGCGACCTCAATTTGATGAGCAAAAGAAAGTGGAAAGCGTTGGGACTGGAAGAATTACGACTCGTACCGACCAAATTTTAAGGTTGAGGTGCCATGGAGACTATAGGGAGAATAAAATGTCACATAATAATAGAGGGCGAAAGATTTCATACTAGCTTCCATGTGGCCATGTGTGGTTATGATTTATTACCCTATGAGGTGATAATAGGGAATGAGCTACTGAATGATGCAGTAACAATACTGTCACCGGACAATATATCAATCAGGAAGTTTGCTCCGAACGTTGGTGTCGTGGCAGCGGACATCACAGAAGATGTAGTTCCATTGAATCACATAAAGTACCAGCAGTGTGCGGACGATATCCGGACAGCGATTACCAATTACGATCCAACGAAGGGTTCGTCTAGCCAAATCATTAAGATGAAAATCGTGTTATCGGGCGAGACTCCAATCTGTTGCGATACGCACAACCCGGTTATCCCCTATAAACACATAAATCCCAAGTCAAATCAAACGACATACAAAACTACAGAACAAACGACATTTAAATCACATAAACAAAAAACAAACGTTTCATTCCTCTCCCATGCTATACTTTAAATTCATTACTACAAAAATCGTACAGTACAATATACATGCATGCATTAATAAACGAAAGAAAAACCAAAAGTACAATGTTGTTGTAAAGCAACAAAAACAAAGTACATACATACGTTTTCTTACGTACAGAAAAGAAAACAGCCAACAAACGAAATTAAATCTATAGTCTATGCAATGTAAATATGTAAAACAGCAACAAAACATAAGACACATAAAAAAACAGAAATCTAAAGAAACGTACGAGGTGTTTAAAGCAACAACAAAACACAGCACGGTTTAGCAAAATGTGCTAAAATCAGAGACACATAGAAATTTGACGATCGAAAATTTGTATTTTTTCTAAAAAAATTGTCAATTAAAATAAAAATTAAATTACACGTGTAAAGCTAAATTAAATAACTGAAACTAAGAAATAAGAATCGTTGAATCTGCAAATAAAGTTGTTGGTAGAATACTTGTATTAAATTAGTACATAAGAACAAAATTTTTTAGAATAAAGAATTCAGTCTATTTCAAAACTAACGTCAATCACAGTCATTTTCTTAAAACGTACCAAACCGAGGATAACAAGCTGCATCAGTAAAATTGTAAGTATACCAGAAACTAACAACCGGGTAACATCTAAATGATATCAATCGAAGTACTTCACATGGCAAAGTGAAGCGTAAAGCCAAGCAGTGTTGCAAGGCATATTAACTTTACGATTCGAACCTTAGCATTGAAGATTTTTCTTACTAACTAAACAAATTCCACCTATATGGTGCACTCTGTATTACAATTTAAATAAAATGAATCAAGAATAGTGGCCATAGCCCTCACCAGTGGACAGCGCACTATCTCTTGATTACGTTGCATTTACAAGCAACATTTACAAGCAACATTCGAAAACATAAGAATGGAAATTAATACAGTAGACTAGAATAGACTCGACTCCAATCAGCAATCTAAAAGTCTGAATTACTATCCGTACTTCAATAAAGATTTTACAGCTCAATTCCCTTAGACGTATCACTTCATGCGACGTCACTATGGTTCTTCCTGGTTACTAGATCTTAAAATCAAAATTTACTAAATAATTTTGTGCAAAACTCTCAATTAAAATTTTTTAAATCATAGTTGGCTTCAATAGTTTGAAAATTTTTTTATTTATTTGTCACGTCAAAATTTCAAGTGATAGAAATTGTCATTTGGAGTGATAGCAGTCGATAGGAAATATTTATAAAGCAGCATACTAAGATTTAAAGAACAGCCAGAACGTCTTTTTTGAACAATTATTTTACAAGTTTTGATGTAATGATCTAGTAACCAGGAAGATGAGTAGTCACGTCACTTGAAGTGATGCGACTAGGGGAATAGGGGTGTTAATTTAAAATGCAACATTTCATAAAATAAAAAAATTATACATAAAAATAAAACAAATCTACCAAAAACCGGGCAGACTCGCAACCGCGGAACAAGAACTAGTAAGAGTATAAATCCAGAATACGCGACGCGAGTCATCGTGAAAGATCGATATCCTATGCCACTGATCGACGACCAAACCATCAAATTATATGCAGCCAAATATTTTTGCACGCTAGACTTGAAGAATGGGGTCCTTTCATGTGGATGTAGGGGATGAATCGGTTAAGTATACATCGTTCGTGACGTGACATCGGTAGGGCAGTATGAATTCTTGAAAGTACCATATGGGTGAACTAAACGTGCACGAAGGTTCAGAAGGAGAAGCCGTAGAGCAACTAAAGAAGATACTTAAAGTAGCTGAAGCCAACTGTACAAATAAAGTGGGAGAAATGTCAGTTCCTGGTAAGACGATTGGAGTAAAGTTGAGGATAGTAAGGTGAGTCCGTCAACGGGGAAACGACAGGCCGTATCCAAGTTTTCAGAACCAACGACTGTTCTGCAATTGCAACGCTTTTTGGGGCTAACCGGGTATTTCAGGGGGTTTGTCCAAGGGTATTCAACCAGGGCAAAGCCATTAAGCGGCTTACAACGGAAAATAATACCATTTAAATTTGGGCCCGACCAGCACAGGTCATTCGTACGCTTGAAAGAGGCATTAATTACAACCCCTGTTCTGCAAATCTACTCGAGAACGGCTCGAACGGAATTGCACACAGATGCGGGTAAAATGGGCCGCAGTATTGTTACAAGCAGGGATAGAGGATGGTCACATGCATTTTTTCTTTCAAAGGTACAAGAGGAAGGCAGTTTACCTCGAGGATCGCAGGATGTGCATTGTAGCTGCAAGAATTCAATTACCAGTTAGAGCACCGAGCTGCAACAGGCATGAAGCATGTCGATGCGTTGTCACGAGCACCAGTAGTATTAGTGATAACATCCCCAGAAGTCACTCATAAAATGAAGGTCGCACATCAAATGAAAACTTGCGGCTCATCTGCCAGCTTTTAGATACAGGTCCGTATAAAACATTTTGTAAGTCCAACGGGGTTTTGTTTAAAAATATTAAAGGTACAGACTGCTTAGTAGTCCCAAAGTCCATGTGCAAAGAAGTTGTTCGAGTGTGTCATGAGCAAAGCCATTTCGGGAGTCAGAAAAAAAGAGGTAAGCAGGAGGGGCTGCTCAATAAAATACTGAAGGGATACGTGCCGTTAGCCACGTGTCATATCGACCACTTGGCACATCTCACCGTTTTCATAAAGGGTTACCAGTATGTGCTGCGCTTGATAGACGGATTCACAAAATTTGTATGATTATATCCCACAAAAACCACGTCAGCTAAGGAAACAATACAAAAGTTGGAGGTACAGAAAGCCGTTTTCGGAAATCCAAGTCATCGTATCAGACCGCAGTGCCACCTTCACCTCGGAAGGATTTCGGTCGTATTGCGAAGAAGAGCGAATACAACAACACATAGTAACCACCGGCGTACCACGTGGAAATGGGCAAGTGAAAAGAATAAACGATATCATCATCCGTATTCTTGCCAAGCTTACGCTTACGAGAAACCAGAGGATTGATGGAAATTCGTAAACTCAACGAAATGGTACATAATGGGGTAAACGTACAACCGGGCTATCAGGATGTCGCCGTTCGAATTACTAGTCGGCACAAAAATGCACGGCCCAGAAGAAGAAAAAATAAAATACGGGAAGTGACCGAAGCGGAGTCAATACATACGTTAAAAGAGAAACGCGATGAAATGAGAGATAAAGCAAAAGCAACTATTGACCAACTCCAAAAGGAAAATCGTCAGTCGTTCGATCATGGAAGGGAACAAGCATAAAAATACACTATCGGAGAAGGGGTTGTAATGAAGAAAACACAGTTTGGGGCAGGTAGGAAAACTCAACCCAAGTACTTAGGACCATATGTGATCAGCAAAATAAAAAAAATAGAATTGGTCAAGGAGCGAGATAGTGAGGACCGTTCTAGGACATCAGCATCGGCGGATTTATTGAAACCATACTATACTGGCAATTCAGGCGTTGGCAATTCGGAAGACGGAGCTACCCTCAATGAAGACGGGATTACAGAGGTTGAGCGGCCCATTTTTTCCGATGAAGAATCAGAATTCTTGGGGTTCCCAGATGACGAGTAATGATGATAATAATTATCATAACCTCTTTACATGCATGCATACGGTTTTTTTTTGTCTCTCAGATTATATGATCACCTTTCCAAAACTCCTTTTGAGAATATCTTTCACTAATTTTTTGAAGCTTAGATCAGTCGTATATCTATTGAAAATCGTATTGCAACGTCGACCGTCCTATCTCCTGGCATACATACCTATATTAGGTTTGGCCAGTCACTAAGAACTAAACTTTTACTTATCTCCTCCCTAACCATACCGTTTGGTTTTCTTAAATATTCGATCGTAGTATACTTATAAAAGGCAATGTCATATTCCAAAAAAAATTATAGATAATTAATAAGTTATTGTTAAGCCTGCAGAGTAGTTTAAGTTATTGTAAAAGCTTCCAAATTATTTGTAGTAACTTATAAAAATTCTAAAAATTTCGTCATGTCGAATATTATAATCGGGACATTTGTAGCCCAAAAATTAGCTTCTAAATTAATGCAATTTCGCATTTTCGTCAGTAGACACAAGAGTACAAGTCGTCCTCCAACTGATTCAAATAGCGGATCTCCACCATCTGGAAAAAAGTCCCCACCAACAATCCCAGCTGCGAGTAGCGGAATTCCTTCAACAAAATCTTCAAGTAAACTAGTACCCGTATCAAAAAAAGAGGAATGTTCCCCTGTACCTCGTCTAATTTCAACAATGGATGATATGCCTCTTCCGTGTGGATGGTATTCACTACGAGAAATCTTGATCACATCATTTTATAATCGTGTTTTAACCGCTGGTGTGTTGATTTTGTTAATTTGCTTTTACCTATTTAAGAAGGATAAATTGACTCAAACGTACACATCGAATTATAAAAAGTATATATGCACTTTTGACTACGATACAGCATACGGGAATGCTAGTGAATCTGAGGACTTACCGCTTGAAGACTGCAACGATACGACAACCGCTTGAGTATTAAAACGCTTCGACCAGTTTTTGTTTTGGATAAAACTCTTGTATATTTAAAATTGGAATGACATTGTAATAATGGGGGCATACTGTAATTTATTTAAATAAATTATCTATTTGTAAATCTATTTTGTGTGATTATTCCGACGCCTTAACAGTGTTAAGCTAGCATTTGGATCACTTAAAGAGTATATTTCTGGTTCAAAAACAGGCGGATATTCCATATTAGGATAATCTGGCGATCCAGAATTGGAGGTTTCAGCAGCGCGCACAGATTGCGAATTAGATGTAGCTGTTTCACTAGTGATGCTAACACCGTCAGTATGGTCTGTAGACCTCTGTAACAGTAAAATTGTATATATTAAATATGGATACATTTTTTTTTGTTAAAATTCTCGCAAACCTTAATCGGTGAAAAAGCCTCATGATCGATATGAGCGTCATTACTACTATTCGATCGACCGAATATGGCACGATGCAATCTTGGCGAACCAAGTAGTTTACGTTCCTTCTGCGTTTTAACATTATTAAAATTTAGTTTCGATAGATACGAATTTTTTTCGCTGACACTAGAACCGCGACCATAATGCGTAACCGAATGGTGTATTGGTATAATGCCGGACGATGCGGATATTGTTGACGATGTGGATACCGTTGACGATGCTGATGACATATTTGACGGTTTTGTAAAAAAATGTTTATCATGTTTTAGCTGAAATAATTTCTCGCTGCTAGCTTTTAGATTTTCCAATTTATTTTTAGCTTTTTTTAAGCTACCTTGGCGATGCGACGTTGAAATCGAAAATAATCGATCATCATCATTATTGCTATTGCTTTTTTTGAGATCCGGATTGATCCAGTTCATACTTTTCTTTTTTAATGAGTTCGATGATGAAGGGCCAACTTTATCGTGCCGTTTCATCCAACTATCCGAGTTAGATTTGGTGTGCCCCACCTGATTTTGTGCCGAAGTTGCATCATCACCCGAAATAAACTCATATCCAAAATCGCGCAACTTTTGACCTTCTTTACTTCGTGCCATTATAATATCCTTATCGTCAGGTTTAAAGCTTTGTGCGTAGTCTGGCGTTTTTGGAAGACTTCTCGATTGTATTCTATTGATCACAGGTTTACTACTACTATTACTAATATCATCACCGCTATTCTCATTCCTATTATAAATATCTTTTTTTTTATTTTTATTCTTTAAGCGATCGTCTTTTTTCTCGACACCCAGATACACACGATTATTATACATCTCTTTCGCTTCTTCCGCTTGTTTTTGTAACATTAAATCTTTTAGTGTGACAAAGCCCTGAAGATTTGGATGCGCATCCCAGGTATTTGAAGAATTTATTTTGGGTAGTGAGTGATCCAATGATCTGGATGTTTGAAAATCAAATTCAACTAAATTTGGATTTGACGCATGAATATAGTGATGAGCATATTGTTTCCTATTCCTTTTCGATTTCAGATTAAACGGAGTAAAGAAATCATCGCCGTAAGCGAGTCTGGAAGATTGTTTCAATTGAAATTCATCAATAAAAAGAGGAGTATTAAGTTGATTTGATGTTGTTATTGAAATCGTTGCACTTCCAACTGATAATGAAGGCGAAGTTGATAAAATAGGTGCCGGATGCTGAGGCGGCGGTGGTGTTAATGTTATTGAATTATTTATAATTGTTACTGAATTATAGTTTAATATAGTATTCGGATTTAAATTTGATGGCGGATTTGGTGGTTCGTTTTGTTGTGGCGTTGACGTGGTCATAGAATTTGTTCCTGCAATTTACAAAAAAAAAATGTAATGCGGTCGTTTATAAAAATTTTATTCGGAACTAAAATGCTACTAACAATAATTACTTTGATCGTCTGCCATCAACTTACCTAATTGTAAACCAGCATTGCCGGGTACTTTTCGATAGCTACGAAATTGTTCGGTTGGCACTGGCACACTATTCGATGACAATTTTTTCTCAACATTATTACTCGATTTGTGCAACGACGAGAACGATGGCAGATTGGATTTAGTAAATTTTTTTAACGATCCAAAATCTAGATGGTACCGAATTTTTTCACTTTTTGTACTTGTATTTTGGTCCGGACTACCGTTTTTTGTTCCCGAAGCGTTTAAATTGGTCGACGAATTTTGTAAAGTTTTGTTACTTGATCCGCTTAAATTCGAAGAATCATCATCGGAACTTTCACTCTCGGTAAATAACTCTTTTATACTTGGGTCGTTTGAAGTCGTTGATGAATTCGATTTTAATGAATTCGTATTTCCTTTTAACGTCGCCTGGCGGATATATTCCATCCATTGCGAGAGGGCCTCCTTTGTCTCAGCGGCAAAATAAAAAGTTTTAGACGGATGATAAACTTTAAATGCAAATGGCTTAGAATGCACCTCCGTCGCTATCGAAACAGTAAACCCAGTCAAAAATATTAAACAATTTGCCTTATTTGAATCTTTTGATTTGAATCCGTACAATGCCGAATCGATTAAAACGAAATATAACTTAGCCCAATACGTGACACCATGCTTATCTTTTGCTCGTCGATACAAGTGCCCTTGTATATCACTAGTGCCCAAACCTTTCAACGAAATTTTACGTCGTTTTGCCAACAGTGAATTCTTCTTTTTCCACGTCAGACTTTTCGTTTTATTTGGTGTCAAAAGTTCTAGCGTTTCAATTTCTTCTAAAAAATGCTTGGTTGGTGGCAATCTTTTCATCGTGGGCGTATATCGTACTATGTCATTATTAGATGGTAACGTTGATGTATTACCATCACTCGATGACGCCTGTGCTACACCTATATTGTTGTTATAGTTCGGCTCTATTTCTACTGCATTGCTTACTACAACTTCACCATTTTGCAAATCTTTTTTCTGTTCGTGTAACCGTTTCGGACGGGGAGGTGGTGCTGGCGGAATTTTGTTTAAATATTCTTTACGGGGCTCGATCGCTGGTGGAACATCATTATCACAATCGTCGTCATACGTAGGCGTACTGTAACTTTTATCTAGTTTCCCTCTTTTAATTAATTCTCGATTTATAACAATTGTATTTACAGCCTCGACTACTCCAATATCCTTAGACATTCGTTTTGCTTTGTGGGCCGTTGTTGGCACAACATCTGGTAACGATTTTTCTATATGTGAATTAACTTCTTCGTCGGCATAAGGAATAGGCTCAAATGTTTCGAGAATCGTATTATCTACATTACAGGTATACTAAAAATAAAATAAAATAAAATTAAACAAAAATTACGAAACGCAAATTTTATTATATACCTTAGAATCGACAGGATAAGTTTCTAATTTCATATTAGAATCAAATCTCACAACCTTACTGACACCAGTTTTCAGTTTCTCTTCATCATTTATTTTCGTATCGTTACGATCGGCTGTCGTATCTGCCATAATTTCAGGCAGTGATCCATTAATACCGTTTAATTCAGGCCGTTTCACATTTGTGGAGACGCTCGAAATACCCAAACATGTTGTAGGCCGCTGCGATAGTTCCAAACCAAAACCAAACGATATTGATTTATCTCGTAAACTTGGAGAATCATCATCTTTATTTTCATTACGTTTCTCCAGCCAATACATTACGTTACCTAAATGTTTAAAACTTGTGGGTTGATCACCGCAAATTGTGTTTCGTCGTTGGAGTACAGCTCGTGGTTTTGGTAAATACATTCTAAGTTCTTTGTCTTGCTCCTTACTTTGGGTTGGTGTTAATACGTCGCTGTTAACACTTTCTAAACTCGAATGCACCTGTTTTTCTGGCACCTTCGATAGGGGCATCGGATAATTAGGGATTGATAATAGTTCAGGTCGTGGACTTGGTATATTATCGACCCATTTGTATGGAAGAACTCGTTTATTACTCGGCAATCGATATCGTTTCATATAAATATGACCGTAAATTTTCGTATGTTTGGGACGTTTTTTAAGTGTGAGTAAAACGTCAATCGGAGATTCTTGTAGTTGACCCAAAACTTTTTTGTATTCCCAACCGACAACGGTTTGATAATTTATTTGAACGATTTCATCGCCTTCTTCGATTTTACCCGAATTGTGTGCGGGAGAATTAAATTTTACTTCCGTAATTCTAAATAAAAATGATAAGAGGAAAATTATTGAAACCGTATATTACAAAATAAATTTATGACCTACCTTAAAACTCCGTGATAATGCGTTATATAAAAACCTAAATCTGATTCGCGTTTTTTAAGCGTAACTATTTCTAGGGAAGCCGGCTGCAATACCATCGGATCCGTAATATCTTGTATTATGTAATTTGCTAGTTTTGATAATTTTTGTGCTGTACCGCGTATCTGTTCTACTGGATTTTCTACGAAACGATCCCGTTGCGCCACCGTAGCCATTTCCAAACCAAATTTTAAAATATTATCGCGAATCTCCATAAATTGTGAATGGCCTTTAAACGGGGACCGATCCAGCCACGCTACCAACGGTTTAATATGTACTAAAGTTCGTGTTATGTCATTTAATATACTTGTCTCGATTTCTTTTTTATCACAATGATTAGCCAGTTGTCTATACAAACAACTGGATGCTGTGGCTACATGTAACGCAAGAAATTGTAGATTTTCCTTATCTAAATGATAATGCTATATGCATGGAAAAATAAAAGGGAACAACAAATTAATATAAAAATTGTGTAAATGATTCAACAGGAAATTCATAAATGGAAAATAAAACAAAAAAAAAAATCTTAAATGGAATTCTTCTTATCTCTAAAAATAGATGCGTGATACATACAAAATTTCTTAGATGTTCTACAGCTCCGAGCACAATTTCTTGATGGCCTATTGAATGCATCCCCAACTGCTCCAGCTCATATGCCCGAATATTTAATAATTGTTGACCACCAACTTGATTATTTGTAAACGATTGGATATAGTGGTACATTGAATTATCCAAGCCTGAAAATATACAAAGAAAATTTCGTTACATATTATAAATTTACCACACACATCGACTACTTAATTCACTTTCATTTTCGTATTAACCATCTGTTCTAATCAATTAATTTGTTAAACGGTTTAATGACAACTCGTTCGATTATATATTACACACAGCCACTAGTAAATGCAATTTAATTTTTAAAATAACAACAAATCGTTTTAATTAATATTATTGCCCGCCTGTTTTATGTTCGTCTTCGTTTTGAATGTTTTCTTAAGATTAGTAATGAACTGTACCATAAAACTATATCGGTAATTTAAAAGGGGAACCGTACCCTATTTTAGGTATAAATACTTACTAAAGGATGAAGTGAAAAATTACTGATAGAAGTGATACGCTGTTTATTTATTACAACAAAATGCCAAATGAAATCTAAAAATACGAAGAAATATTCTTTTACCGATCATACCGACATCAGTTTCGAAAGGATTCATTGGGCGATCAAAATGTCCAGCAATTTGACAGAACTTAAAATACCTTTTGAGCGTTTGAGAAAAATTAGTTTAGCTGAACCTGATGTTCTTGGGTGCTTTTCAAAGTTGTTTTTTTTTTTTTTTTATTTTATAATCTTTGCATTCTATTCTGGGACCGAAACACTGCCAACACATTCGCGGTTCGCTTCACGTCCATACCTTAAACACCGTTGCCAGCAAATTCAAGGACTTCCGATTTTATCGCCCTCGATAGCAGGGTAAGTAAAACGCTTGCTCCGCTAATGGAGGTTCCAGACTGACTAGATTGTGACTAGCCAGAAAAAGATCAGGAATAGCGTTCAGAAAGGCGAGTCAAAACGATGTAATAATGAAATAGCGTTCAATAGTTCTACGCGGCTGTAAATGGAACCTGAAAGCAGATCTACGACGGAGAATATGCAAAGCTCGAACCGTAGAAGAAAACAACGCCACGAGCGCCAGAGACAAATCAGAGACGCAACAAGACCAGCGTAAGAGATATAATAATTTTCGACGACGTAATTTAGTACGGTTGATGTACAACTAGATTTGAAAGGTCCATACAAAACTACTAAGTGATTCTCTTACTTAATGCGACTATGCATATCGAATAAAAGAAAACCTGGGAGATGGGCGAAAGGTTGGTATAGTCGAGTGGTTAAGTTGAACACCACCAAATGCTATAATCCCATCAGAATCCATAATTTTTTTCAGCGTTTATTATTCCTAACATGCTTTAGTGTTGCCTGATCAAGAAATCCTCCAATACTGATTGTTAATGGATTTGAGAATGGTATTCAATGTGTAGAGGAATATAGAAATAACGAAAGTAATTGTAAACGGCGGCGATAGTTATTATGGATAATACTGGAATTAACAACGACGTTAATCATCAAGATAGGAGATTGATGATTTGGAATGTTCACGAGTACAACTAAATTCATACAAGTAATTTACAATTGCGATACGCATACATCGACAGATACAACAAATAAAACAATCTGGAACAACGATGGACAAGTATATAAACGCGAGCAAATTGCCATGCAGACACAGCTGTAATATAAACAGTGAACATTGCATAGTGACGTCTAATCCGCACCGAACGCTCGAAATTCGTAACAATATATTGAATTCGGGAATGTGAGAACCAATATAATTTGAGCTATGTACATCAGGAGTGGGTTGGGTCGTTTGCCCGCATTTCAAAATTCCGAAAACAAAATCCCGCTTTTCAAAATCCAGATTATGCGCTACACTGTAAGAAATTTTGAATTACCAATCCAGGATATTTCTTAACAATACATGTGTTTCACATTTTATCAAAAAACAAACCTTTCAGAAATTTTAAAATGACATTCAATACGAAGAAAAAATAGCCTAATTCCACTAAGCAATGCCAAATTACTTAAATGCGTTCAAAATTCATGTAATTATTGGTTAAGGAATAACCAAGTTCCATTGAGCATGCCAAAATTAAAAAAAAACCTGATAAATTCATGTTAAAATGCAATTCACATCCCATAATTTGACCTTGATCAACCAAGAAATGGCCGATTTCCTATAAAAATTTAAATAGAAAACAAATTTTAATGTCGTTGTTTTAGATTTCAGCAAAACCAGAATTTTAACAAGCCGAATTTTAAAAAGTGGCATTTTGAAAAAAACGGGATTATTTATATTTTTAGAAAAAGTATGTGAAATGAAATACCTAGGAGTAAATTTTTTCGTAAATATAGGTTTTTTGAATCACGTTGGACTATCGGTAGAACAAAGTTGATGTTTGGCTTTAATAAGCGATGTACGTTGGATATTTATGATATTGAGATAATAAAGATCCTTTACTATGCCTATATTTATGGTTTGGTGTCCCTTCTACGACGAATATACTCGTATAATTTAAAATATCTAAAAAAAAGATTATTCGATAAATAACGTGGAAGGATCATATTAACTGGTTGCAGAACCTATAATATAACTACACTTCAAAAGCGAAGGGAGTTATTAAAATATTCATTTGTGGGTAACATTTTACTCGTTTAAGTAGATGAATCAATCCTAGAATCTTTGACAATAAATGCACCAGGCAGACATCTAAGACACCGTGATTTCCTTCACATAAAGAATTATAATTGGTCATGTAATTCTTGGTGGTGATAACGAGCCAATCAACATTATGCCGAAGATTTTAACACTATTGGCCACCTCCTATAAGAAAGGATATTTTGAAAAGGAAAACAAAGCAATATTTTGCTCAAAAGAAAATTTGTTTATGTTATACGTTTCTGTTTTTCTAAAAACGTAAATCTTGTGGTTTATCACCTGACCAGTCACATTACACGGTGGTCAGGTTATAGTGTAAGCAGGGGGATAAACACAGGATTCGCTTTTTGTGCCGGATCTGTTGCAACTACAACACGTCCTCACACTACTTCCCCGTGGTGACTACCTAATACCCCATAAAACGGGTAGGCAAAAAGTGTGAGTGCTAGCTCTTTTATAAGTTTGCTTTAGGCTAACAATCTAATCTGTATTAAACAAAATGTTACGAAACCTCAACATAAGCCTTGAATACATTTGAAATTTCCACAAAGACCTCGGACACGAATTATCGAACCTCCATCTCTTAGCACTACAAGAAACATGCTAACTCAACAATAACATCTTTGATTATAATCGCTTTGGATACACCCTTTGTCAAAGCAACAAGACAAGCAAACACGAATTTGGAGTTGGTTTTCTAATAAACAATATGCTACTATATCCAGACCGTTTGAGTACTCTACCAATAGTATTTGAACCAACGTCCTTTCCCGATGTATTGACGATCCAACCGACCAATTTTGGGCGTCCATCCTATTGCTGGATTTTGTACCTCTGTTTTCAAAATTGACCGCACATCTCTTTTGGATAGCTTCATTAGGCGGACACATCTGGGATTATTTAGTATAGACCCTCGCTCTTCATAGTTTTTAATTATTGTTTGGACAATAGCACAACTGAGTTTCACAGTTTCAGATCAAACGATTTTTTTTTTTGTTTTCTTAATTGAACTACTAAATTTCGAATAATAGCACAAATTTATTTACGCGGTACCATATTTTAATGATTTTTTCACAAACTTACCGTGTAGAAGTCGACGATTGATTGCGAACTGCTGCCTGTTTAATAAAACATAACTAAATAATGGACATAACGGGATCATCGTTTGCATTCGAGGGCAAACTGGTTTTAATGCTAAGTGTATGTAGACTTTTGTCTTTTCAATTTTTGTTTTTTTTTATGTATCAGAATATGTAACTGTAAAATTGAAATGTAATTTAGAACAATAATTTATATATCAAAAAATAAACATTAAAAAAAAAAATTGGAAATTGAATGTAGTTTACGAAATATACTAGAAACAGCAAGTTTATGTAGACTTTTGTCTCTGAGTGTATATATTTTTAAACTATTTAGCTAGCACGGAATTGCGTTCTATGTAATTGGCTTGGAATTCTATGTATGCTAGTACGTTCTAACGCATAACTACCTAGAACAAAAAAATCTCGAAGAGCCTTTGCGAATTTTTAACTGCGATCAGCATTTTTCCTTTGTCCAAAAGGTCAGGGTGTTTTAGTAAGGAAGAGTGCTAAGCAAGTATATAGCTTGCCTGGCCTGCGATGAGAAAGAATGCCTCATGCCAAGCTTCGGAGCGTCTGCTGATGGCAATTAATGCCTATACTTGCATTGTTTTCGTATAAAAGGATCCCACAACAAGTATATGTTGCAAAATATCCAAAAAATGGGCAATCTGGAGGTCCGATAGTGGATGGATGACATGTCAACCGTTTTACGAATATGTCACAAACTTTTTTCAACCATTCCTGATAAAAGAAAATATCAAGAAACCAATCGTTTTGTTGGACGGTCATTCGTCTCATTTATCTTTACCTTTGATTGAATTTTGAAGAGATAACGGAATCATTTTAACAGAGCTTTATTACCAAATTCGACTCACTTATTGCAGCCCATGGATGTAAGTAGTTGTTTTCCAAAGTCTCAAGAGTTCTTGGAGAAAAATAGTATATTCTTGGAGTTTAAAACGTGAAGAGTTTGGCCCTACTACTTGAAGGTTATATTGAATCAACACTCAAACCAGAAATAATTCAAAATGGATTCCGTTCATGTGGAAAATTCTACATCAAACGAAGGTTCAGGTGCTAACACCTACACTAATGCAGATAACTATGGGCGACCACCATTAAACCAAGGAAACTTATACGAATTTGAAATCTTATTAGATAAACGGTTAGGAAATGTCAAATTAAATACATTTTTCAATTGTGGTGATGAACGGGTAGGAGATATAAAAGATGAGAATTTATAGTACTTCTGCGGGAAAGCGTTAAAACTGATTTGGATAATATTACCGAGAATATAAGAACAAAAACAAGCGACTTTTGTAATTTTACATTTTGGAGGCTAATTTTTGTACCGAAACACACACGAATAGTATCGATTGAAGTACAAGATAATGAAATATTTTATTCATTTTTATCTTTTTATTTTTACTGAACCGCAGATACACGTGCTCACAATTAATATACAACGCACGGCATAAGGTACATACAGGGTGGACCAAAGGTCACCATGGGGTTAAAAAATTTAATAACTTTTCGTTTTTATATTTTTTTTCAGATTATATAAATAACACCTGGGGAATAAATAATGGAGAGATTCACATCTGAACAAAGAACCAGAATAATACAATTTTATTATTTAAATCAGTGATCAATTATTTTAACGCGAAGAGCATATCGTCGCCATTTTAATGTTAGAATTTCGATTTTCTGAAGCAATGATTCGTTGATTAGTTGATCGTCACCATACCAACATGGCATCAGTGCGGAAAATATTGAACGTGTAGAGCAAAGTGTTGACGAAACGCCAGAAACATCTACCAGAAGGCGTTCTGCTCAGCTAGGAATGTCTCGTACGTCACTACGGCGTATTTTAAATAATGATTTAATGTTATTCCCATATAAGGCGCAATTAGTGCAAGAATTAAAACCTGGAGATCAAAGGCAACGTCAAAATTTTGCAGTTAAATTTCAGAAATGAAATCAACTTTATTGAAAATCTGATTTTGAAATCAGGGGTTCTGAAAATCCAAGAGCCATTCATCAACGCCAATTGCACCCAATTAGGTGTACAGTCATGGGGCCTTACTTCTTCGAAAATGAAGATAGAAGTGCTGTAACCGTAAATGGAGAGCGGTATCGGTTTATGATAGAACATTTTTTACGTCCTGCTTTTGAAAACAGACTTGAGATGTGGTTTCACCACGATGCAGCCATTGCCCACACTGCTCGAGACACAATGGCACTTAAGGCAAATTTTTGGAGAGCGAATAATTTCCAGAAATTAATTGGCCAGCGCGTTCGCCAGATTTGTCAGCACCCGACTATTTTCTTTGGGGTTGTGAACAAACCCGATACAATCCTTGAACTCAAGGCCAACATTGTTGCAGAAATTCGAACGCTACAGCCACAAATTTTGAAAGATGTTATGGAAAATGCTCTAAAACTAGCCCATCATTGCAAAGCTGAAAACGGGGTTCATTTAAGTGAAATATTATTTTCCATACTTAGGCTGTGTGCCAAACTTAAGGTAAAAGTCAATTTTAAGTAAATTTTTCGGTAAATTCAATTTATTTTCAAAAACTCTATGGCAAACTGATCGAAAAGTCTGTCCTAAAACCAGTTTTTACCGTAGTAAATGATTCACCCTAAGTTTGGCACACAGCCTTAGTGTAAAAAAGTTACCATTTTGTATATTTTATAATCAGAAAAAATAAATAAACGAAAAAGTTATACAATTTTTATACCCCATGGTGACTTTTGGTCCACCCTGTACTAGACATGTGCCTGGGCGGATTAAGTGATCACGTATAAGGTTGGATCAAGGGTGAGTCAACAATAAGGCAGTTATCGTAGATTTACATGAAGAAACTAAAGGGAACATAGTGTTCGTGAATATAACAAATAAAGACACAACTTGGAAAGGGTTATTCCAAAAGATTTGTAACTACTTACGAAGCAATAAAGCGAATAGTTACTAAAGGTGCGCAACTAAATTTTCGGGGTTTTTTGATAAAATGAAAAATCTCAATACAAATATAAAAAATGGTTTATTCAAATTGTTGTCCTTCTACACATTTTTGCCATCTCTCTGGCAATAATACATGAATTCCATGACAATAAGACGACGAATCTTTGGACCGAAACCATTCATCCAACCAATTTTGCAGTTCTTCGAAACTGGCCAAGTGTACTCTTGTATCCTGGACGATGGAAGTGCGATGGCATGGAGCGTTGTCGTGCAGAAATATCACCCGTTCGTGTCTCGTGTCCCATTCTGGCCGTTTTTCGAGCAATGTATGTTCAGATTGATAAGAGTTGCTGTTGGCAGCGTTGCCCATTGAGTTTCGCCCTGTTTCAGCATCTCATAGTACACGATTCTTTTCTGGTCCCACCAAACACAGAGCATTGTCTTCTTTCGAAGCGATTTGGCCGTGCCATCGATGTTGATGCTTCGCTAGGTGAAAACCATGACTTTTTGAGTTTGGGATTCTTAGAAAAGTTCCACTTCTCATCTCCCGTAACAATTCGATGCAGGAAGCTCTTTCTTTCATGTCTTGAAAGCAAAATTTCGCAAGTGGCTGTTCAATTTCCCATCTGTCTCTCAATCAACACATTTTCCCACCTTTTGAATTTTCCCATATAGCATGTAAATGTTTGAAAATATTTTGGCGAGTCGTGTTTATTGCCTCCGCAAGTTGATGTTGAGTTTTCGTATCAGGAGCGCCCCAAAATCTTGCATTTTTTAAAAATCCTGCAAATCAAAATCTTGCAGTTACAAAATGGTACAAAACTTTGCAAGCAAAAAATCTTGCAAATAAATTTTGCAAGTACAGTGGAAACTGTGTAAGTTGGACACTCACGGTACCGTAAAAAAAATTTAGCCAATTGACCAACTTAAAAAGGCGTCCAACTTAACAGGTTTCACTGTACAACATTTTGGCGTTTTTGTATTTATCTGCGATACAATCAAGCGTGTTCATAAAAATCAATGATTTCTCAATTAAAAACACAATAAGTCATTGTTGAGTTTAGATTAAGTTATCACATTTTAAAAAAACAAAAAATAGGTTAGCGTGACTGCTATCGCACACTTAGGCCAATAATGGCCCATTGTGATACCACAGGATCCAATCTCTCCTTACTCCCGCTGAAACCATCTGGAGCTACTTATGTAGCGTAAAATATCTCGCACTCCACAGCCCGCGAGTTCAGAAAGGTTGTTCATATCGTACACACCCAAGTACTTATGTCTTTTGTATGCCAGTGCCGGACACGAGCATATAGGAAGTGATCTAAAGTCTCTTCCTCCTCTTCGTCCATACAACTTCTACAAAAGTCATTCGTCTATAGACCCAACCTTCTCGCATGTTCCCCAAAAAGGCAGTGTCCTGTCAGTATCCCTACGACCAACCCTAACTCTCGTTTTCCCAGGGATACTAGTGCCTTGGAGCGCCGCAGGTACAGTTTTGGCCAAACCTGTTTTGCTACCCTGCACGTGAGAGTGTTGGTCCACTTCACATCTGTTAAGGCGATCGCCTTTTTACTGAGCGCCGATTCGAGCGCTGCTATAGGCCTCTCCAGACCTGCCCTTTCCGGCTGCATCTGGAGAGTTGTACCGTACCTAGCTAGTTCGTCTGCCCTGCAGTTTCCCGTGACGTCCGAGTGCCCAGGGACCCAGATTATCTG